>JAPTHL010000048.1:7515000-8767500 GCA_028455855.1 Meloe dianella | reverse complement strand
TATTACTATTATTATATAATGAATGTGAAAATATTTAGTTTATTTATGTTCATTAGTTATTAATAGGATATATTATGAGTAGTTTTAGTTTTATTAAATTTGATTGATCGTTACGCAAAAAAAAAATTGAAACGTGTGAACTTTACATAAGTTTAAATATTGTTACTGAGTAATTTCCTGTAGTTTTATATTTAAATAAAGCTTAGTTATTTGTATACAGAATCAGTAATTACACCGTACAAACTTTTATCGCGATCTCTATCTTCAAACACTTGTTTATTGTTAAGTGGATGTGTTAAGAAATTGTCAAAACTGTTGATAGAGTTGAAAATTGACATGTTCAAAATCGCATACATTTGATAGAATGACCGAAATTGATGATCGAGATCAAGATCGGTTTAGAAAATGTTGTATTCTTTTTAATTCTAAAACGTAGAAAAAAAAACATCAATACAAATAATTATTATAGATAGGTCAATCCTCTCTTTTTTTCCAACAATTTATATCAATCGACCTATAGCCTAAATTTAATCAAATTCAAACTAATTTTATTATTATTATTATTATTATTAATTGATAATTATCACCACATTATTATTCATGTAAGAACTGTTAAAATTTTAGAAAATTTACAGTTAAATGAAGGCAATTCTTAGAAATAATAATAAAAGAAAAAACAGATTTGGAATTCTTCTAAATAACAACAATTCGATTGAAATGATCAATAATTGGATAAACTATACAAAGATATGGACCATAATAACATTGTATGTAACCTTGATAACATGTCCAGGAAACGGTCAATGTCGTGTAGGAGATGGTGTCATGCATATTTCTTATCGGGCAAAAAAACAACAAACAATAATCCTGTTCCTGTCACAGATAACATTAGCTAATTATTTAAATATTGTTTCAAAAAAAAATGCCATAAATTGTTCAAATCTTGTATTTTTCTCTATAATTAGCTCAGGTCATCTCTCTGATGACTTAATTGTAAAATAAGAATCGAAATAACATTATTATTGATATTAATTAAAAAAAAAGCAAACAAAGGAAGGAAATTTAAAAAATTAAACGACTACATTTGTCAACCTTTTGTGTCTACTTTTCCAAAAATTAAAATAAACATGTGTTGTATTCGAAACACCGTTAATCACCATATGGTAAATATAAGGTTCCTAATAAAACTTAGAGAGTAGCAATTAATAAATAAAATATTCATATTTATGATATGTATGTAGGTAGATGAAGATATACTTTTCATCTAGAAACATTGGAGAAACAAAAAATAAATAAATGAAACAGCCTTAGCCTCCTGACAAGCTTGCGACTGTGTCGCCGCGACAGAGTCGCAATAGTGTATAACACGGATTCTTATGTAGGCTTACGTCGAACTCGGCGTTTTTTGAAACGCTCATCATAGTTTCTTACCCTAGTGTCAAGCTTGCGACAGCGTCGCCAAGTGGTGAACACATATGTAGGTGTCAAGCTAGAGCGACACGACAGAATGAATCATGCAATTTAACATCTCAAACACTTTAAAATTCTCATAAATTACTAGTTTTATGACGCCCCTACCATCGAACATCTCAAACAGATTCCAATTCTTATCTTTTTCCAAGAATTCTTAGTAATATAAACAACTTGAGCCATAAAAACGCCGCGACACTATCGCAAGCTTGACACACTCCATAAGAATGTATGTATGGTGAGCGTTTCTATCGCCGATTTCCAAAAACACCGAGCTCGACGTTTTTTCTGTCACCAGTCGCAAGCTTGACAGTCTACATAAGAATTTGTGTTATACACTTTGTCGACTCTGTCGCAAGCTTGACACTAGGGTTATAGATGCCACATTTGCGACAGAGTCGCGGCGTTTTTATGGACAAGTTGTTTATAGTATTTAGAATTCTTGGAAAAAGATAAGAATTGGAAACTGTTTGACATGTTCAATTGTAAGGGGCATCATAAAACTAGTAATTTGGCAAAGTACCAACAGGCCATTGTCCAGGTGGAGGTATAAGGGCCGTTATGAAAAAGTAGATGTAAGAAAATTGTGCCCCAATTTTAATATTTGACCATCAATTACTCGCGAATGTCAACAATCAACATGGTCGCGGCGTTTTTATGTATAAATTGTTGGTAGTATGTAGAATTGTTGGTAAACAGATGAGAACTGTCGTATCGCTCTAGCTTGACACCTACAAATGTGTTCACCACTCTGCGACCGGGTCGCGGCGACACAGTCGCAAGCTTGTCAAGGGACTTAAACTCCGTCCAGATTTAACGAACGAATGCGCACAAATGCAAGGCGATCGAAAACATTCAGAAAAATCATGCTCAAAACGAAGTAGATGGATGTCATTGTCGTTGCTTGTGTTCCACTAAATAAACATCTGTAGAGTATATCGAATGAAACAGAAATGTTACTAACCTACACGGTAAAAAATAGGTATACCAATATAAAATACACATTTTTCCCCAAACTAGTAGGAGTAAGTTAGGAAGTTTTGAAATATTTGGTTTATAATTTTTTTTTAATTTTATACTATTATATACTTTACGAATCTGAACGAAGGCGAACAAACAATTTCCTTTAAAGTAGCGACAACTGATCGATCGCATTTGTTCACAGTGCATCGCGTTTCGTTAGCCATCCATTGCGTAAACGTTTGCGAGTGTTTGCGGTCGTTAGATGTAGACGGGGCTTTATGATATGCTGAAGAAATACTATCTAACCACCTATCTCCTCTACATTTCTTTTTAGCACGTGCACATTATAAGGCTTTTTTATTTCGTCTGTATTTAGATGAATAGACCAGGGCCCTATCTATTACCAATCAACTTAACTTTGAGGCATTGAAGAAGACAAGTTGATCAATATCAAATAGACGAAATATAAACTTATATACTCTCCCTCATTTACCACATAATTACAGTAATTATCTATGTAACGAATTTATTATCTGATTTAATTTAATTATAATGTCTAGTAGTAATTAATTTGCCAATTATTTCAAGTAATTAAGATTGAATCATTAACAAAACAACAAAAAAGAAACAACGTTAATTTATTTGAATAACATTCTTAACAGCAACAACAACAAAATCTAAATATTTACAGTTATTTGTAATAGTAATAATAACGATATTTTTAACTACTGTTTTATGGTCAAAATTCAATAAAATCCAAACCATCTTTTTATTATTTTTCCAACTATTATTATTAATCAATCTAAGGTTAGAAAAATATAACCTTTAAATTCTATCTACGTTTTAAAGAAAAATTATTATCATCGTACAGGTTTTAATTTAATTTTAATATATATATATATATATATATATATATATATATATATATACAGAATCGGCCAACTCATTTAAAAACATTTGATGTGCACGTGCTGAAAAGAGATAAGTAATAAAAATGAGTAACCGCCAATCTTATCTATATCTCTTTTTAGTACATGCACATCATAAGACTATTTCATTTCTTCTAATTGCTAAAATGTTTCTAGATGAAAAGACCTGACCCTGTATATAGACAACATTTTTCCAAGTATTAATTATTAAAAGATAATCGTTTGTTTTTCTTAATAAAACAATTACGCAAATTTAAAAAAATATTCCCTGTAAAGTCGCCAAAAATTGAACTTTGTAGTTGGACGACCTTGTGTCGTCATGTGGATAATATAGTTGTTATTATAATAAAAATAAAATAAAATATCGAAAGACAATACTGTTCCATCATTAAAAAAAAAACCGTACATCTCACAAAATTGTTCTCATATTTGACCCAAACTTGGCACCATTTACTTTAACATATTCTCTAATGTAGGCCAAATTTGATTGAAATACTTATAAAATTGAATCTTCTCCTTGTTATGTAAATGCATTTATATTGTTAAATTTTTAAATTAGCACTCTAAATAACAACAACAACAGTGACAATATTAGGACCTATTTAAATCTATCAAAATATAGAGTCATATATTAAATGAAAAGTCCCATGAAACAGGTGGATGGAATATCAAATATTGATATTGAGTCATTTATTACTGTCTATATTTATGTCCCCTCTATGTAACCGATATATCAATTAGAGTCATCGTCAACGGTTGTATGACTGTGTTAGAAAGTGCAACGAACTTGGTGCAGTTTATCACGAACAATCATTAATTTCCTACCAAAAAAAAACTGTACAGGGACGACATGTCTATTTTGTTTTTATTAAACCATCCAAAATACAGTCTTGGAAAGTAATCAATAAATGATGACGCATTTTAATAATATCAAAGATAGAGTAGATCATCTAACAACAATAAAAACGTTGTAAAAACACACGCAATTGATAAAAAAAACTACAATCAATCCAATGAATGAAAGAATAGTGGGTGGTAGAACTAGAAAATTAAATGGATTATACCAAAAATAAAATAAATAGATCTATTAAATATAACTCTACTACGTGTATAATTAAAATTGAATATACAGATAATTAAATGCATATTACATGTGAGGTTTCACCTATTTTATTTCATCCTGATAAAACAAAGAAAAGAAATTGAGAGAAAAGAAATTATAATTATTGTAATGAAACGAAATTGGATTTAACGATAATCTATCACAAATTAATCCCTCACTACGTCAAAGATAATTTTATACGTTTATTTTTGGATAAATAGTACAAAAAAATCTATGATGACTAATTAGTTAACGTGCCAAATTTTTGGCAAGTAATGAACAAGAAAACCAAAAGATAGAATATTGATGACCACTGTACATTAAATCCCGTCCACATCGAACAAATGAATGCGAACGATTGCAAACGAACGCGAACATTCAGAAAGGTCATGCGCGAACACAAGTAGATGAATGTACTTGCCGAAAATTAACATTAACCCACACTATACAAACACGAATGAATGTGAACAATTGATTTCATTTGATCGCATTTGGTTCCCTATCAACATTGTGCGTGTGTTTGCGTTCGATCGTTAGATGTAGTCAAGCTAAATTTAAATGACTATATACTTTCACAATACAACAGTAACACCAACAGAAATAGTAATTTGTACAAGAAGTCCACAAATTTGTAAACAGTAAAGTAGCAGTAAACATGAAACATTGCTTCTATATAACATGCCTTTGTTCACTTTATACGAAAATATTGTAAAATTGCCATACACCTAAAACGTTTGCCCATACTGTATATATTATTGCCTGATTAATAGCATAAAAGAAAATGCATAAACACAGAAATTGTTCTTAATATTTAACACTAATCTTCCAATGTTTTTCATCAAAATGACATATATCTTCATTTGAACATCATAATTGGAAAATTGTTCGTAAATTCCCAACAAAAAATTAACTTACATATTGTCCCAATTAAAGGTATTTTAATTATTTGAAAACTAATCAAATAAGTAACTTACAAAATTTGAAGGGTAATTTTTAAGTATTCGTTGACAGTGAAGGTGTGCCTTTGTAATTAATTCGGAAATTACTAATATCGAATTACCAACAAGGACACTTCCGTTGTAAAGCAATACTCTAGACAATGCCCTATAAATGTTCTGATTTAATGCACATAATAAGGGAAATATGAAGACCCTAAACACTATTTTGACTGGACACAACCTAAAAAGTTTAGTGGAATAATATTCAATTCAGAGCCGCCCTTAGGCAGGGGACGAATCGGGCCCATATCTCGGGCCCCGCAATGTCGTTCATTTTATTTACAATTATGAATGAAGAATTTTCGGATCCATTATAATAATAGTTTGCCTAATTCAACAAAATAGAAATTCCTAATTATAAAAATTGATAGGACCCTGCACTTAGGGCGGCCCTGATTCAATTAAACGAATTAATAAAATGTATTTATGTGACTTAACGATAGTCAAGTCGGTTTGGATTTACTATATTACAAGCAATAATATATAAATAGAAGAATCAACAAAGGAACAATAAAAAATTCAACGGAAAAGAAGTCTAAAAATAGTCTCACTTCATTGTAGAATAATTAAGACAACAACAACAGATAGAAGATGAATAAATAATGTTTTTTTTTCTATTAATATTTTTTTATATTATATAGATTAACCTAGAATACCATTCTGAATAATAATCCATCTAGATATTATACAAAGATAAGCCTTTGAACTTCCAGAATATAAATTTTAGCGCAATCAATATATTTATTTCTGATCTATTTACATTCATAAATACGGCATTTAAAAAACAAATTAATATGAAAGTAAACGATAACAAGTATATATTTTTCAAACGGAATATTTGCATATTTTCTAAGATTTTGGTGCAGATTTTATAAAATTTCACAACAACACTTTGCTACAATTGTTTCTATACAGATTTTTACAAATATTGAATTTAACTAACCATAAAACTATTCAAAATATACATTCAATTCTGTTTTTGCACGATTTTGATTTAACACGACGAATTAGAAGGAAAAAGAATCCATTCTCTTTTTACACGAGTTGTTTCAATGCGATTTAACACGATCGATCCAAATTCTAACAAAAATATGTTTTTATTACACATCTCACTTCACAATTTCGTCCAGCTTCCTCGAATTCCTATGGAATTGCTTTTGTATGCATTTTGAGTTTGGTGTTAAAAGTATGGAAATTTTCATACTATCTTGGGCCTGGATAGATGTTAAATGACGTACCCACAAATGTATTTTGATTTTAGTTTTATGAAGAAAATTTTAAATTAATAACATTTGTCTTTTTGCCAAAAGAATACTCGATAAGAATTCAACAGAAGTGTGTGATGGAAAAACAAAGAACAAATTTGACTGTTTTTTGACCTGACGCCAGTACCCTTTCGCACGGCCCTAATACAATTCTAATCTAGATAATTATGAAATAACATCCTTGACTTTTGTATAGACAAAACAAAAAAGAAAGTATAAACCAGTATTTTTTTTTAATTTACCCAGACCTTTCTCAAGATATCAGATTTTGTACATCAATTAATTAATTAATTAATTCTACTATTGTTTAGTATTTATTACTTTAAAGTCAAGATGATTAAATCGCAATAGATGAAGTGTAATTTCCATCTTGTTACAATAACTAAAAAAGATAAAATTTCTGTGTAGGTGTATGAATTCCACTTTTAATTAGAAATCAACACCCACTTCTACCGTACAGTAATCACAATAAGTTATACAGTAATAATACCATCATTTATTTAAACATATCTAATTGTAAATTAAATCAACAATTCTATATAAAATGTATCGAAAACAAAGAAAATTTCCAATAATCATGGTTTTTCCAAACTTATTATTCCAAGAGAAAATCATTGAACAATAAACAAAGAAATGAAGCTTTTATACTCCGTCTAATTTGGCTCAATATCAAGACATAATTGAAAATGTACAAATTGTCATAGATGCCAAGTCGACCAAATCAAAAGAGTTGTAGTGTATAATATTATTTAACTTAAATTTATTTATTTTTAGATAAATATGCAAATTTCTTTAGAATACACACAACAACAAAAAACGGTAGATGTATCCTTGACTATTGTACTGTGTTGCATGACTATTAATTTGCACCTTTTAAAATAAATAAATGAATAAAAAAAACACCTGTGAATTATTTAGAATTTTAAAGAACTTTCTTGTACAAATAATAATAATAATAATAATAATAACAAATTGTGATGACGTAATAATATCAATATTATTAAAAGTAAGTTTATTATTTTCTTTTCTTACACAAGAAAATCCCATTATACAAAATAATTTATTGAAACTTAAAACAAAACAATTCTAATTAAGCTAAAATTATCAATAACAATATTAACAATAACCGAAAATAAACGAGGCACAAAAAGTTTTTTTTTTCTGTAATTTAATTATACGTAAAAACTGTTACTTTGATGATTATCAAAGGAAATTACAATATCTGTTCAAATTAAGCGCATTTTTTTCTTATAATTGAGACAAAAAAAGAACGATTAGAGCAGCAGGCTATGAAATTTTCATTCATAAACTGTCAAAAAAATAGGTTAAGTTTACAACTTATTTTTTTTTGTTCTCTTTTGCTTTATTGTGATGTTTGTAAAAAGCCAACTAGATTACGTTTCGAAATAAATAAATAACGAATTTAAATAATGTTAAACAACTAACATTGAATGAGTATATAAAGCCCATCCAAACCGGAAGTACTTGATGGACGTGTCTGATTCATTTACAACAAAAACTCTCTCAACTATCTAACTAGATACAAATTTATTGAAATTTAGCCATTATTGTAAGTGATACATACACAAAGACAAACAAGACAAAACGGTACTTACAGCATTCCAGAACATTTTGTGCAAACAAATGAACCAATTGTAACATTAACATAGGTCGGACCACGTTGATTACAATCAAAACAATATTTATTTTGTGTTAATGAGCCGAATTCACGTAATGTTTTCAAATTTTTCTCATCCTGTTTTTTACGGGACGTTGATGCCATTTTTCGACTTTTGGTTTGTTTCTTCTTTCAAATAACTTAAACTGCACAGAAAAAAAACAAAATTAAAACACTTTACTGCTCGAATGAATTAGCACCAACTCCAACTAGATGACGGATGAAAAACAACTGACACATTTGACAGCTTTTAAAATAGTCCGAAACTAGCGCTATCTACCATCGATATACAATACTATGGAGATGGATAAATGTCGCGATACGACTAACGTTGCCGTGTGTTATTAATTTTGAATTTCTCTTGTTTCGAATGGAATGAAGGGTCATTTAAAAAATACAATTTCGACCATGAACCTGGAATATTCTACGCAGTATTTACATATACGTATATATATATATAAACACAAACTGTATATAGTAATGATATATTTATATGATTGTAGGAAATCATTCAAGAATATAGTAACAATTGGCCAACAAGAGTACTATTTACATCAGGACACATTACAAAGAATAGTTGGCTTCAAAAAAAGAAGAGTAACATGAACTAATTACAAATTGTCGATCAGTCTATATTGTTGCTATTAATTAAATATATATAGCTATATATTAAAAGAAATAATATGAATAAGATACCCAACTAACCAAATATGCTGGCAGAACTTCTACGGTCGTAGCCTGTCTTAGATCTGCAAACATGTTCAGTTGGGCAGAATTTGCTAGTATTATGTGTACAATTCGTGCTTGCATACTGCTGGCGGTGTAAAATTTGCAAAATGCAAGCAATACCTGCTTATTACATGAATAAATACAAAAAAGAACAATGGTCATCGGCTGCGATCACCTCTACGTATCCAATTACTAACCGTAATTTGACTTCGGTGAACCGACGCGGTATGAACGTTTCCATTTATCTTGTTCGAATTCACTCTAAGCCCAATACACAAGCAATTTTGTGAGCAGAACATGCTTGCAGATCTTAAGCAGGCTGCGGCCACTGGAATCTATGCCTGCTCTCTGAAGAGCAGGCATACTGGCAATTTACTTGCATACTGCCAGTCTTTGGTTAGCTGGGTATACAGAACATGAGGCACTACAAATCTATTGCCTAAGAGAATATGGAAGAGAAACGCCCTATTATAGAAAATAATCAATTAAATACCAAGAAAATATCAATAAAAATGAAGAAACAATAGGAACTGAATTGCAGTCAATCCAGTTTTTTTTCAAAAAATTTAGCACCTTCTAATAGTGATTTCATTTAGTTTTGTTTCGTTTCGTTCGAAAACACTAATTTAGATTTACACAATTACAATTACAGACTAGATTATTTTTATAATTATTCCTTAAATAATAAATTTGTAAATGAACAAAAATCAACCAAACAAACAAACAAAAACAAACAGTTATTGAAAAATATCATGAAAATGGCGAATTTTTTTCAGCCTTCTCAAATATAATGCTTAAAGCCCCTCAAAACAAATTCGGCATTTTTGCTTAATATAAGCAAAAACAAAATAATTCTATAAAAAAACAATATTTTCCAATAACTTCTGTTAATTATTTATGTAATGCACAAAAAATTTAAAATTATAAAGCAAATTGTTAAAATCTTTTAACTAGGACTATCATTCATATCATGATCATTTTTTGATAAAATCATTGGTTCAGATGGCATTGCACGACTCGGTGATGGACTATCAACATTTCGAAAATTAAATCCAGACGGTGAATCAGCACTAGATAATGATTCTGGTGTACCAACTGAACTTAATGATCCTGGTAATGATGTTGATGTTGTTGTTGTTAATAAACCAACACGATCAACACCACCACTAATTGAATAACTGTGAAAACGTTTCGCTCTTGGACTCATTAAAAAATCATTTTTATTATCGTCATCTAATTTACGTTTAACACCTAATGGACTTGGTCGTAAAACAGGACTAGCACTACGTCGTATAAATGTTCTTGATGTACGTGTTGGACTTTGGAAGCCAGGTGATGTTAATCGTGTTGGTGATGGTGAATTACATATTAAACCACCATATGTTGGTAAATTGACATGTAATGGACCCATTTTATTATTCGATTTTGTATCACTATGAGATTCATTCATTAAACTTAAATCCTCCCATGATTGTGATATTTGCATTGTATGATGGATTTCACGTTCATGGGCCAATTCACGTTGATTACTAATATCAGCGAAATCTTCTTGACGTAATTGATTAATACGAGGTGTTAATCGTAAACCAGATACCTAGAAAATTGTTTGTGTTTTAAGAAATTGCTGAATCAGTTTTAAGTGAATTTGATAAATTACTGGTGACCCTGGTATAGGACTAAAACTAGCACTAAATCGTCTTGTTCTAGTTTGTGATACTGTGCCGAATAGATTGAAATTTTGTTGATCTCTAAAAAAAATTCAAAGTCTTTTGTTTTGAAAGATTTTTAACTAAAATACCAACAGCTTACCGATTCGATGGGCCTGTTGTTGTTGTTGTTGTTGTCATAATGGAATTTGTCTCATTGATCATGGGAGCACTGGAGCACCTCTTTAACGTGCCAGATCCACTGACTGGACCGTCAACGTCCATGTCTACTACACAAGAATTTATCGATGACATTCAGCTTTTCTACCATCAATTTATTACAATTTAAAGGGAACATTTGATCCTAAACAAAACGAATTTTAATCAAATTTTCTCACATTCACTAATTTTCTATTGTTAAACAATTTTCTATTTATCTGGTTTCTTCGAATCAAAAATCCAATCTTATTAGAAGCAGAGCGGTTGATTTTTTTCCCTAAAAGTCAACAATCCTGTCAAAAAAGCTCTGCAGGAAACTGTGCGCATGTCCTGAAATCGAATTACTTCGATGACAATCCCATAGATGACGCCCCATTTGAACCGCCAAAGCTCGACAATTTCAAAATTATTAGTAAAGAATCAAACAAATGATAGAATTAAACAAATTTCTTTATTGAAAATCGATAAATTCGGAGATATTTTATGATAATTGAGTTATTTTGCAAAAATTGTGTAAACTATAATTATTTTTTCTGTTTCTGGAACGCATTACGACCAGGTTGTCCAGTTTTGCCAGTGCGACCACCGAAATTACCTCTAGCCGCTGGTCGATTTCGTTGATTTTGACCACCGACACCACCACCGCCACCACCTCCACCAATACCTCCACCACGGCCACTTTTAGTATCTCTACCACGATTCTTAATAATAGCCTCCTCTTTAACCATATCGATAACTTCATCTGGTATTCGTAAGTATTTTATTGTACTACCTCTAATATAACATTCCGGCATACGCCAAAACTTATCACCATCCTATTATCAACAATAAGTAGAAATAAAAAAAGTGATGTTTAGATCATAATGGAAAAATCAAGCTTACTCGTGACGTACAGATAACTTCACGTAAATTAATATTCATCCAATTATCACAACTGACTAAATGTCCATTATATGTTTCACCATTTTTCAATTCAACTAACTAAAAAAATTCAAGATTATTAAACAAACATCTGTATGAAATTGTAAGAGATGAAAATTGAAAAAGAACCAACTTACCATTGGATGATTTTGAGCTGTACGTAATAATGATAATGGTAACTACAAAAAAATAAAAATGGAAAAATTAGTCAAAATTGTTGTAACATTGGAAAGAAAATCTCACCATTTTCCTTTAACTTATTTGTGTTTTTAGCGGTTGGAAAATTCTAACCTAGTTTTATTTTGGTTCTGTCAAAAAATGCGGTGCCGCCAGATGTTCACACACTAATTCAGAAGAATCGAAAAGAATTGAAATTATCCAACAAAATAGAGATCCATATGGTGAAAATGCTACCAAATTGTATTGAATGTGCTCTAACTGTAACTTCAGGGGAATTTTTTTAAGTAATTTTGGCCATTGATTCCAATTGATTTAGTGCAACAGTTTCTCAATGTTAACCATAATTGTTTGACGTCCGTGAGCTACTATATAACATTAATGCAGTCCTCTTCATAAGAAAATACACGAGAGAGAAAGCAGGATCGGGGTAGATGGCCGTTAAAGTTTTACGAAAAGTTCAAAACTATTTTACCAATAAACAGATATAAATAGTCTCCAACCGTCAAAATGATTTGAGTGTAAGCAAAATTGCTGCCCCAAAAGACTAGCGCCCATGGGCCACAGCCCATTTACTTCCGTGGTTGAGGTGGTCCTGAAAATCATAAAACATAGTCTTGCTATCATCAGGCGGCTCAAATTAATAATAAAAATGCATCAATGATAGGTTAAGAAATTAAAGATATAAAAAAACGCTGTGACTACAGGCACGCTAACGTGCCGCGCTTTAATACACTAGAGGCACGTGAAGTACGTCATCGTTACGCGTACGTCATCATTTGACGTGCCCATTATTTTATTTTCAAAGGCACGTCGATAGCGCCACCTAGCGTTTTCATTTTTGTCGGCTCTGTCATTATTGTATTATTTGAAAATTATCTGATAATTTCGCAGAAAATTCAAATTGGATGTTTTTTAATTTATGTCTATTAATGAAATTCATGTGAAAACGATCAATAAATATTTTTTTGTAATACAATAATGTAATGTGTATAATACCCAAAATTTCCCATTCGAATAGTTTCCACCATGTTTTGCCTTTTATTTTAATATAATAAAAAAATTCTTCTAAGTATTTCTGTTGCTTTTATTTTAAATCACAGAAGATAAATCTATATAAACATAAACAAAAATCCAAACGAAAACCCCACATTTTTATTTATCATGGTGACATAATGATACCATAATCAGTAAGAAATATTGATACAATTTTATGCAAATCAAATGTTAGCCTTTTTATGCCGTCAATTTATTTATTCTTCATGTCAGCAGTACGCTATAAATTGTAGCATAAATTGTGTTTATGATGCCATCATATTATGCTTGCCTTTCACTGGTTCCATACCGCCAGCAGTATGCAAGCACATTCTGCCGGCACAGTATGGCTTGCAGATCTACGGCAGGCTGCGGCCTCAGAAGTATGTGGTTCTGCCGGCACAGCCTGCTCTTGAGAGCGCAGGCATGGTAGCAATATTCTTGCATACTGCCAGCATTTGGTTATCTGGGTACATATGTATACGTTTATCAATTAAATTAATACTAAAAAATTTATGGCGGATATCCACTTATTCCTTTGTTTGAATTTCCAACTCACTAATGCAAATTTGTAGAACTTACACTTACTGTTTCTACCACTATTTCTAATATTAACTACACAACAACGAGCGTGACCCATTTTACGTTTATTAATTAAAAAAAAATACCTGATTGTCAAACATTTCTTATTATCATATAAATTACCAAGAAAGCATCACGTTATTAAATCTATGCAGGAACTATATACAACATCAAATTAAAATAATATGTATCAAAAATAATATTAAAAAATTAAATTAATATTCATGAAAATAAAACAATCAAAAGGATGATGGTTTACGATAACAAGGCCTAATTACCATATTTGACGGAGTACAAGACGCACCCTCAATTTATTAGACGATTTTGAGTAAGTATTTTCAAATTCTTTATTTAGCTAATAAAAAAAAATTATTTACAATTTCAATTTTAATTCTTTTATCACATAAAGATTTAAAAGAAAACGCGTTTATTAACGAAAAAAAAACATTTGAAGCCTGAATATTATATTGAAATTTTCTTGGATAACAATATTTTTATGTTATTCAGTAAAATACTGTATCTGTAATTTAATTAATTAATGAATTAACAATATTAAAAAGTATTTCATATTAAATATCATAATATAATGATGAACAATAAAATCGAACAGGCAAGATTGTTACTTTCGGACCATAAGACGCACCCCGATTTTTAGTCGATTTTTTCAGTCATACGTAATTTGTATCTCTGAATATGAATTCAATAGTTATTGCCATATGGTCACTATACAAATTCAAGAGTGAATATCCGTTTGGCCTTTTAGCAGACTTTTTCGATTTTTATTCACAAAGGTAAATTAATACAAAAGTGTGCGACTATGCACAGTTCCACTCAATTTTTTTTCAATTAACCCATAATCTGAGTGGTTAGACGAAAGCGTCAACCCTGTTTATGTTTATTTTCACATTTCTATTTCTGTGTTTTGTTGATTTCTGTAAGATTTTTCAATTTTATATTATTTGTTCTTCAATAAGAAAGTGTTTATCAAGTTACAATTTATGTAAAATTAACCAACATCTGTATTCTTTATAGGGGATACATAAATAACTATAGGTAGACAGCACTAGCTTATCAGTGTAGTAAATAGTTAACATTAGTGAATTTAAATGATTGCAACAATTCAAGTAACTAGAAAAGTTTTTTGTTAAGATGAGTAAAAGTGCGAAAAATACATTCAAGCATCACATTATTGTGTAGATTTTTGAATACTTTGCTCATGAACAAAAAGAATGAAAAATATGAGTCTTGACGTATCGGTGTACGTTAATTGTAATATCCTTCAAGTATAATTTACGGTATGGTTTTATGAGATTTTCACGTGCCTTTAAAAATAAAATAGGAGGCACGTCAAATGATGACGTACGCGTAATGATGACGTACTTCACGTGCCTCTAGTGTGTCAAAGCGCGGTACGTTAGCGTGCCTGTAGTCACAGCGATAAAAAAAAGTGTTTATTTTGAAATAATTTAGTGAGTAGAGGTTAGAAATCGGCAAATCTACCGAAATTTGTATAGGTTTTGTATTGCTACTTGACAGCTGTCAAACAAGTTAAGATGGCTAATTATAGCGCGGAATACTCAAAATAAAATCAAATATTCAGGAAATGCTTTATTGAATAATGGAGAATTGTTGCGAAAATCAAACAAAATTCAAGCAAATTTTTTTTATATTGATATAAACCCAAAAATTTCATATATCACACATTCAGGCATCTATATAAAAAATTAATGAGGCAATTGCTTTTATTATTTCAAATATTTGATAACATTTTATAAAAATGTTGAATGCTTTTATTTTTTAACTTTTTGTTTTGTTTAGATTAACGAATTTAAAATATCAATTTGAAATCTTAATTGTTTTTTATATATAAGTCAAAATAGTTTTAGGATATGTATGATCCTATTTTATTATTAAGAAATTATCGAATTAAGCGTGTCACTTGAACAATTTTATGATGTTTTCTATAAATAACCGGTGATCCAAAGTATTTTCAATTAAACCATGTACGCATATCGTTCAACTATTAATAATTTCACTGGCGATTTTAATAAACCATCAATCAAAGACTCACCCACATCTTATAATAATTTGGATCACACGTTAACAGAGCATTAGCTCAACAACTAGTACTGAAGCTTTATATAATTAAAATTGAATAATTGACAATATAATTAAAAAAAATAGGCAACAATTAAAGCTAATTTATGTATTATTCTATAAAAGAAAACTAAATCAATAATATCTAATGATGGTCCCTTTATTTATTCAACATTACCCACATTCTACAGGAAAGTTTTATCAACCATTTTTTTTTTGTTTTGTTTCGTTTTATATAAATAATTGATTGGAAATACAATACAATATTTGTATTTTGTACTTTAATTGGACTTAAGAACGTTATGCTTTCTATGATTATAGCAAATAGGCACTTTTATTAGTTGGTTTTTTTCTTACTTTTTAATAATCACCATTATCGTTGTTTATCATGATCGCCATTCATTGGAAAAGAAGCGCACAATTGAATAGATTTCGAATTTAGAAAAGCTTCACAATTAAAGCCATTTGTGAATTGACAAATTGATAACAAAAATGATAATTATATTGATAATAATAATAATAATAGTAATCCTGAGTGAGACTAGTGCATTTAAGATAATATTTGTAGAAATCTATATATCAGGTCCCCTTTTGTGACCATTTCATATCATCATCTCTTGGTTTACAACCAGTGAAATATTCAATAATCATTTCTAATATACTCCAAAAATGTAATTTTTCTAATGGCCAATTCAACCATCCAGTTGTTATACAAAAATATGTTTCATGTGGTGCCACATGATGGATACGATGATGACGTCTTGGTAAAATTATATGATATTCCTGCAACCATATTACCCATGATGGTAAACCGAAATACGTATGCGACCATTTATGAATCTAAAAAAAAACATATGTAAAAACAATGATTAATATTAGCTAACTTTTTAGTAAATTTCTGACAATGACCCTAATTCGGATTGAATCGATAATTTTATTTTAAAATTGGATTAAATTGTGGTTGATGTTGAGAAGGTGTGGTGCTTTTTAAAAACCCAAATAATCATAGCAGGGTGGGGGTTGTTCATCAAAAAAATATTCACCTGATTAGTCATTGCAACGAAAATTGCTAATAAAAACACATAACAATTCCACGTAAATTTCTGCTGTACTTCATCTTCTGATAATGTAAGAAAATCCCATACCATTCTAGCCAGAAATGGTATAGTTACCATAAAATTATCACCATTTGTTTCAATAAAATCATGACGTGTTATCGATGTTGGATCAATGTGATGTTCACGGAATGGACGTAAGAAATTCTTCAACCAAGAAAAAACAACAAACAAGTTAATTATTAAATACAGCTAAAGAATAATTTTAAAATGTATACTTTGCCTAAGATTGGTAAATCCACTGAACCCCATGTATCAGCTGCCCAATGTACAAAACCAGAACCAAAATCAGCTGTTGTAATACCACAAAATGCAGCTATCACAATTGTACTTAAATTAGCTAAACGTACATGGGATATAATGAAGATAAAGTTGACTATTATTAATGTTATACAAATACCAACACAGATACATTCTTGGGTACGTTTACCTGGAAAATTACAAAAATTGAAATTTTCTTTTTATTCATTTCGTTTTTCAATTATTCATTATGGATAAGTTAAATGGAATTGAAGGCAATTCTTTTGGTAAATTATTCAGTAATTCGTTGGTTTTATTGTTGTTGTTATTACTTTTTCATTAAGAAGAAAATAAATTGAAGAGTTCATTAGAGAGACAACACAATCAATGAATAATAAATTAAATAGAAATATCGATTAATTATAGAAGACGTGGCCTATTTCTAAAAATGATTATAACAATTGAACTTATTGAGTAGCTTAAGACACGCAATTCAGACAATTAACAATAATATTAGAAAATATCTAAGCACGAATTCTATATTATAGATAATGCAATGTTGTTGTTTTTGTTTTTTTAAGTTAATGATGAAAGTCCAAACAAATCTTGATCTTTATCCTGATTGTAAAATTGTTCAATTGTTGTCTTTTTTACTAGCTTAAGCTGACCAAATAATAACACAAGAAGCAATCGTTTTTAATGACTTTTTGTGAACTAACGATTTGAACGTTTGGAATTAGCAATTTTTCCAAATTACAACATTAGCGAAAAGATAGCAATGGTAGTCGAGATTGTGACAAATTGTATATGTCGGATAAGGCACGTGACCAATTACAAACAAGTAATATTCGTTTATTTTGCAACTAACTTAAGCTGCTTCCACATCTATCGAACGATCACGAAAAAGGGAACGAATCAACGATTGCAAAGAAATGGATAGGAACGGGACCAAATGTGAACGAATGAGATTGTCATGCACAAACTGAAGTAAGTGAACGACTAATACATTCGCTTATGTTTCCCTAAACAAAAATTTGTTTTGCCAGTCCACACTATTGGAACAAAATCAAACGCGAACGATTGATTTCCTTTGAAGTATCGACAACTATCGGAACGGCATTCCGGCCATTCCTTGGACTTCGTTCCCATCACTACGTTTACATTTCCATTCGTACCCACTCCTTCGTGATCGGTCGATAGATGTGGACGGGATTTAAGACTTAAGCTTAGACTGTTGAAAAAATCTAATGTTTGTGATATATTGGGACACTAAAAGTAAACGCTCACTAGTCAGGGCAATGAATTTGTTGATACTCTCGCGGATTTGTCACTACCGTACACGCCAAGTGCATCCATCGCATTCGACTATTTTAGTTTCGTATTCCATTGTTAGAGAATGAATGCATCTCTGGGAATTTGGTGACTTTGTACATTTTGCTGATATGCGATACGGCACGTACGGTGCTTATTAGTGAGCGTTTACCTTAAGAACGTATTCACGTATGTTGTGCCACGTTTAAATTCCGAACTGACGGTAGGAACGTAATTATAATAAGACATACATTATAATGGAATTACAATATTTGATAAAAATTTCGAAATATGGTGTTTTCATTTGGATTGGGTAACTTGACTTTTGTTTTATTGATACAGAATGTTTACTTCGTTAAATACTTAATTAATGTCATTTTAATTATTTGTAAAGTAAAGTCAGTACTGATAATTGTACAATTTTTATCAAATACTAGGTGACCTTCCACAATTACTACTAATAATTATTAACTGTTAATTAAATTATACTTACATAGGTAATCGTTAAAAAAAATACTAATTACATTAATATAGGTAAATAAAGATATTGTTGAAAATTTCAAAATAAATTTGTTAGACAAATTATAAGCTTATCAAACGTGCTAAGAATAAATAATCTTCTATAACAATAATTATTGATATTAGTCATTTTATTTAGTAGATAGATAAATAAATTTTAATTTAATCAATAAACAATTTAACACTAACAAATATTTAAAAGTTAAAATATACAAATTACTCTAAATCATTCAATTAATTATTTATTCATTTAAATAATTTATCTATCCAACGTCACTATCTAAACATACTTAGATAGATATTATTTTGTATTTATTGTTATTTATATTAAAACCACCCCCAAAAAAAAATAAAACAATTAATTTCTGTTTATTTTAGGCAGGACCGGCTGAATTGTTTTTTAAAGCGGACCATCTAACAAATAGGCGCCATATAAAATTCATTCAAATTTTACTACTTGTTGAAAACTCTTTCAATATAATCAATTAATCAGTAATGAAATAATGAGTGATGATTTTAAATATAAGTACAAAACAGTAATTACACAACTATTTAGGCCATGTTACTGTTATAAATATTCAATGTACGTTATTTCAAACTCTTTTTTTTAATACGGAAAATAATTGTCTTATCTATCCATTACATTATTTATCAATTATCAATAATTTATAATATTATTACGAAAAGAAATACAGTCATAAAATTTCTCCTATTATTGTTATCCGATAATGATAATAAATTTAACTATAATATGTAGAGACACTTATAATATTCTGTAGAAGTTCATTCTTATCAAAATTAATGAAAAATACATAATGCATGCCACTTATCTGTTTATCTATCCAAAAAAAAAATTAATACGATAAGAAATAAGGAGCAAAATTATAAAAAAAAAACTGAACGACAGACATTTACCCGTGTAGTGTATCTAGCAAAAAAATTAACGCAAAATCAACACAACAATCATTTTTAATAGTAGAACACTGACCACCAGTGTGTTAGCAGGGGCGGCGATAGACGATAAGCAAGATAAGCATCGGGGTGCCACATAGAATGGGGCGCCGTATCTAGCAGGATAATGTATTAAAAATATAAACTATTAGCGCAAGTTTCTCAACCAAAGTTTTTCTATCGTGTTTACATTATACGTGAGTTTTCGAGAAAATTACGGTGTGTTTTAAAAGCTCACAGTAAGCGATTACATACGCAAATTTTCGTGTAAGTTTCTATCTGCAAGATAAACTTGCGCGAGCTCTTGCACAGTGGAATCAAGCCCTTATCAACGATAATCTGTTAGATTTGCTGTCAAATATCTATTGTATCGATACGTATTCTAAGAATTTCATTACGGATCATTACTTTTAAACAAGATTCTACGTATTAACTATTCCCTGGTAGAAATATTTATCTGAAATTGCTTTTATCTCCATCTATGAAAATATTCTGTTTAACTAGAAATGGAGCAAAAAAAGAGTACTCAGTAATAAGGATCCATGACGCAGGGTCCAGCAGGATTGACGATCCTGCAAGTATTGGTGTAGCAATCCCACGGACCCAGTCGGCCCCCCAGTGCTGAGAATTGCAGGATTCAACTACCAGTCACTAGAATCACAAAGTATCTCATTTGTGATACTGGCGGAACTGATACCACATGGGAGCCGATTGAGTCCCTCGGAGTAGCGCCCAGGTTCCGACTTTTAGGTTGGATTCATGGGGATAGTGGTTGAGACTACCGCGAAGTAGAGGAGGTTGAGTGGTATAGTCGCAACTACCTTCGACGGATAAGCTACACTGAACTATCTTGGACACTGTTTTGCAGAGGCAACAGTGGTTTAGATAGGCTTCGTCTCGACCAAAAGTCCCGATGAGCCTGCAGCTCTGAGGAGTTTTGGTAGCTAGGCCGATAACAAGGTCTAGTAATGCAGATCGGGCATTATCACGACCCCGCGCCCTGGCGGCCGTGTGAGTTAAGCCATAAATGGTAGGTATCGCATGTAAAATCTAAATATATATGTAAATGAGCTTTTAACAACAAAAAAACAACAGTTGACCTACAGTAAGGATCAACGATACACTATTACCAGTGATTACCTAAGTAAAATATATGTGTCTAATACTTGATCAAATATTAACATGGAAACACTATTTATCAACTAAGCAAACATAAATCAATCATAAACTCCGACAAATGAATTGGCTGTTTGGGCAATGATTTAAACATGATAATAAAGCAAATCTGAACTTATAGAGACCACCTCTCAAGCTGCATGAAAGCAACAAAAAAGACCAAGATCATCCAAAGGATCCATTCAAAAGTATTAAAAATGATATTATGTTACATAAGCAATAAAGCACTCTAAGGAAGGTTCAATTATAAGTACCATTTGTAGAAGATGGCATCCGAAGAATTACCAAAGACTATTTTGATGCAGTACAAAATCATCTGAACGAAAAAGCCAATCAAATGAACACTCAAACCTCAAATTTACCAGAAGACTAAAGATCTAACCAACAGACGCATGTTTGATTAGCCATTTGTAATAACTGTAGACAGATTGGATTAGGATTCGTCTACATAGAGACACATTTTGTTGGTAATAGTATGAACAAATGTTGCGAGTGTTTCCTCTGTACCCAAGTAATAGAAGCTTGTTCCATTCAACAGTGGTAAATAAATGAAGATCAAACAAATGTTGCAAGCAACAAGCTTATTGTGGACAAAGTTGCTTCTTACCATAATTTGTTTCCGGAAAAATTAGTCACTATGTAGTGTTACTATCTGGTAGCAAACTTGTAAGGTAGACAGCAACATATGGGCGGAGATGTTGCCCTTGCAAAGTAAACACAATCAACACTAGCAGATTGTTCAATCAAACATGTGTCAAGTGTAGACGTCACAAAAACGCTTACTGTCAATGTTGCCCTTAAAATTTGTCATAGCGCATACGTTTAGCAAATAATTTCCAACTGATGATAGGAACGAAACTAATATCATAACTGTTGACTATCAAAACGACCGACAATCTTTTTTGATTATGTTTCATTTTTATTCAAGCTTTACCACAAAAATAACGGTTGGTAAATTAGAAATTCAACAAACATAGAGTTGTTTGTTTTTTTTTAGAATAATTGAATCTACCCCTTTGAAAGGTGTCAAAATATTACATTTATAGATTAACAATCAAATTTTAACACCTGAATAATAATAATAATAATACCTGAAGCTGGTCCTGTCCAAAATGGCTGTATGCCAAATTTCTAAAAGAAAAACTTTGCATGATTGAAATAGACAAGTTTTTTTCTTTCTAAAATTAATTCAGAAACAAAAAAAAACATGTATAATTCTTTTATTTTTGTCACTTTTCCGCTATTATTGATTCTAATAGAGTTATAAATAAACTATTTCATAATAATAAAATAAAGAATAGATGTCCCATTACACTAACGAGAACTATAAACAAAACTTTAATATATCAAATGAATAATGTAATGTTTAATAGAAACTTATCAAATTATTTTTTTTCTTTGTCAATTTATATTCAAAAATGGCACTTGGATACTATATACAGACATGGCCGTTTCATCTAGAAATATTGGAGCAACTAGAAGAAATGAAACAGTCTTATGATGTGTGCATGTGCTAAACAGAGATTGATGGTTACTTTTTAAAATGTTGCTATTTGAATTGGCCGATCCTGTGGATAGAAAGTCGGTTATTTGTGGGTGTCCACCGTTATAACGACTTTCTTTCTCTATATACCAACATTACATAATCGCCAATGCAAAGAAAGGCCAACAAACTCAACAATAATGGCATTTAAAACAATTACATTTGAAAGTAAGTAAAAAACAACCAAAAATACAAGACACGGTTTTCTAAAACGATTTTATGCATTCTAGTCAAGGTCTCCAATGAAAAACTCATATGATTTTTCATTAGTTTTAATTATAGTCAAGGCACAAATATATGTCGCCAAAACTTATATCATCATTATGGAGTCTCATTCAAAAATATCACCATTCTAATTTATAATTAATTCATTCATTCATAGTTAATTAATCTTACCGGTACTGTAGAGATTTGCTAATTCTTGGGCACCTTTATGTTGTGGTCCCCATCTTGGATTGAAATACTCTTGTTGTTGTTGTTGTAAATTTGTTGTTGTTGTTGTTGTTGTTATAGCACAATTTCCATTTGGATCATCTTCTAACATTGAATTCTCTAAGATTTGTTGTTCAGTCTTAACTGGTGCTAAAATTTTATTTGCCATACTCGCTGTAATTTCCAAATGTTGTTCAGTAGTATCTGTTAATACTTTTTTAACACGTTGTGAACAAGTTAATGGTAATGGTAGAGACATAATTAATTAAATAATGAATAATAACAATAATAATAGATGATGATGATAATAGTAATAATAATGAATAGAGAGTGATTTTATTAATTAAAAATATTGATAAAAATTGATGATGTCACATTAGTATTCACAATAAATATTCACTTGCCACTAGTTTCGTATATTATCACAATTATTACAACTGATCACAGATAAAACTTTATTATTATTATTGATGATAATAATAGAATTATTGTCATTCATGTTATCAATTGACAAATAGAAAATTTCGTTGTATAGAAAACAGATGAGATACACGACACATACGTATGCGATGACAGTTGAAATAAGACTGATGCCGCCGGTATACGGACGTCGCTTTTCGACGCCGGTGTTGTCGCTGAAATTGTTGTTCTACATTATACAAGACCAACTTCCAATATGATGATTATACGTGGTGATGTCCATCTATACAAGGGTAGATTTTGTTGTGACGAATAGAATGGCGCCAGAGACGCTCGGCGTCGCAATGGTTCCTTTGGACGTATATACGTATCACTACAGACAGACAAATGCCATAAATCTATAGATTCTTTAAATAATTAAATCTGTCGTGTTATTTATGGAGAATACCTCCCTCTCATCCCCCTCATGTATTAATCATAACAATTGATAGCAAAAAAAAAACAATAGATGACAATGTCAAGTTGTTCTAAGCAATTAACAATTTATTTAATGGAACTAATTGTTATAGTTGATCAAATCTGACTTGGACGGCCTGACTTTAAGAGTCTACCAGTGCAAATATAGCAATAAGATAAAATTCTCTCAATTTGTCAAGCTGTAATACTTTCATCCATCAAGCGTCTTGATGGATTTGATTCTATTACAGTCGTGGGGCCAAGTCGACCAACTAACGTTTGCTAGAGCATATTAAATATTAATAATAGAAAATTATCAACGGAACTGATTCTATATAATTTTATCAAGCATTATTGAGCAGATTGTAAATGACAATACAAAAATAAAAAAACTTGTAATATAGGTAATAATCGTAAGATTTTTGTAACGTGTAATCAATCAAGTAATTTTCAAACATAACGTTTCTACTTTATAGTGTATCCGTAGTGACAGTGTGCTTCGTTTAAGAAAAATATCGAATACAGGTGCATTTTAAGGTGAACGCTCACTAGTCAATACCGCACGAGCTGAACGTAACGAATTTGCTGTTAACGTCGCACATTTATCAGTACAAACGCAACGTATACGCTCAGTGTGGTGACGTATGGAACTTCACGAGAACATTGTTGCTAGTTGTTTATTGTTAGCGTATGATGAAAATGAAATACGAAGAAAAAGGATAACGTTCGAGTGCTAATTTTGTGGCACTGTCGGGTGACCTTCTGCATTTCGCTCATATGCGTTATGTCCGCTGCTAGTGAGCGTCTACCTTTAGTGTGAATCATACAATTATCATATATTTCGTTGATGATTTGCAATTTAAATTATAAAGTAGTAAATAAATAATTGTTTGAATTTAAATGTTAGATTATTTCTTAAATTGTATACGTTAATAAATTTGGTGAAGTTAACAAAAACGCCTTGTACGAAATGTACTTAGTAATCTAATAATAGGATCGTGATTTAAAACCAGTGGCGTGTCTGTCTGAATTCACCAAATTTTATACTGCAACATTGTAGGTAGGATGTTCTGTTTTTTTTTGGACCATTACTGCTTGATGTTATTGGCGAAAATAAATATCGTTGCTATAATTAGCAATGATCAAATTAAAATGAATTGTGGCGGTTCTATTGCCCGTAACATTCTAGTAATACACTTTAGGGCGTTTCCGTGTTGTCCCCACACGCTCCACCCATGGGTCTTGTGTATTGAGGTCGCTAAGGTAACAAATATTTACAGCCAGTGACGTGCGTAAGTTGGTAAACGTTATTTTTGCAATGACGATATTATTGGCGATTATGTAATACACCATATTTGAAGGTCAATACTATTGGCGATTATGTAATTAATCCACGCCTAATGGGACGGCTGTATAAAAATTTTTCAAAAAACTAGTAGGCAAAATTGTGTATTACTAGAATGTTACGGACAATAGTACATGTCAGTGACGCGTCAGTATTGTAATTGTGACGTCCGGTGAATTTCAGTGGTGGCTATTATTCTATTTGTCAGTAAGAAAAATACAGCACGGAAAAACTACGTCATGAGTGAAACTTCACGGTACGGAACTGACACGACACTGACATGTGTAAATTTAACATTGCGTCATAGTGAAGTTGATCGATAAAAAAATGAATAAAGTATATAACAAAACTTATAATTTCAGATCAAACTATGAACTTTTTTCCGTTATAAATAATTCCGGTGAATAAGTAATAATAATAATAATAATAATAATAATAATAGAAGGGAAACGGAAAGCCCAATTAAATACAATTGCAAAATTCTCTTGAAGCCTGTTTATGTTCACATTATCATGACGCAAATAATTAATTGAGAGACAACATAAAATGATTAAAAAAAATAGTGCCTTTTTTCAGTAATTTCCAGTTTTTACTGAATTCTATAAATTGTGAATTTTCTAAAAATTGCTTAATTTGTAGCAACATGAAAATTTGTTGCCTGCAAAAGCTCTGCTCACGCCACTTCTTCTGATTATTTTTAATAAAAACTCACCATAATTTGTTGTAATAATCGATTGGCAGAAGTAAATTAAAGTTATTGTAGGATTGCGTAGGTGAAAACAAAGGCATTGTGGGCTTAGAAATCGGTAGATATTTCCATTGAGGGAAAGTTTCTAAATTCAAATCCTTTGTTAATTATTTCCATGTTATTTTTTAATTCAATTATATTGCGCAACATAAAAAATTTAAATTAATTGACCATTAATTGAATGTGTATGTTATTGTTGAATTTCTTTTTCTAAAAATAACTAGATTATTATTTCTTTTAAATAGGGAAAATTTACATTTCATGCAAACATTACAATAAGGTACGTAGTTTTTGCTATATTTTTTTTGTAAAACAACGTCGTGATTACTATTACTAGAATGACTATAAAAATATTGATTAAAGTATACAGGTGGTGACTAATTTTATTGTGAATTATGTTATACGTGGTCTCTTTTATTGCTTATGTGTTAATACAATTTTATTTGCATTCCTCACCTTATTAAATGTATTGCCTTTTTTCTCTCAATATCACCAACAATTTATTAATCAATGTTTGTATTATAATCAAATAGGTTGTTATTTATAACACATACAACATGAAGTGGGTGTTGATGTTATTTTCTCTAATAAAATGGACAGGTAATCGATAAGATTCCCAAAAATTTTATTACACACCTTTGAGTGATGATTTTTCTATATTTTATAGAAATGACCTAAATTTCATCACGTATTTCCTAAAAAAAACTCCTCCCTACTAAATAAGATAAGATAGAAAAATGTTTATGTTTATTGTCATTATCAGTGGCGTATCTAGGAGGGCGCACCCATGCAGGAAATTTAACAACTGTTGAAATCACTACCGTGAAATCTTTCTTAGCCTTAACTTTCTATCTTTGAGAATTCTCAGGGTAAATAAGCTAATCGCCCAATAAACGTGGGGCCTTTTTGTAGTTTTACTTAAACCTCAACTGTTCTTATTTTTTGCATCTGTACGGTAATTTTGGTAAATGGATATTATTTTTGACAGAATGTGCACCATACACATTATTCCCGCACTTTTTGCAAATTGTTTTAGATTTTCTGTGGAGGAATTGATTGTTCTTGGTTCGATTAGTCGTTAATAAATTTATGTTTGGACCTTCTTTCTATATGTGTTTATATTAGTTGGTAGGATAATTCTTGTGTGTCGTCATTGGATAGGGTTTTTTCCAATATGGATGTGAACTCAGTCATATAACAAGATATGTGCAACTAACTAGCTTTTTGCAACAGTTCTTTTAGGGCAACGGTAGAATCATTTTCATTTATTATCTTCCTTGTATATTCTTGGCCTTTGCATCATTTCCCATCCTATTATTCCGTTTGCCGGAGTCAAGAAGATGGGTATTCAAATTTGAAAGAAATAAGAGAGGGCGTTCCTCAAGGAAATGTTCTGAGTCCCATTCTTTATCTATTATATACAAGTGACTTTGAGGAAACTGTAATAGCTACATTCGCTGATGACGCAGGTCTTCTCACAGTCGATCAAGATTAAGAAAACTCGAGAAGAAATTTTCAAACAGCAAGTAATCAAATAGTTAATTTCACCAAAAACTGGAAAATTAAGCTTAATGAACCAACAAAAAAAAATTACAGAAGCCACCTCCTTTACATATAAATGGTACAATTGTTCCATACGACATGAATGGTAAATACCACGGCATAACTCTTGACATTAAACTACGGTGTAAAAGAACATGTGAAGAAGAAAAGACCTGAGCTTGCCCTTAAATATAGACAATATTATTTGCTTACTGGAAGAAACTCCAAGATAGCAATGGCTAACAACGTATTGATGTACAATCAAATTCTGAAACCAGTTATGGGTATGTGTCAGCGATAGCAATATTGAAACTATCCAAATTTTCCGAAGCAAGGTGTTGCAAAGCAAAGTCAACACTCCATGCTATATTCGAAACTCTGATCTTCATCTAAAACTCTTCAACTGCTGGACAACCAAAATCAAGTGCGAAGATTGATGAGGACCAACCCATTCGATATGGTGTAGTGTGTTGTGTGTGAAGGAAGAACACAGTGTGTGGGTGGAGTGTTCATAATAATTAAAAGAATCCAAAGGACATCAATGGATTGAGTTTAGCTGATAAGAACTTAATTTTAAGAAGGATTAGAAAAAAATAATGGTTAGTCTTCTAGACTAGTGAGCCTATTATTTGGAGCCCAAGTAATGGAAATCACAGGAAAAACCATTTGTTCAGTTTTTCAACAAATACGCCAAAAAAATTAAAATTTACCATGTCGATAAATATTTCTCCATTTTAACACGGCCATGTGCACATCATAACTTGATGAAAAAAAATTTAACTAAAATTCCCTATTTTTAGTCGTTCTAATAAGGAGAATGTCCTCTTAATTCCATTGCGTTCTATACTCTCTTGAGTGCCAAATCCCTTCAAAACGACACAACTCGATTACAGGTTCTAATTCTATTTCGTCAAAATTTTAAAGCTTTTTCCAGTGTTGCAGGATCAATTCTATGTGCTGGCATTTCAGATCTATTGAACTTATTAATATTGTGTGAAAGAGTTTGTTTTTTGGACACTTTTTAAAAGGAATTTTCCCCATTCAGTACAGTAATTTTTGTAAAATAGCAAAAGGTATATTGTCTTCTAAATGAATATCTACTTCTTCCTTTATCCATCAATCAGATTGATTTGTGTCAATTCTAAGGGTGGAGATACCCTAGACGAGCCTGTAATGTAACAAGATTGGAGTAAGATTCGTGTAGTTGAGACGGACTTGCGAACACAATACGAATGGCTTGTGGGCGCTGACCGCTACTCAGTTTCTGTCGGCTTTTCCGTCGAGTTCCAAAGAATTTGCCCTTCAAGTTGGGAAGGCAATTTGCACATTTGTGTAGTCTACAGGCATCAACGAACCACTCCCGAAACTGACCTGTCTTTCGATATGTACTTTTATTTAGCTTGTTCTTGTTTTGCCCGTGGCAGGCTCGATTCAAAAACGGATCGTACTCGTCAACAAAAAATCGACGTGCATTACATTACAGGCGCGACTCGCTAGTGTATCTCCACCCTAATAATTGCACAACTTCAACACGAGAAAATCCATATCCCAAATCATTGAATTTCATATTGAGACACAAACGGTTAAATCAAAGAAAGAATTAAATTTAATTTCTACAAAGAAACAACAAAGAAACGACAAATGCTAATTTATTTTCCAGTTTACTCACAATTTTTTTTAAGACAAAGAAAATATTACAAGTTGTAAACAACGGAAACAGTTGTGGTTTAAACATGATCGACTTTTTTCCTCAACACTTCACTAGTTAGCCACCATAATCGAACGGAAAACATCCGGCTTCTATCTATAGCAAAAAATAAATAAAAATGAAACGCACATTATCTACAGTGAATCATTGATTTTACAATAGTTGCGAATTCAATAATAATTTCATTAATTGTTTTAAAGTAATTACTTAACCACATGTTGTTAGAAAATTTCTACAATTTGCCTTGAACAAGAAACGTTCGATTATTCAACAATCAGATGTTGAATTCCCATCGAAATTACACGTAGTACATCCATCTGTAGAAATAGCTTTTTATGATCACAATTGATCAAAAAACTTTTAATAATAGAACAACATTTCCAATAAATTACCAAATTAAGGTCGAAATATTTAATTAATTATTCATATAATAATAATACTAATGATAAATACATCATGATAACTGACAAATTGTGTCCTCTACTGGACGGCCATATTTTGTATTGATTGTAATTTACATTAGTAAAAATCAATTATTTCGTAATTATATTCATTTAGGTAATCCTTTTTTTAAAGTATAAGCCTCTACCTATCTAACAAAGTAAACAAAGCATTTTTTTGATTTGATGACATCATGCATCTGTTGTAAATGATGTCATTTTTTCACTTTTACTTGTGCTATTGTGGGATTCAAGTAAATTAAAGAAAATACAATTAAAATTCATTAACCTTGAAGAGAGTTAGATAATCCTATAAATTGTATTACTTTAACATTCCATCTATATTAGCGTTAAAAAATATGATGATTTTGAAATAATTATTGTTGTATAGCATCTGTTAAGTTAAGAAAAGAAATGGATAATTTTGGAAAAACTGATGATTTTGGAGAAGCTTCAATTTTGCCCATTATTATTATATTTGTCTATTAATGCCTACTACACATTATCGTTGTTTTACTCCGCGTTTGTCGAACAGCGTTGTGTGGATGACAATTATTTGTCGTTGTTCGCTGTTAGAATCAGTGACGCAGATTTTTTATGGTCGTAGTCGTTCCTGGAATAATCTAATTCAAAGCTTGAGGTGAAATTGCAGCTGAAAATCTCAGTCAATTCATTCAGTAGATACACATTACGTTTCTGTAACTAACGTGTACGCCACACACGTTTTTGACGTGATAACGTCTTATAAATTGATGACAGCACTTACGAGAAAATGTAACGTTCCGCCTGACCTTGAGCGTGCAAGCGAGAGCGCAGAACAAGCGATAGAGAGGCACGATCGGCGCAAGCGTTGCCTTGTTACACATTTATCTCTCTTCTCGCGTGACGTCAGAGCTAGCCTTTATAATAGTTCTGCTACTGGAACGCCACCACGCGAGCTTCTTCGAGAACTTCTACAATAAGCTCCGTAATAGTATATTGTGCGGCAAGGGATGAAAGAAGACGATTTCTGACGAGGGCTGTCATCGCCCTGGTCTGAAATCGTCTTTGTTTTATCCCGTGCCACACACACTATTTTTCATATCACCTGTATTGAATTAAAATTAAAATCTTTGATAACGATTTGACGACAGCTGTCAGACGATTATGATTTCATGTTTATAATAAACAAATGCGATTCTGACAGACTTAAAATAAATAATAAATAAATGTGCCGGGCAGAAACAACGTTGTTTCTCCCCTAGGACAGAAACAACTTTGTTTCTGACTGACACAGTCGCATTGATCTGAAATTGTCATGTTTCGACTGTCAAAACAGAGATCAAAACTCGCTGTTCCAATGCAGATGATATGAAAAAAATATATTTTAATTAACGAGTGTAAATAAATGTTAATTTATCGAAAAAAATTGAAATTTTCAATTAACTCCTTCTTTGTATTATACAAAATAATGACAATTCAGTGATAATAATTCAATTCAATTCATAAAAGTATGCAATTTTTCATCAATGTTTCTTTATGACGTTATCACGTAAAACTATCGTTCGTAAACCGACTTTACAGACAACCAATTTTTTTAAATCACTTTTTACGTCAATAACCGCCGCCACTGCTAATAATGTGTCGTCATCCATCATATTATGCAAAAACAACGAAAATGTGTACCTACGTACGTATGTCGTTCGAGGAACGCGGAGTATATCGGCGACAATGTGTATCAGGCATAAGAGGCATTAAATGCACCACAAAAAGCAAAACCATACTCAAACTTATCCTTCTTTGTCTGATTGGTGATTTTATGTAATGTTCTCTAGAGCAATTTGTATACTCGCTCAATGTAATCGAGGCTTAACCTACTGAACTGTATACGTATGTGGAATGCTAACTTATATGGACCGGGTCGTGGTAGAGAGAGGCAGCTGCTTGTCGTTCCACGGTCTTTTAAACAGGTATTGACACTCCTGTACTAGAAGCATTGGTAACATGAGTTCGTTATTGCAAATAACTTCAGTTTCTAATGAGCGGCGCAAATATCTAGGGAACGAGAATGAAAACAAAGATGACTATATGAAAAAATAGAGATAGCGAGAGATAGTGTCCACTACGCCAAATAAAATACATGATCTTTGTTAGATAACGGTAAGTTATTGCATCTATCTTTTTCTAACTTATATTTTATCTATGTCCTGTTTTCTGTTCCCTAGACTGCTGCGCCACCACATTTAACTTCAATATTAGCTACGCCTACCCTAGAGTAGTGTCAAGACCTGTTTATAAGACCGTGGTTGGTGCAAACAAGAGCACCAATGAGAACAATGTCAAACAGAGAAAGGGATTGCGTATGCTCGGATCTCTCCATTCTATCCATGTTCGCTGATTTAACATGGAATTATAGTCAGCATTCCAGCTATGTATGTAATTCACTGCTTATCTGGAGTTTCATATTTAGGACCAAACTAAAGCAGTGCGTCCACTAGGTCGGTGGGTAGGAGCGGCATCCATTAGGTTCGTAGGTCGAAGCAGTGCAGAGCTGAACGGCTCTAGGGATTTCTCGAGACTTCTCTGGATCATTCATATCATCTTCACTTAATACGCAAATTCTAGAAGAGGTGCCTCCATAAAACGAGTCTTGATATTCAAAAAAAAGTATCTATTCATTTCGCTTCGTGTTTTTAGTGGACCTATCCTTCGAAAACTCTGCTCCGCTCCGTGAGCATAGTGGACCTACCCTCGAAAACTCCGCTCCGAGCCCCCGACCTAGTTTAAAATAGCAGACCGATAACTTCGGGTTTGCTCAGAAACACGGTCTTATAAGACTGAGCTCAGAAAATAACGCAATAAATATTGTTGGTTGCATAAAAACTGTTTTCGACTCATCAAGATAACACCAAAAGTTCAAGCACTTGCAACGATTGAAACACACCTATTGAGTCACCATCGACCAATGAGAATTTGCAATGTTGCCAATTTCACAACTATGGAACTATATAAGTTTCCTCTTTAGTTTACAAATTGCAATCAACTAATTTTGTTGAAATTTAATGTTATAATTAACATTGTAGTCTTGACTTGAAGATGAAGGACCTATACAGATATTTTTAATTATTGCAACAAGTTTGGTTATGAGAGCAGTACGGCAACATTCCTTGACGGAACGTCTTTTTCTGGCTTGCGCGCGCTTCTGACCACATACCGCGTTGTATGCATGGTTATTCGTGCCCTATATGTTTTGAAACTTGCGCTCAAATTTCGTAATAAAATAAGGTTAGAATTTTGTAATGTTTCAACATTTAAAAATCGTTTTAAATTTGAATGTCACTGTATGTAAATATTCACAAAAAGTTCCCCAAGCCTTAAGGCCTATAAAACAAAGATCCACAAGACTTACGGTAAATTCTTATAATAATAAATTTCTCAATTAAATCCTTGTTGTTTGTAATTATAGGTGCAAGATTTTGTTGATTTAAAACAAGTTCGTACTGTAGGTGGTAGCGGTGGTGATGGTTGTGTTTCCTTCCTCCATTTATATGCCAATGAATATGCTGGACCAGATGGTGGTGATGGTGGTAATGGTGGACATGTAGTATTCCAATCGAATAATGCTATAAAAGATCTATTACATGTGCCATCAGTGATGCGTGCTGAAGATGGTGAAAATGGTAGAAATAGAGATTGCCATGGGAAAAATGCTAAAAATTATATTGTTAATGTACCATTAGGAACAATTATTAGAGATGATCATGGAAAAGTTATTGGTGATTTATCAACAGAAGGAACAATGTTTCTTGCTGCTAGAGGTGGTGCTGGTGGTAAAGGTAATCATTTCTTTATTAATGATACAACACAATCACCGGAAATCTGTGAATATGGCGCTAATGGGGAAGATTTAGAATATACACTCGAAATTAAATCAATGGCAGATGTTGGATTAGTATGAAAATCTATAATAATCGATTAATAATTCAAATTGATTTAAATTCATTTTATAGATTGGTTTTCCAAATGCCGGTAAAAGTACATTATTAAGAGCGATTTCTAGGGCTCGTCCGAAAGTAGCACCATACCCGTTTACAACACTAAAACCACATATAGGAATGGTACAGTATGATGATTATGAACAAATGGCAATTGCTGATTTACCAGGTCTAATACCGGATTCGCATAAAAATCGTGGTTTAGGCATACAATTTCTAAAACATGCAGAACGTTGTCGTATTCTCTTATATGTTATCGATTTATCTGAACAAAAACCATGGGAATACTTGGACATTCTACAATATGAAATTACACAATTTAGTAAATCGCTATTAGAACGACCACAATTGGTAATCGGTAATAAAATGGATCTACGACAAAGTCAAGAAAATTTAGAATTATTTAAAAAATATACAAATTTAAAAATTATACCAATTAGTGCAAAAGTAGGAACGAATTTAATGGAATTACTAACAGAAATTAGAATTTTATATGACAACAATAAAAGCTAAATATTTTATTATATATATATATTTTTTTTTAATGAAAAAGTTGCCAAATTATTGATATTTCTTATTTAAATTTTCGATTCAGCGAATTTCTTAGCCAAATCAAGAACCACTGCAACATGAACAGAATTACTACCAGAAGCTTGTGCCGAATCCGGTTTACCACCACCTTTTCCACCTACTTTCGTTGCAACAACTTGTACCCATTCGTTAGCTTTTAAACCTTTCTCAATTGAAACTTTTGGAACAGATGCTAAACAGTATAATTTATTTGAATCTTGATCGACAGTTATGAATAATGCTGATGTTTCAGGACTTAGACTTCTTACTTGTTTTAATGCAGCATCTACAGCTTTTGTATTAGAGAAGGCGTTTAACTGTTTTACTAAAATCGGTAAGTTTTGATTTGTTTTAAGGAATTCTTTCATCTCATCAACAACTTTATTAGCAACAGCTGCTTTAGCTGCACGTTCTTTATCATCTAAGTTCTTTTTTAAAGTTTTTAATGAATTTCGAATTTCATCCTTTCTCCAATATGGTATTAAAGCTTGTGATACTTCTTCAGTTAATTCAACAATTGTTTTAACAATCTCTTTCGATTTTTTACCATCTTTATCCTCTTGAATCATTGATTTTATTTCGTTTAAACTATTTTCAAGTAATTCATTTTTCTTTAAAGCTCTTGTAGCTTCTGGTCCGGTTAAAGCGACAATTCTTCTAATACCTTTCGCTATAGCTTCTTCACTAGCTATAACAAAATCACCAATATGACTGGCATATTTCAAATGTGTACCACCACAAAATTCAATCGACGTATTATCACCATCAGGTAAAAATGGATCTTTTTCTAAATCTTCAACGGGAATACCAATTGACACTACACGTACTGGATCTGGATAAGTTTCTTCGAAAACTGCACGTAATCCACGGAAACTTTTCGCTAAAGCTAAATTACATTCTTTAGCATAAACTTTACCATTTTTAGATATTAAATCATTTGAATTTAATTCAGTTTCTTTAACTTGTTCAGCAGTTAATGCACCTTTATTAGTAAAATCGAATCGTAAACGATCTGGTGCTACTAAAGATCCTCTTTGATCAGCTTCACTACCTAAAACTTTTCTTAAAGCATAGTTCAACACATGAGTACCTGTATGATTATTCATAATTAATCTACGACGAGATTCGTCAATATATAAAGCAACTTTATCGCCTTTTCTTAATGAACCTTCAATATTTCCTATATGGATCACATAACCACCGCGTACTTGAACATTTTTTACAGAAAATTCTACGCTTTCATCACCAATTTTCACCATATAACCAGTATCGTAGATTTGACCACCTTGTTCAGGATAAAAATTAGTTTTATCAAGTAGAACACCACATTCTTGTCCTGTATGGACTTCATTAACGAATTCTTTGTTGAAACGTAAACGAATAACTGTTGCTTCACATGAACGAAACTGATATTCTGCTATAGGTTTATTGTCAGCTTCGTAATTGTATTTAAGAGAATCATCAGTTGGTGGTACATTTTTATTTTGAAGCTCAGTAATAGCATGGACATCCAAATTGATTGTATCTTCAAGGCCTGCACCTTTACCCTAAACGTTTAATTAAATTTTAATTCTTTACAAATTAATTACATACATACTTGTGACAAAATCTGTGCTTGTTTCTTTGATTCTTCATAAACGTCCATATCGACATTTAATCCTTTCTCTTCGGCCATTAATTGTGTTAAATCGATCGGGAAACCATAAGTATCATATAAACGCCAGGCAACATCTCCTGGTAGTGTTTTACAATCATCAAGTTTTGTAATGGTACGATTAAGTAAATTACGTCCTCTTGATAATGTTTTTAAAAATTGCTCCTCTTCTTCATTAATCGTATCGATAATACTTTGTGGATCTTTTCGTACTTCAGGAAAAGTATCACCAAGTATTTCAACAATTGTATGGACTAAAGTTGCAAAGAATCCAGGTTTGGCATTTAATTTTTCTGTAGCATAACGTACAGCTCTCCTTAGAATACGCCTTAAAACATAACCACGTCCTGTATTATCTGGATTACCACCATCTGATAGAGCTATAGTTATAGTTCTAGCATGGTCAGCTAATACACGATATGCCATATCAATACCATCTGTATCATCATTACCAACAAGACCTTGATATGGTCTAGCTTCTGTACCTTTTTCTATTGCTGCAAATATTGGTGTAAATAGATCAGTGTCATAATTTGAACGTTTATTTTGTATAACAGAAACTAATCGTTCTAAACCAAGACCACAATCAATATGTTTTTTTGGTAATGGTTTTAAACTACCATCACTCTCACGATTATATTGTATAAATACTAAATTCCATATTTCTAACACATCAGGATCATCTTGATTGACTAAATGCGGCACATCACGACCACCAATCCGATCGAAATGTAATTCAGAACATGGTCCACATGGGCCAGTTTCACCCATTTCCCAAAAATTATCTTTCATATTACCGGGAATTACATGTGTTTCCAATATACCTAAATCCAACCAGATTTGTTTACATTCTAAATCCGGTTCTAAACCAGCTTGTTGATCACCACCAAAATATGTAACATATAAACGTTCTTTTTGTAAATGTAAACGTTCAGTTAATAATTCCCATGCCCATGTGCAGATTTCTTTTTTAAAATAATCACCAAACGACCAATTACCCATCATTTCAAAAAATGTATGATGATAAACATCTTTACCAACATCATCTAAATCGTTATGTTTACCACCAGCACGAATACATTTTTGTGTATTAACAGCACGTACTAATTTTGCTAAATCACTATTTGGATCTACTGTACCTAAGAAGATCGGTTTAAATTGATTCATACCAGCATTTGTGAATAATAATGTTGGATCATCTAATGGTATTGTTGAGCTTGAATGGACGTAATCGTGGTGTTTTTCTTTGAAAAAATCAATATAAGCATTACGTACATCCTTAGCACTCATTGCAGCAGTATCCATTTTTTCCGATGTCTATAATTTGCAATAACTAAAATACAGCGATCAATCGAACATATGGTAAATAAGGTCAAATGTTAAGAAGAATGTGAATGGCTTATTACCTTTTCAACTACCAATAAATCAACAAAAGAAAAATCTATCAAATTCGAACTATTCCACAATATTTTGGAACAATTTATCCACAAGAAAAACCCGTGAAACACTCAATAACACATATAAAAGAAAAACTGTGTGGTGAATGTTTTCCGGTCAAAGTTTGAGGTTATGTTTCAAATGACATTTGAATGTATCTAGATAGTGGGAACTTTCTCAATTTAAGGTAAAATTAAATCATTTCTCATTCTAAACGAGATTTGTGATCTAAATTCGTTTAATTGGTTGAATTGAAATCGTAACAATTTCTCGATTATTTCGTGTTTTATCCAATAAAATCAAAAATAGCGCCAAAATCAAGTTTTTTTGTTTTAATCTAGATATCTATGAGAATTATTTTCGTATTTAAGGCGCCCATGAACGCTCAATACTATCATAGGATATTTAAAACCATTCAAAATTATTAATCCTTTGCATATTACAGTCGAAATTTCCGTAAAATAGCAATATCTGTATAATATATAAGAATTATAATTGATTATTTGTTTAAACGAGCAATAATATTGCAGGTAATGATGTTCGTCTATGCGCCACTTTAAATTGTTAAGATATTATATAATTACCCTTCTATAGAATGCCCCATCAAAATGACCCCAAATTTTTTTTTCTTTTTATTAATAAATTAATTTGTATTACAGAAATAGAAATTAATAGTTTTAATTCAACCTAATCATTAAAAACATACACATCCCAATATCCTTATCTTATCAGAACAAATTATTATTTCTCCATAATGACTATAGAGTTAGAGTTTTAAGTGACTTGTTGTTGTTAACAGGATGGATTCATTACCAGAAACCTACGTTGCAGATTTCCATGATATTAATGATGTGAAAAAAATGAAATACTTTAAATTTGGTAATACAGAACTATCAGTTTCACAACTATCCTTAGGTACAGGTGGATTTTCTCATTTTTATGGGTAGATTAATTCAATATTTCATTAGAAAAAGCATTAATGTAATGATTTTAATTCTAGTAATTATACGTTAGAAGAGTGTAAAGCTACTGTGCATGCTGCAATAAAATCAGGAATCAACTATATCGATACCAGTCCATGGTATGGTCATGGTGTTTCTGAAGAAATTCTCGGCAAAGTATAATCATTTAATTATGTTAATTATTGAAAATTAATAATTTATAATTGTTATAAAAAGTGTCTAAAGGGAGTACCACGTCAAGCTTATTATTTAGCAACTAAAGTTGGACGTTATGAAAAAGATCTTGAAAGAATGTTCGATTTTACAGCAAACAAAACACGTAAAAGTATCGATATTAGTCTTAAAAGACTTGGTGTAGAATATTTTGATATACTTCAGGTAAAATCGTTATTATTTCCTTAAACCTTGTTGAAATCGTAGAACATTCAAGGTGCATGATGTAGAATTTGCTCCATCAATTGAGATGATTTTACAAGAAACACTACCAACTGTTAAAGAAACTGTTGTTAATAATAAAGCACGATTTATTGGGATTACGGGTTATCCTGTATCAGTTTTAGCTGAGATTGTAGAAAAGAGTCCTATAAAAATTGATATGATTCTCAGTTATGCTCGATTTTCTCTTTTAGATAACACACTTGGAAATTATCTACAATTATTTGAGTCGAAAGGATTGGGTATTGTGAATGCTGCTGCGCATTCTATGGGATTGTTGAGCAACAGAGGACCTCAACAGTGGCATCCAGCTCCAGAAGAAATTAAAAGTGTTTGTACTGAAGCTCGAGATTATTGCAAGGTTTTTAATGTTATGAGATACAAGATGAAATATACATACATATATTGGATATTATTCATTTTTAGAAACATGATGTGGAACTGGGTAAATTAGCGTTATATTATTCTATTTCTCAATATGGACCACATACACATTTGATAGGGATCAATACAAGGGAATTATTGAAAATTAATCTTGATGTCTGTCATAATGGATTAAATGGAAAAGAAACAGAAGTGCTCGATTACCTTAGAAATAGGTAAATTTTTACAGTTTTGTTTTGTTTTAATAATTTATTGAAGTTTTTTCTCTTCAGAATATTAAGCAAATTAAATGTAATTCATTGGGAAAACCTCGAACTTGAACAATACAGGAAATTTCTAAAAAATTGAACTGTAGAACAAACGATCCTTTATTGTTGCATTATTTTGTTTGTATTCAATTTGTTAAAATAAATTAAAACACATAAAATCAATTGATGAAAATTTCATCTAATCCATTAAAATAAAAACCATTTCCTCGAAACCATATCATACACTCATGTCGCATGGATAATCAATCGAGTACATTTCGAGAAAAATTAAGATTAAATATGATTATGTAATATTACAAATCAATAAATTTGATACCTATCTAGATAAAAATGATTTGATGGTTATCAATTACTTAATTATTCAAACAAATGAACAATTATATCAACGATAAAGATCAACATGAGTTAGTTTATCTAGTTATTACCTGAGTCATCAACGAGACATAACTCTAACGACACTTTGAAAAAAAGAAACTAAATTATGGAAGATCTATGGAATGAATTAATAAAAAGTGATTGTTTAATTGTAGTGAAATTTATTTCATCAACAATTTATTTATTTTTATTTGAATTAAACGTGCAACAATTTATTCATCTGCATTTTTTCTACGCACTTACGTATGTATACCTACCCAGGCAGCACATAATATTGCAGCAATATTATTTTTTTCAAATGTATCTTTAATAATTTTAGTATTGGAAAAACCAAAATATCAACATATAAAATATAGAACAATTGTAAACAACCAGATTTCAACATACAATTACGTAAAAAAAATAAACAAATGAATTGTTGCATTACCCTGATTGAGAAATCTAATTTGGGGTGATTTAAAGAGACGTGGATTTAATCATTTTGAATTATTCTAAATTGACTGGATAATTTGACTTTGGAGTGTCAATTTTGTGATGGATTATTTTAAATCATATCGAATGAAAAAATAAAATAATATTCTTTGGTGATTTGGAATTACTTGGAATGATTCAAACGTTCGAATAATTTTAAAATGAATTGAATGAAAGCAAGAAAATTTTAATCATTTTAAATTAGATTTCTTAATCAGGGTAAAGCAAACATGTATGTCTCTATAGGGACATACGCAAATTGAAAACAATATATGCAAAAATATGAACACAACAAATTAAAAACCCATATAGACACAAAAAAAAAACAATAAATTGATTTATAAAATACAAAGAAAACAAGTGTACAAACTTAAAAATAAAAACACATATGCACAAATGACATATGTCGTTATAGCAGTTGCAATGCTCATAAACCAAATCAATTTAATTATATATTTAACAATAATAACATAATAACAATAACATAACATAACAATAATAATATGTGTAAGTTAAATAACATTTTATGTCACATCTCTGATCCCAGTGTTATTACTGGCTTTTTCTGCAGCCCGGTTAAGTTGAACGGGAGCTTGAGAAAGCCAAGCCCCTACTGCTCCTGCCACTTGTAAGTCATTGCCCTCTGGACACCGTAGTAGGGTGGTCCCTAGAAATAAATATAATACGTGGTTAGACAAACAGAAGTTATTTAGTGGACAAACAATTGTTGAAATTGCACAGTTAAATACTAACGTGTAATGAGCTTTGTCAACCCCGCGTAATCGTTAAGCGCCAGCTTGTTTTTCCTACCATGCCAGCGTCTTCAGACGTTGAACCTATCAAACATGAGACAAATGGAATATGTAGGTGTTAAATCTATCAATGTTGAAAAATAAAGTGTTTTTGGATTTTTCGATACTTATGTATTTGTTATATTATCATTAGATTTGAAAATCCTGTCTTCCTTAAGGTCAAATTGTGAATTTCTGTAGCTTACCATTTTATTCAAATAACTTTTGTTTCGAAGCTCTTCCTCGAATTGTCGCAATTTGGCCTGCGTTTGTAAAGGAAGTGTCGCTCCCTGATCATCGCCAGAATCTTCGGCGACTACATTAACTGGCGACTCTAGCGCGGTCAGACTTTTATCCAAATTTCTCGACCATACCATCAGGTACGACATTGATTGCACCATGTACTTCCTGAAGGCTGAGAGAAATAAACAAACTGTAATCTCCCCTTTCTTGTCATCAATAGAAATATATTGCGTTACCTGTTTCATCTGTATATCTTGCATCTACCGCCCCTGCATTGAGCGGTGTTGATGTCCCAGGGGAGCATTGGGAGCGGCTCATTGAATGCGACTCGATCGGAGAAAGCGTGGAGCGATCCCCGTGCTGATTTGATGGTGTAAAATTATAGTAATATGTACGAGAATAAAAAAAATTCCACCTTAATAACATTTAAGAAAAGCAATATACCTTCAGTTCCACCTGGAAAGGTCGGCAAATCCGGGAGGGATTGTCTCTCCATGCTACTGGTTCTTTGGCGCTTGTTGTGGGGTTGTGTTCCACTGTCGTCGCCGTCGCTACACTCGGAGACCTTCTTCGCGTTAATCCGCCTCTTTTCTTTCCTTTGTTCCCAAACAGCACTTTCCGATAACACATCGGAATCCAAAACACTGGAATTATTCATTGCTCGCTCCCAGTTATCTAAATGTGAATATATTTAATTAACTGAAACTCTACTACTTATTTAAACATTGTTTGCATATAAAAATCATCGTACCTGTACAACCAAACCATCTTACTATTACAAATCAATAAATTTAATAACACCATTAAAACAGAAAATGTGGTTCTATTCAGTCGAATTTGTTGACTTAAGAACCATTTGATGGCCATCAATTAATTAATTATTCAAAAATATAAAGAACTATAAAAGGACAATCGACAACATCGATTAACCTAGTTATTGTCTTTCTCATCAATGAGAAATAACTCTAACAAGACTTTGAAGAAAAAAAAATCAATTATGGAACATTTATGGAACGAATTAATAAAAAGTGATTGTTTAATTGTAGTGAAATTAATTTCATCAACAATTTATCAATTTTTGCCAGTCAAAATCTTTTTAGTTTTATTTTTATTAATAGGAATTTCATTTCATATGACTCAAACTTATTTGTTTCTATATGAATTAAATGTGCAACAGTTTATTCAATAGTCACCTGCATTTTTTCTACACACTTACGTATGTATACCTACATTCAAGTTGAATCGAATAAAACTATTATTACTTTGTTATAACTTAAAAACATAATTATTATAGGCAATAATTGGTACAATTATTTTATTAATTAATCCAAAACTTGTTGAAAATTTACATGAAGAAATCAACTTATGGCCAATCAACAATGCTACCGAAACAACTAAATTAAGAATCAAAAACGAAATAAAACTCGTTTCTGTTTTACAATTATCAATACAATTGTGTTGATAATTATGGCCTTTATATTTTATTCATCGTTTTTATCAATTAAATTCTTCGTTGACTATTATCTAGAATATTCGAATATTTTAATAAAAACTTACAAATCTGGTGTAACTTTTGCAACTATTACAATATTTGTGGCACACTCTTATCAAATGATTTATTCTACACAACATGTAAAATATCAAATTTGGATGTTAATTGACAAAATTAATGAAATAATGACACCACAAAATAACGATTGCCTAAGTACCGAGTTGATAGATGATATTGAATATCAGATACACGTCAATTTGAAATTATGTAATTTTGTTGAACGACATCAGGAGATTTTAATGTAATTTCTCTATTTATCAATTTAGATCTTTAATTTATCTTAAATAATATTTAAATTTTGCAGACCACTTTTGAGGAAAATTAATGAAATATCGAATTACATCGCCTATTTTGGATTCTGTAAATTATTGGTGCTTATGAGTATTATTGGCATACTACTCACGGTAAGCATAATATCTACATTTCTAAATATTAATCAATGAAAATCATAATTTAATTTTACAGAGCCCCTCCGGTACGAGCCAATAGTTTGTTTATTGGCCATAACGACATCTACATCCCTTATTATGGCAGGACAATCGATAGAAACTAATGTACATATTTAAATATTTATGACCATTTCTAATAATATTTAGATTGCAGACTGAAAACTTATACGATGCATTGCAACAAATCAATTGGTATGAGATGAATATTAAAAATAGAAAAATATATTTATATAATTGCATTGACTTGTGCACAAAAACGAATTGCAATAAAAATTTCAGAGAATTATTCAGTTAATCATGCACTAGGATTAGCAGTTGAGTTTCTTTTCTCATGCTTTTTTACATTTTTCATAAATTATTAAATTGTTTCAGATCGTTCGAGGAGCATATTCAACAATGACAGCCCTCAGTAGTTTCAACAAATCTTAATCACTTGTTGAATTACAAAATGTTCACATTTAATAATTATATAAAAAATAATTCTATTCTGGTTCAGAGAGAAACGATGTTCAGTACATAAATTTACCTTAGGCCCAGTTCATCTTTCCTACCTAAAAGAATCTTATGTGTAAGGAATATAAGGCATGGGGTACCTTAAGTCGAGATTTAGGATGGAAAGATGAAGCGAGCTTTATTTTGTTATTGGTTTTAAAACATTATTCTTGTGCACAAAAGTACATTACAGTACGATTTTTCTAGAAATTATTATTATTATTATTATTATTATTGTTGTTGTGGGCGTCGTTGATGTTATTGTTGTTGAACAAAATTGTAGAATTGCAATTAATTTTTGGTATTAGTTAAACATTATCAATATTAAATTAAGGAAATTGCAACAATTTATAAAACGATTAACATAAACTGATAGATATTTGTTATATTTTAAAACTAACGAAAAAGAATCAACTTATTACCACGTCAGATGTTTTCATCTACACCAACTTCCCCTCATTTATCATGTTGTGTTGTGTAAGATCTGAAATTATTGAAAATATCACATTAATTATTGTTATTATAATCATTGTATTGTACTTAAATGTTTAAATAAAATAATTAAAAGCCTCTGTTTTATTTCGTTTTATAACAACGATTCATTACGTAGTGAGTACGATACGATCAACTATCAATCAAATTATGAAAAATTGTTTAATAATAGAATTATGTTCAATTAATAATTATCTCACATTGTTTTTCAATGTCATCAATTGGTTTTAATAAAATTTCTATAATTTCAGTGAAATCGACATTTTCTATACTTGGGCCATAATAAAGAAATAATTGCAAATTGTCCAACTAAAAATTACTTCAGATAATAATTATATAATTATCGATTTAATAAGTTATAGTGCGTACGACGACATACGAAACTGGCTAAAGTAATAAAATCAGTAAATACAATGAATTTGTAGCGATCACAGACAATTTTTTATCATAAAAAATATATCAAAGAAAATATTGAATTTATGTTAAAAAAAAATACAACCAGATTGAAAGCTCTTCTAAATATTTCGTATGGTACACTTTTAAGATATCGATCATTTAAAATTACTTAAATGAATGAAAACGAATATGATTATATTAGACAGGCAATAATTAAGAGGCGGTTTCGCAACAGTCATAAATCATAAAAAATTAGTAGATAGTAGAAGATAAACAACGATGGCCAGATTTAAAAATGCTATTGGCGCTGTTGAAAGAAAAATTGCTGCTTGTCGCATGCCTGAACAGTATTTCCAGAGTAGCATCTTTGCACTCCATTCCCACCCATTGATTTCTTGCCCTCTATGGGTCTTGCCTAGACCACAGAATAACTCCGCACCTACATAGGCGTATTTATGAGAAGATCATCCCAGATAGTACAGGGGGAGGTGCGGATTGACCCAAATGTGTCGTGACTTATCGACCAGGCTACACTTCCAGAAGAAGCAAAGCTGACTTAGAATTTGTGTTAATTTTAGAATAACGATAAATCCAAAAAAATCATTAATGAGAAGAAAAAAACTATTTTTATCATCATCCATTATAAATGATATTCGAATTAGATGCTTACAGGTATTTGAATTCAGACTTCTCTGTTCTGTTTTATTGATAAATAATTATCGTTGAATATTGTAAGTTACCGATTGAATTGTTATTCTGAATATTACAATTGATTCTTTTAACTACTGAAATGGATATGAACTTTCAAAGAATACTCAAAGACGCTAAACAAAAATATTTTGCAATTAATGGAGGAGCTCTCATCATATTCTATTTAGTTGAAAGATCGTCTTACGTACTTATTGGGCATTTTACATTGGTGAATATAATTATTAGATCATCCATCCTCGCATACAGTCGCAGAAATTAAACACGGGATTAGATTACATGGATGGGATGATGATTCGATTTAATTAATGGTTTAATTTAATCTTATTCCATTGAATACAAATAGAAAGAGATTACGTGGACTTACGTTGCCTTGAAATTTATGTTGTTAGAAATAAGAATTAAACGCAAAAAATCGATTTTGTGAGTTAGGCGCTTGTAGCCTAAATTATGAATGAGTATTATTACAAATCAATAAATTTAATACTTAAGAATCTTTGGATAGCTATCAATTAATTCATTATTCAAAATTATGAAGAACTATAAAAGGATATCGTCAACATGGATTAATTTAGTTATTACCTGACTCATCAACAAAAAATAACTCTAACATGACTTTGAAGAAAATAAACTCAATTATAGAACATCTATGGAACGAAATAATGAAAAGTGATTGTTTAATTGTAGTGAAATTTATTTCATCAACAATTTATCAATTTTTACCAATGAAAATCATATTAGTTCTATTTTTATTAATAGAAATTTTATGTTATACGATTCAAATTTATTTGTTTATGTACGAATTAAATGTGCAAGAATTTATTCAATATTCACCTTATTTTTTTCTGTACACTTACGTATGTATTGCTATATTTAAGTTCAATCATATAAAACGATTATTTGCTATAATTAAAACAAATTATTATTATAGGCAATATTAGGTGCAACTATTTTATTAATTAATCCAAAACTTGTAGAAAATATACAAAATGAAATCAATTTATTGCCAATCAACAATGCTACCGAAACAACTAAATTAAGAATTCTAAAAGAAATAAAAATCGTTTCTGTTTTTACAATTATCAATACAATTGGGGTGATAATTGGTGGCTTTATATTTTATTTTTGTAATTCATACGATTATTCAACTTTGTTGTCAATTAAATTCTTCGTCGATTATTATCCAGAATATTCAAATATTTTATCAAAAATTTATAAATCTGTTGTGGGTTTTGCAACTATGACAACATTTGTAGCACACTGTTATCAAGTCATTTATTATACACAACATGTAAAATATCAATTTTTAATGTTAACTGATGAACTTAATGAAATAATGACGCCACGAAATAATGATTGCATAAGTACCGAGTTGATAGATGATATTGAATATCAGAAACACGTTCATGTGAAATTATGTAATTTTGTTGAACGACATCAGGAGATTTTAATGTAATTTCTCTATTTATCGATTTAGATTTTTAATTTGCCTAAAATCATATTTTATTTTACAGACCACTTTTGAGGAAAATCAACGAAATATCTAATTATATCCCCTATTTTGCATTATGTGGATTATTAGTGTTTATGAGTATTATTGGCATACTACTCACGGTAAGAATAATATCTACATTTTTTTTATATTAATGAATAAAAATCATAATTTAATTTTAAAGAGTTCGTCCAATTCTTATTATGACTATCGGTACGAGCCAATAGTTTGTTTAATGGCCATAACGACATTTACATCCCTTATAATGGCAGGACAATCGATAGAAACTAATGTACATATTTATAAACAGTATTTAAATATTTTGGACATTTTCTAATAATATTTAAATTGCAGACTGAAAACTTATGCGATACATTGCAACAAATCAATTGGTATGAGATGAACATTAAAAATAGAAAAATATATTTAATTGCATTAACTTGTGCACAAAAACGAATCGCAATAAAATTTTCAGAGAATTATTCAATCAATCATGCACTGGGATTAGCAGTTGAGTTTGTTTTCTCGTACTTTTTTATATTGCTCATCAAATATTGAATTGTTTCTGTTTCATTTTCAGATCGTTCGAGGAGCATATACAACAATGACAGCAATCAGTAGTTTGAACAAACCTTAATTACTTATTAAATTATAAAATTTTCACATTTATTAATTATATAAATAATAATTCTATTCTAATTTGTAGGAACACGAATTTCACCTTAAATCAATTACATGGCCTAGGCCCAGTTCATCTTCTGTCTCCTAAAAGATTCTTGTGTGTAAGTAATACTTATTTAAGTCGGTATTTAGGAAGGACAGATGAACAGGGTCATAATGTATTAGTTGATGAAAACATTGTTCTTGTGCACACAAGTTACGTTTTACTGAAAATGATTCACTTTAGTGTAAATTAATGGAAAAATAAATAAAATGATGTCCTAATTCGAAGGAATTTGTTACTTATTGTGCTTGTTGGGTATCACCTATTCTGGCTATCTCTTCCTTTCCTTGTTATCGAGTCCATATATAGTGTACGGGTTTCTTTCTAACATATTAGATTTGTTAAAATGTTAATATTCACTGATTGCCTATATTAAGACATTTAATTTAAAAGGCAATCATAAAATACAATTGATTTGATTAATTTCAGTAACATTTTTCAAACATTGAATAAAAAATATAATTCGCGAAGTCGCATACGATAATCCTACACAATACTAATTTTATTTAATAATAACTAATAGAATATTCTACTATAAACAATATAATTTATGTAACAGTAATAAAGTGATCTTATTCAAAATAATAAATTATAATTTTGCGTTCCACCCACATAAGCGCAAGATAAGGTAGAAGTGAAACATCCGTCGTAGACAATGCGAAAATTGTTTTGATTAAATTTTAACATTTTATTGCATTCATTAGCTGTTTTAAATTAGGTAAACTTAATTTGTCTTAGATTGAGAAACGGCAACATAAAAGACTCTAAGGGAAAGCCATATTGAACAAAGAGGCTCTCGTATTTTAAACTACATTTAAAAATACTGCAAGCAATGACAAAATCATTTATTCCGATTCATTTATAAAAGATACAGAAAATCGTTTCATTGAATTGCTTCTATTACGTCTCGTTTGTTCAGAAGAAAAGCATGAATATCGACCAATAATGAACAAATAAATATGCAGAACTTCAAAAATATGTGAACAACACGATGCTCTTTGCTATATATCACGATGATAAAAAATTTTGGCCGTGGAAACCGTTTTGCTTTCAAACATAGTGTAAAATACGAATTCGGCAGTATGTTTCATATAGGTATATAATATTAGGTTTTGGAGTTGATTTTGTAAATTAGGAATCCTTCGCAATGTCTAATGTGCAACTAATATATCCTCCAACAATTATCTTGAATTCATTATCTTCACTTACCTGTCGGTACTTTATTTAAATCTTTACAATTTAACAATTTTAGAGAAAAATACAAATGGTTTTATATAGCGCAATCCTAATATATTTGGCGCATGTGGCCTACTAACAGTAACACGCCCCTCTTCATAAGAAAATACACGGGAGAGGAAGCGGGATCGGGGTAACCGGTAAAGTTTTACCAAAGTTTTAGAACTATTTTATTAATAAACAAATAAAAATATAAATTTCTGGTGTGCTACAGCACATGTAGCCCCGTATGGTGCTGTGCACTTTACGGTATTATCGAGGGTATTTTGCAAAGGCTGCTTCTTTGAATTGAATATATCATCATTTTCTAGAATGCTTAATATAAAAAATTTACTCATTATTTGGTATAAATAATAAGATAATACATATTTTGGTAGGATAACTTCAAAAAGTACTAACTAATTCCTGGGGAGTTACGGAAGTATCACAAGGAATTTATAGGTAAATATTAGAAGTATTTCTGAGGAATTATGTAAGTATCAGCAGGAATTAAATGGAATTGCGATAAATCAAATTTTTAATACCTAGAGTACAGGAACAAATACAAACAACGTACCTTTTGAGATGTTTCCTCGTTATCTTTTAAAGAGAACCCTTTGCCCTGACCAACCAGTGCACGTAAAAGACTGTTTGCTGCTGTTATCACATCGCTAATGGATAGACAACCCAGATTACATATAGTTTCTTTCTAAAGCCTCGACTACATCTATCGAACGATCACGATGGCAATGATACGAACGGGAATGTTAACATAGGTTGGACAGCAATGTGAACATGATTGAATGGGAACGATGGCAAAGGAAAAACGTGAACGCCGATCCGCTAGTTGTCTGTACTTCACAAGAAATCAATCGTTTGCATTCGATCATGTTCCCATGGTGTAGATTAGAAAAACAAATCTTTGTTTAGCAAAACACTCGCGAATGCAAGGTTATTCATCTACTTCAGTCTGCTATTCCTATCCATTTTTTTGCAATCGTTGATTCATTTCCCTTCGTACCTATTCCTTTGTGACCGTTCGTTAGGTGTGAACGGAGCTTTAGACCGCACTCACAAATCTCTCCGGGGACCCGATCGCTCCTGTCGCGATAAGCTCCCAATCCATCGATATATATCAAATTTTTTTGGAAAAAGTCATTATTTTAGACTCCTGGCTCTCCTAGATATCCTACCTATTAGTACCTATGACCAGCTATTCATCTATTACTGATTTTTTACGTCATTTTTTCTTATTTTTAGCAGTGTTGACAGTTATAAATTTGCTGTTGGTAGACCTGTAAATTCATTGACAAATAGTCATTCATTCATGTCGATCAAGTTTGATCAAGTTCTGCGTTTTTATGTTATTGTCGTTGAAAGGTAATTTTAGAAAAAAATGTAACTTTCATGTAAACATTGTTAATTTTTACATACGAAAATAAATATGGCTTATGTTAATGTACGAGACTGGTCAGTTGACCAAGTAACCGACTGGCTGAAAGGTAATTAATTATCTAATCTTATATTATAAATAATTGTTGAATTTTGTTGTTATTGTCGTAGGTCTTGATAGTATAATCTTGCAATATACAACATCATTTTTAAATAATGGTGTTACCGGCCATCAGTTACTCAATTTACGTACTGATGATTTAGAACATTTAGGTGTTAAAGTTTTAGGTCATCAAGAGATTATTTTAGAAGCTGTCGAGCACTTACGAAATATTGTAAGTTGTCATTGTTGTTGTTGTTTTAATAATAATGTTTGAATTTTATAGCATTTTGAATTGGATAAAGAAAATTTACAAATGTTAGCATTAAAATTATCATGTGCATCGAATTCATTATATAGAGAATTAGTATCAGTTGATGATGATTGTAGAGTTGTTTCAATACAAAATTTATCAGATGTACATAATATAATAATAGCAATAAAACCATTAGTATGTTGGTTAGATCGTGCACCATTTGTTGGTGATAAAGATTATATTGATTGTAAAACACAATTATTAGAATTAAGTTTTGAAATGGCAACTAGTGCACACCGTGGTATATTCTCTGATAAACCTGTATGTACAATACGGAAGATTTGTGAGAAGATTTCGAAAATTGCAGATCATATCATTCAAGTATTTTTCTTCAACACACACAAAAAAAATTAAAATCTATAAAATAAAATTGATTGTTTTTTTTTGTAGGAAATATCAGATCCAATGATCTTACAACCGGCTTCATTAGATTTAGCTACTTTAAAAAAGAAAGAACAAGAATTGGGCTTTTTTATTTTACCAAATAATCATGCAATCCATCAAATTGCCGAAATTAAATATGGTTCACCAGCACATGGTAGTTCGAAAATAGAAGAAGGCGATGAAATTGTTCAAGTATAATTATTCTTATCATTATTATTTAAAAACAATAATTTTATTGATGATATTTTTATCAAAATGTAGGTCAATTATCAGACTGTTGTCGGTTGGCAACGGAAAAATGTTATGTTATTACTACATGATTCACCACCAGAAATTGTATTAACATTAAAGAAACGTCCAAGACATACAAAAGTTTATGGACAAATCTATATGAAACCATATAGATTACCAAGTAAAAAACGTGATAATCATTTATATTCACGTTGGAACGATAATATACCATCACCAAGGCTATTACCGATTAATAATTTGCCACCAATTAGAATAATTAAAACACCATCATTGATTATTGAAACTGTTGATGTTGAAACTGAAACTGAATTAAGTAATAGTGATAGTGAACCACCGGATAGTCCATCAGATGTTAGTGGTCGGATGTATCCATTAAAACCTAGGCCGATTTTACAAAGAAGAAATACAATCACTGGTGCTACACCGACTAGTAAACGACCATTTCCATCTGTTGAACAGGTTTGTACTTATATTTTTATTTAATAAAAACATGAACAAATACAAATTTTAAATTATAAATGTTTATCAGACTTCTTAAACTACTATCAGTTTGTTGAAATTTCCAGTCTTTATTCACATCCTCTATTGATAAAAATTTAACAGTCTGAATTGTAATTTTATTTCTAAACTTTGTTATTTTATTTTGTTGTTGTTATAAAGTACTGGGAAGTGTGGAAAAATCAAGCAACTTCAACACATTCATCAATATATAATATAGATCGTGCGAAATTTGATGGTGATTCAAATTTTCTACGTGATAAGAGTGCATCATGCAATTTAGGTATTGAATTAAGTCCACGTCCAACAACTGTAATTGGTGGTTTAACACAAAATCGTAAGAATTTAAAAACACCATCATTCAATAAAGACGATTTTAAATCAAAGAAAAAAGTTAATTTCAATGAAGAAATAAAAAAGAACGACAATGAAAATAGTAATAAAAATAAAAACGATTTATTAAATTTAAATAATTTGTGTAATTTAAATGAAGAAAAAAGTATTAGTGTTAATAGTTTAGCAAGTTTAACAAATGAAACAATTTCATTTATTGATGAAGGACGTGAATTAACCGATCGTACAAGTATGATTAATAATGATAATGATATGAAAATTAATGGAAATAATTCCGTTTTGTGTGATTCAGTATTAGCTGATATAAAAATTCATGATATTATAAAAAAATTCGATGAAAATAATAAAGACACTATTCATACAACAACAATAATTAAACCGAAAATCTTTCCACGATTGCAAATTAAAAAACCACCAGATGTACCACAAAAACCGGATTCTGTTGTAAAGAAAATACCACCAGCTGTACCGCCTAGGAGTGCAGGAACGAGAATTCGCGGTAAATTAGATAAAAGCCACAGTACACCTGCGTACGATTTAACAACAGGTGAAGAAAATCTATTAATCATCGACAACTCTGGTAAATAAATTAGGCAAAAATTACTGTTGGTTTCTTTTTTTATTAAATCAATTATTTTCAAATTGAATTTTAGAAAAACCAAATCAAGAATCTTTACCATTTACTGAAACCAAATATGAATTAGGTATACCGATTGTTGAAACTGTTAATGTACCTTTAATTCAAACCACAGCAATTGAGAAGAATGTTGATAATTACCATGAAATTAACGAAGACTTACCACCGAAACCGCCACCGAGAAATTTTAATATTGTTGAAATTCCAAAACCAGCATATCCTATTGATTCGCCAAAACCGAATTTAAATATTGATAAAACAATACCTTCACAACAACAACAACAAAAACAAATGTTTGAATTCCCTGAACCAAAATCCGATTATCAAATAATACAAATACCAAAATTAATCAATACTAATAATAATAATGATACAAAATCAAAACATTTTGAACCGAAATTATCATCAACACCAAAATTAAAATCGGATTATAATGATAACGAAACAATTAATTGTTATAAATCAAGTTTTGATGTACAAAAAAGTGTGAGTGATAGTAAAATATCACCAACAAATTCAATTGTACGTGCTATGATTTATTCAAATAAAAATAAATCAGGGAAAAGAAAAACAATTCAATTATTGCAAGTAAGTACATTTATAGTTTAATTTCTTTTGTGTATTTTTTCTGTATTATTTTCAAATAGAAAGAAGAAAAGTGACAGTCGCTGATTTGAGTCCAGCTGATATTGAAGGTTCTTTATATTTGCGACTTCGTAGTAAACATAATCAAAATGTCCATTGGGAGAAACGTTGGTTTGTATTACTTGGAAATTGTTTATATGGTTTTAAATCTAAAGATGATCCGAGAGCTGCTTGTCTTATCTTCCTATCAGGGTTTACTGTAGCTGTAGCCAGTGAGGTATGTCTTTTTGTTTTGTTCTAATTTTAAAGTGCACAGATCATTTGGAAACTTAATTCGTCAAGTGAATACAAAGTTTTGATTGTTTTTATTTGTTTATGGAAATATATTTTACATCCTAGAAATAGAACTATAAAAGTAACGGACTACGGGGGAGGTCTCGATTATTATAATGATTACGGTTATAACGAATTTAAATTGCTTTTTTTTAATCGATAACGCCATTATTTGTGAACAAAATAGTAATTGGGAGTATCAAATGTCTTTGGAAAGTGGGAATAACGTCTTCTAAACTTTGCCCAAAGGTCAAGAACGATGTGAAATAAAATCGAAATCCATGTCGTCTCAAAACGACTTTGTTTATTAAAGTACTGTTAATATTGACAATGAATTGTAGCTGATGTTTTGGATTTATTCCGGTTTTCCCATTTGCCATAGGCCGCGACCTACATTGGCACTTTTACTATCAATCAATTGTTACACCTGTTACTCTTAATTCTTATTGAACAGCTAAAAAATAACGTACAAATTTCCAAGAAAGTTTAAATTTTTATTTGTTTCACTTCATTCACGCTTATTATGAACTGATTATTTTTTAATTGTCGGCTTACTGTTTTAAATTTACTTGGACGAAAAAAAAAGATTAATTTCCATAGTGTTTCGCGTACACAGTATTCATTATTTCAAGAGATTTCAAATAACATCATGGTCACTTGTTTCTGATTGAGTAATTTGTCAACTTAGAGAGGACACACTTTTTTTGCTATATTCCTTTTTGTGTGGACATTTCGATAGTTTAGATTGAGTTACTCTTGAATGATATTTAGAGGAAAACATACATCTAACTGTCTTCTTTTTATTTATCAACATGTTTAGTAAGAAAAACGGTAGAATTACTTATCAACTTTTGATTGTAACTACATACTTAATTCAAAACCTCTAAAGCCGTTCACACCAACGGTTTTTTGAAGTCTGTCTTTTTTTTCGGAAATTAAATTCAACAGTTTATTTAAAGATCAAATAAGAAAAACAACACTTTTTAATTGATTAATTTTTAATAGGTGAAATCTCGTTCGAATGCTTTCAAAGTTTATCATACTGGTACAGTCTTTTATTTCTCTGCTGAAGATCAAGAAACATCAAATTTATGGATTGAAATGATAACAGCAGCAACAATGCATTCAGATTCATCAAAATTAAATGATAATACATTATATTCAGAAACTGAGGATGATGATGATGGTGATGATGATGATGGTGATCATGATGATAATAATGATGATGAATATGGTATTGATAATAATGATAGAAATAAAATAATACAAGAAAAAACAAATAATAATGAGTCATTACGTAAGTTTGGTTCATTGAAAAAATTTGCCTCATCGAAAAAAACTGAAACAACACCAACAACAACAACAAATAATGGTAGTACAAGTTTAGATCGTAAATGGTTTTTTAATAAATCAAGTAATAATACAAAAAACTCATTACCTGTACCAACAGCACAATTTCGTTCATATCGTAAAATAAAATCAACAAATAATTCACCACCACAAAGTGTAATAACAGGAAATTTTACATCACATATTGCATCATTTGCACCAAAAACTGATATACCAAAAATCCAACAAAATATTAGTGTACCAAATTTAACAGTTGATAATTTTAAAGATACAGAAACAAATAACAATAATAATAAGAAGAATAAATTACAAAAAGCAAAACCATTAAATTATATACATGCAAGTAATCCAAGTTTATGTAATATTAGTGATTTTCATGTACCTAGTACTAGTAGAAAACCATTAAAACCATGTAGTGATAATGTTACTGGATTTGTTACATTAGAAGAATTAATGATAAAACAAAGTGAAGAAAGAAAATTAAATCCATATAATATGGCAATTAATTTGAATCTAATTAAACCTGATGTTGTTTATGGTAAATTGACAAAATTATTTTATTTTTTAAATAAATCAAATTTGAGAAGACGAACCAACAAACAAACTTATTAGTATTAGTATCTCTTCACTCCATCATTTTTATTGCTTAATTTGCCTATTAATTTAATAATTACATAGAAAAGAAGGTCAATGTGATTAAGTATATCTGTCTAATCTATATTTTGATATTAAAATATTGAATATTAATATTAATGATTTACATAAATATTTTATTGTACAGTTGTCCATGAAAAATAATCTCTTGAAGCTATTTCAAATAACTGTAAATAGAATTTTATTTAAAAATTTGAATTATTTTGTTTGTTCGACTTCATTCGATGATATTCGAATCAAATTTATTTCTTTATTTGTTTAATTAGGTGAGATTCCAATTCGTCCAAAAGAGAAGACAGAAATCGAAACAAAATCTGAATCAACATCACCGATTAAAAAATCACATACACGTAATAAATCTGATATACAAAAATCAACGGTAGATAATAAACAAGAAACAAATAGTAGTAGTAGTAGTTCGTGTTTTGGTAAACGTTTAGGTTCATTAAAAAAATCACATATAAAAAATCTAAATGAATATGAAAATCGTACATCAACTTATCCAAAAGTTATTAAAGGTTTTGAACAAAAATTAAATAGTTCATTACCACGTACACATAAAATACAAACAACATCATCACAATATTTATCTGATCGTAATTTAACTAGAAATTTCAATGAAACATCAAATGAGATGATTTATTGTCCGGAAACAGTCACAGACATACAGGTAATTATTAATATACATAAAACTCTCCATTTACGCGACAGTTCCGTTTTTCAAGTACTCACGTAAACAAATAATATGTAAAGGAGATATTTATTGAAGGCTAAAAGCAAAAAAAGGAACTTGCATTGGATTTAGTCAGCCACATCGAAGCTGGTGTATCATTGTTGACTGTCGGATTTTCTTTTTCAGTTCTAGTAGCATCAGTGGATATCCTATATACTGTGCAAATAGTGCGCCGCACAGGGACGGCCAGTGGTCAATATATATATTTTATAAATAAGCCTTATGTTACTTTTAATCCTGCAAGACTTAGAAGGGGCGGCCACTTTCCGAACATTTTGTTGCACTAAATTTACGCGAACAAAGTCATTGTCTAGATTTGTAAAAAATCTGGTTTGTAATTTGGGTATCCCCTTAATTTTCTTTATTTTCACATTACTAACACTACAACAAATAGCGCCTCTTTGTTTATGTTTAAAAATCCTCAAAACCTCCACGATCTCATTGTTAGTTACAACTTGCTGTATGCTGACATATTCAAACGATAATTTGAATGTTTTGGACAGCCATAAATTGTGTAAGATTCCCAAAATGCAGTAGCGGGATTTAGTAGACTTTTCTGTGGCATCGAATATTGCCTTAAAAGTTTTTTTTTTGGCGATACACTTTATTAAATGTACAGATAATACTTTGATCTTTTAGGCACAACTTTAACTTTCTCATACATTATATTCAAATGCTTTAAATGATTTGCTACATTGTTATTTAATTAAAGTGATTTCTATTGGAAAACTCAAGAGATTCATAAATTCACATAAATGTGAATTTAGCTTTGCGTATACAAATCTAATTCGCGTTAATAAGAATTCGCGTACATGGAGAGTCAAATGTATTATGAGTACTTTTTGTTTAACTAATTAATTGCTTAAATTATTTGTTAGTTTGCACAGAATCGTCAATTAGATGATAGGATGTATAAAGATACACCAAAAAGGAGTAATAAATTAAAAAAACAACATAGTTTTTCATCAACAGATAAGAAATCAAATAAATCATTATTAGAATATTCAAAATATACAAATAAAATAACAGATTCAAGTAAATTGAAATTAAAATCAGCTACACAATATACACCAATGTCATTACCATTAAATCAAGATCCAAAAACAAAACCGAAATTAGCATTTGAATTAAATTTAGATGAGAAATCAACAAAAACTAATAATAATAATAATAGTAATAGTAGTAATAAATTAAAACAAATATTTAGTACAAAATCAGACAATAATCATAAAAAAGAGAAGACATTCTTAGGTTCACCGAAATTACATCGTGCAATATTTCGACGTAATAATTCTGGTAATGATATAAATTGGCCAACAACATCAACACAAGTAAGTTATATTTGATTTATTTATTTATCATTAATTAAAAAATAAAAATAATTGTAGTCTTGTGGAATGTCCCAAAGTGCATACTCATTAGAAACATCAACACAATCAGATGCATTATCAATAAATATTAGTCCACATACTGATTATCCTGGTTTAGAATATCCACCAGTTTTTGAACCAGAAACATACTCATTAGCTGATCCTCAAAGTTGTACATTATTAAGGAAACAAGGTAAAAATTAAACCATACTCAATTGTGCAATTTTAATGTTTGTTTGTTTTTTTGTTTATTGATTTTTGCCATTTGTTATTACTCGATTTCTCAGTAATAATTGCCATTTTTTTGTTCTTGTTTTTTTTTCTTAATTAATGATAAATATATTTTTTTATTAAAATAGACACCAAGTTGCAGTTGTGATAAATGTTAATGTCAATTGATTAACAATAATTATTTAAATGAGTTGTGGTTAATTTTACACATTAATTATTCGATTGATTTTAACTGTGGAATTACGTAATTCTATCTCGCTGTCTAATAGAAACTTTGACGATGAGTTACATAGGACTAGGCGATGAAACTCGATTCTACGTACTCTTTTACGAGAAATAGTTGTCTGTTTGTTTTCATTTCGTTGTTATTTTCCCTATAATAGCAAATGTCGATGCTTATTTATGCTAGCATTCAAGAAATCATTGAAAACGTTTTTCCATAGCTTGTTGAGAATTGAATATTATTCGGTATAAGTAGTGGTCCAGTGACTGGATGAAGTGGCAATCAGTGAGGGCAAGGTCGAGCGAATAGAATCGGTAACAGAAATTTTCCTAGTCTAGTTCCTGGTGTTTAAGCACCGTTGTTTTTACGATACGTGGGTGGACATTGATGGCACTAGATATCCGCTGTAATCGATTGAGCAGGTTTCATAAAGCTGCAATGGACGGATTCGGCACTTCATCTTTATCCAGCCATTATGTTGAACGTCTTAGAATTCCGAAAAGAATCCATTTTCCATACCACTTAACCAGCTTCTGTAAATAAAATGAGTAAAATGAGATTTAGGAAGGGTAGATGGACCGTATCAAAGTGTAGTTAAATGAAACATCAGGATTAGAAGCAAGTAGTAATATCAAGTTTTTATTCATTTTATCTTAGGGGAAGCTCAATACCGTTGGAAAAGGGGATACAGAGGCGGTTTCCAATGGAGCACCATATACGTTTGAATTTTTAATAGATCAACATTGAGTGAAAAGGGCGCCTATAATTCATGTTAGCTCCGGACGCAATTTATTCTCGGTCTGACTCCTCCGATCCGATACTCCAAGTTAAATTGACAGTTTTTTTTGTTATTCTGTCAATTTCATCCAGGAATTTTGTTTTAATTCGTTAAAAATTTCCAGATAATCATTTTGATCGACTATTGCATAAAGTTTAGAGAAATATTATTGATTTTTCGTTTATCTAACAGCGTATTTATGCTATTTCTTGTAACGCCATTAGCTTACAGTAGAACTTTTGGAAGTTCTACACAAACTTAAGCGCTTTAGTTTCATTTTTCTAAAGCGATTTGATGGTTTTACCAGAGTTTCGTCCTTAAAATCACTCGAATAATCGATTATTGAAAATAAAATTTAATTGAATTACCTGTATATAGTTATTTTTAAGAAAAAAAGGCATGTTTGATAACAATTCAAAAAAAGAAATTGTTATCAATCATTGTTATGATAATTCTTATTAAGCTTATTAAGCTTTAAATTGTTTGTTATTATTATATTTCCAGTATTATTCGACTTATGTTATGTATATTGTGTTTGATTATATCATTATTTATATAATTTCTATTTAATAAGTGCCAAAATATTAGAACTTGTGTTCCTATAATCTAATTTGCCAAAATAAAATCTTTTAAAAATCATTATTTATTGCCTTCGTTAGTGATCATTGCTAACTACTACCTGTTTCAAAAGAATTTTGTAATATGCCGAGGTGCGACAAGAGTTTACGTCATTTGAAAACAGTACAGGTGAATGGGAATCGAGGTCAATATTTTTATGATAAAACTATGTGTTGTATTCGATTTGATAGACATTTCAGATTTAATTTAGTGCTGTCTTATATGTCATCGAGTGCGGAAGTCTCTTTTTCATCTAATTTGTTACGAAAATAAGAAGAAGAAATGGCACTCCGTTCTGATAAATTAAAGATGAACACCGCTGACACCACACATGTTTACAGGTAAGTATTGATATTATTTTGAATTATAAGAGGTAGAAAAGAGAAATTGTAAAGAAATTAATAAACTACTACTAATGTTGAAGAAAGTGAAAGGTTAACAGCTATTAGAGACTATTGTTACAACAAACTGAATTTTAATAGTTTTTTTTTGTTATTGAATTGGAAATAGAGAATTTAATTGCATAATTAAAAATAATAGAATTTTATCATAATTTTAATAAATCGATAACTATTGCCTATTGTTAACTATATAAGTATAAAAATCATTATATTTACTCTAATGAAAAACAAATTTATTTCCGGCGTATCATTTCAATTATTTTTAAATAAAAATTGTTTTTTTCCCCAATTCTCTCTGTAGTATATCAATAAATGTCTCATCTGACCCTGAATAGAATTGAATTGTCTAACTACATCCTTTTTTTTTTAATTTAACCACCACAATCATTCAAAATAATAATGTGTGCGACTCAATTTCTGTTTATTATTTTTTTCAAATTAATAAGCCAAATCCCAAATTAAACTTTGAATTTTTAATGGTCTTATTAAGGCAAGTTAAGCCTAAAACAAATAAAAAACAAATTGAATGGAATATTACCAAAAAAAAAACAAGTTTTCCATATTTTAAGATCAAAGATAAAGTGTGCAAAAGATATTGTTAATCGTTTGATAAAGCGAAACAAATGAAATTGATAACAAAACTGATTGCAAAGTAATTTTTAAACTAGATGCTCTTCACGAATCCGAACGATTTAGCACTATTTCTAGGTAATTTGTAAGAATTTGTGGAAAATCGACATAAAATCGCATTTGAAGACATTATTTGCACAGTATCAATACAAATTCTGCAAAATATCTTAACGGAATAAACGTGTGACTTATTAACGCCTCTAGCTAAAAGGGGATAGTGAATCCACTTTTCTTTTACTTCTTTTTACTTCTTCATCTTAGTAATTAGTCCCTGTTGCCAGTCATTAGGGACTGCTTCGGTTTCCCAACTGTCCTTCAATATATCAGCTTTTGTTTATCATCGTTTCCATTCTTTTGCAGTCTTATAATTGTTTTTATTTCTTCCTTGATTATGTCTGACTCTTCCTCGTCTACTGGCTAATTTCATCCATCGCTTTGCTGTATCTTCTTCATTATGAAGCATATTATCATTTTTGTGGCTTACTTGCATTCCTTGTGCTCCAAACTTCTCGCTTAGCTTTTTTACCATATCAGGAAGACCTTTCACGTCGTTATTCACTGCACTTTCTTCAGCACTTCTTACTAATTGCTCAACAGGTTATATCGTGTCTCGTCATGTTACCATGTTATAAAATTTTTGCGATTCGTTTTGTTTTCCCCAGTAGTTCTCTGGCTGCTTCATGGTACATCCCTTCCACAAGCTTCTAGCGTTCCCATCCCTTCATCTGCTAATTTGTTTGACATTGCAGCCACTTTTGGTGTTATATCGTTGCCTTCTTTTCTTTCGTTTTATTATTGCCAGTTTGATTTTTTAAATGCTTTTTACTACTACATTGATCGCCTTTTATGGTCTATTTCATTGATGGTTAATCCATTTGTAAATACGCAAGTTATTTTATCGATGTCTTTATGTTGGAATATACTATCTCCAATGACTATTTTATTATTAAGAGCTCACATTTCTGCCTTTTTTACATCTTACATCTTACTTAATTCAGCTACCTATTTTCTCGTTTAAGAATAGCAAATTTCTGTTAATATTCGAAAATCTCTCCAAATATTTGATTGATTAACAAAAAGCATGTAATAAGTGGGAAAATGTTTGCTATTGAATTTCGATAGAAACTAATAATCGCTTACATAGGAACTGAAAAAAAGCCTAACTCTTCTTCAAAAGACCATCGCCATATCATCCAAACGAATTTTATTAAATAGGAATAAATTTCGTTTAATAGTTTTTTTGTTAGCTTTTTGAATTCCAACTAACACGGATTTTGGTACCCTTATTATTAATCTTTACAAAAATTTGAGAATAAAAATGTTGAGCAATTCTAGGTGGTTTTTCTTAATTTCTCTGTATAGCCAGTAGTATTCTTTGCAATTCGCAATCTAAATTATGATCTTTATGATTAATTTGTACAGAATATGGAAAAACAACGTTAGGTTTTGGACCCTTTTAGCAACAAACGAATGTTTAGGGTGCCAAACAATAAAATTAGATTAGATTTAAAGGTTTCGTATAAGTTTGAGTTTTTAATAGATAGACTGGAAAGGGCGCCTGTAACTTATGTTTGACGCAATTTATCTTCGATGCAGTTCTGTATCAATCTTAAAACCAAATTTTCGTTATAACCAGTACAATCGTAGTTCCTAAATTTGGAAAATAATAAATTAACAAAGGAATTTACCAAGAATTCCTATAATTTGACTACTTTCATTAAAAAAAAATGCTTTTCATTATTTAAACAGTGCATGACGACGGGGAAACAATTTACCGCAGGAAATTTCTATTTATTTTAAATACTACTTTTATAAACATATCTAATTATAGAGATCAAGAGGATTCTACATGGAAATTTTGGAAGAAACGCCGTTATGTTGTTGCAATTTTGGCATTTTTCGGATTTTTCAATGTTTACGCATTAAGAGTTAATTTAAGTATTGCAATTGTTGCAATGACTGAAAATAAATCAATAATTCTTGAGAATGGCACTGAAATTTGGGTATTTTTTTCTTCTTATTCTTAGTCCATTTTTTTTTATACAAATTAATTCAAGAACTAATTTAGGAAAAAGAATTTGACTGGGATTCAAAAGTGCAAGGTTACATTTTAAGTTCATTCTTCTACGGTTATATAACAACACAACTTCTGGGCGGTTGGGTGGCAGCAAAGATTGGCGGTAAACGGGTCTTTGGTGCTGGTATAGCCGTTACAGCCGCATTTACATTAGCCACACCATGGTTAGCAACTACAAATGTTTATCTACTTATCGCTATTCGAATTATTGAGGGCGTTTTTGAGGTATCTTTCCAATTCTATCAATACAGTAGAACGTCGATTAACCGAACTAATCTGTACTAAAGTGGTTTCGTATATTTGCAATTGTGTCTAAAACTGTTCATCGATTGCAAAAGTATGATGGAAACCGGGTGGGTACTGACAGTTCGGATAATCAACATTTTACTATATTTACATTTCTATTAATTTTATTTTTTTTTAATTAGGGAGTGACTTACCCGTGTATTCATGCCGTATGGGCACGATGGGCGCCTCCATTAGAACGTACAAGTCTTGCAACTTTAGCATTTTCAGGCAGTTATGTTGGAACAGTTGTTTCAATGCCAGTTTGTGCTTATTTAGCGGAAGCTTTAGGTTGGCAAAGTATTTTCTATGTCTTTGGTACGATTGGATTGCTCTGGTTTACAATTTGGTGGATTGTTGTCTCTGAAACACCAGCACAAGATCCGTACATTACTAAAGAAGAACGTGAATATATTGAGAATTCATTAGGGAATATTGATCATAGTAAAGCAATTAAACAGCCATGGAAAGCAATCTTAACATCAATACCAGTTTGGGCTATTGTTATATCGCATTTTAGCGAAAATTGGGGATTTTACACACTTTTAACTCAATTACCCAAATTTATGAAAGGTTTCCAATTTAATTGTTGCTTTTTAAATTAGAGATTTTCTATAAAATCACATTTTAGATACACTCGATTTTGATTTGGCCAAAACTGGTTACATGTCAGCTTTACCATATTTAGCCATGTCGATAATGATGCAATTTTCCGGACGATTTGCCGATTGGTTGCGCAGAAGAAATTATTTATCAACAACACAAGTACGTCGTGTATTTAATTGTGGTGCTTTCCTAGGACAAACGATTTTTATGTTCGGTGCCGCTTTCTGGCTATCACCAACTGGTTCAATGATTTGTTTAACATTGGCTGTAGGAATTGGAGCATTCGCTTGGGCAGGTTTCAGGTAGAATTTTCTTATTTTTCATTTACGACAAGCAAAATAATTCACTTTGAAGTACATCCAAATTCTATAAATTTTAGCGTGAATTATTTAGATATAGCACCGCAACATGCCAGCATTTTAATGGGTTTTGGAAACACGTTCGGTACATTACCGGGAATTATAAGTCCAATTATATCTGGATATATCGTCACCACACCTGTAATAGCACATTTATTTTCTTAAATTACAATTATCAACAAAAAATTCTCGTAATTTTTATAGACGGCAGGTGAATGGCAAATTGTCTTCTACATCACCAGTGGTATTTATTTATTTGGTTGTTTATTTTATGGAATTTTCGTATCTGGTGAATTACAACCATGGGCAATTTGTGATGATAATGATAAAGATACAACGATGGAAGAGAAAAAAGTAGGACAAGAAAATAAATCATTTGAACCAGATGTTTGATTATTTTCTATTATTAATTTGACTGATTCAAAGAAGGAATTTCTTCCCCGGTGCATCCACCAAAATTCTCAACGTTACGTTTCATTTATTTTTAATTAAAATTCATGTCTGTTTATTTTCCTTAACATAATCAAACGATTTCGGTTGTTTCATTTAACAAACAGACAATTTGGTAGATTAGTCTAGTAATAATAATAAATTTTGAATCAGTCTCTCAGAGTAATTCCTATTAACAGTATTGATTGTTAGTGATTATTGGTAGTTAGATTTACATCAAATTGTTTATTTTTAGTTACTTCTACAAAGCTACCGAACTTCATCAAGTTCTCTAGATAGTTCAGATTAAATGGAAGATTTCGATTTGAAATTGTGATATTAATAGAAACACTATATAAAATAGGAAATAAATCAATTTCTACATAATTATATTTTTATTATACATATTTAAACTTTAGATGGCAATCGTCTACATGAGTAGTTTTGAGAAGTTCCCAGTCTGGAAGTTTTAAATAACTATAAGTTTTTTCAAGTTTTACCGTTCTAAAGTTATGGACTTATCGAAAAAATGAATGTCATACAGTCATCGATTTCTATTTTACTTTTGGAGATCTATCTCCATCATTTTCTACCGTGAAAGAATTAGTTACTGAATTTAAATGTGGCCGTTGTTCATCCATCTTTGACGATGATGGACGCTCAAAAACCGTCACGAAAAATATCCACGATAGCACAGTGTATGAAAGTGCGTGAGCAACATCATACACGAACATCTGCATATGAAAGGGCTCTCAAGTGTCGCTACGATCGATCAAAGACGCATTTAAATCGAGCTACTGCAACAACTTATCACTATCGATCAAACACGGTGTGATCATAGCCCAAACAACAGGTGGAAGTGCCCCCCAGAGAAGGCCGAAGTGATTCGTTCAGCAGGAAAAGTGATGACTACTGTTTTTTTTGTGAGCCGAGAAATGTGGTGTTAATAGCTTTTCTAGAAAAAGGCAAAACCCTCAATGAAACTAACAAGTGAACCATGCTATTACGACCAAACGTTCTCATGTGGTGAAGAAAGATGTGTTTTACCGTCACGACAATGAACCCACTCACATGTTTCCAATTGTAGTTGCAAATCTTCTCACCGTACTCACTGAATTTAGTCTCCAGTGACTTTTTTGTTTGCGAACACGAAAAAATAGCGTCATATGCTTAGATCACCGCTAAAATGTTAGGCAAATCGTATTATACCGAAAGTATAAAATAATTATAATAGGTGCAGTTAGTGTGAATGTATTGAGTTGAAAGGGGACCATATTGGAAATTAAAAAAGAATTGTAATTTGTCAGACCGAGATCTTTTCGAACTACCTTCGTAAAGCGACATTTTACAGAGCTGAACTATAAACAATAGACCGTCCTTAATATTGTACATAGATCAATATTGGGAAAGTTTTCGGTATTCTACCGGACGAAACCGCCCCTAACGTTCTGTTAATTCTAATCATGTTTACTAGGTGATTGTTTTACTTGACGGTACGCCAACATCAACAAATTTTCCTTGGTACAGTTATCTTCAATTTAAAAAAAAAACATCAGCAGAATGTACTAGGACGGTTTGTGAAGAACATACTCTAAAAGATTCTGTCAAAGAGACGAATTAGTCTAGCAAAATTAATAATTCCTACAACTAAAAATTTCTAAAATTAACTGGGAAATAACGTCGAAATCAGAAAGACCTCTTGAAGCCTGAATGCCATAAGACGACAATTCCACTGTCCAAAATGATATTCCGGCTCAATTTTTATAAATAGGGATGGAATAATCCATCCAGGATTCAACAAAACTTCACAAAAATAAGACGGAAATTATAAAAATAAAAATGAATATTGCGGTCAAGATCGGATTTTATTAATACACTGCTAATCAGTAGCAATTGTTTGACAACACAGGAGAGTTTTGTGAAAATTACGAAATAAATCACGTTTTTTATTTATTTTCAATTACATAAATTTGGTCCCATTATCAATTAAATAAAGAGTTTAAATACAAACATCAATATGATGCTGAAAACTCACACAAAACTTAATAAATATTATCAATCAATCAATCAATCAATCAATTTTCATAAACACTAATATCTTCCGTTTTGGTCGCGTCGTTTTTTATTAAATTGATAAACAAGTTGATATTCAGCATCATAAACATCCGGTATTTCCATTTGGACCATTTCATTAAATACCATTTTGATTGTGTTACTACCAAATAGATTCTTTTCGTAATCAATTAATTGCTTAAAAAAACTACAATTTGGTTTAATTTTTGATCGGCGATTCTTTATAAAATTATAAGCATCTAATAATGTTAATTGTTGTTGTTTCATTAAGTAAGCTAAACATATTGTCGTTGAACGACTAACACCAGCTACACAATAAACTAAAGAACGACCACCACAATTTGCAATCTGTAATAATAATAATAATAATAATTAATTTTAAATATTTATTAAAATGAATTATTTTATTTGACAAGATGTCTTGTTTATAAAATGCGATTTAGTCTTCCAGAAAGACAAGGATAATTGCAATCCAACACCAGGTGTACTTGTGGCTGAATGCCAGATCATTAATCATGAAATGTTTGGTCCTTTCTTTTAGAACATTAACGTAATTTTCTGACAAACAAACAAAAAATCAATATTGGAAGAATTTTGGAATTCGTCTACAGCTAAACGACGTCAATTTGGGCTTTTATCCAAAACTAATAAAGGTAGCTGCGCAGTTTGTTTACTTTTTTTTCTCAAAAAGGAAAGAAAACAACAGTAAACAATTCGAATCCAACCAAGCTTTGTTGTTTTGTGTCGTTTTATCTGTTTGCATTTATTTAATTTTTGGCAATTAGACAATAAATTATAGAAAATGCACTTTGATATGACCACAGAACTGTAATACGTGCATTATGTGATTTTAAAGGAATGTTGCAACTATAAAAATAGCAACATACACCTAGAGAGAAACTTTACTACCTCTAAATTTATATGATTCATATTGCATGATCTATTTTTGAAACGTCGGAATTTTAACGGGCCTATTTGCATTCTTCTTTAATAAAATTTTATATTGAAAAGAAAGAGCCGGTTAAATATAGAAAATTCAAGAGAGATCTGTGCGAATTTATGACTTTTTGCTACAATTCTTCTTAAGTAAGTGTATATATAACGTCATTGAAGCATGAAACGAACTCTAAAACAACAAAGCAATTGCAAGTCTTACCTTTTGTATTAAATCAGCAGTTTCATCGAAATAACCATAAATCTTCGAATTAGCATTATCAAATATTGGTATTTTATGATAATTAATATCAGAATTTAATGGTGGATCTGGTAATTCTGGTGCAACATTTATTACACATGTTATATTAAGTCCATTTAAAAGATTTTGATTAACAACAGATGCTTGACATAAAATTAAATTTTCAGTTAATTCAGCAATACAACCATAATATTGATGCAGTGTTCTTGTTGTTGTTGTTGTTGTTGTTGTTGTCGTTGTTGATGTTGTTGTCAATAGGTCGGAACTGAAAATTTAAAAAAGATCCAAAATTTAGACCAATTTCGTCAGGACCGCCCTTAGTCAGTGCGGGGCCCAGAGCAAAATGATTCGCGCAGTCCTATCAATTCTTCAATCATAATTGTAAATAAAATAAACGACGTTACAGGGCCCTAAAAGCGCGGTACTTAGAGCATAGACTCAGCTTGCTCCGGTCTAAATGGCTTTCAGCGGCCGATCTTTTTTTTGATTTTAAACTTCACCTTGTCAAACAGATGAGTAAAATGACTTCCCAGCCAACTCTCTGGTCCTCCTTAATACTGTTACGTTTATACAGTGTTGGCACTTCTAAGCTGTAGCACTTCCAGAGCGATTCTTCTTGTGTCTAAACCGGCCCTGTATTCAGTCAATAAGTGGTTTAGGGAAAAATATCGTAATTTGATTGTAGGTAAATCTTCTGAGTAGTGGAGCGTTATCCTACAGGCAAAGGAATCTTTTATAAATGCAATACTGTAGGGTAGTAAGAATATCGTATTTTCTCCGTAGAAAAATGTCTGCTTCAGGAGCAAATTTTTCAAATTTCTCCACAGAATTGGCGACGAATTCAGTACGTTTCTCCTTATTTGTTGTTGAGCAGAAACACTCGATTTACTGAAATGCAGTAATTTTCAGAAGGTTTTTTTTTCGCTAGTTAACAGCAATTATCTGGGAATGTTCAAGGATCAATGTTGATTTTTCAGTTTCAAAGTCATCTAATTAGCATTTTTTAAAAATACAACATATTTTAGAAATTTCAAGAACATACATACTTGAGACAGATTTCCTCATCGTTTACACTTTCTTTAAGGATTTCTTGTACAGTATTTTCTTTAGAAAACTCATTTTCTTCTTGTATCAAATCGTCAATTTCCATTATTCTTGTTTTAAACGCGCTTTTATTATAATTATTATATTATTTTTTATTGTGTGTTTTCAATTAAGGGTGAATCGAACGAGATTCCCGTTTGCAAAGTGAAAGTATTCAAATTGTCAAAAATTTGAACGAAACAAACCACTGAAACGCTGCCAAACAAACTGAGTCATAACAACATACAGAATCCCGCTAGATGATTACCTGTCGTGGTTTAAAAAGCTTTTTCACAAACGAATCGAAATAAAGTCGGACATGCGCGCCGTAAAATCAAACATTCCAATGCCAAAATTCTAATGTAAACATTGAATTCCACACATATTTTCCAATAATACTTTTTTTTCCAGTAGCTATAATGATGATGTTGAAACTTGAAAATATAATTGAATGTTGACGCAACCGTTTTGTGTGTTGTTTCTTCAGTTTTAAAAATAGATAGAATACACACGAATTCATTCATAAATGTGAAGTAGTGGGTTACATTTCGAAAAATTCAATTGTTGAATGAATTTCAATTGGGAACTTATTGGAATCAAACGATTTCCAACGCTGAAATCGTTTATTTTTCGACCGCTTGTCCTAAGGTTATCTATTTTTTTTTCAGTAATATAAATACCAACAGGTATTTCAAATTTTGAAAGAAAAATGTAAACAGAATAATAATGACGCGTATTTTTTCACAATTTCAACTATGACTGAAATAAATTCCATCGACCCAATTCAAAACAATACAACTGTAAATAGTCGGTTTTCTGAAAAATACGTCTATTAATAAAACGATGGAATGTCGTTACAAAAAAGAAAAACATTCGAAAAAGAATTTCAGAAAATATGTGACGTTTCCATATGGACGACGTGGAAAAAATATCATTGATGGCGTCATTGACATGCTATTTTTCTTTAGCTTGTTTTCATATAGTGGAAAAACGAGACAATTATAATCAGGAAAATTGCCAAACATTCAAAAAATCTTATTGCAACATTTATTTATATTAATTATAAGAGGGATTTTTGTTGGAATTGTTTTTTTTAATTTGAATCATTTTCAGTTTTGGCCTAAGTCCTGGCATTGGTTGGAAGATTTTTTCACAGCAATGCTGCGTAGTTTTTTCTTTGCCATCTTATTAACTATACTGCCAGCTGTATAATTTCACTAATTTTTTTCTACAAAGAAAAATACATCAAGTTTGTGTCTGATTTCACGTTCAAATAAAAACTTTACAATCCTCATGTTAAATTGAATATTTAGAAAAAAGGATCACTGATATTTGGTTAAGCTATAAATTAATACATTTTCCATGACTTATAATTCTTTAAATAAAACTAGAACGTTTTTTTTTATTATTATTAAACTATAAATCTATAATAAGTGCTGGTCACAATAAATTTAATATACATAGATTTTTTTTAAGAACTAGAAATTTGCCAATCTTCTTTTAGATGCGAGAAAAGTATGCCAAAGTTTATCCATGAGTCAGTGGCGCGTGCCATTCCAATAGTTTTTGTAACATCAGCACGGCCGCCAAGAGATTCGGCGAGCTCCGGGGAAAACAGTGTGTTCAGGCGCCCCTATTGCAGTGGCTCTTTCCTGAGATGGTATAAAAAGTTTTTTTTTATTTGTTTCCAAGCTTCCTCGGACCCTTCTCACAATGAAAATGTTCTACGGAGAACAAAAAACTTTACTCTGGACGATCAAAGAGTAGCCGGGCCCCCGGGAGGAAAATACCCCACTCCTCTCCCCTATCTTGTTGGATCTGAACACCAATTGTCTTTACTTTTCACGATAATGTCAATTTTAACAGTGCAGTAATAATTATCACTAGAAATAAGACGTTTTTATAGATTTTTGAGCTGTTTCTGTAATAGGAGTTGTATTGTAGCCAGTAAGTCGAACCCAGTTCCTAAGATACAGGCGTTCAACATTCGTAACAGTTTTTCAGTGGCTTTCTAGATAGTCGGGATGTGTCTTGTGCTCTTGTCCATACAGTTATACAGCTTGGACTCATTCTGTCAACGTGTTGCTCCCTAAATCACCGTCCTTTAATGTCACTACCTCTTAGTGATATTAGTATTTTCATTTTAATTGTTCTTAGGACAGATTTTGTCTTTGCTGTTTCCGCTGTGATTTTCTGGCCTAGGTAAGCATGTTAAATAAACACAGATTTGGCAATATCTAATTGTAAATCACATGAGATGTCTACCCCAAAGTATTCCAATCGCGTAATGGTTTGGTTGCTTATACCAAGTATTCATCTAATTGCCTTTTTGCAGTACCTAACCATTGACTTGCAATAGAAATAAGTATATTAAAGCTTTCAATTGCAGTTGTGAATCTTCAAAGAAGCAGCTGGAAATCATCGTCATTTTCCAACATTAAAACAGTGACATCTGCACCCTGGTGGAAATTTAAAAGTCTTATTTTCTCTTTGAAAAACTCTGAAAAATAGTAGGTATTAAGTCAGAAAATCTCTGATGAAAGTAGGATTTTCTACAAAATTTCGGACTCTTCTAGAAGAGTTATTCAGAGTTTTTTGTTCCGCTAATTCTTTCAAAAAAGTCTGAATAACTCCTCTAGAAAAGGATACGAAATTCAGACTTAATAACACTTTTTCAGAACTTATCAAAGTTTCTTAGACTTTTGCATATTGTTATTCAGAGTTATTCACACTTATTCAGAATTTGCGTATACTACCCAGTGAACACATCAATGTAATATGGACGAAAAAATAACATAACGGAAGAATTTGCGTTATGTAAAATTTAAGTCATATGTGACGCACAAGTAATTTAAGTCACATGTGATCTTGTACTATGCATATATGCATAGTACAAGATTCCAATCGATTATCCGCCTATTCTATATCCGATATTAAGTTGTTTAATATTTTTATTACACATCAAAAACTCTAATAAGTGACTTTTATTTGTCTAGTTGGACACGTTTAAAAGATTGTTAATAATTATGTGTTAAATTATAATTGATATAACATCCCTAAAAAACATCTCGTTTTAATACAAAGATGGATTAAAAGAGTCTGCAACACCTGATGAAACAAGTTCTTACCTGCAACATAAGTAAAGACTTTAATTGAATTGCAACTTACTAAATCTATTGTCAATCGTATAAATTATTAAACTATACAACTATATAACCGCCAAGTTGTCGTAGTTGGATTTGATTCATTATATACGCTAATAGTAGCTCAAATTGAAACAATCTCTCATTTAAAGTAAGCAATTGCATTATAACAAATCTTGTCCAAATATAGCAAACTAACCCATAAGCACTGTAAACAAAATATAATGTAGTTTTATATTCTGCAATTAATTTAATTTAATTAATACATCTATTGTGCTGTATTTAGAAATAGTGTAATCGAGGAAGTAGAGCGCTAGCGCCATCTCAAAATCGTAGATAAAAGTTTTCAATTAAAGAAATAGTAACTATAGTATGTTCTAAGATATGCGCTATTGCCATTGCTAGTAATCTTATCACTTTTTTCCCTTCGTTGATACAATAATTTGAACTGATTATGATGAAATTTCGATAAAATTAATGATTGTATTGTATAATAAAGTTCTAAGCACACAATATAGTCCCTATTATCAATTACAATTTTTGCTGTGGCGGCAATATGGCATTATTAATTGGCTGCACACAATTATTGGGCATGTGTGCACATCTGACAACATACTAGGTTGTACGTTTGGTTACTCCGGTTTTGACCAGTCTACATAACCTAACTTTATCTTTAGGATATTGTTTTTCTATATAAAATGAAAAAATTAAATGAAAATGATACGAACAATTATCTAGAATTTACGTATCGTGTTCTAAGTGTATTATGCTATTTTATTGTTTTAGTTATAATTGGAATACCTGTATGGTGGTATACGACTAGAGTGTATCGTGCCCCATTACCATTAGATCGTATGTCCAATATTGATTTAATTGAAAATAATGGAAGCGACAGTAAACAATTTGGTATACCATTAAGTTTAGATTATGATATATTAATAACTATTGTGAATCCGAATCCTGAAAAATTAGCAATCAATTTGAATGGTGAAGATATTGAATATGGATTAAAACCATTTTTAAATCAATTATATCCTGTTGCTAACTTTATCATTAAATCACAATGGCTATATTTAGTTGAATTAAGTCCATATTTACGTAAAATCATTGATTATTACGTATTAGATGAGAAACAATTACCACATATAATTACACCATTAGAAACGAAATTATGGTCACATTTATCACCAAGACCATGTCTTAATCTGGTTCTATATGTTTCACAATGTGATGTACCATTATTTATACAAAACAAAGATGAAGAAATTGTTAAAACGAATAGTTTTTACAGTCCACGATGGGGTGGTATTTACATTATAAACCCCGATATCAAATCGTGTGAAAAGAGATTATTTCAACCAGACTTAAATCTGATTACATCAACATTTAAACAATTCTTATTAAATATGTTTGAAATACAAAATACAACAAATTTAGGATTGATTAATTTACAAAAGAGGAAAACTGAACAAATGATTGCATCAACAAGACGTACATTAAAATCATTATCGCAATTATTATTAGAAATCAATAGTATTGTAATTAGTGATGATGTATCAGATAAAATTAAAACCGCTATTATTGATGCTGATCTGGCTGAAAAACATTTAAATGCAGAATTAATTGAAGAATCATTACTGGTAGCTAGAAGGGCTTTTAAAAATGCTGAAGAAGCATTCAGTGATCCATCATTGTTGGCATTACTTTATTTCCCTGATGATCAAAAGTATTTCGTTTGATTTTTGTTTGATTTTTTCTAATCTGTTTTTTTTTAGGTACGCAGTTTATATTCCGCTATTTTTACCAGTTATGATACCAGTTTTAATGTCTCTAGTTACAATGGCAAAATGGTATTTTCGTCGAATCAATTCCAAAGATAAATTAGAATAGAGTTTATTAATGAATAAAACTACAATTTTTTTAGGTATCAAAAACTCATCCGACTATTCATTTAGTTTTTTCTTCCCATTCACGCCAACTACCTAAATAATTTTTCACATTTTTATATCCTAATCTATCGGCAATTTCTTGTGCTTGTCCACTTCGTTTTCCTATTAAACAGGAAAAGATAATCGGTGTATCTAGTTTTGGTTTGTCTCTACCAAATTTCTTAACAAATTCCACATTTGACATTGTTGTTAAAATTGTTTCTACATCACCAAGTGGTATATTAATACTATTAGGTATAGAGCCAGTGTCTTTTAATTCTTTTGGCTCTCTAACATCAATTAATAACGTTTTACTATTATTTTTAATCGATTTAATATCCTCAAATGTTGCAATTGACTTCTTAAAATATATTGGTGTTAATGATAAGTTTCTGTACGAAAATAATGTTGTTGTTGTATTAGAACATTGGAAATTTGTTTTTGTTACAATCTTTTGGAATTTATTTAACGGTATTAAGAATTTTAACATTGTTCAAATATTGAGGTTATGCTACACAGAACAATTAAAAACGCACAGCGGCGGCAATGCTAGATATTCGGCCACTCATGTGCCACAAGGAAAGTGGCCGCCCCATTTAAATCTTGTAGACCTAAAAGCAATATTTTTGTGAATATAGCGTTTATTTATTCTTAATCCTTTGTCTATTGGTATTCCAGAAAAGATATCTTTCTTGCGAAATCGATTATTTCTCTGGGAGACCATAGAATAATAATATATGGGAGACTTTTTTCTTATTTCAGTAGGTGACAATTGAAAGATCATTTGGCAAGCTGAACGTTTAGGCAATGGCGTAACTAGCGTATGGCAGGCATGACACGTGCCATGGGCGCCAACTGAAGGGGGGCGCGAAAAAGCACCTATTGTAAAAATATTTATATATATATATATAAATATGACTTAAAAAACTACGTGGGCAAAAGAGAGGCATTACGGGAAATGGAAAAATGCAAGATGAAATATCTTGTTCCCAAAGAAACATCATAAATCTACGTTACATTGAAAGGGACCTCTCAAGAAGGCTTGGGGCTAAGGGTTTTACTAAATTACTAATAGATGTTAAACAAATTTGCTGAGTCAGCCAAAGCAAGAAAGATAAATTTGTAATAAAGTGTGTTATAGATCTGACAAAAGAAAGTAGGTACTTTAGAGGTGTGGCGCCGCTTCCATCTTTACTATGAGGCAGGTCTAAAACATACAATTGTTTTACTTACGTGCTAATCTACAACCTATCTTGTGTCTAGGATTTCAGTGGCGTTCGTAATTATACAAAAGGTGCAAAACAATTTGAAATAATTTGGTTATTTTGTCATTCTTCACAACTTATTGACTGTAAAATCAAAGAGGATAATGAAGTGGAAAAATATGACGAAAATAATAATTCATTTTTTTAACTATCTAGTTTATTGTGAAAGCAAAAAAAAAATCAATCAAGCATTATTGTATATCGATTTTTCTGTAGTACATCAAACTGAATAATCTTGAACTGCTTCGGCAGTCTCCGATTCTTGCATTTCAACATCCTCAGGATTTGCAGAACCAAACAAAAGTTCAATTTCGTCGTCTTCATCCGAGGTTTCACCAGTTACAACAATACGTAGTTCATCCATTGCGTGGTCCAAAATACCCTCTTTTATAATGTATTCATCTTCGACTTTTTTTATATGGTTACATACATTAATCCATTCATCTGTTGTAACGGAATTGAATTTCTTCCTAGCTAATTGTTCAATATCTTTGAATTTAAAAGTAACATTCCTTTGGGCCATCCAATGTTTAACAATTGCCCATATCTTTTCAATTGGATTTCAATCCGGATGGTAATGCATCCAGTTTGTTTGTACAAAGCATGTTGGGATTTATGAAGTTTGATTAAATTATATAACTCTGGCTTGGTCATGCTCGTATTATGCTGGATATTTTTCTGCTCCAACCATGTATTCATCATTATTTTTTTATATAACCAAATCTTGTTAATCTGATGTTACTAATTTTCTTCTATACTATTAATTGAATATGTCAAGTAAACACATACATGACATGGACTCTCATATTAAATTTATAATTTTAACTTCATTTGTATTTATCTAGCTATTGAATGATGACGGCTCTGATAAATTTGAGTCAAAACTAGTTTCAGTGTTAATATAAATATTTCTTGGATGAAGTTTTCATTTACTTATTTCATAATTGTTATTATAATTTTTAGATATTATTAGAAACATTAATATTTGAATTAATTTAATTTTAAAATTCATGCAAATCTTTTTCTAGGCGAGTCGCCACTGAATGTTGTTTTTCCGTCTCACTCTATGAAGTCTCACTTCACTGCTGGATTCGTTCTAGCGCTACTCTCCCCGCCCCGCAGTTGTATTCCCTAACCGCAGCAACAGTACTCTAATAGATTTCATTTGTGTGCTTTTTTACCCAATCTTAAAGTAGTTTTCTTTAGAAAATAAAACGTAAGCAACCCATCGCCCGAGAGAGGCGCAAGATCGGTGTTTGCCATAGGCACCATTTACCCTAGGTACGCCTCTGGGTTTAGGCATTTTTCTATTAGCGCTAATAAACATTTTTAATAATCTGTTTAGATGAATTCTCTGATCTGATTATTATGTGTAGGTTGTACGTGTAGAAAATGAAAATTCGTTATATTTTACTATGATATATTGATTGGGTGATTGTTTATGTTGACTGATCGGAGTCTGTTCATACAATACCGCAGAATAATAATAAATACAATACTTAAAAGTACCATTTATCTATGGTAACAGCACAGGCAGTACATCATGTAATACCGATGGCGACACATTCTCCATCGTGATACTGAAAAGCACAGAACAATTCTGTCAGATGCATCCTCAAGCGATTAGTATACCTTCAATAAAAATGACCAAATTAGTGATGAAATAATTTTAAAATTGGGGAATTCCTTCATTACTGCAGTAACTTAGGGGGACTTCGCAATGACTTAAATAGAAGCAGGGAACACTTTTGTTTTCGAACGAATATCCGATTTTTTTGTCATTTAGATGTTCTGTCACTAACTTTTTTCTCAATCTGAGCTGGTTTTAAATTGAAGAAAATTTAATGTGACAAAATGATATGTTTCTAACATCTATAAATCTATTATAGTTATATGTATTAATATCAATGACCTACGTCATTGATTAATATATAGTCCTGAAACTACCCTTTAAGTCGCACACTAGTCCCTGACCGTGACAGCTGTATTTTGGCTTGAGTTATGAACGGAAACTCGCTAGATACTTAGTTTTGTTCAAGACTAGGTCAACCGTAAATTATACCTACTAAAAATAAGTCGAAAATATGGAAAGGAAGAGATACACAAAATGGATGATACTCAACAAGCACAATAAGTAACGAATTCCTTCGAATTAGGACATCATTTCATTTATTTATTTTATTAATCGACACTAATGTCAAGCATTTTTAAGTAAATTGGAGTGTAACGTACATTTGTGCATCAGAACAATGTTTTCATTGAATAACACATAGCCCAGTTCATCTTTCCTTCCTAAATCTCGATTTAAGGTGGACTTTGCCTTGTGCTCCTTGCACATAAGACTCTTTTAGGTAGAGTAGATGAACTGGGCTTAAGGCATGTATTTGACTTAAGGTGAATGTAGGTACTTAAAATCGTTTTCCATTAAAGAAAAATAAAAATATTACGTTTATAATTATTAAATGTGAACCTTTTTTAATCTAATAGGTGATTAAGGTTTGTTGAAACTACTGAGGGCTGTCATTGTTGAATACGCTCCTCGAACGATCTGAAAATTAAACAGAAACAATTTAATATTGTATGAAACATGAAAAACAATATAAAAAAGGATGAGAAAACAAACTCAACTGCTAATCCTATAGCATTATTAATTGAATAATTCTCTGAAAATTTTATTGCAACTCGTTTTTGTGCACAAGTCAATGCAAGTAAATATATTTTTCTATTTTTAATATTCATATGATACCATTTGATTTGTTGCAATGCATCGTATAAGTTTTCAGTCTGCAATTTAAATATTATTAGAAATGATCATAAATATTTAAATATGTACATTAGTTTCTATCGATTGTCCTGCCATAATAAGGGATGTAAATGTCGTTATGGCCATTAAACAAACTAGTGGCTCGTACCGATAGTCATAATAGAAATTGGATGAACTCTTTAAAATTAAATTATGATTTTTATTGATTAATATTAAAAAATGTAGATATTATTCTTACCGTGAATAGTAAGCCTATAATACTCATAAACACTAATAATCCACATAATCCAAAATAGGCGATGTAATTCGATATTTCATTAATTTTCCTCCAAAGTGGTCTGCAGAATTTAAATATTATTTAAGATAAATTAAAGATCTAAATTGATAAATAGAGAAATTACATTAAAATCTCCTGATGTCGTTCAACAAAATTACATAATTTCACATGAACGTGTTTCTGATATTCAATATCATCTATCAACTTGCTACTTAGGCAATCGTTATTTTGTGGTGTCATTATTTCATTAATTTTGTCAATTAACATCCAAATTTGATATTTTACATGTTGTGTATAATAAATCACTTGATAAGAATGTGCCACAAATATAGTAAATGCTGCAAATGCCACACTAGATTTATAAATTTTTGATAAAATATTCGAATGTTCTGGATAATAATCAACGAAGAATTTAATTGACAACAAAGTTGAATAATCGTATGAATTACAAAAATAAAATATAAAACTAACAATTGTCACCCCAATTGTATTGATAATTGTAAAAACAGAAACGATTTTTATTTCTTTTAGAATTCTTAATTTAGTTGTTTCGGTAGCATTGTTGATTGGCAATAAATTGATTTCATTTTGTATATTTTCTACAAGTTTTGGATTGATTAATAAAATAGTTGCACCCAATATTGCCTATAATAATAATTTTTTCTTTTTAATTATAGCAAATAATCGTTTTATATGCAATATAGCAATACATACGTAAGTGTACAGAAAAAAATAAGGTGAATATTGAATAAATTGTTGCACATTTAATTCGTACATAAACAAATAAATTTGAATCGTATAACATAAAATTTCTATTAATAAAAATAAAACTAAAAAGATTTTCATTGGAAAAAACTGATAAATTGTTGATGAAATAAATTTCACTACAATTAAACCATCACTTTTTATTAATTCGTTCCATAGATGTTCCATAATTGATTTTTTTTTCTTCAAAGTATTGTTAGAGTTATTTCTCATTGATGAGAAAGACAATAACTAGGTTAATCGATGTTGATGATTATCCTTTTATAGTTCTTTATATTTCTGAATAATTAATTAATTGATTGCCATCAAATGATTCTTAAGTCAACAATTCGACTGAATAGAAATACATTTTCTGTTTTAATGATGTTATTAAATTTATTGATTTGCAATAGTTTTCATTTATATTTTAACTTGACTTTCCTCGTAAATTATTCGATTAATTAGATAGTTATGCCCTTTTAGTAAATTTTCTAAGAAGGGAATAGGATCTTGGCCATTTTTTCGGAGCAATAATGAAATGAGTTTTTCGTCGAAAGTCCACCGTCTTCCTTTAGGAGAACGCTTAATGCCTTTTAATTGGGCGAGCATAAACGTTTTTCTTTGCCTGGGCACTTTATTAAAAATTTTGACCATTGTTCTCTCAAAGTTTTTGTTTAAAATATTTTTCTGATTGTTTTTATATTTCCTCCACATTTTCTTTAATCTTTTTAGATGCCCGTTTTTGGATTTCAATATTTTATAATGCTTTTTGTGCAGTGTGGATAATTCATTCCCTGTTCTCCTAAAGAGAGAATGCGGAATTTGAGGCACTTGGGTGCAGAATTTTCTACGGTGGTGGCACCAATACCAATAGGGATTGCTTCCCGATTCAACTGCCGACTACCAATATATGTGTAACACTGTGGCGAAAAGTGGTGTCTGCATATTTTGTTACTCTTGAAGAATAAATGGTCTGTATTCTCAAGAGCCATTGCGTCAACCCATATTTGTCTCCTAAAAGAATAAACACTTTAGTCATAAGTAATTCTTTAAAGTGCGTTACAAGTTGATAATAATATCCAATACATATCCAAATTCCTGCAATAGTTTAGTTAATTTTTGTAATATGCTACATAATTGTTAATTTCGTAACCTTGTTGGAGAAATTTGGATTTCAGTTAATTGTTGTATATCCTAATATTGAATATTCTTTTTACAGTAGTTCCATTTTTCAACAGTATCAATCTATTTACTTACTTTTGCGGGTTCTTTGAAAACCAGTGTATAGAACTGTTTCCTCATCCTCCGTTGACCCGCAAAGAATACATCTCCATAGTCTTTATTTATTGGTTTGTAAAATAAAAATAACGAAAGCAGCAATGGCGTTTATTTACGCATAAACAGACCAAATCAAAATTAGACAAAAAGTAATAAATCTATCAATAAAGAGTCGACTAAATATAAAATCTTTCTCTTTTTTCCTTTCGCCATCTAAACTGACATCTGATGGCGTCAATATAAACGATTTAGTAAGACCCACAGCGCCCTCATTAGTCTGACAAATCCGGAAACTATTTTGCTATATAAGTCGTAGGGGGCTGGTTACCTAATTCAGCGACGGCGGTTGCATCCACGTTGGCTTGCTGGTTCTCATTCGAACACCAAAGCCAAGCAGCGCTGGGTACGGTTAGTACTTGGACGAGTGATCTCCTTGGAATACCGTGACCGTTGTCACATAAGCCAACAAAGAATTCTTGGATTCAGATGATACTAAGGTCATGATCCGGCTCCGGCGGTTGACGGGTATGGACGTCAATAGTCGATTATCTCGACAGTCCGTTAGTCCAGCTCTGACGCCGTTAGGGGTTGGTCATGATCTTCCAAGACCGAAAGGTCCATGCGGCGGCACGCTCTATGTGCCGTCGTACTGTTCAGACGAGGGAAATAAGAGTCACGGACTCGCACCCGAGAAAAAGGAGGGGTTTTAGTGGGTATGGGCACCCCCCACGACTCTTATAGCAAAACTGATTCTAATAGTTATGTTTAATCATATGAGGGCGCTGCGCTACTTACTGAATAGTTTGAGAAAACGTCACCAGGCGTCTCAGCTGAGACTTTCAAAGAGAATGAAAAGAAAGAGATGGAGAAAAATGGTCAGCAAATTTAAAATTTTGCAATTGCCGTCCCTTTTTCAAAGGTTTTATTGCTTTTAGCATAGTTTATTTTATTAGTTTTCTTAGTTTGTTTCAAAAGATACGCCATTTTAGTTATTCTTGCTGTTATATTTTACTTCGTTTGAAAACATTGTGTAGTTAATTCCTTTAAACAAGTCTTTTATAAACATTTAATTTTGTTAAAAACAATAGAACTATTAATTAGTGAAAAACCTTTTATGTGTAAAGACATTAAAGATTGTGAAAGAGACGAAATGCCGCCATTACATGGTAAGTACTCAAACGATTTAATTTTTATATCAACAGAAATAATCATTGTTAAATAACATTATTTTCATATGTATGCAAAAGAAAATAGGATACCGAAATGTATTATTTGCGGGTCAATGGACGATGGTAAAACACTCCTCCATTGCTTTCTAAGGAACCCCAAAAGTAAGTAAATAGATTTATACTGTTGAAAAAGCAACTATTGTAAAAAGAAGATTCCATATTAGGATATACAACAATTAACTGAAATCCAAATTTCTGCAAGAAGGTTACGAAATTAACAATTATGTAGAATAGTATAAAAACTAACTAAACTATTGCAGGAATTTGGATAGGTATTTTATTATCAACTTGTAACGTACTTTAAAGAATTACTTATGATTAAAGTGTTTGTTGTTTTAGGAGACAGATATGGATTGACGCAATGGCTGTTGAGAATACAGACAACTTGTTTTTCAAAAATAAGAAAATATGCAGCCACCACTTCTCAAAACAGGCGTACACATTTATTGGTAGTCGACAATTAAATCGGGAAGCAATCCCTATTTATATTGCTGCCACCACACTAGAAAATCCTGCAACCGACGATTATCCTTCGACCTCCATGCCTCAAAGTCCACATTCTCTCTTTAGGAGAACAGCCAATGATTATTATTAAACTATATTAGTTTAATAATTTTTTGGCAATCTTTTTAAATGTATTTTTTTAGTTAATTATTATTTATTTTATATATATTGCTTTATTTATTATTATTTTTAAACTATATTTGTTTAATAATAATTATATGGCAATTTTTTTAAGTGTTTTTTTTGTTAATTACAAATTTTTTTCACTTATGTACAATATATATTTCTTTATTTATAATTTTTATACTTATAACAATATATGTATTTATTATAAATTAATTACAGTTTTATTTTCCAATTAAAAAAAATAAAAATTTAAACTTAATAACAACCCCAGTAGGCGTGTTTTATATGGTTTCAAACCGAGTGTGGACATGAACCTATCCAAGTCTTGCACCAGCATCCAATATCAGAACCTAGAACTTCAGCGCCCTCACAAAATGATCAAACATAATGAAAAAACAAATTAGCATTGAGACGTGTATCTATAGTTATCTATGGTATGGGGTCCAGATGGACTCAGAATCCCACACTCTCTCACGGGGGTAGAACCATACGTGAGAGGTGCTTAACGCATTTCCCCTCCTCCAAAAAAAAAACCTGATTCAGCAAGAACCACGGTCTTATAAACAGGTCTTGACACTCCTATACTAAAAGCATTGGTAGCGTGAGTTCGTTGCTATAATTAATTGTAGTTCCTAATAAGCGGCGCAAATATCTAGGGAACGAGAATCAAAACAAAGATGACTATATGAAAAGATAAGGATAGGAAGAAGTAGTGGCGCCAAATAAAATACATAACCTTGTTAACGGTAAATTATAACATTTATTTTTTTCTAACTTACATTTTTATCTGTATTCTGCTTTTTGTTCCCTAGACTGTTGCTCCACCATTTTAACTTCAATAAGAGCTACCCCCTACTCTAGGATAGTGTCAAGTCCTGTTTATAACTCTAGGGTCAAGCTTGCGACAGAGTCGCCAAGTGGTGAACACATTTGTAGGTGTCAAGCTAGAGCGACACGACAACGACATGACTAATCATGCAATTTAACATCTCAAACACTTTAAAATGCTCATAAATTACTAGTTTTATGATGCCCCTACCATCGAACATCTCAAACAGATTCCAATTCTTATCTTTTTCCCAAGAATTCTAAGTAATATAAACAACTTGCCCATAAAAACGCCGCGACACTGTCGCAAGCTTGACAGCCTACATAAGAATCTGTGTTATACACTTTGTCGACGCTGTCGCGGCGACACTGTCGCAAGCTTGGCACTACTGTAAGACCGTGGCAAGAACTCACTGTCCGGACTGTCATCCCAAAAGGGAGTATAGTCAGGAGAAAGACTAAACACTTACAGTCGGGTAGACAATCAGACAAGTGACCTTGTTGGGATTATAATCGGATATAAAGTCAAAAAAAGCATTTATTTTAATTTGATGGATTTCTATTTCTAAGAAGTCGATACCCATCCAAATCTCTCAAATTGCTATTTTGTCATGAACTTGTTTCTCTTCCGATCAACTGTTGTCCAAAATAACTTCTTTCGGTCTCTCACTTTTTGAATTCCACTAGGACGAAGAGCCCTGATTAATTTTCATTGATTAACTCTTACAAGAGTAAAAATTATATGTATTCACGTAAGCATTTTGTGTTTTATTGTGAATTACTGGAGACTGCCTATTTATTTTCATAAGATCTTCAATCAGCTTCTCGAATATAATATTTTATAAAGTGCCGACTTAGGCCGAGTTCAGCTTCCGTCCCTTATTCTATTCCACTTTGAAGGTCGGTTTAATTTAAGAGAGAATAAACAGATAGGAATGCGTTCAGCTTAAGAATTTGTTCCTTAGTTTAAGAAAAGTCTGTTATGCCGTGTTGCCGTTGTCTGGCGCATGCGTTATTCATGAACAGGGTAAATTTAAGGGATATTTGGTCCGAATTTTTATCCATAAAGTTGTCGATTAAATAGGTACATTTTGCAATATCACCGTAAAAATTATATTTTCTTTTGATAGAATCACATACAGAGAAATTATTTGCAAATATTTACCTACGTACACTTGTCCATTTTAAATATAATCAAGAACCAAAAATAAAAATTCTATTAATTTATTTTATCTAATTAATTATTTATTTATTCTTCTTTACTATCGAGAATAATAATAATTTAATTTCTTTTCGAGTTTTCGATCAAATTTTATATACATTTATTCTATTCGATAAATGAAATATAATAACTGATTTTCTTTTAATTATAATTAAGTAATTTTCTTTCGATAATTTCTTGCAAGAAACCTATCGCAGATTTTATTGCTAATTATTCTAATCATTGTCCATTGAAATTATTAATAAATCTTCAATATCAGTTAGTATTAATACTAATATCAATTAAGATTAATATTAATATCAATTTAGTTCGAACACATTCGAATTTTTTAATTTTATACATATTTCAACGGCGAATATTCTCTTTACATCCAGCTTAAGGGACCGATTTCGGCAGTTTAATTTAGGTCGTTCTTTAAGGGCGCTCTTCCCCTTAAATGTTCAAGCTGAACGCAAATTCTCGGTTTAGCATCGTTTGTGACACGGTCAGCCCACAAACTGTTTTAAGGGACGGAAGCTGAACTCGGCCTTAGGAACTTACACAACAAACACTTTGATACGGATATGAATACAAATAGATAGTCATGAAAATGACAAACAACAGCAAATACGTTTTTTCACTGTCTATATTCGAAAAGAATATCATGAGAATGTAAGCTTTTGAAATAAAATGTAAACAAAAAATGTATAGACTCTACTTATACACTTTAAATGAACTCCAAATGTCTTAAAAGAGTATTGTTCCTTTAGGAAGACCCTATGTTAATGCGATAAATTCAGAGGCGTACCTAGAGTAAATGGCGCATATGGCAAACACCGATCTTGCGCCCCTCTCGAGCGATAGGTTGCTTACGTTTTATTTTCTAAAGAAAACTACAAATTAGTTAGTAATTTAGTAAAACCCTTAGCCCTTAGCCTTCTTGGGAGGTCCCTTTCAATATAACGTAGATTTATGATGTTTTTTTGGGAACAAGATATTACATCTTGCATTTTTCTATTTCTCGTAATGCCTCTGTTTTGCTTACGTAGTTTTTTTATGCTCATATTTATATTTATATAAATATTTTTACGTTAGGTGCTTTTTCGCGACCCCCTTCTTTTGGCGCCCATGTTACGTGCCATGCCTGCCATACCCTAGTTACGCCACTGGATAAATTTAATACTGAAAAAAATATTGAAAGGCAGCACTACTCCAGTGTTATATCTACACCACTCAAATCATTGTCTGTACACTTTTCTGAATCACTTTGTTTTTCTGAACGTTTTCATGTTTTTAGAGCATAATGTTTTTGAACTCGAAAGCTATTTACAAAGCTGCGTTTATAATGTATACAATTATTCATTATTTTTGAATACTGATCAACAATAAAACATTAATTAATTGCCTAACGCGTTGTAAATAGTGTAGAATGCTAAAAAAATTATCAATTATACTACTTTTAATGATCTACGCACGTTAAGTTTGGGGTACGCTTTAAAATATATTATTGTTGAACATGAAAATTATAAGTGTTTGACTTATATATGTTAAAATTTTATTTATATATATATATATATATATATATATATATATATATATTATCTACAATTATTGTTATAATGACAATTCTATCAACAATATTTTCATTTTATATTTCAATGGTATTATATGTAACAATCTTCAAATTATCGCGTCAATCGTATCTGGTCCAGTCAGTTGCCCGATCAATTCCACAGTTACCGGAATACATAATTTAGCCACTTCTGGTCCCCTGACTCTGTTCAAATCATCGGGTTAATGATATTTTGCCCGACTGGTTGACCGATCGGGCGGGCTCATGTTACCGGGATAACCTTGCCAGATTTGCCAATCGGGCACATGAAATCGGGCTAAGGCAGATCGCAGAGATTGATACAGCAAAAACATTGTTAGTCAAAGCGGTTTTTTTTTATGAACTGACCGTTGTTATACCGAACATTTTGTTGGTTTGAGGAAGATTTTGTTATGTCTCGAAACGTTTCCATACAAAACATTTTATTCCTTCTCAACGCACATTGATTCATAGAACATATGGTTGACGACTTTGTAACAAGGAAATTGTGTGTTTTGTTGGTGGAGAACATTGTAATCGACATTAATAATTTCCATGAACTTTCAAATATATAAAAACTAACGTGAAAAACAAGTAGGAAGGAATTTCCATGGAAACAGTAGATTTTCCATAGTTATCTTAAAAATTTATTTATTTTGTTGAATACTCAAATTAGTGTTGTTGATGTATAATTAATCCAAGATGACCCATACAGAATCCGTTTTGTCGAGACCAAACATTTTGTTTATTGATTTTAAAGGCTACTAGACTTTCCCCTGACAATATTCCCTTTTGGGATGACAATCACGTAACTATATAAATGAAAGTGTGGTCGGGCTATCAAATTTTCAAATTTTCGCCCAGGCATTTCAGGCAGGGCCCTCTCAAAACGCATTACAATCTGGTCGAACACAGTCGGGGCGATTTCGAGGAACACGATCTCAAATAGGGCGGATTGTACGAGCCCGGTCAGATCTCCAAAATCATTTCTACTTGTCGTACTGTATTTATTATTAAATAAATAGATAAATAGACTTTGGCGAGCTTCAGGGATGATAAATATCCTATTCCAATACTATTTCTAGCAGTTTTGAACAAATTGTGTGCATTTTCATTTCTACCAATGGACTTTACACTATGTTAATTGCGAACTGAAAGAGCACAGCTATCTAATTAATTGAGTAATTTACGAGAAAAGTCAAGTTAAAAGATAAATAAAAAATATTACAAATCAATAAATTTGAAAACATCATTAAAACATAAAATGTAGTTCTATTCAGTCGAATTTGTTGACTTAAGAATCATTTGATGGCAATCAATTAATTAATTATTCAGAAATATAAAGAACTATAAAAGGATAATCATCAACATCGATTAACCTAGTTATTGTCTTTCTCATCAATGAGAAATAACTCTAACAATACTTTGAAGAAAAAACATGCAATTATGGAACATTTATATGTATTTGTTTTTATATGAATTGAATGTGCAACAATTTATTCAATATTCACCTGCTTTTTTTCTACACACTTACGTATGTATACCTACAATCAAGTTCAATCACATAAAACGATTAATTATTTAATAATAATTCTATTCTAATTTGTAGGAAAACGATTTTCCCTACTTACATTCACCTTAAATCAAATACATGCCTTAGGCCCAGTTCATCTTCTCTACCTAAAAGAGTCTTTCTTATGTTCAAGGAGCACAAGGCAAAGTCCACCTTAAATCGAGATTTAGGAAGGAAAGATGTACTAGGACATAATGTGTTGTTAAATGAAAACATTATTCTTGTGCTCAAAAGTACGTAACAGTACAATTTGCCTAAACATTCTTGACTTTAATGTAGATCAATAAAATAAATAAATGAAATGATGTTCTATGGTAACACGATGGAATTTGTTACTTATTGTGCTTGTTGAGTACCATCCATTTTACCTATCTCTTCCTTTCCTTATCGGCTCATTGTTGACATAGTTACCAGATGACTTAGTGCTGAACAATGCCAATTAGCGAGTTTCCGTTCATATTGGTAAATTGAAGCAGGAAGCGTTCCTCAAGACTCAAGTCAAAATAAAGCTGTCACGGTCAGGGACTAGAGTGGGACTTAAAGGGTAGTTTCCGGTCTATATAGTAATACAAATAACTATAATAGATGTATGGATGTTAGGAACATATCATTTTGTTACATTAAACTGTCTTCAATTTAAAACCAGCTTAAATTGTGAAAAAAGTTAGTGACAGAACATCTAAACAACTCAAAAATCGGATATTCGTTAGAAAATAAAAGAAATGTTGTTGAGTGGTACATTGCCAGTAGACTGTTCCCTGCTTCTATTTAGATCATTGTGAAGTGTCTCTCAATTTTTGAAGGATTTTCCACATTTTCAAATTATTTCATCAATAATGTGGTAATTTGCATTGAAGGCATACTGATCGTTTGAGGATGCGTCAGACTTCAGAGTATCATGATAGAGAATGTGTCGCCATCGGTATCCCCTGCAAGCATCGTGAAGACGTCGTCGGGAGTGATAAATCGCCTGATATATTACGTCGCTGTCTTCCTGGTCCTTTCCTACATCTGGAACAATTACCGATATTTGCATATTTTAATTTGATCTCGTCATTATTACCAATAAATTATTTGAAGATAAAAAATTAAACCTACCATTAGGCATGGGCTCAGTTGACAAAATAATAACATTTGAAATGGAGGACTGATTGCTTAACTCGCCGTAATCATTTACTAGCCCGTTTGTAGTCTGTAGCGTGCCTTTCTGTCCTAAGCCATCAGTAGTTTCTAAATTTAAGTTAGAATTTACCTGTAAATCCAATATAATTGTTTCGTTACTGTTCAAATCTACGCTTATACAACAATTATGGTTATCTTCTAAATATTTTTCTTGACCTTCGTGTGCTAAATTATAAAAGTATTCATTAATTAATAATATATAAAGAAACAATTCATTTCAAAATAATAAACAGTACACTCAGGTTAGTCATCTATACCACCACACAGTCGCTTCATTTTTTTCCACGCATTAAAAAGTCCTTTCAGCTCGATGTCATCATCCCATGAACCATCCACTCCTACTCTCATGAACAATTCCAAAGTTTTAGAAGATAACACATCAGTTTCAAATACTTTCATTAGATCGTTTTTTTTTGTTTCTCAGAATCAACATTTTCATGTACGCTGGAATTTTCATCGCTCGATTCAGGAATACTCTTTTTTTTGAGTCTTATTCAAAACATTATAATCAACAGCATCAGCATCAAAGAGATACAATCCGGTAGCACGAAATCCATTTTTAATGATGGTTTCGAGATCAATAGCGTCTAAAGCTAACTTGAGGAGTGGAGCGAACATCCATTTTTTAAAATCCACTATATCGTTGTCAATTCGATACTTTCTTACCTCTCTAGCATATGCCGCTTTTAAAGGTCGAAATAATGCAACATCCAAAGGTTGAATAATGTGGGTTGAATTGGGATAAAGCGATATTAATTCGATGTTATTGTCCTTGAAAAATTGTACAACTGGTAAGGTGCAATGTGACGAATGCCCATCAACGTAAAGAACTACGGGAAATGTACAATTTTGTTCTTTAAGCCATTTGAAAAAAACATTAGTAATAAAATCATAGAAGCTTTCAGAAGACATCCATCCACTCTCAGTATGCCCTACGGCCCACCCTTTTGGTATATTATTTAAAACATTCCTCCGTGGAGTAGTTTTGCAGTCGAACAGTATCATTGGAGGAGCTATTTTACCTGATGCCGAAGCTGTTATTATTGTAGTGACAGGAGCTTTGTCGCTGGCGCTAACGACTTGATATACGGCTTTTGCTCCTTTTTTGGTCAACACGGTATTATCTTTAGGAACTAACATAAATGCGCTTTCGTCTAAATTAAAAACTCTATCAGGTCCAATTGAAAATAAGTTTTTCCTTAATAAGGTTACTTGTACTCGATTAAACCAGGCACGTAAACTTTTTTCAGAAACAGATGCTCTCGTGGAGGTTAAATTTTGAGCAATCCTTCTCGTCAATTCCGGGTGTCTCTTCATAAAAGCATTATACCAATGCTTTCCTGGTCTATTATTTTTAAATGGATTTTCTTTATTCTCTCGATTCTTTTTATCTGTTACATAATTTGGTACGCAATCCAAAAGATGTACTTTTTTGATGGGAAAACCTCTTTCAGCGCAGAACATTATCCAATTAACGATTTCAGCTTCTTCTTCATTTGTTAATACTGCAGAAGGACCCTTTTTACAAGTGATAGGTATTAAATACCTCATCTTGAGAGATAAAGTACTTTTTGGAGCACCAAATTTCCGAGCAGCTTCGTTAAGACTCATAGAACTTCCAGCGGCAGTCATTGCTTGCTCCAAAGCTTCTGGAGTATACGATTTTTCAGTTTTTTTAATAGGTTTTTTAATTTTACCACTCTTTTGGCATAACTTTTTATTTTTTTGATTAGAGGCTGATTTACACTGGGCTTCAGAAATCTTCGTCCTGGGCTTGGGCATTGTAAAACGGTGTGATTTAAAATTCTTAGTCCTAAAAAATATATATAGATTTTAATTTTTATATTTCGTATGGTATGTTTATTTATTTATTAACCTCTGTATGTTTTTTTTCATGTAAATAATGAAGATTTAGAGAAATTGTCTTACCTATTTTTTAAAGTGTGAGGTTAGAACATGTAATTATTTTTTTTCACTTTACATACACAAATTTTCGCGCAGAAAGTAATAAATATACTATGATATATATTTCTGAAAATCACTTTAAAATGTATTTGTTTATCATTGAGTTAGACATAGTTCAAGTACTACAGTTACATAAAAATGAGAGTCAGTAAACTTGAACACACGGCGCCATCTCGTTCAACTTTTGGGTCTTGCATTTGAAATTGGGAGGTATACTTAGACGGCTAAATTAAATATGAAAAAGTAAATGAAACACTAAATAAACAATAGAACATTTGCAAAATAATCCATATTTTTGATTGGTAAAATTTTTTTGTTGAATACTTGAATATTTTGGGTTATTTTGCCATTTTTATATTGTAGTGATGGGTATCATTTTCATTGAAAACTTACTATAGTCCAGATAGGCTAAGAACTACACAAGCAAATTTAAGGGCGTGTCTTAGCCCACTTTCACTAGGGTGCGATGAAGCGGAGGGGATGTGGCAATAGCCAATAGAATTCAACTCCAGAAACCCAAGAAATCATGCAATGGCGGCGACAAAAAATCTTAATATATTTTCATGAAAATACATTATGTATGTCACATTTGCTATCTAATAAATTTTAATTAATGTCATATTCCATTAATCTATCATTTTTGTCACCATAAGCCAAAAATATAAAATCAACGAAACTATTGAGTAATTGAGTGCTGAATGCACGGCACTGGAACGCAAGGGTAGATGGACGTAGCAATGGGACAAGTGGGGACGACGACCTATAGTGCATCCAGGCTAGACCAACACAATTTTGCCTACTTGGTTTTTCAAAAAATTTTATTCAGCCGTCCTATTAGGCGTGGACTAATTACATAATCACCAATAGAATTAATCTTACAAATATGGAGTTAGCCAATTCATCCAGTGGCGCCGGGATTTTTTTTATATTTATGTGTATACCCCAAAATTATATAAATAATTATATAATTCAAGCTTGACAGATATATAAATATAACATTATTTGATGGTTGTTGAAATTGATTGAAATTAATGAATAATTTTTTTTTAATTTGTTGTTTTGATCGAAAATTTGAAGAATTGTGCTCCTTTTATCTATGCAGGTGTTCATTTTTCAACACTTACAGAAACAAATATATATACAAACTGTGAAATATTGGCGGCATATAAAAATAGCGCCAAAATAGAAAATATAACATGTATATTATTTTATACATAGGTACTGTATTTTTAAACAAATATTTTCATGTTTTAACAGATGCAATTAAAAGTATTCTTGTTAAAGAATATTATTATTTATATATAAATATGAAAATGCGACCGACAACTTACGTAATCTATCGGGGAATCACAAGATATATCTGTCGACGGTTAATTCCTTGCATTTGTAGACACAAATATGGATAAAGATTGTGAAAAAAAATTGGTTGTCTGTAAAGTCGGTTTACGGACGATAGTTTTACGTAATAACGTCATAAAGAAACATTGATGAAAAATTGCATACTTTTATGAATTGAATTGAATTATTATCACTGAATTGTCATTATTTTGTATAATACAAAGAAGCAGTTAATTGAAAATTACAAATTTTTCGATAAATTAACATTTATTTACACTCGTTAATTTAAATATATTTTTTTTCATATCATCTGCATTGAAACAGCGAGTTCTGATCTCTGTTTTGACAGTCGAAACATGACAATTTCAGATCAATGCGACTGTGTCAGTCAGAAACAAAGTTGTTTCTGCCCTAGGGGAGAAACAATGTTGTGTTTGCCCGGCACATTTATTTATTATTTATTTTAAGTCTGTCAGAATCGCACTTGTTTATTATAAACATGAAATCATAATCGTCTGACAGCTGTCGTCAAATCGTTATCAAAGATTTTAATTTTAATTCAATACAGGTGATATGAAAAATAGTGTGTGCGGCACGGGATGAAACAAAGACGATTTCAGACCAGGGCGATGACAGCCCTCGCTTCGCTCGGGCAGTCAACTCTCGCCATCGTCAGAAATCGTAGAAATCGTCTTCTTTCATCCCTTGCCGCACAATATACTATTACGGAGCTTATTGTAGAAGTTCTCGAAGAAGCTCGAGTAGCAGCTAGCTCTGACGTCACGCGAGAAGAGAGATAAATGTGTCATAAGCCAACGCTTGCGCCGATCGTGCCTCTATCGCTTGTTCCGCGCTCTCGCTTGCACGCTCAAGGTCAGACGGAACGTGACATTTCGTCGAAAGTGCCTGCCATCAATTTATAAGACGTTATCACGTCAAAATTGGCGGTTCAACGGATTTTTATTTAAAAATAGATATTAAAAACTGCAATGGCGATTTTAATTAATTTAACCAATAATATTTACGCAGACTACGTACGCCACTGGATGTGGATGCCTGTTGTCGTGGCTACATGGCTAATTTAGACGCATGGGTGGAGCGTGTGGGGATAACAGTGATCCGAATCCAAAGTGTTGGTCTTGCCAATTCGCACTATACCTTCTAGCGGTGTAGTTCTTAACCTATTTGGACTATACCAAGTCGACGCTTTGAATGGTCCCATCATTAGATATTAAATAAATTATGATATTTCACTTTCACATTAATAAATATTTCTCATATAATTAACTAAGACATCAACTTATCTTAATACACATTTAATATTAATGTGTGAGGCAGGAGTTTTTTATTATCATAAAATTTTTCAAACTGTTCAAGTATTAGGTCCATTTTAAAAAATGTTCAAGTACTGGGTATTTTACCTTATACGGATAATAGACCATCGTAACGCGTACCGAAGGAAACCTATATCTTCCTACCTTTTTTAGGAGCGAGCTTGATGTTTCTGCGCAGGCTTGAACATCTCATAATATACTACATGTCCTCACAATTTAAAGGAAAGAATTTTTATTTTTACATCAAAAATGTATGATAATCGTTATCTTTACAATTAAAGCAAAAAATTTTAAATTAAGGATTTGTTCTCTGATTTTTCTAAATGTGTACAGCACTTATAAGTGATTATTTGAGTTGTGAAAAATTAAATGTTCCATCAAACTGAAAATGTATCATCTATTAATTTTTTCAATTTATTGTTTTGTGCTTTATAAAAATAAATCAATTTAAAGTCGACTAATCTTCTTTCCTTGAATGTGCATATCAATTTATGGCTTTTCAATAGAATTATCGTGCTGATACGTTATATATGTCTCACCTCTAAAATTACCGCATGCGCATTAGAGCGATTCTCGCTACTACTCGATAGAAAGAGACACAAGATTATGCTTTCCTTCGCTACGCTTCCTCACATTTGTTTTGAGTGATTACTATCCCCCACTGGCTATCCATTGCAGTGCTACCAGGCCTAGGGAAATTTCCCTAGATCTAGGGAATATTTACTCGTTGAGGGGAAAAGGGAAATTTTAAAAATTTTAACCAAAATCTAGGGAAATTCAGAGAACTCTGTTTTTCAAATACTTGGCATTTTTATTCCCGATAATCGAGTTTCTACTGTACAGTCGGGTGCGTAAAAATTTTAACGGTGAAGGTTGTGTGGTGTAAACCTCACTTTCGCTTGAAGTGAACAACATTTTCAATAGTATGCTATTGGATATCTAGAGAAAAGAGACGATTTATTGATGTACCTGAAATAAGAAAAGACCACACCCCTTTTAATGAAATTATTGAAATTTTTTCATAATTACTTTTTGTGGAAATATTGATAATCTAATAGATTATATCATAGCTAGATATGTAAATTACTTTTAGTTTCAATAATATTTCTTACAATCAGACTGTTTATTTATTTATGGTATGACTTCGACAGCAACTATTGGTTGAAGTAGGTAAAGCAATAAATGTTGGGATCGGTTCATCCTCAGTACGAAAAATGGTTGAAGAACGGTTCAATCTATGTAAAAATGGCGAAATTTCACACCAAGAGTCGTTAAAATTTTTACGCACCCGACTGTACTTGACAAATGTAATTTAAGAATGTTTAGCAATTTGGCAATTGAATTAGGAAGAATTAACCTAAAATCAAATGTCAAATCTAAATCTAGGGAAAATCTAGGGAATTTTTCAAGTTTTTACTAGGGAAATTGAAATTCTGAAGCTGGCAACACTGATCCATTGGTGTGGATGGTCACCATTGAAACTGACCGTGCGTATATTTCGAAATTATGACGTTGCCGTATCGTGTCGTCTCTGTGTAGATAGTCATTTAATATCCACGATTGCACGGCTCCACAATTATGAAATTATGAATTATGAAATTCAGCCATTAAAATTGGCGGTAATTTAAGGATTGTTTTTATTGTATTATTGGTGATATCATAACACCAACATAATGATAACAAAATTACCAAATTAAATGTCATTTTTTTTATGAATGATTTTTAAAAAACAATCATTAAAATTAAATTAAATTCATTGAAATTATAAATTGGATGATTCTTTAACATATCTATATTGAAAATTTTGACGACATACTGGTGAGTAGTTCGAATATATTTGTTTAAATTATACCAGTTCACAACAACAACTTGTTGATTCTTAATCCAATGTTTCTGCTTATTATATAGTTAAGTTTAGAACAATGCAGAAATCATCGGTTCATGTCCAACAATGGATTGATACATTATCAACACCACAACTTCCATCATCCACAACAACAACAACAACAACAAATAACACCAATTTTTACTCATCACCAATACGTCGATTTTTAACAAAAGACGTTTCGTTACAATCAGACGATGGTTGTAGTAGTCATTGTTCTAGTGTCGAATCGGTATTAGAATTACGTAAACCAGATCCCGAAGCTGTTTTACTAGGTTTAGGTTTCGGTCCATCGAAAAATTCAAATATTGTATCACGTATACCTAGTCGCTTCTTACAACCATCAAAAGTACAAATTTTGTTATAATTCTGTTATAGGAATTGTTTACAAATAGTGTTTGTTTTTTTTTAGATATTGACACAAATAGATTTCAATAAATTTATGGAACAGTATGGTGAGAACACAACAAAATTCATCGATCAACAGTAAGAGTGGATTTTTTTTTGAAATCTATATTTTCTTGTTAATTACAGTTCCGCCCCTAATTCTCCTGCCAGGCAAAGAGCTAAAACTGATTAAAGAAAAATGAAATGTACATAAAAAAGACAAAGTAATCTAACATTCCCCGTATGTGATATAAGGAAATTTCAATGTCAATTCTTAATCTTTTTGGATTTTATAATAAGTGATCAAAGGAAAGATATCTAAGACTGTATTTTTCTCAAGTTTTGAATATGGACCAAAATTAACAATCCTTGTATAATACAAAAGAGTTTATTTAAACAAATTCATTTTATAGTTTATTTTCTTTAATAATATCGGAATTGTATAAGTAACACTAACAAAAAAATAATAAACCTTAAAGATGAATAATTTGTTTACTTTATTTTTTAGAAAAGCAAAGAAAAACAATGGAAAAAAACGATTTAAATTCTAACAAAAAATTAAGAACAAGTTAGAAAAAACTAAAAAACTACAAATACGCTTGATTTTTAAGCCTTTTCTTCATCTGATTTATTATCACAAACAATGGAATCACCAGATTTTTTATTCTCATCATCATTATCATCAGATATTTTATTTTCATTTGGTTCTGTATTGATTTCTTTAGATTTTTCAGTTTCTATGTCTGCAGGTACTTTCGTTTCATTTGATGAAGAAACTTCTACAATCTTATCATTGTTTGTCTCGTTGTCATTCTCTACGAGTTTTTCAACTATGGTTTGTACAAGACTGCTCTTTTCATCATCAGCAACTTTTAGATCTGTTTTAGTTTCAATTTTATTGCTATCAACTTCTGCTTCTGTTTTAGTTACAATTTTATTGCTATCAACTTTATTTTCCTTAGTTTTAATGTCTTGACCTTTAAGGATTTCGCCTTGTTCAGAATGTATTTCATTAGCTCCAATTTCTTCAATAGAAGAATCTTGAACGTTTTCCTTAATTGTAACATCATCTACTATTTGTTTAGTTTCAATAATTTCGTCAGTTTCAGCTTTATTGTTTGATTCTGTAACAGTCTCATCGACATTAAGCTCTTCTACTTCTTCTTCTTCAGGATTTCCTTCTACAATTTTTTCATTTTTATCAATATTCGTTTCAGGAATTTCAGCATCTACTTGTTTTTCAGTTGTAATGTTTTCATCTGCAACGACATTGTTGTTGTCTGATTTCACAGTTGTTTGAGAAGCTTCTATTTGTTTTTCTGTTGTAATGTTAACGTTTTCAGTTTTGTTATCTTCAACGACACTGTTGTCTGATTCTACAGTTGCTTGAGAAGACTCTTCGATTTGTTTTTCAGTTGTAATGTTAACGTTTTCAGTTTTGTTACCTTCAACGACACTGTTATCTGATTCTACAGTTGCTTGAGAAGACTCTTCGATTTGTTTTTCAGTTGTAATGTAATCGTTTTCAGTTTTGTTATCTTCAACGATGCTGTTGTCTGATTCTACAGATGCTTGAGAATCTTCAAGTTGTTCTGTATTATCCACATGACTGTCATCTTCTACTTTATTAACCTTTTCAATTTCACAACTTTCATGAACTGCAGTTTTTAAATTTATTTCATGATTCTGTTCAGTTCGTATTTTCAATGGACTGGATGTAGGTGATGATTTTCGTATACCATTCAAATCTAAACGGATATCATTTAAATCAAGATAAAATATCACAGAATCATCATCAAAGAATTCAGCTTGAAATACAGTTGTACCATTATTATTGATCTGTGTAAATTTTTCAATGGATTCATGATTCCATTCGATTTCAGGTAATGGTTTCAATTTAAATTTCTTATCAATTTCAATACAATCATTATTTTTAATTAATATTAAATCATTGAAATTTGTAAAATTCTTAACAATAACATCTTCAGTATGTGGTAATAACATTTTTGTTACATCATCACCATCTAATAATAATTCAACTAATGATGTTTCACCCGTGCTAATTTTTTTAACAGTAAATGTTGCCTGTCCATCAGCTGCAATTTCATGGAAACGATTACACATCTCTGGTGACCAATTTAATAGACAATCTGGTTTACGTAACGAACATTTTTGTGCTTGTGGTGGCAACATTAATAGATCTTCAGGTAATTCACGTAAACTATCTGTTGTTATACTACATGAATTACCATAATCAACAAATAATACTTCAATGCCGGCAATTGTATTTGATAAGATACGTGCACGATACCACATTTGATCATCTGGGAATAATGCAGCACATAATATACCCGGTGATAAATCATTTGATTCAATGAAATTTTCAGCATTTGATAATTGTTCAGCTATCCATTCTAATTCATCAATACAATTTTCTAATTGTATCCAAAATTCAGATGGTGAATTTAAATGACTAACAAAACCAATATTATTATTATTTATCGTTTTTTGTAATTGAATAACATTTGATTTTGCTAAATTCTCATTAATCAACAATTCGGTAATATTACGTTTTTCATCATCATATATATCAATATAATTGATTTTTTCATCTTGTTGTAAAAATTTACAAATTAATTGATTTTGCGTTGTTGTTAAATCTTCAAAATATTTTATTGTTTCTGTATTCCATTCATTTTCATTTATTGGTAAAATATTTAAACAACATCTTGTTGCATATACAGCTAATTGTAATAAATTCGTTGGTAATTGTTTAATTTTATTTGTTTGATTATCTATAACATCTGTATTACCATAATCAATAAAACGTACAGTTGTTATATCACAATCAGCATCTAATACTTGTGCACGATACCATAATTGATCTAATGAATATTGAGCTGCGCATAATACACCAATTGTTGGATTTTCTAAATCTGGCAATTGATCAATTTCATCTTGTAATTGTTGTTGTAATTTATCAATATCATCACATGATTTTTGTAATTGTATATAAAAATCATTTGGACTATCTATATGACTTATTATAACACATATACTATCAGTATCTTTTTCTTCTTCTTCTTCTTCTTTATCTTCTTTTTTAATTACTTCATTTGTTTGTTCAACTATATTATCATCTTCTGTATAAATGATAGCATCATAGAAATCACAATCATCGTTAGATTTCTTCAATTCAATATCGAAATATTGCTCTAAGAGATTGTCTGTTGAAATACTCATACGTACCTATAATTAATAAATTAATTAATCATTAATTTAAAACAAAACAAAAACATTATAATTAGGAGACTTACCGGTATACAATAAATATGTGGTTCGATAAATTCTAATAATAATTCTCTTAAATTACTTAATTGTAAACTTTCCGAATTACCATAATCAATATAATTTATTAATATAGTATTATCATCATTTATTTGTAATAAACGTCCTCTATACCAATTTGTATCAGATGATAATACAGCATAAATTTGATTTAATTGTGGATTTATCACAATATTATTATCATTAATTGTATTTTGATAATATTCATAAAGATTATTTAATAAATTTTTAACATCATCATCACTCTCTTGTAATTGTAGATAATTTAAATTATTTTCTTGATCTGTATGAACAATACAACAATTTATTTTTGTTTGTGTTAAGAAATATGGCAAGATTCGATCAATTTTTCCATCATTATTATCATTAGTTGATAATTTCAATTTTACACCTTCATTATCGTATAGAGTCACTTCAAGTCTGCAACAATAACAAAATAAAATAAAACATCCGTTAAGTGATCTAATTTCGTTTATTACCTGTTATTGTTGATTTGATTCACCAATAAAATGCAAGTTTTCCCTAAATTATCCATCAAAATATTCGATTCGACATGTGCATTATCTGGATTATAAATGGAACAATTTAAAGTTTTCTCAAATTGTCGTGTAATAACTATAAAATCATTTAAATTATTAATTTTAATAATTTCAGCACGAAAACGTTGATTTTTCAACAAATTCCAATCAATTGGTGTTGATTTAATTTTAGCCAAACCATCATTAATTAATAATTCACCAATATTTTCATTACCATCAAATAATTCAATGAAATTCCTAAAATAATCGATTAATTAATATAAAATTGATCACATTTAATAATTAGTGAATAGAAACTTGTTATTTTTCTTCATAAAATGTTTACAACGGAATTGTTTTCGATTAAAATATGATGCATAAATATTTGAATCTAACCAATTCTCATTAATTGGATCAATATTAAATAATGAACAATGTAAAGCTTGTGCTGGTAATAACATAAAATGTTTCTCAATTGGCCATATTTGTTCAATAATTGATACATTACCAAAATCAATATAATAAATTTTATATTGATTCAAACCGATTTTATCAATAATTTTACCACGATACAATACACCATCTTCTGGAAATAAACCAATTATTGGTGCACCAATTTGTTGCTGTTCAATTTGTTTTGAATTTTTCAAATCTTTATATGTGTCTTGTATAGTTGCCATTAATTTTTTAAATTCATCTTGTTGATTCAATAATTGACAATAGAAATTATTTGGATTATGAAACCAACTAATTTTAATATCAGATTCTTCACCATTATAGAATTCTTGTAAATTAAATTGATCATTTTCTGTTGCTACATCTTTTAATATTGATTTTGGTGATAACATATTATTATTATTATTATTAATGTTATTATTATCATTATTATGATAAGGATGATGATGATTATTGAAATTATTTGGAGATGTTGGTGATTTATCAAATTTTTTAAAATTCGAACCACCACTACGATGATTTTTTATATTATCATTACGATTTCGATTATTTGTTGAATTTTTATTACGAAAACTCTTTTCCGAACCACTTGAACTATGAATTTCTGTATTACTTTCTCTAAAAATTGTGCATGTTTAATTATTATGAAAAATATGTAAGAATACAATAATTAGATAATTTACCTTCTAGAATTGAAATTATCACGTTTTTGATATGAATCTCTATATTTATTTGTAGATGATGATGGTGAGAAACTATTCTTTTTTTCTTTATAATTACTATCATTGCCCCAATCATTGTTTTTGTTGAATTTATTATCAACACTTCTATCAAAAAATAATGTGATTGTAGGAAAATTACAAATACAGGTAAATTTTTCAAGTTACTACAAATATTAGGGGTAAATCATCCTCTCATTAACTAATTAATACTAATTATTGTCATCACTGATTGTAAACGTTAAATATACAATTGTTTCGAAATTTAAAAGATGACCAGTGGCGTAAATGATATACAGAAACATTGGAGAAACTAGAAGAAATGAAACAGCTTTATGATGTGTTCACGTGCTGAAAAGAGATAAACAGTAAAAAAACTACTAACCACCAATCCTTCTCTATATCTCTTTTTAGCACGTGCACACATCAAAAGGCTGTTTCATTTCTTCTATCTAATTTCTCCAATGTTTCTAGATGAAGAGGCCAGTCCTGTACATCATCTTTATTTATATAAGATATAAAAAAAAAACCAATTCACAACAGAATAATGAAAAGAAACAAATACAAAATAATATATTCTTGAAATTATTATTATTTTAAAGGCATTTTTACATCGTCTTGTCAGTTCTCATTACAGTTTCATTTCAGTCGAAATGACCGTTTTTCCTATGTGTAAAAAACTGAATACTGAAAACTAACTTGAATGTGTAGACCTATTTGTTTCCTTTCAGTTATCAGGATTCCTATGTATAAAAAAACATGTGCCATATCTCAACCTGTTCGCTAACTTCATTTCTCTTGTAATATTGTGTAAACTTCCGGAATAGAATGAAACTAGAACTGAAACTGAAAGGACCGTGTAAAAGATCATTTTTACCTCAACTCTCTCTTACGTCAAAAAACAAAAAACCGCAAAGTTGAACGATACGCTTAGTGTGATGAGTTATTAAGCCCCGTCCACACCTAACGAACGAATGTAAACAATTGCAAACGAATCAATGAATGCAAACAAATAATTTCCTTTGAAATAACGACAACTGACGTATCGCCGTTTGCCATGTTCGATCGCGTTTATTCGGATTCGATTTGCCATCCACACTGTGCAAACATTTGCGTGTGTTAGATGTGAACGGGGCTTTAGAGAACCTGACGAAATATATTGTGCAATAAATGCGATAAGTAAAATATTCGCACGCAAATAATAGATTGACGAACGCAAAAGTCAAGTGGAACGGTAGAATAGACAAACAACTACTTACCGACCGAAACAATGTGCACTAAGATAATCCTACTTATCCCACATGAGTAATAAAAACATTATTGTCAGTTGCTCACTATTACTCTAGGGTCAAGCTTGCGACAGAGTCGCCGCGACACTGTCGCCAAGTGGTGAGCACATTTGTAGGTGTCAAGCTAGAGCGACACGACAGAATGAATCATGCAATTTAACATATCAAACACTTTAAAATGCTCATAAATTACTAGTTTTATGATGCCCCTACCATCGAACATCTCAAACAGATTCCAATTCTTATCTTTTTCCCAAGAATTCTAAGTAATATAAACAACTTGCCCATAAAAACGCCGCGACACGGTCGCAAGCTTGACACGCTCCATAAGAATGTATGGTGAACGTTTCTGTCGCCGATTAACAAAAACGCCGAGCTCGACGTTTTTCTGTCGCCAGTCGCAAGCTTGACAGCCTACATAAGAATCTGTGTTATACACTTTATCGACGCTGTCGCGGCGACACTGTCGCAAGCTTGACACTACAGTTAGAGGATGAAAAGAATTAAATCCGAAACCGATTCAATTGTTTGTGTAACGTCATCACAATGCGCCGATGTGAATTTGGTGCGTACGCTGCAAACTTGAGAGCGTTCACCTTAATACTAAATAATAGAAAATTTACTATGTTCAAACGTGTACGCCACTAGTTAAATATAAAGTAGCAACAAGGCTGCGTGGAAAATTGATACAAAACACGAATCAAAAACTAAAGAAATCGATCAGAAGTAAATTATTTAAAAACATATTAATAATAAAATCGATGATAATATACATTTGGATATTAATAAATGGAAAACAAAAAGCTTACCTGAAACGTCCTTGGGCACTCGAATCTGAATCATTAGAACTATTCAAATTTTGATTTCGATTATTTATTCGATTATTGCTAAAAAAAAAACAATTGTAATTGTTATTATCATAACGGAAAAAAATAATGATTACCTTCTATTATTAGATCTCCAATTGTCATCATTTGAATCATCGTTTCGATTACTATTGAAACGTTCACGTTTCATTTTTCGATTTGTATCGTATTTGGTTTTATTATTATCACTAATTGGTGTTCTCCAATTACCATCCGATTTTGAATCGTTAAAATTATCCCGCTTGTCAGTATTATCCCAATTATTTTGTTGTTGTTGTTGTTGTTCACTGCCACTACTGAAAAATAATAAACAGAAATTGAGGAAATACATCTAAAATTTCAATAGATAAGAATACTGAGAATGGAGAAAATGGATACCTTTCATCATATTTTCGTTGTAGACGATGCTGCTGACTTTGATTATTTTGTTGTGGTTGTGGTTGCTGTTGTTGGGCTTTTCTATGTTCAATTTTATAATCAGCATGCACTAATAATGGACTAAATTTCGATTTAGATACAGCAATACGTTCTAATAATAATGATGCAACATTATAATTTGATGAATCAATTAATTCAATTAATGCACGATTATTGAACATTTCAATGACTTTCATTGTAAATTCCTTTTCGAATATTAATTCTTCTAATAAGTGATCACGTTCAATATCAACATTCATATTTTGATAACCATTTAAACAACATTCAATGGCTTGCGGATATAAACGTGTCAATTGTTTACCATCAATTGGTTTTAATGATGCTCTGTTTATTGTTTCATCATTACCATAATCAACATAATGTACATTAACTTTCTCATTATCAATAATATCAATAATTTGACTGCGATACCATTGTTGATCATTTTCATATAATGCATAACATGGTTGACCAATTTTGATTTGTTCATCTGTTAATTGTTGATTGTTATTATATTGACAAATCTTTTGTATGTCTTGCATTAGATTATTTAAATCGTCCTCTTTCAATTTTAATTGAACGTATAAACGATTACAACTATACACATAACATACTTTAACTAATTGTGTATAGCCGCGATTTATTTGAATTTGTTCCGGATATGTTGTAGCACCTGCTTCATTTATAATATCTAATGCATTAATTTTATTAACAGGATCCCATAATTCACATTTTGGTAATGATGTACGTGTGGTCATTGGTAATACTTTCATATAAATTAAACGATTATCAACAAATTCTTTAAATGCACATTGCATCTCTAATGTGACTGATTGTTTTTCAATGCCAGCTAATGAAAAACGTATAGCCATCACTTTTGGTATAACACATTTAAATGGTATTTCATATAATGCATCTAATGATACAATTTCAAAATTACCAAAATCCACATAAAACACTTTAAAATTACCATCAACTTCATTTGTAACAACAGCCCGACATATATGTCCATCTTCTGTACAACGTGCTAAACATACAGTACCAGGTATTGGTATACCATCTAATGGTGTTAATGGCATCGAATTAATTTCTTTCATCAATTTACATAATGCATCTTCGCTTTGTTGTAATTGTACAGAGAAATTGCATGGACCATCTTGTACATATGATACATAAACGGGATATTGTTGGCCTGGTTCTAATGTAAATGCTTTATATGATGCAATTGTTTGTGTTGTTGTTGGTGGTGATGTCACTGTTGGTGTTGTTATTGATGGTTGATAAGCTTTCTGTTGTTTATTTGGTAACATACTTAATAATACAGCTTCTTGTGTTTGTAATGATGTGTGTCGCATTAAGCCACGTGATATGAATGAGACGGTTAAATCGAGCTGTCCGTGGAAAAAACGTGCCAAATAATAATCAGCAATTTGGGCAACAATATTACAATTAACTTCAATAAATCGAATTTCCTGTAACAACCATTTTAGAGAAAAACAACATACACAAAAAAAACAATTACTATTTCTTTTTTGTTTTTATAAATACCTCAGCAATTTGAGTTATTATCATATCATTCCATTCGCCTCTAGTACAAACAGCTTCTGCTAACAAATAACTGATAGCTTGTGCCGGTATTGATGTGAATGAATTCTCAAAATGTTCCAATGAACGTACATGATTAACCGGTACTAAATCACAAAAACCATAATCAATAAAATTCACTTCGACATAATGATTTTTAATATAATTCAAATTTGTTATACAACAACGATAATATTTATTATCACGATATTTAACACTACACAACATTCCTGTTTGTAATGTCTCTGGTGATGGTACAAATAGACCATTATTGAATTGTTGTTGGGCATTTAATAATATTTGTTCAATGTATGTTGATGTTTTACGATCAAATTGGGCCGAAACTTTCAAAAATGGCCCTTCTTTATCCACATGAGTTATAAACAATACATTTCGATTAGTAGTTTGTTGATTCATTTTTATCGTTAATTCGTATTTAACATTTCAACAAACATTAAACTACAATGAAATTGTACGATAAAAACGTTTTTATCAATTTTTGCACCAAAAACAAAACTAAGATTGTTTTTTTACCTTTTTATCTGCGTTTTTTTTTGCTGTTGTTCGGATTTTTTCCCTAACCGATTCAATGAAGCGGGACTCTAATGAATGGGGGTTGGTGGGTAAATTTGACAGATGGCAGCAAATAAGAAGAGCGCCACATTTGAAAAATAACCAACAAAATTACAGCGTTTTCGAATTATTGATATTATACAAAAATTACATGCGCAATATTAAATAAATGTACTAAAAAATATAGATATAGTTACTTAAGCGGTTTCTGTTCAAAAAACGGCCTAAGAAACTTATTTTTCTATTGTTAAAAATAACTTAAAAATAACTGAAATATTGCACTGTCTAAGTACTGTTCGAACATGGTATTTTTGTAAGCATAACATTCCCCAATACCACTGGGCCATAATTTTTAAGTGAATGGTTAAGGGACGTCCTCATCTAAACAAATCAACACCGATGAACATGCGTAACGGACACTATTTGTATATATTTATCAAAGCCGCCCTTAGACCGGAGCAAAAGGTGTCCATGCCCCGGGTATTAAGGGCTCCGCAACGTCATTTATTTCATTTAAAATTTTAAAAGAAGAATTTTAGTACCCATTATAACAATAGTTTGGCTAATTCAGCAAATTCCAAATTATACAAAGTGACTTAAATTGAAATCAGAAGACCTTCGTCATCGAAAACAATCGAATGGAAGTTTCCTTTAAAGCTACCAATAACAAATCGATTAATGTTGACAACACTTTTGTGTTCGTTTGTATTATTACATTACTACATTCGCTTGTGTTTGAATACGCACCAGTGCGTTACGGAATGAAAGAGAAAGTAACAGTCTAAACTAGGACATCTCCTACCGGTCTATATCTCATAAGTGTACCGATTCAGAGGTGCCGCACTGAAGGATAATCGAGAGAGGCACCTATCCCAAATGAATTTTTAGAAAACAAGTGCCTGTAACTCTGCAACTCAGGCAATGATAACAATGTTCCAATTGAACACGTGAAAATTTCATTTATCATCGTAGTCCAATAACTCGAAAACCCTACAATACCAACATGAGGCGCCAAACATAAAAATTCTAACAAATTAGGGAAAACAAGAGAACGAAAGAGAGGGTCGCGCAATTTAAAATAAAAATATTTAGACTTATATAAAAAAAATTCAAACATTAACATTATCAACAATCACATTTACTAAAATGGTGGAATTAATGAAAAAATTGATTAGGTTATTAAAAAAATAAATATTAGGAAGATGAGTCAAAGGTCTCGAAACTGTTAGATGATAAAAAACGCAAATTGTTAAATCATACTGAAAAACATAGAATTTTTTATTGAAATTCTTCAATATTGAAATATTTACAATATGCTTCATATACAGAATACATACAAACGGTAGGTAAACTTACCAGAAATTATGTAATTGAAGAATTTTAAATGAGAGATTTTTGGAAATCTTTGTCTCTACCAATCGATTAGTTTTCAATTAAATTCAATTATTTGATAGAAAAGCCCCACAAATGTATTGATTCAAACCAAATTTATGACACAACACGAGTCAGTTGTACAGTTTGGAATTGGTGATTCAGCTTGCAACAATGTTATTTAAGAGTTCATTCAAGTTCATGGCCAATCTACCGTAAAAACTTGGCCAAATGTGATTGGTAATTATTAATTATGCTATCATTCAATCGCCATATGCAATAACAATAATAATAAATGAAATAAAAACGATCATGGCAAATATTACAAATATTTTATTATCAATAAATGGCAGTTATATTTGTTTTTATCAATTATAATTGTAACAATAATTGGAAAATTAACTAATTTTCTCTTAATATTTCTAAATTATATAAGTGAGATTATTTTATTTTCATATTTAAGTTAAACGAAAAATTGCACAAATTCTATATAGAGAAATTGTTTTAACCGAAAAAACAACGAAAAAGAAACGTTCTGTTCTATTTACAAGAGACATTTGCAAAAGAAAATTATAAATAATAACAAGAATATTTACAAGATTCTATTTTTACTTTCAAATGTATAAACATTATTAATTATGTTATCAGGAATATCTTTAACATTTCTATTTGTTAATAATATGAAAACTGATAAAAAAAATCACACAACAGTCTCATTAATCAATTTAAAATAAATAAATACACTTTGTTGGTTTGTTTAAATTAATTCTGTTTTGGTGGCTCTTTATCCACACGCATATCATCGATTTTTGCAACAATCTTCAGAGCCGGCCCCAATTTCATTGCCATCGCTGTCATTAAATGATCCTCTTTCAATAGCATTAGAGCTTGGCCATCGATTTCTTGAATTAAGAAATCTTCAGCATAATCTGAACAGCCTGGCAAGTTCCTAATGAAATCACACACCTCTTGTACCTAAACAAATTTTCGATGAAATTAAATAGAAATTAATGATAATTAATGTGAAAATTCTGCTTACGCTCCATTTTAATGGATCAACTCTAGGGACACTCATGGTTTCTTCTATATTTTCATTTGTAGCAGTACCAGTAGGACTTAGACTACTTTCAGCACCTGATGTACCAGAATCTACATCAACATCCATACCATCATCTTTATTCCATTTATGTCGCTTACTACCATGGTCTTTTGCACTAAAATGATCAAAAGTTGTTAATTTATTTATTTATTATTATTGATGCTAGTAATGTTTTCTACCTTTTAGCACAGGTGACGGAACAAAATCGTCGATTCTTTTTGAATTTTGAACGTAAATCCACAGTACCACAATGTTCACATTTAGCTAAATCACCTTTAGGTGTTGTCATACCGTAGTTATTATTACAACTACTAGGTGAACTTGCTCGTTTTTTACCTATAATAAAAATCGTTAAAATCAATAAATTGTTAAATTATTCAATTGATCTATTTCTATTACGTGGCGGTTCGTCCATTGTTGTTTCTTTTTCTGTTGACTGCTGCATTGGTTTTATATCGGATGATAATAATGCACTTCTTGTCACTGGGAATGGTTCTGATGATTCTTGTATAACAAAATCTTCAATTACATGTGTTAATACTTGTGGTTTTACCATTGCCTTTGGTGGACAACGTTCTTTAACTTCTTCAGCTGTTGTTGCAATCGGTAAACCATTCTCGGTTGTATTACCATTAATTGATGGTTGTTGTGTCGGTACAGTTCCTGGTATTGGTACAGGTTGTACACCATTATTCTCAATATTCTGTTGTTGCTGTTGTTGTTGTTGTTGTTGTTTAATCTCAACATTCATAAAATTATCTTTAATTTCTGGCTGTTGTTGTTGTTGTTGTTGTGGTTGCTGTTGTTGTAGCTGCTGTTGTTGCTGTTGTGGTTGTTGATGCATAATTTCCAAATTATCCTTAATAGGTTCTGTTGTTGTTATTGTATTATTAACCATTGGTAGAACATTCGCTTGATTTGTTTCATTTTCATTAGTTTGGTCAATTTTTAATGGTGGTAATGGTACTTGCTGCGGTGGTACTGCTTGTGGAGGTGGTTGTTGTGTTGTTAATGTTAATGTTTGCTGTGCACCAGCTTGTAAATGTTGAACTTGTGATGGACTTGCTGTTACCTGCATTGTAGTTGGTTGACCTGATGTTTGAATTTGACCAATAATTGTACCTTGAGCTGCCGCCATTTGTGTTAATTGCTACAAATAAATCAAATTATTCAATTAATTCATTTTTAAATTAGGGAAATTAATAAACTACCGAATGCAGCATGCCCATTGACATTGGTTGATGCGTTACAGCTAAATTCGATTGTAATGGCAAACCTTGTTGTAAAGTACCAGGGATTGTTTGTTGGATAGCTTGTTGAACTTGTTGAGCATTAGACATTGAAACAACAGGCATAATTGGTCGATCACCAGTCATTTGGATTTGTTGTTGTGGAATTCCTTGGATTGTTTGCACTAAAATTCAAAAGGACAAAGAAAAATGACAATTTTCAATTGATTTTTATCAATGATAACTAGACGTACTCATCATTTTTGGTTGAATATGTTGGTGTTGTCCTTGTTGGAATTGTAACTGTTGCATTGCATGCTGTTGAATAGCTTGTTGTTGCATTAAAACCGCTTGTTGCTGGTTCTGTTGTTGTCCTTGCGTGGGTGTTTGTTGTTGCGGTTGCACTTGTTGTTGTTGTGGTTGTTGTTGCTGTTGTGCCTGTTGTTGAGCAACTTGCGACTTATTCTGATTTGCCATTTGTTGTTGTTGCTGCTGATGCTGCTGCTGCTGTTGTTGTTGCTGTTGTTGCTGCTGCTGTTGTTGCTGCTGTTGTTGCTGCTGCTGCTGTTGTTGCTGTTGTTGTTGTTGTTGTTGCTGCTGTTGTGATTTATCAATATTCATAGGTGATCCAGGAGCAACATTTGTTGTCATTCCTGATGTATTCATCACCACCATTTTATTTCCAACTAAGTGATGTTGTTGAATATTTGTTGTATATGGTTTAATTTGTGTTTGATTAGATGCATCAGATTTTGGTGCTGGTGATGTACGTATTTGTGGTACTTTCGTACGTATTTTGGTATTTAATTTACCACCCATTGATGATGATGTTTGGGCACCAATTGTTTGTGTCGATACAGAACTAGCTGGACGTATATTTGCTGTATTTGATGGTAGAATATTTAATGGACGATTTCCTGTTGATTGTTTTGGTTGAATATTTTCATTAGATGGACGTGGTTTACTAATTTGTTGAACAGTACCTTGTGTAGTTATTGTTGCTACAATTGTTTTTTTTTAATTATTCATTAACAATAAAACAGAAACAAAGGAAAAACTTACGATTTTGTTGTGTTTGTATTGTAGTACCTTGAGGACTTTGTTGGATAAACATTCCAGGTCCTGGTGAACCATCAGGCTGTGTACCACGAATGAAAATTGGATTTTGCAATAATTGTGATTGTATACCATTTGTAGTCCATACTTGTCCTAAGCCATTAGTAAATTGCCAAGGTGCGAATTGCATTGGCTGACCACCTGGCTGTAAAATAAAACAAAACAAATTAATTAATACAATTACATATGCATGCCTTTTTTTTTGTACAAATTCAAAATAATAACAGAAGTAAAAATAGAAATATTTATACCTACATAATACTCAAGTTAATTAATTAATTGAAAATCAAATAATCTAACGACAAAATCTACTACGGATTCTTCATATATATATATATATATATATATATATATATATATATATATATATATATATATATATATATGTATTATATACATCAAAAAATATATATATTTTTTTGATTTGAAGAATTTCGGATTTTGTTTGTTTAATTGAAAATCTTACTTGTAATGGACTAATAATTTGTGCTGTCGGCTGTGAGCCGATCATTGCTTGAGATACTTGAACACATTGACCATTTTGTTGTTGTTGCTGTTGTTGTTGTTGTTGTTGTGTTTGTTGTTGTACAGCATTTGTATTGTTATTTCCAACTTTTTGCATTACCTTTTGACCAGCCATTACCTAATTGTAGAAGAAATCAGTTCCGAAATTGACACAAACAATATTTTTTTTTTAAATAAAATCGAATAATTGCCTCTTCCAAACTAAAGTCTAAATAAATCTATACAATTATCGAACAAACAATTTCTCACCTTGTGCATCTCTTGTTGTTTCTGTTGAGTGACTTGTCCATTACCATTAGTTGAATGATTTGGTAAAATATTTGGTTGTGAACTAATAACACCTAGTTGGCTTAAAACTAACGTTTGTTGATTTTGTGTTGTTGGTATTGTTGGAATTGTTGCATAACCTGGGAATGTTGCTAAAATATCCACACCAAAAAAAAAAGTTTCATTTATCATTTCAAAAACAATAAAAAGACAAAACAAACTAACCACCTTGACTCCCTTGAAGTACATGTTTGCCTTGTGCTGTCGTTAACATTTGTGGACCTAATTGATTCCCTTGAAATGGCTTTGTTATTACCTAAAAATCAAACACAAAATAATAATCAAATTCAAACTTATTACAAATATAATTACTTGTATTTGTTGTGGATTTATACTTGGATGTAATGCAATATTACTAGGCATTAATAATTGCCCTTGTGCATTATAAACCTGTTGTAAATATGTTGGATTATGTAACGGTTGTTGTATTACTTGTACTCTCCCATGACTCCAATCTGTACTAATTTGTTGTGGATGTGCTGCTTGTGATTGTGTTTGTTGTAATTGTGACATTGTTGTTATTGTGGCACCATTTGCAGCAGCATTACCAGCACCACCATTATTTGCAGCCTGTTGTGTTGTTGCTAATACTTGTCCATTCTGTGTTTGGATTACTTGACCTTGTTGTTGAGCAGCAGCTGCTGCAGCCGCTGCTACTTGCTGATGCATCGATACCGTATGCTGTGGTGGGCCCATCGATGTTGCCACTATTTTTATATTTGTTATAAATGTTAGAAGTTTCAACGTCTTTTTTTAAAGATTCTTTAAGTATTACCTGCAACTTGTTGCATGTGAGGGCTTTGTGCTGGTGCTAATTGTTGCTCAGATTGTTGCGGCTGCTGCTGTTGTTGCTGCTGCTGCTGTTGTTGTTGTTGCTGTTGTTGCTGTAGTGCTTGTTGTAACTGTTGTTGTTGTTGTTGTTGTTGTTGTTGTCTGCTGCTGCTGCTGTTGAGCAACATTAACTTCAGTTATTTGTTGCTGTGTCTTTATTTCACTCATAGTATTAGGATTTGTTTGTTCTTGTCTAATTAAATTTTCATGTCCTCTATCTAAATTTAATAAAGTATTTGCAATATCATATTTGCAATCATCAGGCGTTATATCATGGATACCAGCTTTCTGTGCTAATGTTTCTAAACACTGTAAAGATCTACTAGCTGGTTGATTTGTTGTTGTTGTTGTTGTTGTTGTTGTTGTACAATCACTAGATTCGTTTCTTTGATTTGTTGTCGGTGTTGTTGTTGTTGATTCAGCCTCTTGTACATTTGTTGTTGTATCGTCTTCGTTAAATTTTTGTAATTTTTTCGATGGACTTGTATTTGTTGAATCTTTTAACGGTCGTTTCTGTTGTTGTTGTTGTTGTTGTTGCTGACTATCAGCTTGTTGTAATCTATCGTAATGCTGAGATCTGAAACAACCCCATCACGGAAAAAACTTTGATAAAACTTCCATTGTAAAAATTATACTTTAGGGACTAATAAAAAAAAACGAATAGGGAGGTGTGTTTTTTCTATCGAAATTTTCAAATAAAGTTACCCAGAAATAAATGCCCCAAAAACTATGCGAAATCCAATTCAAAACATCTGTTGTATTAAATATTGGAAATAATAATGAACGGGAATGTATACGTATACCCGAAATAATAACGATCAACTAATAAATTAGTTTTATGAATGGTAATAATTTCAATTGTTATTTTTATTATCGTGTATAAACCCCACCCACCAACAATCATCATCAACAGCAACAACAACAAAAAATAGAAAAATTGGACCATGAAAAGGACACACCCTTATATTAATATTCAGTATCCGTAGGCGAATACTGAAGATCTTCTTTTCCTAAGAAAATGCAATTACGAGACACTTTGCCTCGCGGGAATCAACAATCCCCTTTTTTGCGTGTGTTATTTTTTTTTCTCTCCCATTTCCTATCTCCATTTTTCTTTATTGAATCATGTCGCTGCTTATCATACATCAATGTTATTTATTTTAAATTAGATCGGTGGTCAACAGTGGAACGTGAACAGATTTCTTTGTTTTCTATATATATACAACAGTCTGTGAAAATGGGGGAATATCGAGCAAAAATTCGTGATGTGAATTACTTTAAAGAGTGCAAATTTTAGAAAAAATCTCATCTGTCCATATTCTCAAATAACTATACAGTAATAAATGAGAAAGTCAAGGTAACATAACAAGTTTTATGACGAATAATAGTGATAGATAACGAAAAGTCACTTGTTCGGTACGTTACCCAAAAATTGGTATTTCTTTATAGGTACCTGCATGAATATTTCCAAAAAATATTCTTATTTGTAAAGTGTCTAAAGTATCCCTTTGAAAACTGCACAACAACCCTTCCAACCTTTTCTGTTATTACCATTCTAGCGTGTCAGTAATGCCACATACATTTCATATCCTACTACACACAGTAAAACCCCTAAAATTTCCATCTCTATTCAACATATATGACCATAAATATCACAAAATTATTCTATCCTTTTCTATATAACAGAGCCGAGAGAATATCTCGTATAATTTTCCTGTCGGCCGCATCCGTTGATAGTAGTGGTGGTCTAGTAGTTGTGTTACAGGGAAAATCTCCCCTGGGAGCTGGTGGGAATTTTAGTGGTTTATATTAAAATTGATTAAGAATATTAAGAATTTTTGTAATTCAAACTAATCCTAGAATAGTTTCGAACTAATTTAACTTTCTTAATTAAATGATTGGTGGAATTTACGAATTTAATTCCAACTATATAAATTTTTTGTTCATCGTATAAAATCTGAATATCGAATTGTGGGGTTATAAGTGGGACATCCAGATGGTATTACATGTACCCGCACTCTGTCGCTGACACCCCAGACAATGGGAATTTGATCCTATTCCCTTGAATAAAGCGTATCTCGACCACCTATAGAGATTCTAGTGGAATACTGGATATAATGTTACCATCATAAATAATTTATAAAAATCTTTCCTCGAATAAGTAGATCAAAATCAAATTCATCCAAAAATGGAGAGACTTTCTACTATAAAAAAAGAATAAACAACGTACATTTTTTCCCTAATGCAATACAACAAAAACCTTACAACGGACAATTTAATTCCACCCCTAACCGTGCTTGTTGATGTTAGTTTTTTTATTATCATTTTTTCCAAAACCCTACACCGTTTCTGAATAGTGTCGACGACCAACATTTCCATTCCCCAAATCAATCGTATTTCTCTCTCATAAATAATATTTTTACAAAAAAACAACAACAACAGAACATTATTTCCGGTTTCGAGTCGGCGGGGAAAAAAACCGCCTCCCGGAATTACTACATAAACGAACAGTTAATCAAGTAAGCGCCGACTAGCCCCGATACAATCCAAACGGTTCTCAAACGGTGAGCGAATATAACGCTGCTTTAAAGGGGAACCAACTATTCATTGCAACCTACACTTATTAAAGTGGGATATGTCAGAATATCAAGAATAGATCACGTGTACAAATCTACTTAGTTCTATCGCTTTTTATAATATTTGTATCGCACTCATACACATTAAAATTTGTATGCAAATACATGACTTATTGTGATATTTAAAAAAAGTAACCGGGATAAAATTGCAATATAATCTACATTTTATAATTACTATAATTGTTATTATCACAAAAACGTTGGTATAATTATAATCTGATTATAGCAAAAATTTGAATATTTGATTAGGTACTACTGGTATTTAAATAAAAGCGGCGATAATTTAAAAAATTATAACCTCGAAAAAAAAACAATTGACAAAGATAGATTTATGTCAATAAATGGTTGTGTAACAAAGACAACAATACGTTATTGGTGAAACAAAAACAAAATTGCGACCGCCATTTTGAATGCAAAATTCAATATGAAAGCCGATCGTATACACACATAGACACACACATCCACATACAACATAAAACGTACCATTTTAAATGTGCAAAAATTTATTTTCCATTCTATTTCAAACACTAAATTTTTAATAAAATTGAACACGAAAACAGAAATATATTAGGAGGTTAGAGGATACAGGTATATTAGTGTGGCTAGATGTTAAAATAAAATTGTTGGGCTAAAATAAAACTGACCTTTTTGTGTAAAAACCAAAACCTCTACGTTCCATCTCACAAAATAAATATATAAAAACAAATTGGATACAATAATAATAATGAAAAAGGAACGTGCATAAAATAACAGAAATTTAAATAATCAAAACTGTCATCGAAATTTGTGTTTTTTTTTGTCTCTCCCCGATGATGTCTTGCACACTGTTGTTTTAAATCGTTCTATTTGCAAAATATTCGTAAATTGCAAAGACTAGAACCAGTCCTTTTACGTTAAAAAGCCCAACTTACTACTGAAAGCACCACACAAATACACACACAAACACTTGCTGTAACAGATACATTCCATCTCCTCTAACTAACAACATGCGACTGCGCCGCTAACAAAACGCGAAAGGACCAAACTGGTTGTCCTTCATTCCTCCAATGAGGGTAAACATTTCCCTACCTGCCATCCGATTGGTCCGTCAATTTGAAAATGACGCTCTAACTATTGAAATATTCCTACAAAAGGGGAGTAGAAGAATAGAAGGGAATGTAGAAAAACGGCAAGGGGGGATTGAAACGGGGAAGAAACAAACGAATACCCTACAGGGAGAGAAAAGGACAGTTGGCAGACATCTGGAATAGACGGCATATCTATCCTATTCCCACTCATATAGATTGATGTAATAATGTGTATGTACGTGTGTGGGTATAAATTATCCTATGCCACCTTGATTCTTTTCTGGTTGGTATGAATGTTGAAAGAAATACGGACGGGCGACCATACTTTTTAAATACATGTAGAACATACGAGACAATCATTACCAAGGATAAATATCAAATGTGAAAAAGAGATAGAAACAGTCTATCATGGCGTTCATTATAAACATCTAACAGGACAACATGAAATCGAAGATGGCTAGGGATGTTCTGACAGAAGAGAAAAATTGAAATAAACACCTGCTGCCAACCATGGATAACTAGATTGATATCTACACATTTAAATGAATTATTAGAATTAATTAAATTAATATCCATTTAAAATGAATAACAAAAATTATTCCATTCCTTTTAAAATTTCAATAATGCTACTTTGATTGATTGTCCGACTTTTGAGGTGACTTCAATTCTACATTAAAGCCGACATATGGATAGAAGAAATTTTCGACATTTAACAAATATGCTTTCCATAGAAAAACATCTGCGAATCGTTTCCTTTTACATTGTCATTGCCCACGTTATGATCCTGAGGGTTGAAATTGAGAAAAACCGAAAAAAAGAAATAAAAATAATCGATTACGTTCTCTGGAATAATGATTGTTGAATGAGAGAATTTCCGCGGTGAAAATGCAAATTTGCTTGCGGAATTTTTATTATTCATATATTCGCTGTACTCTCTAATTACACGTCGATTTTATTTAAAAACAAACGCCTTCATTAAAAAAAAATCAACAACAGAGCCTATTTTCCGGTGTTGTTTTTTTTCCCCAGTCTCTCATAATGATCATCATTATCATTATGAATTTTGTGTGAAATGATTAATTTAGAAAACATTTCAACATCATGATGATGTGCATGTGGATGGTGATTTCTCTGTAGTTGGGTGTTCTTTAATGGACCGCGCAGCGTCATTAACAGAAGCATCAATCACCGCCTCCTATGTGAGACTATGCCGCCGCCACCACCACCACCATCATCATCACGACTCGTGTTACCACCACTGTGCTAAGATTACCACCATATATCTATCTTCCACAAGAGTGGTTCAAGGAAAATGGATACTTTTTATCTCTTTCCCACCTACATACGATAATCTCTCTCTTTTCTAAACTAATATTGTCTTTGTTGCACTTATTTAAAAGTATACGAGATAGAAGAAGAATGGACGGTTTCTAGTTGCGTTGTCGTTGTTGTCGCCGTTACTTTGATGTTGTGCTCGTTTGTTATTTCAGATGATTAAGACAAATCACACAGGTTCGTACGAATTAAATAAATAAATAAAAATAAATTCTAAGAATCCTTCACTAGAGCCATTCTATTGAGATGGTAATTCAATTTGAATCCCTTATACGTACACCAAGAAGGGTATTAAAGGACTAACCAAAGGTACAATATAACCAGGAAGTTATTATTATTCAGAAATTGAGGGCTCCAAATCTTCTAAATTCCCTCCTGGTTTAGAGGCAAAAAAAAATCAAGACAAGGGTTGGCGAGTTGTAGACCAACCAACCCGATTACACCACCACCATTACCTAACCTACTAGACTTTTACAATACACACCCCTTCTTAAATAACTATCCACCCTCTAAATTTCAATCGATATCTTCATTAAGTGTAAATGAAAACCTTTAATTATTTCCTCTACATATTCATAATGCCTTTGAAAGTTTTACGCACACGCACTCTCTCTATCCACTCTATAGACAGTTATGTCTCCGTTTCAATATAAGGGTCGATGTTTTCACAACGTCCAATACATCCCCCTTAAAATATCGACTCTATCTATCTCTGTTTCACTAATATAATTCCAAGTATTATTGGTCCTTTTCCATGTTGTATTGAGGGTTAAAAGTGGATATTGCATTTCTAGAGGATCGACGTCGTCGTCGTGATGCGTGCGTTATCGATCGACGCTGGAGGCGGCACATTATCCAATGAACGTTCAATGTTGAGGGAAAACGGGATTATTCTACCACCACCACTACTATTGCACACCAGTCGACGTAATTACATTTACGGTGACGTAATCAGTTCGATTCAGGAATGCAATACGAGACAGAATGTTAGTCAGCCAAACGTTGTTATCACCACAGGTGTGCGTGTGTGTGTCGGCTGATAACGTGAAACAGATCGATCTCTTACAATTAAAAATTTTTTTTTTAGGGGGTGTGAAAATTGTAAATATTGGTAATATTCGAAAAATCCATTCTTTGATATACCACCACCACCACCACCACCCGGGTTTGCATGACATTCACAATCACCCCCTATCTAACAAAAGTTTAGCAATAGAGACGAACCAACACACACACACAACACATGACGTATTTCCCAAGGGCAGGCTTACCCTTCTAATCGTTCCATCTTTATTTTCCAACTGGATTTTTCTGTTTCTATCTAACTCATAGAGTCTTTGTGTTTGATTTCCTGTTGCTTTATCTATGAAATGTCGAAATTTAATTAAATTTTTGTCAAAAAAAAAATCACCACCACCACCAGCGACTTTGATCTTCGACAATAACGTCTTGTTATCATTATAAGGTCGTACACTCCTTAGAGTAAATTCAAGCGTGAATTGCAAAGATGATGATAAGTCTCAAGGGAAATAATGAAGTCATCTTGACAGTCACTGGACCACATGGTAAGACAAACAAAAGACGACAACTGTTCCAGGTAGTTTTTGGGAATGGAATGATCATGATAATGGTGACTTGACATGTGTTTAGGGAAAAAAAACAACGTTTTCTATCTCTCTCTCTCTCTCTCTATTCTTATTGTTATACAGTTCTGTTAAAGAGGGGTTGGTGAGGGGTGCTAAGGAAATAAGAGTGGACTGAAAGTCGAACACACGCTACCATTATAATCATCATGGCTGTGTGGCACACATTATTGTATAAAAAAGGGGAGAATCCATCCGTCATGCCCTTACCATCTATACAACAACGAATCGATCATTAAAAATGGCCGCTATATAAAGGGGGGCTTCATTTTGTGATATTCCAGGATCCACCCTTCACTCTTTTAAATACAACGTCTAGAATTACAAATGCTGTGTGATAATTAAATGAGGCATAAAAAAAGACAAGGTTTTTATAACAGAAAGACAAAGAGATATCTTTATACCTATAAAGTCGGATTTGAATTCAATTGCCTAATGAGTTCTTCGAAATTGTTAAATAAAAAACAAATCCTCTCTGTAGCTGTATTTTTAAATAAAAGTAACGAACCGTAACGGCGACATCATCAAAAATACAGTGGAAAAACAACCACACTTTAATTACTTACGGGGGTTGGAAAAAAAATATGTAAATAAATATTGCGGTAGTAGATGCTAGGGGATGGATGTGACATGCGAGAAAAACCTTTAGAAATATGTCAAACCCTTTCTAGACCATCCACCTGGCCGTAGGTACCTATAGTCGAACAATTCGCATGTATAAAGGGACAATCCATCATCCGTAAAGGGGATGATTTCGTTGTCAATAGAAATTGGTTATTGATTTTTACCAACAGTCCGTCTAATTTAATATGCAATTAATTTTTCAAAGTTGGCAATATGAGTGATTACGATTTCCTATAATTTTTCAACTTTTTTTATCGAGTGATGCAGAATTCTATCAGGATTGTATTGAATCAAATGCTTGACAATAGTAATTACCCCTAACACCTCGTCTAGTTTAAAACGAAGAGTAAACGTAGGGGATGTATATCTGTTTAAAAGTTCTGCACGCCTGTACAACATCCCCTTAATAATTCTTAAAACACACCAGAAGTTAATCTTCGTAGAGTGCTGTTTTGCATATTACATTCTCTACCCACTACAATTAACTAGTACCACCAGTAATTTTTATTTAACAAGAAATTCAAAGAAAAATTCTCCCCTATTTTGTGGGAAAAAAATATTTTTACATATTTCATACGAATGGGGGAGCGAGATAGAAGCGATGGCACAACACTAGGTCAGTGGCCTGGAAAAGAGAGTCAGCTGATCGATTACGTCGTCTTTATTCTCACATGTCTTCTCTTCAATCGTCTTTACGTTTTGTTGTTGTTTTCTTTTCGCAAAAAGGTGTAGAGGGGTGGTTATTTTTGCTACTATTCCAAGAATAATAAAAATGCCAGTTGGTACAACTGGGACAAGTTCACGGAGTGGGGCGAAAAAAAAATGGAAGACAGAGATAGATAGAGGTTGACAAGGGTCAAAAAGGGCCTTCATTGTTCGTTTGAAGTTTCCGGAAAGAATGTTATTGATCGTTGTTTTATTTTTTCTCTATAAATTTTCTGCAGTGCTGGCTGTGATTTAATAAATTAGTTTTTGGGCTTTTTTTTTGTTTACATGTTTTGTAGATAAAAGAATTTGTCGCTTCATTAGCGTGCTGCTTGTGATTTTTCAGTTTTTCTATTGGAAAAATGATTTATGATCGTTTGATACGTTTCATTGGAGCGTTTTTCCAGGAACCATTACTCAAGTGATAAGAACATGTACAAAGATTTGGCTATTTTTAAAACCGATCACAATAGGGGTTGGGGTGGAATTTATCTGTCTCTCTCACTCTCTGCTCTCTGGAAAACAGTTTCTATCTCAATATAATAACGAAAATGCAACCCATCACGTTTCTCCAGCAATCAGGAACAGCAGATGTTCAGCTGTTTTCTATGTTGAATGTGTATGTGCGTGAGTGAGTATGTACATGGTATCTCTATCTCTCTCTGTAGAATTCCTCAAAATTCATATAAAAGCAACGTATTTATCACGTATTTAGTGTTCTATCAACGGACAGGGTGTTTCATGTTACAATTGAATAAGATATAGTGTAAAACAACAAGGACAGAAATAGCGCAAATATGATTGTTGGTCGGTATCTAGGATAAATCTGAGTCGCCTTGGTAACAAACCGAAAACAAGTGATAGTTGCACGGATTGCTAGATTGTGTACTGCTTTTGGTTCATCGCGTACCCGATTTGAGGTGGTGTGTTGATTTTTTTATTGTTTGTTGTAAATTGCTCGACATTTTTTCCGTTGAATTTTTCAAAAACAAAATGGAATTACAATGGACCGCCGGCTGGACAGTTTGTCTCTTTTTACTGCCTTTTTTTCCGAATTTTCTACACGTGTATACTTGGGTGAGAGAGTGTCAATGATTTAAATCCCCCCATACAGAGCAGTATTAAGAAAGCGGTAATGGGCGCCGCACAGCCACCCCCTTACCCTTCGATCTATATTTATTGAAATTTGTTAAGAGAGAAAAATCGAAAGAAACTGATTCTCCATTTACAAGTCTTAAAAAGAATTAAATCCATGTTCAAATATACACATTTGAATGGCATAAAGAAAAAGTGAGTGAATTCTAAATGGTGATAATGTCCTTTGTGTTGGGGGAAGATTCACATTTATAGACATACACACACACGTTGAAGAAAAATTGTGTGCCATTAGGATGATTACGTCAAAAAGAGGGTAGTCGTTCTGATAAGGACCAGAATCCGTCTAGATTCTGTAATTACAGACAAATAAAAATAATTTTTATTCGCGCAATTACAATAAAAAAAACAAACTCGATTAATTTATTCAAACTTTCCCTTATTATAAGCTTTAGAAAATTCTTTATATGTTTCGGTTATTGTATTCATAAAAGTTACTAAATAAAACAACAATCCACCTATTCAAAATGGAAATAAATGTTAATGAATAGAGAACGGAAATCATTCTGCATATGATTAGTCTTGAAAGTCTAATTAAAGATTAAAAAAATGTATGCAAATGAAATGGTGAATTTTCTTTTTTTAATCCACTCCTAGAATTAATAAAATTCCAGATGTAAACGCAATCAACGTTGGACAAGAAAATCGAGAGTGCTATGATTCCAATGCCAACTTGATCATTTCACTTTTCTACAATACAATATCAGTATAGTAAATCAGTTTGAAATTTCAACATGAATTTATCATTGAATATTTGTCTGGTTGATTTCGTTATAATCATTTCTGAAGCATAACATCCGTTGTTTAGTGATGATTTCAAATTCACACAGTTTTGATTGTTTTATTTTACAATTAAATAGTATAAATAATTAATCTACGCACCATATATAATATTACTGGTAATTTTATAAACCAATTGTAATAATTCCGTAGCTTAGTAATCAAACACCAAATATGTTCTCACATTCGAACAGATGAAGATTACGATTGTCATTGTTATAAACTTGTATCATTAACCTTTATTATACATACAGTTGCAATTAATATAATTAATTCTAATTTGAATTTCAATTAATTTTGTTTACATCGTACGTTTTAGAAACATTTCTATTGTAATCTTGTATCACACCATTGAAAATTATTTAGGAGTTTTACTGCTAGTTGCGAGCAATGTGGTACGGTGAATCAAACAGTTCGTACAATCAAACATATGTGTGTAGTAGTGTGGTTCGGATAATCGATGCTTTATTCAATTGTATACAAATATGATTATCTACTCGATTGTTATATCTATATATCTAGCAAATAGTTTGTTTATTTATAGTACACTATCAGTAGAGTTGGAAAATTTAATAAATCAATACAACTCGTATCAGTGGCGTAACTACCATAAGGCAAAGAAATATAGCTATTCCCGTGCCCATTACTAAGCATTTTAATTATCTAAACATTGTTTTGTTTTTGTAGTATAGTTGAAATTCTTTCATTTTTGACCTCATTTAAAACTTTAAGCTTCTGTCTCCGGGTCTTAAATTTTAGAAACCGGACATATAAAACCGCCCTTACATAGCGTGCGGATGTCATGCGATTGTCGCACGGCACAAGCCGACCATTGGTGTACTTCGGAGCTGTCGTTTCAAAAACAAATCAATTTCGTCCCAATAACAAATTGTCTTGTTTTAAATGAGTATTGAACGACCGAAGATTCAATTTCGCGCATGATAATTTTGAAAAACCTACTATATTACATGCTTCAACCAAAAATTAGTAGGTTTTTTCCAACTACATCTTTCCTTCGCTGATTCTACTAAGACATGTATTCAATATTAATATCATGTCTATAGACTTTATTCTTCTATTTCCTATCCTGGTGAGAATATGCCCGCCTCTCTGTGGTCACACTAGACAGTTCTATTCGCTTCTATGTGTATGAGTGATAAAATGGGTATGTCTTCCATCCCTTTTATCTATTTTGCTTTCAGCAAGTTTATTGGTTTAATTGGCGCAAGCTTGAAACTTAACCTTCCTCATTATTATTAGTTGCAGGCCCCGATATTTGGGAAATTAAAACCAATCCACCTTGCTAACTGACTTTATTGAATTTTCTTTTTTGCAAGTTGTTCTGGCCGAAGTCGAGGGTGGACTAACTGTCTACCCTACCAGCAAAACCCCGGCTACCTGGCCCAACAATGGGACCTGGGCGCCCTCTCCTTCGGTCTCCGTCTATACAACACATTCTCGCGATTTCACGTACTATTATTAGATTATATTAACTATTGTGCATCGTTTTTCAAGCACTAGATAAGTATCTATATAACTACCCAATAAAATTTCGTATTTAATTGATTTTTGTTCAGTTTAAATCTATTTCCTATATTTCTATATATTTCCTATATGATACACCAATGGATCGTGCCTAGTGGGGGTTGGAAATCCGACCGTAGTGGACCGCGCACTTTCCCGTAACGACTCCGTTAGCTTATATTGACGATACGGCTGGCTCATTGCATTGCCACTATTAGATACAATAAATACTCTGTAGGTTCATCTCGGTAAATACACAGCTTACGAGAGAGACCTACTTTTGGGCAAAAATCCGGTCTATGGTTATTATCTTATACATATATACCGTACAATTCACGGATCTAGGTACATAGAGAAAAAGAGAGTGTCAGGTATAGTTTTGTACACGGGATAGAGTGGGACCATTATCTAAGGGTCTAAATGTGGATGTTGTTTATAGCTGAAATTTCTCACCTTCTGACCGCCTATTTTCTCTTTATCTCCTTTTAACTTATCGTAAAACGGGGTGACACTTGTCTTTTTCCCTATGTACCTAGATACTTGAATCGTACGGTATATAGATAGATAGTATAATATTTGTTTAGTCGAGTTTGTTTTCCAATTATATGAAAATTTTATGAGTCAACTTGTATAGTAATCACTTGAAAAACACTGACACAATCAAAACAGAAAAACATAATAAACAGATAAAGATTATTATTGTTATTGCATAAACCTTGCAATCATTCATGCAATTGTAAGACAATTGCAGGAACAAAAATAATTTTGATAGCTGAAAACAAATTGGCAACAATCACAATAATAATAACAACAACACGATGATAACAATTGACAATATTTTTTCGTTGTTGCTTAAATTTCTCATGGGACACATCTAATTAAATTGAACGTTGAATAAGGAACAAAAGAGGATGATCTACACTAAAAGATATCAAAGATAATGCTATAAAGACATAACATACGGACAGATACCGGAAACAAAACAAGGCAATAACAACCCAATAGGAAAAATTTAAATTCTATACATGTGCAAGGTGTAGTATAAAATGAAATATGCAGCTAAACTGTACAATGTTTGATATTATTTAGTACTTTAGTACTGATGGGGATGTTGGTGGTGGTGAAAGGGAGAATATAACCGACACGTTTTACCACTTCACTAGAACAGTGTTATACGGACGAATTGAGAATAACCGCTAACAATTTCGAAATTTATTCAACATTCAAAATTGATAATAACAGCAAAACAGAGATAGATATACTCAAAATACTTGATTACTATCGAGAGGAACCTTCGTGTGATAGAAACACAAAAAAAAACAGGGATTCACACAAAATTTCATACAAATCCACGTATAGTTGGATGAATTCTATGAGAAAGTTAAAAGAGATAGAATTATAATAAATAAATGAAGAGAATCAGTCAGTGCTCGTTATACGGTGTCTGATTTTCACCCTCTCTAGATTTTGTTAGTTTCACGCTAAGTTCAAGTTACTCAGGTGGTGGTGGTGGTGGTGGTGCTTGTTTTTAGTTGTAGTAGTGGCAAAACAAGCTCGTTAGTGTTTGGTAACAAATCTTCTATCTCTTATTATAATTATTAGATTAATCACGAATTTGATGATACAGGGTGATTATCGAAGAAATATATTTGTATTGGATGACCTTTTATATTTTTCCGGAATATTTTGAAATCGTATTGCGAATGAGTGTAGATGCGCCTTAATAGGGTAGGCAATTCATCGTCTTCTCTCAATTAAACCAAGCACTGGGGTGTTCCATATAAATATATTTTATATACACAGAGCGAACGTTCAAGCAATTATAATTGCGTTTTGATAATATCTTCCAATCAGGTTGTTAACGTTATATATATATATATATATATATATATACCTGATATAAAGCCGGGCCTGAATAGCAATAGGGGTTGTGGATATTTTACTCCAATTAAATTCGCACTGTTGTTTTTTTAGTTGGTATTATTATAATATCAGTGGATAATTTGCTAACGATCAGTATAATATTTGTTTGAGAAATTCCAGCATAATAAATGGGGAAACTTTCACCATTAATAGAATGGGAAAGGACGAAAAAAATAATAGAGAACATGACAGGTACTTTAGGGGGTGGTAAGAAAAAGAATTGTAATGTTCTATTGAATTAATGGCCGTAACTAATTCGTTGTCCAGAAAGGAATAATCGAGGGACAAGAAATTGACATTTAGTGGACATTTTTGGGTGCTGCAATTGTTCCTTTTACACAAATGAGAACAAACAAAAGCAGGAGAAGCATAACATGGAAATAGAATAAATTTTAATAATTTATTACTTGCCCTAGAATGTTTCTGTAGGTATATATTGAATGCTATCTGAATGGTTAAGTAACGCTTAAAATTAATTATCTTTTAATTTTATCAAATTGTTGTAAATTAAGTTGTGATCATGTAAACTAGTCCAAACATTTACAACAATATAGATTTGAACAATTCCTGTTGTTCATATAATAAAGAAATAAAGGATAAGTCTCATCAACAGCACTGTTTCTCTTCCTGTAACAAAATTTCTCCAAACTTTCTCTAAACCTCAAATTTCTAAAGGTGTTGTTGAGCGTCAAATCTAGGCGTCATTCTCAATGATTAGCGTTAATGTTAAAGTTACCGTTAACACAATACGATAAACTCTAATGTTACACTATTTTCTAAATTATAAAATATATGATGGATAATATCGTTAGGCTTCGTTTACACTGGCGATAGACTAGCAACAAGTTTCGCACACGAATTTCTCGCCAGATTCCGAGATAAATCACACAAAAAATAAGTTTACGTTCGAACGCGAAAATCGCGGAGAGTTTTTTAAAAGTTGTGTGAATTTTATCTATTTACTGTTTAGGTCCTGTTTCCATTAACGACAAACGCACAGCGAGTAGTTTCTCGCCAGATTCTTTTTAACTACGGTTATGTATTTACAAAAGTGCTTCATTTAATTCTGTTAAAGGTGGAGCCGCTTACAAAAGCGACGTTAATGCTATCACGCACCTGTTTTCATTAGAAACATTGCTGTTATTTTCTTTGTGAGACAGTAATATTCCACGATTCAGTGCGATGCAACGTGTTGCGAACTCTCATTTACTCTTGAACAATTTATTTGGTATGGAGCCAGCTTGATGCGGGAATTTCTGGCGAGTTATTCTCGAGCGGGCTCTGCGGTGAGATAAATCACACAAAAACTACTTAAGTAAGTTTTGTAAGTTTCTATCAGATAGACACTAGCACAAATTTTCTCGCCCAGTCGGAATGCAATCTTAAATATGCTCCCTATTTATCTATATGCACATAATACTGTAGGGTGTGTGTGATGGGGGATAACTAGCCCCTATACCAATAATCCCATTTATTTATTTCCAAACTTTATTCGACTAGTATAGGTACATACTTCCGATCAAGTCAAGATGTCAAGTTTTGTCTTATCTTTGTTATCTATCCGAATAATTGGAATCACCGGTTAAACTTGTGTTAGTTGACCATTTCTTTTGTAAGAAAATGAAACCAGGTCGATTTTTCGACTTGCGAGTCTTTTTGTTTCGTAAAATAGAACAAAACAAGAACGAGTAGGTAATCCTGTCAAGGATTTAATGGAAAATTTGACGAATAACTGGTTACCCTTATATTATAAACTAAACATTTCTATACATAGACCGTTTCTATACATACCATATCTATATATGTATATGTATAGATCGTCATGTATAACAACCTTTGATTATAATTATTAAACTGAAAACCAACCAGGTACACTGATAGACAAGAGCAGGATGATGAAATTGCTATATCTCTAGCAAAACATTACCCTCTTTCACTGTATAATTATTACTATAATAATATTGCTTTAAGATGATTAAAATTAAAGTCTTCAATAACATCACCCCATCTGATTTTTTTTCTAATATTCTATAAAATTTCTCAATTATTATCGATTTTTCAAATTTCCTTTCAACAGGAGAGCAATCCAGAACTAAGGGAAATACAGGGGTGCAACTTCATAAATATACAGTAGATGTGTACGATATATATATACGGTATTTCCTTAAGCCCTAAAGGCCAATTCATTTGATATGATAAATTGATGTATGTATGTATGTCTACATCCATATTTACATAAATACGAATCTTGAATATAAATTTTTTAAATAGCTATATATTCAAAGAAATATCAAAACCATTATCAAATCTTCGAAAGAATCGAGTCTATTGTGAAAAATAGAATCATTGAACTGTGGAAAGTCACTCGATTTTCCTTCAATGGAGGAAAAGTGAAGCGCACACAATAATAATAATAATCCTTAGTTGGAAACGAATAGATCTTATAAATGGTGGGGTGTTGCTGCTTGACTGACTATAATGGAAAGTGCTTTCCATATACAAAAAAAATCGACATATAAATATTAAGACTGCTGATTTTCATTTGCTCTAATAATGTCAATCTTAAATCTCTCCAGCCCCTAAGTTGGGCGATATCTAACATATTCAAGCAGTTCTTTCTATTGTTTAGATTCATACACAATGCAGTCTTTTGATTGTTTTTGTTTATTTGTGATCAAATCTCTTCATTGTTTGTATTTCAATCTGTAGAAAGCACGCTGTGATGCCTGAATAGCCGATTTTGGGGATTTTTTATTTCCCATTATTATTAACCACACTGTGGCGTGAAGTTGTCTCTGATTTTTAAAAACAACTAATTTTGTTCATTTGATTACAATAATTTAGGGATATTTTATTTCCATATATTCGAGGCTGCCCTTAGCCAGTGTGGGGCCCAGGGCAAAATGATTTTTGGGGCCCAGGGCAAAATGATTTTTGGGGCCCTATCAATATCTACCTTGCTGAATTATCTAGACATACATTTGGCGGCCCTGCATACATTACCAACATTGAAATTTGTTTCAAAATTGATAAGAATTTGTAGTTGTGCCTCTAGAAATTACACTGATATGAGAATAGATAATTTAGGGATAGTTGATTTTTTAATATTAGTCACACTGTCAATTGAACTTGTTTTGTTTAAATTATATCAAATTTGTTTATAATAGCTAAAATCTAAAGAGAGACAGAGATGGAATTATACATAATATGCACATAATATTATTCTTCTGATTCATTTTACCAACTTTATAAATTTGTTTATCATTCATCTTCCGACAAGAATATTTTAAAAATGATAAGACTGTATGTAAAGTGAGTCTTTAGACTCTTGAGAATAGATAATTTCGAGATAGTTTATTAGATATCAATATTAGTCTCAGTGATGTTAATTATCAATTTTTAATTCATTCTAATAATCGTTTCGAAAGAGTGAAAGGTAAATATTTTAAAAATGATAAATAATCTAGGGATAATTTATTTCTTACCATTCGCCGCACTGTTGATTGAAGTTTCATTTTTTTTTTCATTTTAATAATTTATAGCCAGATAGAGATAGAAATACATACATATATACGTATATTATACTTCCTGTTCACATTACCAACTTTAGAAAAGTTTGATTATAATTCAGATTGTGACTAGAATAACTTTAAAAAAATGAATAAGTTGAGGAAATTGTAAGGGAACTACTGTTAATATATTTGAATTTTAGATGATTTTCATATTAGATTTGGGGATTGTTGAATTTTTTATATTAGTCATACTGTGATGTGAAGTTGTTTCAATATAACTATCTCATTTTAACAACTATATAATAAAGAAATAGATAGATAGATTGTCTATGTTAGTATTTCCAACTCTATTGTTTGCAAGTTAAAAATCTTTAAAAATCAACAATTATGTACCTATTTAAATATATTCGAATATAATGATTAAGGGATAAGTTTTTTCGTAATGTTCATCACACTGTAGCGTGGAATTGTTTCAAAATAATTGTCTTATTACCATTTAGAGAAAGATGAAGATATTATTCGTCTTGTTAGAAAACGTTACGAACTTTAGCAATCTGATTATAATTCCGATTTTGGTTGAAGAATCTTCATGGCGAATAAATCAGAAAAAGTAAAAGAATTGGTAATAATATAGTGGCTAGGTCTTATTAAGCAAACCAAAATCCGGGAATACGTAAATGCCACCCCTTTTCGCTTCACCCTCTCTCTCGCTCTATCCCGCACCTACACACACACACACACACACACACACCCACACTTTATAATCTTTAAAGTTCATTGTAAATCTCTTACTCATACAGATTTTGTATTATCTAAGAAAATCCAACAAAAGCATAATCTCTGTTATTATAAAGTTTGTACGAATTCAGCATTTTGATATAATTTCGGTGACATTTCCTGATAGATGCATAAACACCCCCCCTAATTATACATATTTGAGACAACGAAAAAATCCACATTTATTTTTGTTTTTGTTTTGTTCGCCATATATTTTCCACCCTCTAGCAAATCCCTACTTGTTATAAATTTTGTATGCTACCAAAAAACCGTATTAAGCTTCACTAGGAAAACATTAAAAATCCCAACATCTCTTGAAAGCTTTTCCAAAGGTAGCAGATAGAAAACTAGAATTTGACGAAGTGAAGAGGGGAAAAAGCTCGCCTCGCAAAGTCTTGAGACTACAGAACCAGCAACTTGTCAACTGTACGGATATTACATTAAATAAAGATAGAACTATCATTGATTAAATAGTAAGATAGAAAAGAATAGAAAATAGATGTGGCTGTTGGAAAAATGCGATAAGTGGAGTGAAAATCGCAATGATGTGACGGCACAACTCCATATTTCATATGAAACATTGATGAACCGTTTTTGGTGTTTGAAAGGAGGGCGGATAACTATCTGATAGACGACGGTAAATATCTTCCGTGTGTCTGTGTTTTATTCATCTTCAGGATTTTCGATATTTGCTGTACGACTTTAGATGATATTGGAAAGAAATAACAAACAAAAAAGAAACGATCAAGACACCTCTGACTTTTGTTTCTTACTATTAAATAACAGTAGGACAAAATTAGATAATTGCGACTGTTGAGTATTAATTGGTGCTACAAAGAAAAAAGTGAGAGTCTGACCCCGAAAATTCGTCGGTATCGTATTCGAAAATCGTCAAACGAAAGTAAACAAGAAGCAGAAGAAGAAGAAGCAGAATAAGATGAAGAAGAAGAGGGAGTTTGTATTGATCGTAGTGTGCGACGATCTTCTCCCTGCACGCCGCTCACCACCCCACCAACCATTCACCAACAATTCTTCCTATACATATAAACACAATTCCGGTGTCACAAAACTTATTTCAACCACCACATACACAAGTGCGTATTTGTGTTATTTGTAAATAAATATCAAACGAAATATTAGAAAGAAATTAATCAGACATGAACGCAAACATTAATGTGAAACAGTTGAACAGTGTAAGTAACCGTCTGTCATTCATCTGTCAATTAAACATATTGTAGGTTAGGTTAATGTTGCTATTGTTATATCTATCAAGAGTACCATTCAAGTCTTTTATAAATCAAAATCTCTTTGATTTGTGTATTTGTGTTTTGTTTAAGATATAGATAGTGTATCAAGTTCAAGGTTAAATATATATTTTATCAAGTGTCAAGTTTATATAATTTTAAGTGATAGTGAAACGACACGCAATAGGAGACGTAAGACGAGGTGATATAATTTATAAAAAGGTCATTAACCTACACAGTTTCTTTATTCTGATGATTATGATTGATATTAAACAAACTCAAGGTCATTTTTATTTCAATAGCCCTGACCCAAATAAACGCCGCTTTTCTTTGTATACAGACAGAGTCATTCTGACATAATTTTTTAGGTTATGTTTCTTGGGATTTTCGTTTTGCGACGAAATTTATCAAAGTCGTTGCCCCAACCACCTGACTGGTTTTTGTTTTTGGTTGTTGTTGTGGTTGTTGTTGTTGTTGTTGTTGGTCGTCTATCTATCTACATGCGTCCAAAGACCAGTTCAGGTAGAATTTTTTTCAAAATAAATTCTCCGCTCCGGTGATTTGTGTGGTGGAAAAATTTCTACAATACAACCACCTCCTACTGTTAGAAATATTAAAAAAAAAACAACAACGACAAAATCAACGATTTTGCCTTTAATCTCTTCTACTCTGTGTGTGTGTGTGTGTGTGTTTTTTTTTATTAGTAAAAGCAACAAGAAATCACGAACGAAATTACTCAATCTCCTCTACGATGTAAAATAAATCGATTCCTGTTTCCCCATTTCGTATGAAATTTGATATCAAACGAATTTCTAATGTTTCCTTTCTTTCTACATATACATAAAGAAAGAAACCAATTCGCGATTTTAAATTTTTATTTCATAAATAAAAACCAACAAGAAATGATTGTCTGGATGATAATGGTGGCAAGTATTTCCGGTGCCATTTACTATGCACGAGAGGACTTCCTGTGATTTTCTTGTTTGATCACAATGTTAAATTATTATTATTATTATTATTGTTATTACCATTAAGAGACAAAAAGAACGGAAATTATGAAGGTGAAAGAATCGCAAATCTACAAAATGCTTGCTGACTTTGCATGCAACGAGAATTGTTTGAAAACAAAAAAAAAAACAAAACGAGTGGGAAACTTCTGTGTTATTAATTAAAACAATTAAAATATACATAAACTATGAGTTTATTTTTCTTTCGAATGTATAGTCCGTCCGTGAAAATTCGTATAGTATAGTGATTTATAGTAATTTGTGTCAAAGAAGCGTAAATGTCGTCTGTTTTCCTCACTGTTATGGGCTCTAGAGCTCGTCCAAATGTTAGGTCCCTTGCTTCCCCATTTGTACAACTTTAAAATTATCGTTAAACTTTTTAATATACGTTAGATGGGCCCCTGTTCTAATCGAACTCCAAGGCATATCCTTCCTCGGATCCCATCTTAATGCGGCATTGACAGCGTACTTCGTTAATCTTTTTCTTTCAACCGCCGGCCAAACTAAGATCGTGTATTTTTCGAACTACGCTTATTTCTATTTGAGGCGCAACAGTGGCCTAAGTCCAAAATAATAATTTTTGAGAAAATCCTGAATGTGAGATTAATTCACGTAAGTAAAATGGTTATTATTAAGTGCTATAAATAGATACCTTATTGTTCTGTAAATTTTAACAAATAAATGTGGCTTAGGCCATTGTTCCACTAAGTAATTAGATATGGTATTGTTTTTTAGTAACAAATAGAACAATAAAACAAAATAGAACAAGTTGTTTGTAATACGAATACGAATTAAATGTTGATTTTGTGGGTTCAGGTCACTATTGCGCTGATAGCCTCATCTTATTAACAGCTATCTTTCTACTGAGCACTATGTTTCGTAAATAGTCCTTTTTGTTTATTGGTATTTAGTAGAATTTTACTCTTATGTGTTAGGATTAAATTCAAATTTGGCGCCACATTAAATAAAACCAATCGTAACGTCAAATACATATTTGTTTGAATCACATTTGATGTAGAAACAATCAAATATTGTTTTGATTGGTTATTGTCAATCGAATTTGAATTTCGCGCTATAATCGGACCAATTAGCATATGTCAAACCTAACCTCATTCATATTATCTATATAATAAATTATTAATACTTTCACTGATTATTAATGAGTTTGTTTAAATAGTTCAAAACTTGCAAATATGAATTAAATATCTGATTGTTATAATTTAACGAAATTGTTTATCTACTAAATAACTTGATTGTAATGGTCCAAAGCCTACTATTTCTCATTTTTAGTAATCCAAAAAACGATAATTTTATTTGTACTGCAATATATGCCAATAAATATTATACAGTAGATAATAAAGTTAGAAATAAACATTCATCACTCTAATGTTGTTTCTCTTTTCAGATTTCTTTTATAAATAGGTGGTCGTCACTTGTAATCATCCTCCTCCTCCTTATCTTTCTACTCCTCCTCCTCAATTATGTCGCCATCATATTATCTAAATGATATGCATAAAGAATTAAATCCGATTTGTGAACGAATCTATCCAAAGATAAATTTGATCTAACCCATATGAAAATGGTGATTATGCGCAAATCTAACGAATACACGACGTTGGCCAGTGCTGTTGGTCGTACTATCCAAGGCCGAATAAAAGCAGTAAATAAGATATGAACCACAAACGAGAAACAGACGAAAAGGGAGAGAGTGTGCAAACTCAGTTGTTATTCACGTTATCATCACAAAAGTCAACAAGATTGTTGTATTATAGATGCGATAGATAGGTATTGAAAGCAATAAAAACCGCTTTCTCTCATAAACAAAATTAAAGAGACAACAGGATACGAATCTCGACCTTATGTTCAAATGAAATAAGACTCATTGTATATTCCCCTACTACTACTACTACTACTATAGACTACTACTCCTTTTTCTGTATTTTAAACTATAATTATAAAAAACAAAAACAAAATGGATTCTGCGCATGGAATCCAATTTATTTTCGCAATCACATGCTAATGTATAAAAACTAATTTGGGGGTTTTTTCTCTGTAAATTTCGAAAATTTCTATTTCATTCATTCATCATTTAAAAAGTCGGCGTCGTCTAGTCGCTTATATATAAATAAGACTGTACATAACTAATATTAAAATATAATCAAACATTGTCACAGTCTAAGTTAGAAATATACGACCATACCCGTCCGACTAGTGCTTATAACAAATTGGACTCGTCCAAAAAACCAAAACACTGCCCCTTTTCGCTCTCTCATATCTATCTCTCTACGATCCAACACAATATTTTAGATGGCCGTATGTTTCCCAATGCCTACTATGATATTCTCCAAACATGATGCACACACACACACACATATATACACAACTTACCTCTCTCCTTTGAAATTGATTATTTCTGTCTTTGTCGTTAATGTAAATAGCGATATTTGCAAATTAATTTTAATTGTTTATAATTTTACACAAAAATATTAAATACAAAAACTCTAATCACTACAATTTCAATAAATTTAGTTTTCTGTTTTGTTTTTTTTTTAATGTTTTGTTATAGTTTCGTATGTATAGAGGTGGATAGCACGACTGATTCCTGTTCGTTGCCCCCCTGTTAAGAGGGAGAGAGAGTTTCATATTTGTGTCTATGTGTGTGTATGTGTATTGTATCTACTCATCTATTGAGAGAGAGTAGATTGAAGTAGGCTTTGATTGGAGGGATGTGTCGACCAGTAAGTTGTGTGTTAGGTTGAGATAGAATGATATTGGGCGTGTTTTACTATAGGAATAGTGGGAATTGCGGTAGAGTGGGGGAGTATTTTGAAGGGGCGACGTGTCACTGTGTGTGCATGGTGAATCAGTGGCGTACATTGATCGCCATTGCAACGTATATCGACAAGATTTCTTATTAAATTTTCCATATTGGATAAACAAGAAAAAACAATAGAAATTTTGATATGAACTCGTAGGAAATTCAACGATTTTTGCTTATCAACTAGATAAGAATGTGATCACTTCGTATAATCTCATTGAATTATCGATTAATAAAATTTGTTAAACCCGTAGACTTCATTATCAGGATGTGTTTTTATTTTGTTTTTCGTTTATTGTGTGATAATTTGTGTGTATTAATGACGAGTTACCGCTGTTTTTGATGGTGGATCCCTACGACCAATAGTTATTTGTAAATGGACAGATGTTCCCTTTATTTCCCCACTCGTTTACACACACACAAACACAATTGATATAATAAGAACAAACATTACCTATTCTAAGCACTTCCTCCCCCTTCTCAAATATAGATCCAATTTAAGTTTTGGAGCATGGCTGTTTTAATGTTAGCGCATGCGCTTTAATAATTCTGCTATGGTAAATGATTGGTGAATTTAGGTCCCATTGCAGTAGGCTTAGATATGTGTATATTCATTATAGAAAAAAAATTGGATTGTATTTTATAAAATGGAAATTGTTCCCCTTATACCATACAGCCATTGATAAAAATCTGTTGATAAGACGAATTCATAGTCAACTTGATGTATTCTTAAACAATACAAGGAAAAACAATTGAAACTCACTAGACAGATGACAATCTTTATAGTAGCCTACTACGTTTAATTTATTGTAGGGTTAAAATTACAATTTTTATCGTTTATTCTTCAATATACCTACCGGTCAATTGGAGTATAAATATGCACTTTTATTGTTCAATTTTTCAATAAATTGGGAATTTTTTTTCCGTTATTTAAAGAATGACCTTTTATTTTGAATGTTTTTATCTAATAAATCTGAGGATTACGGAATTTTTTTTTTCGAGAGAGAATCAACGAAATGTTAAGGAACGCCTTAATATCGGCAACCAAAGAAGCGCACTTGATTTTGTTCCAGTTTTGGTCGTTTTCAATTTGGAAGTGCCTTCAAGAAATTCGTCGAAATATTATTCATTCTATCCCAACTCTATTATTGTTATTATCATCATCATCATCATGATTAAGTAGTTTGCATTGTTTTCAGAATTTCCAATGACTCTAAGAAAAGTTTACAGTATCCAAGAATAGTTTAGTCAAAGACAAAGGGATGTTTTTTTTTGAATCCCCTACTGTCTACCCTACACATGTTCCAATTATAAATTCTGTTATGTTTTTGTTATTTATATAAGTTGGAATATCGCATTGTCTTGTGGCTGGTGGTGTGGTGAGAGAAGCCAATGCACGACGCTCCTGAGGGTGCGCAAGCGTATTAATAAATAGCCCCCCGCGGCGCTGTCATTGGCCTCCGTCAATGACTATGCGCCGCCAACAACTTCTCCATCGGTTGTGCGGTAGATAGATGGACGATGTGATGTTTGATGATCAGTGGTGGTAGCAAACGGATAACATCTTCACCAACAACGCATGTAGGGGAAATTGGAATCGTATTATTAGAAGTTTCTGTGTGTGTGTGTGTGTTGGTGGTCAATCACCAACTCAATGCTCCACCCTCATCCAATTTAAATTTAATACATCTAAGAGAGAAAGAGAGTTAATTACTTTAACTAATTATCAACACGTTTAGTGATTCGAGTAGATTCACCCCTTAAAAAGATCTATCGATAATTCTATTAATATAAAAGATTTTCTAAAATTTCCAATAGGTACTTTATTTTTTTAAATAAATAATTAACTTTTTAAACTTCCAATATATATACTGTAAAAATCCAATTTAATCCCCCCTTCATATAACAAAGGGTGTGCAATTCTAGTAGGGTTCTGATTGATTTTTCTTCTCGCACCCTCAATTGCATTTCGTATATTGTCGTTGTCCGTCTACCCCTCTATTTTGACCTATCTAATGAAAATGTAGGTTATCAGGGATGTGCTGATTAGTAATTTATAGTTTCTTCATTTGTGTATTCCACTTCCGTTTTTTTATCATCTATTTTTTAAATACATCCCTCAATTTTATATGAATGGTTAGAGGGTAGATAGAGAAGTATTTATAATAGGGGTGGGTCATTTTCAACCACAGTAGGGGGAATTATACGCTTCTGTAATTGTGACACTGTTAGGGTGAAATGAGAGGGATGTAGAAAATATGGTGGTGATTTACAGACTACTACGTTTCGTTTTTTATCATTTTTGTTTCGGTCATTATCAATTCTATGATTAATATTAATTCATTCAAAATGGCGATAATTGTTTGATATTTTCTTGTAATTTCAGAGTTCAACCACAAATAGTTAAGGAATTTTAAACAATAACAATAATAGTTATGCAACTACAAACTGAGACTTATTTGAAATTTCTGCTCAAATTCCTGTTCATTTATCCCTAAATTGTAACAGAACCATTATAAAGATACCAACTGTACCATCTGTCTGTAGAAGACCTTTTTTTGTTTACAAAATGTCTGTTATTATTGTCACGTGTTTGCTTGCATTTATTGATTGTGAAGCAACAGGTGGTCAGCCTACACAAGTTTCACTTCAAGCACAAAAATAGCCATGACTAGTCTATAGTTACACACGGATAAACAGAATCAAATGTAAGAATTTATGGGAAAATTGGAAAAACTTTTGTTTCGTCATAGCCATCTTGATAAAGTTGTAATGAATCATTATGTATTCACTTATTAGCCGATAATTATTCATCAGATGATTTTTGGAAAATAAAGAGTATTTCTATCTCTCTCGTACACATACACTCTTTCTCTTATGGCGCTATAGCCCATATTGGATCTTATGGTAGAAACATAATGGACGCCATTAGGCGGTGTTATAATAAAAAATCATAAGAATTCAACGGAACAATTGTAAGGGTGTCCATTGTGTTTCTAGGACTCTACATGTCTTTATATCCTTTGTATGTCTCTCATATCGAACTGCATCCCCCAAATCTTAAATACCGTTTATGGGATTTTATTTTCTCCATCTCCTCCACAATCTGTTTGCGTAAATCTTATCATATTCCAAATAGGGCGAAAATTCATGTCTTACACCCCTAAAACTGTGGCTTCTTCATGCCATTTATATGCTTCTTATTTCGAAGGATAGTTTTGTGTGGAGATTGAAGGGTTAATTTAGACAGCCACTTCCACGGTAAGTTGATTCTAATAACTAAATCAACTGTAAAAACATCAAGCAAAGCCATATAAAACACCACATGATACACGATATCAAGATTACATCTCAACCACCCTTAAATTTCCCATTTATTTCATTTTTTTGTGTGGAGGATTTACTGATAATACACTTATGATTAGTTACAGTTGACTTACACATTCGTAATACTTTTCCACCCTAGAGACAATTTCCCCATTTCTCTATCTACAACACATTTTTCCCCTAAATAACACAAAATAAATACTACTTTATCAATATTTTATTATATCTATATAGTAACAAAATATTACAATTGATAAGCGAATTGTTTTAAAATCTAATAAATGCATTGATAAGCGTTTTAAAATACTTACGATTAGATAATAAGGAAATCGTGTGTCTATGGGGATATGTTTGTGTATGTGTGTGTGGGCGGAGTCTTGTAAGGGGTGCGCCGTGTTGTATAAAACGAAAACTTGTCACAGACCTGTTGATATCATCGAATCACCACCATTACAACCCTGAACAACAGTGACGAATAATAGAAGAAGAAAGAACATTAACTATAAGGGGTGGGTGGTGGTGGTGGATTTGCCAAATAAGGAGAGCAAAGTCTATAATTACGCAATTTTCTAATTAACAACATCATAACATTACTGATAAGAGATGATTTCTATTTTATTCTACTTACTGATAACAATATCTTATCTCTAATTGTCGACATTTGAGTGAAAACTTCCATTTGTTTTTATTTTCTATTCAAGTGTATGCATGTGTGTGTGTGTGTGTGTGTGTGTGTGTGTGTGTGTATTGATATGTGATTGTTATTGCAGGATCAATGTTGACGATAAGGGGATTGTTTCGTTTAGGGAATTATCCCTCCCTTATCAGGGGATTAACAGGGGGTGTTCTACCTGCATTAACCAAGGTATAAAGTTCACGTGAAACAATTGCGAAAATATAACAAATTCAATTGTAGGATAGATATCCAAATGTGAAACGTGGCGATTTTAATGAATTACAACACACACATTTGGAATTTTTCAAAGATTTATTAGATGGGAATCGTGTAATCACCGATCCTGCTGATTGTCAACCATTTAACGTTGATTGGAATCGGAGTGCACGAGGTATGAGTTTCGAAATTGTCGTCGAAAATTCAACGCTTCTTCTTCTTACATTTTTTAGGTTATAGTCAATGTGTGTTGAAGCCGAAAACCACACAAGAAATCTCAAAAATCGTGAAATTCTGCAATGATAACAATTTAGCAATTGTACCACAAGGTGGTAATACTGGTTTGGTTGCTGGTTCGGTGCCAGTTTTCGATGAAATCGTCTTATCATTGTCATTAATGAATCAAATCGTTAATATTGATAAATATTCTGGTATTTTAGTGTGTGAAAGCGGTTGTATTTTAGAGAAATTAGATGAAGAATTGGCTAAATACAATTTGATGATGCCTTTAGATTTAGGTGCTAAAGGTAGTTGCCATATTGGCGGTAACGTATCAACAAATGCTGGCGGTTTACGTTTGTTACGTTACGGCAATCTTCAAGGCAACGTTCTGGGCATTGAAGCTGTAATTTTCGCACAACAAAGACGAATTGTTCTTTAATTTTTCTTAAAACAATAATTTGTTATCAGGTGAAAGCAGATGGTACGATTTTGGATTGTTTGAGTAGGTTAAAGAAAGACAATACTGGCTATCATTTGAAACATTTATTTATCGGTTCTGAGGGTAGTTTAGGGATTGTAACGAAGATCGCAATACAATGTCCATCAAAACCGAAATCAGTGAATTTAGCCTTTTTAGGTTTAGAATCATTTGAGAAAATCTTAGAAACATTCCAACGTGCCAAACAAGAATTAGGTGAAATCTTATCATCATTTGAATTAATTGATGATTCATCAATGGATGTTGTTGTTAATAATATGAAATTGAAATCACCATTGAATGGGAATTATCCATTTTTTGTATTGATTGAAACGCAAGGTAGTAATGATCGACATGATCAAGAGAAAGTTGAACAATTTTTGGAAAATATCATGAATGATGGTACTGTAATTGATGGTACTGTTACAAATGAACCAACCAAAATGGGGAAGATTTGGGAAATACGGGAGAGTATCACAGCAGGTTTATTATATGATGGTTATTGCTTCAAATATGATCTATCATTGCCATTAGAGGAATTCTATTCAATTGTACCAGTGATGAGAGAGAGATTAGGGAATGAAGCGGTACGAATCTGTGGTTACGGTCATATCGGTAATAATTTTAAATTTGTTTGTTTGTTTCTTTGGTTTTGTCAATGTTCAAGATTCCAGGTGATGGCAATATACATTTTAATGTGACTGTACGTGAATTTACCCAAGAAATTTTGAAAAAAATCGAACCATTCGTTTATGAATTCACATCGAAATTGAATGGTAGTGTTAGTGCTGAACATGGAATTGGTTTTAGGAAGCCGAAATATGTGCAATATTCGAAAAGTGATAGTGCTATTGAATTAATGAAAGATTTGAAGAAATTGATGGATCCTAAAGGGATTTTAAATCCCTACAAAGTCTTGCCTTAATTGTTATTTACCACTGTTAATAAATATTTTGAGAAAAAAAGGGAAAAAGAGTATTTCGATTTGTTTTTGTTCTGCATTCTGCGCCTCATGTTTATCTGAATGGGCCGATCCAGTGGTTGTCAAACATTCTATTAAGGAGGTATGTCTTGTAGTTTATCGTATTCTTGCGCTTTCAGTGGCTTTTCAAGCAAGACAATCGTAAGTGGGTGAGCACTGCACAAAGGCGCCGATTAAACGGACTGGCGCCGCCGTGGCTTCAGAGTACCGGTCGTACGTGTTAATAAATACATAGATAACAGATCAGTCTCACTATTTTGGATTTTCATTTACAAGACGTATTTCAAAATGAATGGACGAATTATATGAAGGATAATAACCACCACAGTGATTACTGTGGTGCCTCTGAGTTTATGAGCTCAATTTTCTTAAGGAAAGATCTTTGAAGGCGCGCCGAACACCTGTCTGCACAAAGACACAATCGGATTTTATATACGTCAGGATTTCACGAAAAATGAGAATAAATATACTTTAAGTTGTTTTTGTTAAATAGGTCTTCCACGGCTAAAGACTTGAGACGTATCATTTCAAAATTGTTGTGTATTTGCTTTAATTATAGCAAATTATTCTCAATTATCTGATGTTTAAACATGTAAAATTGACCCAATTCGTGATGATTATCATTATTACCAGGGCTGCGATCACTTAGAAGCCTCACACATAAATGAATTTTTTATAAGATGTCCCAAAATTACTGCACTTGGACACCTCCAAGGACTCGATCCGTCTGTTGCTTACCACTTTTACTAATTTTCTTTCAAATATAGAAAATTAACGGTTTTTATCAATAGAAGCGTGCTTAATTTTGAAATGAAAAAAAAAACCCCGCCCAATCTTCGAAACCGACAAATCAGTTGGTCTCTCGAAAATCGAATAAATCTGGCATCATTGTCGACATTCAGATTTATAGTTTTTTTTGATGTTTTTCTCTTATTTTTATACTGATATCTCTTATGGTGGCAAATTCAATTTTAATTACTTGAACAATTCTAAAATCCTTATCAACTTGGCAAATATGAAAGCGTATACTCAAGATTTTATCAGCGTATTTTCACTGGAAAATTGCCTTAGCAATTTATATTATCTGTACGTAAAGTAACAACGGAATTTTTCTAGTACAGAAAAATGTTCAAAAGTGCTGCAATAAAAGTATTTCAATACAGAAAATTCCACGTAAACCCTGATTTTACAAAGGTATAATATAAATCTTTGATTTTGATTTGTTTTTCTCATATGTAAATTAACTAATTTTGATTTTCAACAGAATCAGTACAATGTGATTCGTGCAAATTTCAATTATTTAAAAGATGATCATTTGAACTATTTTCGAAATTTGTTAGGCGATAATGGCATAATTACCGATGATTCTGATTTGGAAAAGTACAATATTAATTTTTTCCGTCATCTGCGAGGTAAGTCTGGCAATATTGATCATAGTTTAATTGTAAATATGGTGATAATTTGTTTTTATTTTTAGGTGCAAGTCGTATTGTTTTAAAACCAAAAACGACCCAACAAATATCTGACATTTTCTCATTTTGCAATCGAAATAATCTAGCCGTTTGTATACAAGGTGGCAATACTGGGATAGTCGGTGGTGCTACCCCTGTTTTCGATGAGATCATCTTGTCGACGGAGCTGATGAACGAAATTTTGGAAATTGACGAAATTTCCGGTTAGTTGTTCAATTCTCAAAAAATTCCAAATAAACAATTCTCGAATTAAAGGCGTTCTAAAATGCGAATCTGGTTGTATTCTGCAGAATCTACAAGAAACATTAAAGTTGAAACAGCTCGCATTCCCATTAGATTTGGGTGCAAAGGGCAGTTGTCAGATTGGTGGTAATATTTCAACAAATGCCGGTGGTTTAAGATTGTTAAAATACGGCAATTTACACGCCAACATTCTAGGATTAGAAATCGTAAATTTTAATATATTTCAATTAATCGATTGATAAATTAAATGAAAATTTGATTGAAGGTTTTAGCAAATGGTGACATTCTGAATTGTATGAACACAATGAAAAAAGATAATACCGGTTATCATTTGAAGCACCTATTCATCGGTGCTGAGGGTACTTTAGGTTGTATCACCAAAATTGGAATACAATGTTATCAATTGACAAAATCAACAAATTTAGCATTTTTGGGTGTAGACAACTTTGACAACATCTTAAAAACTTTCCATGCTGCTAAAAATCAATTGAATGGCATCTTATCAGCTTTTGAAGTGATCGATCATGAATCGATTGATCTATTGAAGCACATAAATTTATCATCGCCAATTGGTGATTATCCATTTTATATTCTATTAGAAACTTTAGGCAATGACGAGGACAATGATCGAAAACGTGTTGAACACTTCTTAGAACAATGTTCAACAAAAAATTTAATATTGAATGGTTTAACAACAGATGAACCTGTAAAAATACAAAAATTATGGTCATTAAGGGAACGTTTACCTGAAACTTTCTTCTACGTTGGCTATGTTCTTCTGTACGATATCTCATTACCATTAAGGGATTATTACCGAATTGTTGATTTATTGAGAGAGTATTTAGGTGATTCATCATCACATCGAGTATGTGGATTTGGTCATTTAGGTGATAACAATTTACATTTACAAATCATTTATGACGAATTTAATCAAGAGTTTCACGATAAAATTGATACATTTGTCTATGGAAAAGTACAAGAATTCGGTGGCAGTATTAGTGCGGAACATGGTATTGGTTTTTTGAAAAACAAACAATTACAGCAGTGTAAAACACCAATTGAATTCCAATTGATGAAGAATTTCAAACAATTATTCGATCCCAACCACATTCTAAATCCCTACAAAATGGGAATGGATTTGTAAAAACATTTCTAATTAGCATTTAATTATGGAGCTTGACGTGTCCCAACAACGATTTTTCTTGGTTTATTCACATTTAAATAGAATAACATTGCTGTTAAACTGATAATAGAACACATAACAATAATGCAAAAGACATAGCGAAACCAAAAATCGTTCTCAAGCAATGTAATATCATCAAACCACCATATTAAGCACATTATAAAGTTTTCCAGATACATCAATAGAAAATAACCGTAATAAACGAATTTCGTTTTTTTAAATTTAATTTTAAATTCAATTATCACAAATAAATAAATTAAACCTAAAAATAGAAAAAATAAACCTTTACCGCGTTGTATTTGATCAGTTTTAGCATCATAAATTAGGAATGCCTCAATTATTAGAAAATGTGTAAATAATAACCATAAAATTTGTATGTGATAGAAATATGTAAATGTGGATATTGCTAAAATACGTGTTAATATAAAACAAAACCACCATAAACATGCAACTAATTTGCCAGCTAAATCATCATCTGGTAAACCACGTAGATAAATTAAACGTTGTATATTGAAATCAGGCTGTAGTGATTGATTAATTTGCGAATAAATCTGTTGTTGTGGTCCTCCTCCATCAATAATTGATGTTTGACGATTTGTTTCGATGAATGTTGGATCTAAATAGAAATCACTACTACGACGACTTTCTGTTAACGAATTCAATTGTTTCTTTCTTATTTGAATTTGATCAATTTCATCAACATACGGTTTTTTATATGATTTAAACCATGGATATTGTTTGCCGGCCATTTTTTGTGTTTTAAATCGTTGATAAAACGCCGTAGTCGCTGATACTTTTGATAAATTAAAAAACATACTCATGACTTGTGCATCAACTGTTTGTTTTTCAATTGTTGTTGATGTCAACATTAAAATATAGATTTGTAATAGGATTTGTGGTAATGATTGTAGGAAAGCTTGAAAAAATTGATATAATTCCACAGTGCGTGGTGATGTAATAATTTTAATGATTTTCATAATCTCTTCATTATCATCACTACGTAATGCCTCAATTGACCAGAATATCCGTTCAGCATATCTACAAGAAATCTCCAAATTATTTAAATTGTTTGTTGTTTTGTTTTAAATAGTAGAAATTACCTCCACACACTCCATAATGGGAAAAATAAATGTTGTAACACTTTAATAATAAACCAAGTAATATTTTCAATACCATAACCGCCCGGATTCGGCCACAATTCCAACGTGGCAATTGTTATAATAAAACACCCCAAAACTGGGGCATACATTAGAAAAACGTCAAAGACGCCCATATATGGTTCTCATCGCAATAATGTCGATAAACAACAACAAGATCACTTGCCAATAAGAAACTATAAAGTAGAAATGATGAAATACTTGGTATTAAATGATTTACACAAACAGTTTGATGGGGTGTCAATGAATAACCCAAAAGGGTACCCTTTATTGTTGCTTTCTCTTCTTCGTTCATTATACACGAAATATACACAATAATAAATAATCTGTTATCTTATCAATTATCATACAAAATTAATCATAAACAATTGTTTCAGGAAATAGATGCAATTATTGTTTTCGATGAAACTTGACATTTTCGTGTTTTATGCAATTTAACATTTAGAATTAAATCACTATAACAATTCAATCGAACAATTATATCAGAATTATTGATTAACAACATCTTTTTTTTGATTTTTTTTTTGAAATATAACCTAAAAAACCTAAACACAATTGTCAAATTATTTGACGGTTTGAAGTGATCCTAATGCCAGCTACACATCATCGTCGTTTAACGCCGCGTTCGTCGAACAGTGTTGTCCGAACGACGAACGACGATGAAAAATTGCAGTGTCGATGCCTATTAGTTTTTAAATGCAACAATAGAGTGCATTGGACTCGATTTAAGTTGGAAAAAAATTTGTACGTTTGGCAATACATATGTAAACAAAAAGTACAATAAATAAGAATTAATTGATGACAGTCACTAATCGTACAGTTTAATTTGTTCTTAATTTTGTTTAAATCAAGTTTCAAGATAAGCTATAAAAAATAATCTTCATGTCAATGGAATTTTATGTTGACTTGTTGGTATCACTTGCGCGTAACACCCGAGCGCAAAGCTATTTCGAATGCTCCATTGTGCGATACGTTGCTGTAGTTGGAACATTCAATGTTGAGCATTATGTCGCATAATGCGCTCTTGTGCCGCAATTGGAAAACACCCAATGTGTAGCATCCATAATGGTGTTGAACTCAATTTCTCGCGCATGCGCAAATGATATAAAGTAGCTTATAGAAAATGATAGTTGCACATTTGCGCAGGCGTGAGCAGTTCAGTTCAATACAATTACGATCACTTCAAACCGTAATGTCCGCTTCACATTATCGTCGTTTTACTCCGCGTTCGTCGAACATCCTCGTCTAAACGACGAAAAATTGCAGTGCTGCAGCGTTCTTCGCTACCACTCCGTACGCTGTTCGTTGAATGCTTTACAACGAATGCGAAGTTAAATGAGTGTTAAAGGGAACTGCTTACGCCTGTACAAATGATATGATAAATTTGAATTGATTCAAACAAGGACATAAAAATAAAAAATCATAATTTATTTCAACTATCAACTAATTAAAATTCTACAATTGCTTTAGAATAACAATCTATTTAATCCGATGTATATAATATTTATTATCTTTTAATTTTCTATATAATGAAATATATTTACCAGCAGCTGTTGTTCTTGGTACAATGAATTTTTCACAGAATTTCGTACGATTCGTGGCTGCTTTACTCAATTGATTATAATTTAAATCGATTAAAAATGTTAAAACAAATGTATAACAATTATGTTTATCTTCACTATATGTTTTTGATGTCCAACATTTCTGTTTACATATTTGCAATAATGTATTATCCCAATGTTCTATCCATGATGTTGGTATTTGATCTAATAATAAACATTGATTCCATTGTTGTTCATTACGATGTCGTCTTAAGCCGTTTCGATCGAATTCAACAATTGTACCAGTTGATGTTGTTACACCAATGTGTAAATCCATTGAATTATAATAATCACTACAATAAATCATCATTATTACAATAATAATTATAATAATAATAATAATACAAGTGACATTTCTTACTTTAAAAAATCACCGGATGTTGGTTTTATAACGACAGCACAAGGATGTTGTGAAGCTCTGATAAACGGATAAGGAACTCTGTAAAAATGATTAAAAAAAATCCTCTTTTAATTAAAAATAATAATAATAATATTAATAATAATAAACTGTATTGTTTCGACTCACCGGAACGGTAACAAGGAGAAGTCGGCTTGCGAAAGATCTGCTTCACAAACCGGACATATTTCCGGTAATGTAAAACAAAACACCTTTGGGCCGCAATGTTGAAAGCACACGATACCCGGATCCATTCCGGTTTTCTTCTCTTCTCACTATTATTATTCTCCTATAGAGTCATTGAAGACAATTACTTGATTTGTTCGAATTACCTTGAACCGGTTCTGACTGAAAGAAATAGGAAACTTGGAAAAATTCTTATCTAGAACTGTAAATAAATACACACCAGGATATGCGTTTAATTTCTAATCTATTGAGATTTTATATATTTGAAAAAACAAACAAACAAATAAACAACCGTAATATTTTTTTTATATTAATTTTATGTAACTTTCTAATATTAACGAAGAACGGTTGAAATTAAATTATTATCTAATTTAATATATTTTTTTTGTATTCAATTCACACATCATCGATTATTTAAGTCAATATCTTTCGTCATTCAATGAAGTGATCTCATACGAATTTTCACATGATTATTATAATTTTTCTTTCCTGTTATGTTAATATTAAATTCAATAGAAAACAATAAGTAGAAGTAATAAATTTTATTTTATTTTTTTGAAATATTTAGGAGAGTAGCACATATGCAATTAATTGTTCTTTGGAAGGATAATGGCAAATGCAAAATCCATAAAATTAAAAAGAGATTTTCCTCTATGTTTTAATTATACCTAATTTACAGTGACGGCGGCAGGGTTTCGTATAAGAGTAGGTACAAAATCTTCGACTTAAAAAACCCAGCAAAAGGCATGTTTGGTTAATTGGGTAGACACGTCATCTTACACCTTATGCACGTGACCATTCAAGCCTCCCCCGCTGGCGCCGTCACTGCTCATTATTAAAGAAATTCTTTTATTATTAGCTAAATAAACGTTGGTTGTATTCTGCAACAAAACTCTGTCGTTATCTTCATGTTTAATGCGGCTACTTGTACAGTAACTTCTCACTAGAGGACAGTCTTTCTCTCAATTCTTCTCTATTTATTTTTAAGCTTAACTTTAACAAAACCTGGCTTGAGCATACCATATGACGTACAAATGAACCATGCAAATCAGTCCAGATGAACATTTACATTAATATGGCGCGTGTTTATGTGGATGTTTAACAACTACTGTAAAAATGGTTCAAATCATCATGACTGTCATCTAATACGATTCGTTCAGTGAAAAATAATATCATGGTTTGGATTGTGACTTTTCCCAGGCAGAGCCAACAAGACAAGGGAGAGAGCGTGGTATTTTCCTCCGGGACCCGCTACTCTGAGGGGGCCCTTGATCGTACACAAATAAAAAAAACACCTTTTTATACGATCTTAGGGAAGAGCAGCTGCCCCTGTTTTGCCCCCCCCTCTGCATAAGTACATATAAATATATTTATATAGGGGCCTGAATACACTGGTTTTCCCGGGACCCGCCGAATCTCTCGACGGCCCTATCCCCAGGGATCCTTTAGGGGCGGCTCATTTTGTCTTCGTTAATCTCGATTTTATGTTTCTTAAGTACGGGGCTCATTTTAAGTGCTTTGCAAAGTAAAAAGAGTTTTATATTCAATAAACTTTATGGCTCATTTGAGATAAGGTCGATCTTAAGTCGCGATTCAGGAAGGTAAGATGATCCGGACCTTATTCTCAATGCTAAACTGTCTTATAGATTATTATGCGACATTCTTTGCTTCTATCTAGTTCAAATCACCGTTGGTTCAACAGATTTTGTCAACATCTATCGAACGATCACGAAGGAATGTGTACGAAGGGAAATGTAAACATAGTGTGGACGGCAATGTGAATTCGATCGAATGGGAACGAAGGCCATGGAATGGCTTGAACGCCGATCCGATAGTTGTCGGTACTTCAAATGGAAATCAATAGTTCGCTTCGATCGTGTTCATGTAGTGTGGACTGAAATAACAAATTTTTGTTTAGAGGAACACAAGCGAATGCAAGGTCATTCATCTACTTTAGTCTACACATGATAATCCCATTCGTTTGCGTTTGGTCCCATTCCTATCCATTTTATCGCAATCCTTGATTCGGTTCCCTTAGTTCCCAGTTCTTCGTGATCGTTCGATAGATGTGGACGGTGCTTAAGACAAGAAATTTCTCCGAGAATGGTGACTTAAATCGACGAAATAAAGATAGAGACTGACACTCAATGATAATTTAGAGTATACATACAATAAACCCTCAATCTTGGTCTCATATAACGACAATTCTGATATTTCTACCTATTATGAGAAATACTTAAAAAAAGAGATCTATTTAAGGATAATTATAACTGGCTTTGCATAACTATTTCAGTTGGTTATGCTAGATTGATCAAGGTAATACTCTTGAATCATTCATTTAAGGTTAAGAAATCATAACCTTTAAATTAATGTGCAAATAAATACACAAAAAAAACCCGCAAAATTTATTTAAAAAAAAACTAATTAAAAATTACGAATAAATGAAAGAAACAAGGAAGGAAAAAAATTGTAATTAAATATGTCTATTTGAGCGTGAAATGTACCTAATAATAATAATTAATATTAATAAAAATAATAATAAAAAACATAAAATCGCGTTAATAACACGAGCTTTAATTAAAACAATTTCCCACATTATAAATAATAATAATAATAATAATAATAATAATAATAATAATAATAATAATACTCATAATAATAATAATAAAAGTAAATAATAAACAAACAACAACAAACCTTATAACAATTACCGAAATTCCACAACATCCGTTGTCCTCAATTTTAACAAATCCAGCTCAAACTGTCTTGTTTGTACGAAAGTCAACAATTGTTAAATATTAAATTTAAATAATAATAACAATAATAAATAAATAATTAAACAATCAACAACACTCAACTGCTAGAAGAAGCAACAACTGACCAAACACCTGAATCACCGTTTGTTTTATTACATTTAAAAACAATTTCACCTCCTTTACTAAAAACTACAACTGTTCTTGTCTTATTTTCATTGTCTTTAAAAAAGGGGGGAAATAATGTTGCGCGCACACACGCACACACACTGTTGCGGCTATCTATCTAACAACTTTTACCTGTATACACACCCGTTTGTATGTGTGTCGTTGATTGACTCACATAATTTTGTTTGTTTATACGTTGCTATAGCAACCATCACATATGTACAAGATCCAAAAATTTTCAAGAAATCTTTGAAGAGCGAAAAAACAAGAGAAATCGTCATAAAAAATTTAAACAAAATCAGCAAGAACAATCAAAGTCTTGTAAGTAACATTTCCAGATAAATAAATAAATAATTAACAGTAATAATGATTTCTATGTCATTAAACCGCAAGTAATCGATATTACACGGATTTTAAGAAAAACTTGTAATTAATGGCTAATTTGCTGTATTTCCTGTTATTACAGTGATCACAAATGTTTATTTATGTATTTATTTATTTACTTATTCATGCAATTTTGCATATTTTCTGTAATTACTATTAGTTGATTGTAAATAGAAAATAATCGGTATCTATATCTCTGAGGAATGGGCGGAGCATCTGGCCAATCCACCAATAATCATCATTCTCATTTTTCGCAATTAATAACACCAACGTATCAGATTCGTTTATCGACATTTGCGCTATTGTTTTTTTGAATATTATTGGTTCGTCTATTTTCAAATGATGGATTAAATTACGATATACGTTTTATTGTATTTTCACAGCCACCTTCGCTGTAGATTATAGCGGAAATTTAAAAGAGAAACTTTCATATTGTTGTAAACAGATCAAAACACCAAGATAATCGTTTTAAAAGAGGATTTCCGTCCTAGAAGAACGTGTGTGATTTTATTGTCTTCTTTCTAACATCCTTTCGTGTTAAATTGTGTTAATTTTCCCATTGTTTATTGATTTACATGCTATTTAGAAATGTGCGAATGTAGAGAGAATCGAAATATTCCCAGAATTAAAGAGAAATCACTATAACAGTTATTTGTATAACAATCGCAAAAAGCTTTCAATTTTTCAATTTTGCAATCAACTTTATTGCATGTTATAATGTAAATAACGATAATTAATGAATTAATTGCAGTTTTCTAGATGATAATGCGTTATGTTGTTCTTCGGTAGTAGTAGTGGCGATGAAACAACGATACTGTTTTACATCATTCTGTTCTTATCAGCATTTATTAGAAGGCAAATCTGGTGTGGTATCGCATGTTTAAGTAACCCCGTATCCACGGTGTATGTTTAGACGATTGGAATTCAACGTATTTCTGTTATTGTATTGATGGCTATACAGGTGTACAATGCCAAACCAATTGGAATGAATGTTGGTCATCGCCATGTCAAAACGGTGGTATTTGTATAGATGGTATCGCTACATTTAACTGTTCTTGTCCACCGGGATTCACAGGTAATTTTTGGCAAAAATCTATAGGATTAATTAACGTAATTAAATGTAATTTAGGTGATCTATGTGAAGAAGATATTAACGAATGTGATAGTAATCCATGTATGAATAATGGTACTTGTTCGGATATAACGAACGGTTATTTATGTAATTGTCTACCAGGTTATTCTGGTGTACATTGTGAAATCGACATTGCTGTATGTAATGCAACAAATGAGACACGTTGTATGAATGGTGGTGTGTGTGTTGAAGGACCTGGTGAAAGTTTCACCTGTATCTGTCTACCAGGTTATGAAGACGTTTTGTGTACTACAGAAATCGATGAATGTCAGTCATCACCATGTCGTAATGGTGGTATTTGTATTGATTTGATTGCTGATTATTCGTGTGCATGCCCATTTGGTTACAGTGGACATAATTGTAATGAGAATGTGAGACTATGTGAGAAGAATCCATGTAAAAATGGGGCATTATGTTTAATTGAGAATGGGCAATCGGTATGTTATTGTGTGCCAGATTTTCATGGTGATTTATGTCAATATCAATACGATGAATGTCAAATTGGACCGAAATGTTTGAATGGTGGTACCTGTATTGATGGTATTGATAATTCCACATGTTCATGTCCACCGAAATTAACTGGATTAAGATGCGAGTGCCTTATTTTAGACAATAAACTCGATTGTACTTATATCAGCCCTAAACCATCCTCTACTACAACTGTAATCCCTTCTACCAGTATTACAGAAGGTATCATTAGTACTACTATCAGTACTATAGCAACTACTACCACGTATGACACTACAACAATCACTGAAGCTACAAATACAGAAACAACAATGACAAATGAAATAGAAACGTTAACATCTACAACAACTGAAATACCAACAGTACCATCTTCTCCAATAACAATTAGTACGGAAGAAACTGTAACATTCACGCCGTCATCTTCTTCCACTTCTTCTACTTCAGAAATTCCGTCATCTTCTGAGACTACAGAACTTTCTACTACTACCAGTACTACTTCCGAAACAACCACTGAAGAAATTCCATCGTCAGCAGTACCAATAGTAATAACAAGTACAACAGAATTCGAGACTTCTATAGTAGAAACTACATCACAATTTTCAACTTTAAAAGAAGAAACTACTATTTCTCCCTCGATTCCAACGTTTTTGACTGAACCTCCAGAAAGTACGACTACAGAAGAAATAGAAACAACTGTCTCATCATCAACTGAGGAAACTCCCAAAACTTCTTCACCTCTTCCTTTCGATTGTACTGAAGCTTCCAACTACTGTCTAAATGGAGGTAGTTGTGTTTTTACACAAGAAAAAGGCTATTATTGCTTATGTCCATTCGATACAGAAGGACAAACTTGTGAGATCCATCTTGGTATAAGACAACCAGCATTTACTGGTGAATCCTACTTAAGCCATCATCTACCAAAGAAATCCAATCTTTCAATAGAATTTGAAGCAAAAACTTTAGCACCAAACGGTTTATGGTTCTATTCAAATCAAGATGGAGCATATGTTGAATTGTATACAGAAGAAGGTTATTTAAAATTTAGATTTAGTTGTGGCTATCAAACAATGTTGTTGAGTGAATTAAAAATTCCGGTGAATACGGGGTATTTGCAAAAAATTGAAACAAAGTAAGTCCAAATTTTTTTCATAGAAATTATGTAATTTCAACGAGATTTCTTAGGTTGGAATTCAGCAAAAATTGGAAGCATTGTGATGCTTCAATTAAAGTCAATGATAGTTTGGCAATGAGTGGTGATCAAATAGCTGTTTTGAATTACTTAACTGTAACAAAACCTTCTTGGTTACATCTTGGTAATGTACCAGATCAGTACTATATTGAGAATCTACCAAAAAATGGTTTTATTGGTTGTATGCAAAATTTAAAGATTTCTAATAGAAGTATCAACGTTTTTAAAGATGCTGAGAATGGTTTTGGTGTTATCGAATGCTCATCATTAGCATGCTTATCAAATCCATGTCTTAATGGTGCTACATGTTTATCAAAACGTGACCAATGGAGTTGTCATTGTAAAAATGGTTTTTTGGGCAAATTATGCGAATCATCCGTTTGTGAAAATAATCCATGTCTTTATGGTGGTACTTGTATACCATTTTCAGGTAGTGGCTATATCTGCCTTTGTCCGTATGGCAAACATGGTCATTTTTGCGAAAATGGTAAATAAGTTGGTAGAAAATTTGCAAAAAACATATTAAAACAAATATCATTTGTAGATATCAACATTAATGAACCCTATTTTACATCATCCATCCATGGTTTATCATCATATGTTGCCTATCCCATACCTGGTGCTATCTCGCAAACGATGGAGCTAAGATTTCGTTTTATACCATCAATGTTGGATCAAATATCGATTTTATTGTTTATCGGCCAAAGGGGTTATCACGATTTTTATTCGGACCATATGGCTGTTAGTTTTGTGAAAGGTTTTATAATGTTAACATGGAATTTAGGTTCGGGACCACGGCGTATTTTCACATCACAACCAATCAGAGATAGTAATAAGAGTTATTTCGTCCGTTTAGGACGAACTGGTCGGCGTGCTTGGTTATTCGTTGAAAATCTCGGTAATGTTACCGGTAGAAGTCCAGGGAATTTGGTACATTTGAATGTTGTACCGATTATCTATCTTGGTGGACATGATTCGGCAAATTTCTCTAGTTTACCGCACGATTTACCGTTACATACCGGATTTTTTGGGTGTATTTTTGATGTCCAACTAGTTTCTGATAATGTTTTAATACCTTTACAAGGCTCACAACAAACACAAGGTAGAGCCGTCGGACAGTGCGGTACTAATGAGTGTTACGAACAGAGTTGTCAAAATAAAGGCGCCTGTCTACATCACGGCAGTACATTTATGTGTCTGTGTCAAGACGGTTGGTTTGGACCAATGTGTACATCAAAATACAATCCATGTGATTCAATAAAGAATAAATGCAATTCTGGATCAATTTGTGTACCATTAATTAGTGGTTATGAATGTGATTGTCAATTGGGCAAAACTGGCAAATTCTGCGAACACAATGAAGATATCACAGATGTTGGTTTTACAGGCAAACGTTCTTATTTATCATTAAAACCATTAGAAATCAAAAATAATCAATTTACAATTGAATTAGAATTACGGCCACTCAATGATAATGGGTTAATTCTATTTATTGGAAAATCCGGAAATGGCGGCGGTGGTGGTGGTTTTCTAACGTTATCATTAATCAATAGTTTATTAGAGTTGAAAATTATGTTAAGTGAAAGTAAAATGACCATAATTGATCCAATAACAATACCAACAACGAAAATTCTCGTTAAAGGTATATGGTATAAAATCCAAATTGGAATATTTGGTAAAAATTCGTACATATCAATTGATAATGTAATCAAATCGAAAATCTTACCATCAGATCGTGGTATCTATCTGACAGATGATGATAGAATCTATCTGGGCGGTCTTCCCGACTTATCCAAATTACCAGTTCTGGCTACCACCAATCTACCAGTACCATTCCATGGGTGTATACGTGATGTCTTCTTGGATTCAAAACAAATACCATTGATACCCGTCAATATTCATCAAGCTAGAAATATCAATGATTGTGATGGTACGGCGTGTGGTAAAGATGCTTGTTTGAATGGTGGCACATGTTGGTTGGATTCATTTATGAAATCGCATTGTTCCTGTCTATTACCACATTACGGTGATCGATGTGAATCACTACCGGATTGTGATGAGAAATTGTGTAATCATGTTGGGAAATGTGATGTAAATGGCAAATGTTTGTGTGAACTCGGCTATAATGGTGCATTCTGTCAAAATCGTATCAATGTAACAATGCCCAAATTTACAGGCAACAGCTATCTAATTATGAGACGAAATTCTGAAAGAAACGAAACATCAAAGATTTCCGTTTGATCAATTTGTATTTAAATTTCACAACAATCCAGAGAGACGCCTTAATCGTGTGGAGTCGAAGAGTTGATTAATTAAAATCTAATTAAATTAATTGTTTGATTGAAATAACTGTTTTAGGATCATAATTTTATTGGTGTTGGTATTGAAAGAGGTTTCCTGAAAATCATTGAGAAACTCAATGGGAATTTGATTGATTTACCAACATCACGGTTCATTTCGGATGGTTTATGGCATAGTTTAGAAATACAATTATCACCATTAAAAATCCAATTAGATCATAATAAAATTAATTACCAGAATTCAATTTCACATTCAACATTATCGTTTAATTCGATTTTTATTGGTGGCATTGGTGCTAAATCGACAATCTTGAACGAAACTGACGGTCTATTCACCGACTCATTTGCTGGTTGTATTGAAGGTTTCGGTATCAATTCACAAGAGATTATTAGAGATTTTACGAATTTTCAAGGTGTCAATATTGATACTTGCCATATTTCTTAAAATATTCATAAAATATTACTGAAAATACACTGCCACAATTTTGATAAATGTAGCAAATTAATGGAGATGATGATTTATTGCAGATAGAATATGATTTCCATCTAAAGATCAAGCTGCGGCATACGTTCAAGTTGTTCTAGTCAAGAAATGTTTTGGATTTTTACGAAAACTGCACATTTTTTATAGTCACCAAAATTCTCCAGTGTCTTGATTAAATTTTTATTCTGTAATAGAAAGAGTTATTTACAACTTTAGTCGAAACATTTGTTGTAAATTTATTGTATTTAGCCCCCGTTTGCTGGTGGTGCAATAAAACAACACTTTAGGAAAGCATAAAAATTCTTATTTTTCTTTTTGATTAAATTAGAATGAACCTTTGCACCGCAATTTTGATAAACAAATAGAATAAATGTAAATATTTCTTGATTGATTTATACTTTCTGTTTTAGATAGATTTCATTTTTGCCATTAATTCTTCTAAACTAACATCATTATCAACTTTCTCACCGACTTCTACGCCTTCCTGACTTGTTGATGGTACATGGTAGGCTAAATCAATACCATGAGCTATTGTTATTTTCTCCGCTTCAAGATTCGTACTTTCATCAATTAATGATATGCCCCATTCATTGTCCTCGTGTAATGGTTTCTCATCTTCGAATACTTCTTGAGCGGTCTCATCGACTGTTGGACGTTCATTGAATTGTTTTTGTCGCAGACAACAATTCGTATCATCACAATTTGGATTCGGTCTTAATTTCATTGTTGGGAAATAATCGATCAATGCATTATAACCTAAATAATTGGTAACAGTACCGAATTTCAATAGATATTTTAATGAGTTTTGAACTAGAAATCCAGCAATGATTCCCATTGTTGTTGGTAGACTTGCTGCACAAACACCATCACGTTTCAATGTTTTCTCATCGATATTTGAAGCTACAATTAATGGAGGAGCACACTGAAATTTTGTCGAATTACCAATTAAATTCATCTTAAAACAATAATGTTATTAAATTACAGCAAAACAAGCTGTTTCACCAGGCACAATAAACTGAACATGACCGGAAACTGCATTTTCAGCAACACCAGATTCAAACCATATCAAATTATGTTCATTACAAATTGCATTAATTGTGAAACGTGCTTCAAAGTTATCCACACAACTTAAAACTAAATCTACAGGACCATTGGTAAGACTTCCAGTTCTACAAAATTTCACAAATCGTTATTTTGTAAGAGTATTGTTTATTTTTGATGTTCTTACTTTAAAATATTTGCAAATTTATCAAAATTCTCAACAGTCGTAATATTATAATTGTGTGTTGAGATATCAACATCGGGATTGATATTCGTTAAAGTTTCAGCAGCTGCTTCCACTTTACTTAAACCAGATTGGTGTGGTTGGAAAAATAAACGATTCATATTCGCTAATTCAACTTTATCATAATCGAATAAGATTAAACGTCCTATACCACATCTTGTCAACATTTCAGCTGTTACACTACCAACACCACCAACACCAACGACAGCCACAGTGAAATTACGAATATTCTCGTAATTATTAACAATACCCATACGTTTTAAGGCCATCAATCGGCTAGAATTGAAAAAAAAAAATTAACATTGAAGAATTGGGAGAATTAAGTTAAACAAAACCTGTATGGATTTGAATCCACAACTTCAGACGACATTGTTTCGATTCTATGGCGAGCATTTTCAGTTTGTTTTGCTAATTTACGTTTTAATTCAGCGATTTCACTGTGCAATTCACTAATTGATGACATTTTCACGTGAACACCATATGGGTCAGTACTGCCCTGGAAACGTCAATCTGACAATTAATTGACAGATGTACACATGTTTGTTTTATTTCCAAATTCACCCCATAGGTAGCGGTAGTATACTCCAATTGCGTGCATGGGTAATACGTAACCATTCATGAAACATATAATGTAGATAGATGTGCACGCATGTATATAGAAGCGTGCTACCAATAAAGACTGCCATATTGCCATAAAATTAAAGTTATAACCAATAAAAAAACACTGTGCTTTATCTTCAAATTTTAAACAAAAGTACAGTAATAAATTGTAGTGAATTTCAACATAATTGATACATACTAGTCTATAAATCAAACATAAAAATATGTTACTTTAAGAAGAGTGGCAACAGCGCAAATTACACTCATACCATGGTGAGTTCTGGATGTGGTGGATTCCATATACGCAACCACTACCATTGACAACAGAAAGTGAGGTTAAGTGTTGCCAAACGAACGTTATTTTTCTGGAAAATTCAACGATGAAACCGGCAATAGTTGCTGATGAGATGTTCCCAGAAGGCGCCGGTCCTTATATGGATCTGGAAGAGGCAATCCAACTCTATTTGGCATTAACGCATCGGAATTGATCATGTTTTTTTGTTGGATTTCAGGCTGGCGGTTCTAGTGGACTTCTAATGGATTTAGCAGCAAACGAAAAGGCTGTTCATGGTGATTTTTTCAATGGTAATTACTCAATAATCTCACTCGTATTTACACTTAAACATTAACGTAAACATTTCAGATTTTGAAGATTTATACGATGATGATGATCTGAATTGAGTACTCATTTAGCTTTGTTTTAAAAAAAAATTTAATTTGTGTTATGAAATATAAAAACAAAAATTATGAAATACAACAAACTGAATAAACATTACATTGAAAAATATTCTATAAACGAAATAATAGTAATAATAATAATCAGGTTCCACTGTGAAATATCCTACCAAACTACAAAAAAAGCTAAGAAATAAAATATGAAAAGAAAATATATAATTAAACGTAAAACTTGAATCTTTCCCGTATTATTATTATTAAATTCTGCCACAGTATCTAATAATTAAAAAATATGTTTTTTTGTTGGTCCACTACAAAAAACATGACCATTTGTGTCTTCGTTTACACTAAAATTTGTCCATATTAACACATTTTCGAATTCTTATCGTTTTTAGTTTTACCCAAGCACTTGTTTTTATCACAGGTGCAAATTTTTTAGTTTCCTTTGCAAAGAAAAAAAAACAGAAAACAGAAAAAAGCTCAATATTACAAATGGTTGTTTCTTCATTAATAGAAAAAGACGTACAGTACTAAAAACTTACACGTTATATATTATATACATACTGATTTTGTGAAAGAGAACATTTAAATTTCTATATATATATATGTATAGCGTTATTTCTTCAAATAATCCTCAAAAATTATAAAATAAATACCAAATCTAACGGTTAAAATAAAATCATGTAATTTCTAGGGTTTTTTTTCATTTTGTTTAAAGAATGAACAACTATCAACTAATAATAAGAATATCTACCCAAAAAAAAAGTTGATCTTCAATGTCGTCAACATTTGTAATTGTTACGATTTGAAAAAATTCGACTTATAACTAAAAATTTAATACTTAACAATAATTTACAATCAGTTTTCTTTTGTATTTGTTTTGATAATGAACAAAAAATAAAATAAAATAAATCCCCGTTAATTTTGGACAGTTATTTGTTTATAATTTGATTTTGTTCAATATTAGTTCATTTCAATATCACTTGACATATCAGAATCACCATCATCATCACTAAAATCTTGTCCACTAGGTGATAATGGATCACTAGATGATTGATGGGAATTCTCTTCATCTAATGTTGTTTCAACAAAATCTTCAGTCATTGTACTTGTACCAGGTGTTTCCGTTTCTAATGTACTATCACTCTCGTCCGTTACACCGAAAGCTAATTCTACAATTAACAATTGATTAGTTTCTATATTTATAAAAAATAGAAACCTTACGCATAACATCTTCGGCTAGAGATTTTGGTACTAAATTTCGGATTTTTTCCAAATTTTCAGGCGTACATTTGCCTGTATCGATATCTATAGCAACAATTAAACATTAATTAGGAAAATGTGTTAGTCTTAATTAGTTAAAAACTCACCCATTAACATTCCAATTGATTTTAAAATATCCAAATCATCGTTTATTTCAAATTTATCATTGAAACGTAATAAATATTCTCTCCTACAAAATCAATAAATTTTAATGTAAAAAAAATATTAACAATTGTATCAACGAATTTGTACTTATTGTCTGAGATCCTACAATCAATCTCAGTCTTTTTATTTGTACTAATAATAACGAAAGGCAATTGTATATAAGAATTTGGTGGTGGTGGTCCATATTTCTCTTCAGCTTCTTTATTTCTTTGTGCTAGATTTTTAAATGATATTTGATTTTTAATTAATTGTTGCAATTGTTTCTTTTTCTCTTTAATTATATTCATTTTTTTAATTTTCTCACGTTCTAATTGTATACATTCTTGTAATGAATTTGTTGGAAGACCAATCCATCTAATTTCTTTCTTTTCTTTTGATATTATATTCATTGCCATTAAAACATTTAATGCATCATATACACGTCTTCTAATATTCTTTTGATCATACTAATAGTTGAAAATAAAAACAAAAATCGTATCAATATTTATCGAAATTAAGCAAATTTGGAGAATATTTACTTGATCTGCTAATGAATTATTACTGCTAGCATGTGCAAATTCACCAACTAATTCATCAGCAACTTCATTATAAGTTGTTTTACCTTTTTTACGGACTTTCTCGCAAACTTTCATAGAGAAATGACGCAAACCTTTGCCAACCTTTTCCGATTTTCGTCCTCTTTTACTACTACTAAAAACAAAGATAAACAAACAAACAAAAAAAAACAACATTTTAATAACAACAATAGCAAAATAACTTACGCATCTGGAACATATTCAATATCTAAAGGATCATTATTACGTTTCCTTGATAAAATCGGTGGCGATATAATTTTTGGACTTGTTTGTTGTAAAATCGGTAAGCCTGTACTTTGATTTATTGATAATTTTTGTGATGTACTATGTGGTACCAATTTAATATTTTGCTTAAAAAAAGAAGGATTTCTCCTGTTAGTATATTATAGAAATAATCAAATGTAAATCTTACCATTTGTGATGGTGTTAAACGTATTGTTTTTGCACCTTTTGGTAATTCATTTAATGGTATACCACCTTGGAATTATAAAATTAATATAATTCAGAAATTCGCCATTTGTTTTTTTTTGTAATACTTACTAGTTGTAACGAATTTTGGTGTTGTTGCTATTGTTCGTAATAATTGTGTAGATGTACCTGTTGTGTTAAATATCTGAAATTATACAAACACAAATAAACAATTTTTTTTGTTATATTCTAATAATGACGTAAACGATTTTGAAACAAGTTTGATAATTTACGCTTAATAAACAATTTATCAAATATTTGCTGTTTGACTATACTACTAACAAATTATCGATTAAATTCTTATAAAATTTAAACTATTTCCATGGAAAATTCTTCATTATTTGCTAAATCAAATCAGCAGAAATGAAGTTTTTAAATAGGATTATTATTAAATAGATAAGTTATCTCTGCTATAAAAACCTCAATTAATAGAATGAAAAGTTTTATCAATAATTAAAACAAAAAAAAGCACAGAAACTGCTAGATTTTATTAGAATTTCCCACCTTTTAATAATGGTTTTAATTGTGATTCCTTCAATTAAAGAAAATAAACAGAATATTACAAATATTGATAGAAAATTTCCTTCTATTCTATACGTTCAAAATAATTCTAATATAAAATTAAAATATCTATACTGAACAAAATGTACCATATAAGCGAGAAAAAACGTCACTCTTAATTATAGTTCTTTTGAATTCTGAATGTTGGCGACCAGTGATTTATGTCAAATTCGAACCCATATCTATATCCGTTGTATAATTTTTTACCTTCTAGACACATGTTGTTGTTGAATTACAATTATCTAAAATCCGGTTAATTTAAATAAACCCAAAACAATTGAATCGTAATTAGATGATTTTAAAAGGCAGATTACATTTGTGTAACACTTTTGAAACAGGAATACCACACGTGTTTTTTTTGTCGCCCCCCTAGACTTATTACATCGCCTACTTGATATACCCACTTTTTTTTATCATATTGTAGAGTTTTTACTTTTGATGGTGCCAATAATAGAAGGTTTCTGGTGGTTCTTTTTTTGGTATATTTACCTGTACGCCGTCTGCATTTGTTGACGATTTTATGAGTTTTACCGGTTGTCCTGATACAGTTGACGTCATTATACTACCAATTGTTTTGCCAGCTGGTTGGACAACTTTGATCATCTGTGGTTGCCCTGTGAATTATCGAATTTACAATCGTTTATTTCTACTCAATTCTGTATGATAAATGATTGGAAATTGTATCGAAATTTCACAATTTCCATCGAATAATTGAAACAATATTCGATTTTATCAAAATTCGTTTAAAAAATATGAATAAATTGTGTTAAAAGAATGATAAAAAAAATCAAATTACCATTTGTACCTTGGATAACCCAATTCGTTGTATTACTTTGTTGTGTCATTATTCCAATGATTTATGTGATAAGTTTCAATAATTATTTAATAATTGAATAACAGTTTCATCATCTAAAATATTCAATAAAAAAACCAACAGGATAACACCACACACACATATACATACAACAAATTTTTTCAGATGTGTATAGAGATACACAAAAATGGCGACTATTACAATTCAATATTTCAAACAAATATTTTATTATCATATATTATTATAAATTCAAAATTAATTGTGTCAAATTATAATTGAAATTATCAAATTTAATATCAATGAAATTTTAATTAATTTTATATAGATTAAAACACTTTTATATGCCTTTAAATAAATACCATTCCGTGCTGATTCTAGTTAAGTATGAGCTTGGCGGCGGGCACAAAGACTTGTATCTGATTGGTTAATAATAACACCACGTGGGATACGCTGTTGGACTGACGATGCCGTTAATACCGGATTCGGCCGATTCCATTCAAAACCGCAGAAAATCTCCCGCTCAACAAATTAAACAACTATCACACAATTTACAAGCAATAATTCTATGATTTTCCGAAAATTTAGACAATTTTTTAACGGATTATCCGGTAAATTACTGATCAATCTGAAATTAATTAGGTAAATTTTCGATAAATCGTAAAGACGTTTAGTTTCATAGAAGTAGAGGGCGTTCTTATACCCCCAAATCAGAAGCGGCTCGTGTTTCTATCGGAGAAAAGAAATTCACATTAAAAATTGTTGATTGAAATTAAATTGGATGCAATTAAGAATCGATAGATGAAAATTGATTTATTGCAGTGATAATTCTAATTCTACTGTATAGGAGTGAATTTATTACTTTTTTTCGCAACGAAACCACCATCTCTTGACTATTGTCTGAACTACAGGAAGCTGTCAGATTTTCGACAGCTGTCAATCTTGTTGGGCTGCGGTAATCTTTATTTTTACAATTTTTAGCAATATTTGGCAATTTTATCAATTAAACACTGATTAATTTCAATTTTAGCTGATTGCTGATCAATAATAATGGGTTAATTGTGCCGGTTTTAGTGAAATTTATGAATTGCACAAAGAGTAAGGTTAGAAAATCGTGTAAACAACAACGATTTATTTAAAGAAATCTCAATAATTTCTATAGAAAATGGTGCTATCAGTGACTGAATATATTAAAGAAATATGCCAACGTTTAACAAAGATCCGTTTAAGTCGTATAGTTGTTATGGTTTTTATTATTTTAATTTTAACACCATTATTTACACATTTGTATCTATCAAATATTGAACGTAATAATGTAAATCATATAACACACAATGCACATTCACATATCGATTTACCCGAAGATTTAAATCTGATGAAAGAATCGGATTTAAAAGTTGGTGTTGATGAATTGTTACGTATAAAAGGTTCCGTATTAAGTGAATTACGTGATATGGAACGTAAACGACAGAAATTACTAACGGAAATACAATTGTATACAAAGAATATTGATGAATTAAAACAAGAATTATTACATCAACGAACGAATTTGAATCGTTTAAAAATTAGTGTTGAACAAGCACAAGTGGCACAACAAGAAGCATTACAACAAAACACACCAGATTTAGCATTACCAAAACGTTTAATTATCAATGAATTACCAATAATACAACCCTCATTACAATTAACATTAATACAAAATTGTCGTATGTTTAACTGTTTCGATCATTCAAGATGTTCATTAACATCCGGTTTTCCTGTATATTTATACGATCCAGATGAATATCCTGTAATGAATGATGGTTGGGATGTTGATGGTTTTCTAAAGACAACATTAAAACAAACATTAGGATACAATCCACATTTAACAAATAATCCAAAAGAAGCATGTATCTATCTGGTGTTAGTTGGTGAAGTTCTGAAAGATGACTACAATAATAATAATAATAATAATAATAATAATGATGATAATGATAATGTGAATCATCAAATACATTTACCACCATTGGATTCAGATGCTTTAAAACGATTACCGTATTGGGGTGGTGATGGTCGGAATCATATTTTACTGAATTTAAATCGACGCGATTTAACATCAGCATCTGGTGATATATTCGCATTAATAGATACAGGTTTGTTTGGTGTTTTTTTGTGTGTATCAATTTCTAATTGTTTTGGGTTATTTACAGGAAAAGCGGTTTTAGTACAATCAAGTTTTACATATAAAAAATTCCGGCCCGGTTTCGATTTGATTGTATCACCGGTTTTAGGACCGCCAGGTGGTGATGTGTGGCAAGAATGTGCAACGATGTTACCGGCACGTCGCAAATATTTATTAACATTTCAAGGTGAAATCAAAAACAATAAATCACCATCATCATCATCATCACCACCAGCTACAATAGATACGGATGATGATGATATTAAAGAACATACAGAATTAGATAAATTTATAATTGATCATTTAAAAGATTTGGAGAAAACTAGTAAATCTGATAAATTTGAATTTGAATTTGAATGTATACCAGCTATTGATGATAATGTAAATATAGGTACACAAGATTGGTCATTGTGTGGTACAGATAGTTCGCGTCGATCTGTATTAAAAGAATCAACTTACGTTTTAATATTTGCACCGAAATCATTTGAATTAATATCAACAACATTATTACAAGCTAGAATTTATGAAGCATTACGTTCTGGTGCAATTCCAATCATTTTAGGTGGTGATCAAATACGTTTAGCTTATGATGAAGTCATACAATGGAAACGTGTTGTTATATTTCTACCACGTCCGCGTATAACTGAATTACATTTTCTATTACGTGCTATACCAGATGAAGATGTTTTATTGATGCGCCGACAAGGTCGTTTAGTTTGGGAACGTTATTTAGCATCAGTACAAAGTACATTAGATACAATTGTTGCTGTATTACGTGATCGTTTAAATATACCACCAATACCTGTTGAAACAGTTACAGCATTATCTGTATTTAATGAAACATTCCAACCGATACAAGTTGCTGTATCTGTTGATACAGAACAAGAAGAAAGTTTAGGTCCATTAGAACCACCATATAGTAGTCCATCGTTTCGTAGGAATTACAGTTTAAGTTTAACACAAGGACATAAATTGTGGAATGATTGGGGTGATCCATTCCATTTATATCCAGCATTACCTACTGACCCCATATTACCATCAGATGCGAAATTTCTAGGATCTGGACGGGGTTTCCGACCGATCGGCCAAGGACAAGGAGGCAATTAATTCTATTTATTATCAATGAATTTATTAAAAACTTATGTGATTTATATTGAAATTTACAGGTGCTGGTAAAGAGTTTTCAGAATCTTTAGGTGGCAATAATCCCCAGAACAATTCACAGTTCTATTATTAACATATGAACGTGAACAAGTATTATTAGATTCAATTGCCCGTTTACGTGGTTTACCATATTTAAATTCTGTTGTTGTTATATGGAATTCACCACGTCCACCAAGTTCTGAATTACGTTGGCCAGATATTGGTGCACCTGTACATATTATAAAAGCTGCACGTAATTCATTGAATAATCGTTTCCTGCCATTAGATAATTTACAAACTGAAGCAATATTATCAGTGGATGATGATGCCCATTTGCGGCATGATGAAATATTATTTGGTTTTCGTGTATGGCGTGAGCATCGTCAACAAATTGTCGGTTTTCCAGGACGTTATCATGCATGGGATGTAAATACACAAAATAGTTGGTTATATAATTCGAATTATAGTTGTGAATTAAGTATGGTATTAACTGGTGCTGCATTCTTACATCGTCATTATTTACATTTATATTGGAAATGGTTGCCGCAAGCTATACGAGATAAAGTTGATGAATATATGAATTGTGAAGATATTGCGATGAATTTTTTAGTTAGTCATATAACACGTTTACCACCCGTTAAAGTAACATCAAGATGGACATTTCGTTGTCCTGGTTGTCCACAAAGTTTATCAGAAGATGATACACATTTTCAGGAGCGACATAAATGTATCAATTTCTTTTCACAAGTATTCGGTTATACACCGTTATTGAATACACAATATCGTGCTGATTCAATATTGTTTAAAACACGAATACCACACGATAAACAAAAATGTTTCAAATTTATATGAATTGTTTTTTTTTTTGATTTAGTTAAGAAGGATTCAATTAATTATGTGATTTCAGCATGATTTCTCTTATATCGTGTCTCGTGCCATTCGTTGTTTTAATCCAATTATAATGCGTTGTAAATATCTCCTTGTTTTTTTTTTGTACATACGTGTAATTAAATTATTTTAATTGTACAAATTTAATTTAAAAACTCAATAATAATAATAATATAAAGAAATACAATTAACCTGTTTGATCTTTTGATTTACTATCGTCAAAATCGATAAACCGTTTCTCATTTGCATCTTGTTGTTTATTCGAACTGGTTGTGCTACCTAACACCTGCCCACTATCACCTTCTTGTACTGAACTTAAATCATTTTCACCACTAAATAGACCACCACCAGTTGCATTATTACCAAAAACTGGTGTTGACGTTAATTGTTGTTTCTCTTGTGAATCATTTGTAGATTTCGAACTATCCGAATTTGATTTCGTTAATTGTTTCATTAAGAAACTTTTCAAATTGTCTTTACTTTTATTTTTACTGTCATCAATATTTCTAACAATTGATTCTTGTATTGTTGATGCAGTATTTCTTAAATCAATCGATGATGACGATGATGATTCTAATGCTAAAGCTTTACGTGTTTTACGTAATGTTGGTATAGCCCATGCCATACCTATACTTGTTAACATCTCCTCCATTGCTTCTTCAATTTCGGATTTATCGCTATTTTCATTTGATAATTTCGTTTCATTGGTTTTGATTGATTCAAGCGGTTTATCTTGGTGGTCAAGTTTTGCTGTTGATACTTGACTATCGGCCTCTTGAATTGTTGATAATTCATGTGGTGTACCTAAATTTTGTTGTGGTGTTAATAAACCTTTTGATAGTGGTGGTTTTGAATTGTTTGTTGTTGATATCATATCGAATTTTGGTAATTTTGGTATATTTAAAGCAATAGATGTATCTTTTTGTTTTTCATTTGGTGGAACTTCAAGTAAACGCCTATATCTTGCTAATAATTCCTCATCATTAATCACATTGTCATCTTTCTTTGCCAATGCTAATTCTCTTGGTGTTAGTTTCTTTAATTTTTGTGCATAACTTAGATCGATTTCAAATAATTTCCTGATAGCTTCATCGTTGATTGTTGTTGATTCATTTGTATAACTATTTGATGGTGTTTCAATTAACATTTTTTGTTTTTCAGCACGTACTTTATCGATCATATCAGTTAAATTTGAGATTTTCTTATTACAAGCATCTACAATTTCTGTATATTGATCAATATAAGTTTTCTGTTTATCATTATTATCAATTACTAATTTTTCAATACTTGATTCACTTGAATTATAATGAATTGATGATGAATTCTCAAATGGACTAAGTGCACTCTTTATATCATTTGATGATAAATTGAAATATTTCATAACATTTTTTAATTGTTTCAATGGTGCATTCGATGGTATATTAACAATACTTTGTGATGGTGTTGATACTTCACTTGGTGAACTTGCTGATAGTTCACCAATATGTTCTTTTGTTGAATCAATTAATTTCTTTATATATTTTAATAATCTTGGATCTAAATTACCATTAATATTAGAATGTTCTGGTAATTTTAATTGTGAACATGGTGGACGACCACTATTACCACTATTTGTTGATGAACTTTTACTAAAATTTGGTGGACTTAAGTACGATGTTGTTGTTGTGTCAATAGGTGAATTTCGACTTAATTGTTGTCGCCATGATGTTCCGCTTTTATTTTTCGGTGGTTTATCTTTCATTTTAATTTTTGGTGGTGGATTTACGATAACTTCCGGTTGGTTATCTTGTTGGAATTTTATCAAAATTTCATAAGGATCATCTTTTCTTGCCATTTCAATATCACAAGTACAAGGCACATGAGTTTTTGGATGAATCTTTTGCTGTTGTTGTTGATTCTTGTCATCAATAATAACTGGTATCATAGGTGATGTTGCAACATCTGTTTCTATTTTAGGTGTAGTTTGTGTACTAGTATTTTGTAAAACTAAAACATTAGGTTTTGGATGGGTTTTTGTTTTTTTACGTATGAATTTTGTTTGTGTTGTTTTATTCTCCATATTATTGACATCATTATCACTAGAATTTGGCGATGATAGGGTTCGTTTTCTTTTCTTATCATCTCTTTTAATATCTTTCTCATTTTCTCGCAATAATTCGTCTTTTTGTTGTTGTAAATTATCTAATAACTGTTTTAATTCATCTTGGAGATTTTTGTCTAATTTCTCTTTATTTAAATCTGTATCCCATTTTGGTAATGTAATAATTGTCGGTTTAGGTTCTTGTACAAATAATTTTTCATAAACATTATCCAAACGGTTCTGTTTTCTACGTTCAACTTCCTTCAAACGTTCGTCACTCATATGAAATTTCTTATTATCTTTTCCATTAGCATCGAGTAAATGTTCTTGTTTTTGTAACAATGGTAATTTCTGTAATAATTCACGGTAATCACGATTGATGCGTTCACGTTCTAATGCCTTTTTACCACGTAATTTGGCATCTTTTTCACGTCGTTGTTTCTTATCATCTAATTCACGGTCACTTAATATTGGTGATGTTGTGAAATCGTCATCAGTTATACGATCAATACGTACTGATGATGGTTGATCACGTGATAAACTATTTCTATAATCACCCTGATTAATTTTGTCCTTACGATTTGTTTTTTTTGTTGCTGCTGTTGTTGTTGTTGTTGTTGGTGAATGATCATATTTTTGTTTCAGTTTAATCTTGGGTTTTATAGGAATTTCATCGGATTTCCTGGTCCCTTCAACAATTTCTTGTTGTTTATTAGCATGAATTTTCATATCAACGCATTGGCAATGATGGCAACATACAATTTTCGGTTTTTCAGTTTCAATTTTTCCATCATCATCGGATTTAGTGTCGTCAAGAATTTCTGAATAATTTTGTGGTGGATTTAACAATTGTCGCAGTTTGATACGTTGAGAAATTCGGGTATCTTTTGGAAATTGTTGTTCAATCTCTGAAGTTTGTACAAATTTATCTTTAATTTTCTCGTCTGTAAAATTACAATCGAATTATTATGTGCGTATTTAACGGGAAAATCATTAAATTACCTTCAAATAAGCTGGGTGTTGTTTGTTGTTCTTTACTAATAACTTCTGGTGGTTTTGTTGTTGTCGAAACTACATTACTTCTTAAATTCAATTCGTCAATTTCTTGATTTTCTTTTTCTTGTTCTCCATTTGAATGCTTCTTTTGCTTTTTTGTTTTGAATTGCTTATTATTCTGTTGGTTTTTATTTAAATTTGCTGCACGATCATTTTCAATATCTCTAACAATTTTTTTACGTTGTATCGGTATTGCTTGTTTAATATTTTGCTCATTCTTCTCTATTTGTAATTTATCTAAAGCATTACGGCCACGTTCTTCAGCTAATTTATTATTAATAACATGTTGTCTATTAAATTCATCTTCTACATCTAAAACACTATCAACTTGTCGATGCCCTAAACCAATTTCATCTAAAGCATCCTGATATTGATTTTGTAATTCTAATAGTTTTTTTGCTTGCCAACACTGTAATTGTTCTTCACTTTTCTGTTCAAAATCTGATGTTGTTGTTGTTGGTATTTGTGTTGTTGATGGGTTTTGATGCACTTTTTTACGCAATTTCTCTGCAATAGTTTTCGATTGTTGCCGAACTTGTTGTAGACGCATCAAACGACGTTTTTCAAATTCACCTTTATTGCAACTATTGAGCATTTTGCCATTTCTAATTAATACAGGATTACCTGATACGTTTACATTAATTGACATGTTTTTAAAAAAACATGACCGTTACACCTATGGCGCCATGGTTATACTAAAATGACAGCTACTACACTGCTATCTAGCTTTGAACGTTCCAACTATAAGTCACTGTACAGAATGAACGCAATACAAATATAATTAATTAGCAATATGTTGTTTTATATTAAAATTAATTAATTTTGATTAATTAACAGATGATTGATGGTCAATAATTACTTAACTTTCTTCATTTTATCACTATTATATCTGTAGTCTATACTTGTAATACCATTGGAACATCGGCCATTACAATAAAAATCTCTGTATTACCGATATAAGTTACACAGTTGCCATAGTTGATTGAATCATATTTTTTGTTAATTTCCGCATTATTTTGCGATTTGTCAGCTAGAGTTGTGTGATAACTAGCGTTTTTATATTCTGTTAATCGCATTTAATAAAATAAACAGATTATCAACAATAATATAGATTAGAACAAGTGCGCTCTCTATTATTTAGTAGTATAATCACAATGGAACGACAGTACTTCGCTGACTGTCAATAGATAGCGCATCACTCTTTTAGGCATACACGCAAGCCAGTGGCGGTACGTTCTTTACAGAATCTCCCATTTTTTATAAAAATTTAACTGTAATTCCAAAACTTTAAGTAAATAGCTGGAAAAGAAATAAACACATATTTACTAGATAATATATAGGTACTTTATTGATAAATTTGACAATTTCAATTTTTATTTTCACAAATCTCGCTCTAAATATGAACAAATTTTCGCAACTAATGTAAATATATAATTTTTATTTTTTTAAATATATATATATATATATATATATATATATATATATATATGTTTTATGATGTATATGCACCTTAATCTATATATGTTTAATGCAAAAAATAAAATAAAACTTAACATGATTAACTTAAAAATTATAATGTTGTATATGAATACTCTGAAAAGTATATAATTTTATTGTATAATATAAATACTCTATAGTCTTAAAATTGACAATAACAAAAAAACACAAAATAATAATAATAATAATAATAATAATAATAATAATAATAATAATAATAGCAATAATAATAATAATAGCAATAATGAAAGACTTAGAGGTAATGAAATGAGTAAATATACGATTTGATTAATAAAAATTAAGTGCACGATTGATTGCGTTCCTTAAAAATATCATTCTTTTTATTATTACTTTCTTTATTTTAATTTTAAATATATATGTCTATAAATTTAGTTTTATATATATATATGTTATATATGTACGATAAAAATTTTGAAGATACGACAATAATACAATAAGCAGACGAACAAATTATAATAGAAAAGAAAAATGTATCTAAATAGTAACAACAACACCTTATAGGGCAGTGATTTTAGCGTAAAAAATCCGATGATTTTGATATTAATACACGCCAATAACATTTATCAATTCTCAGCCCTTAGACAAAAAAAAACGAAAACTATATGGCAGAACAACTCTTTCTCTTATCATTATTATCATCAATAATAATAATAATAATAATAATAATAATAATAATAAGTCTCACTTACATTTCTCAAAATCTCTAAGAGTCTACTACTTTTTCAAATACAGCAAGTGTCAATATCATCAAGTGAAAATGGCGCAAATTTGGGTATATTTTCGTATTTGTTTCAAAACACCCATTTAACAAGACTAATGATAATAATAAGAAGAATAATAATAATATAAAAAATAAGGTAAGGTAGCGCGACGAATTGTTTTTATTTACGCACTTTGGCTTTGAGATCTTTTTTAAAACAATATGATTTCCCTGGTTTTCTGACGCATATTTTAGGAATTTTCTAAAAAAAAACAATCCATTTATCATTATTAAAAAGATTGCTTTTTTTTGAAAATTGCTTGTTTCTTTCGTTAATTTCGTATATTTAAAAAGACTTGTACTTCATCAGCATTTATTAAATGTGAGATCGCTTATGGTTTTTTGTTTTTTTTTCTTGTTTTTGAATGAGGAAACGAACACTTTTTTTGTCTCATGATTTTTCAATTTGAGGTCACTGTGGAAATTTTCGAGTGTCCTTTATCACTCGTGTTATTTTGAGGGATTATTTGGTTATGGATCAGTCGCCGAATCGGGAGCACGCTTTTTTCCATTTGCATTGTGTACACCATTGTTCCCTATGTTCCATACCATAAACTTTACGGCATTTCTTATTTTCACCACGGACACGACGTGGTGATACTGGTGTTTTTGGGCTATGTGGCCGTGGTGATAATTTCAATAATTTATGTGGTGATTGTGGTATGATTGGTTGTGGTTGTGTTAATAAATTTTGTCGCATTGTCCCAACTAATTGTCGTTGATAATCGGGATCTTCATGGGGTGGTCTAGCCATATCACGGTGTGATAATGTTGGTGGCGGACTAGTTAGACCCATTTCGATTTCTGTATAATAGAATTCTTCTTCACCAGCACAGGCAGTGTGAGTTCTGTAAAATCGATAAGAAATTCCTTTATTATTACCCTGATAAAATATTATAAAATAATCCTTGAAATTTGCACGATTTGGACCCGTTACAACACCAGCTGATCGTTCGGCTAAGAATAAATTTGAAACAAAACAAAAAAAAATCCTCTCCCGACAACATTTACACTAATCATACTGATGATGTTTTTAAAACGCATACACACACAGTAATCAAACGAAACACGTGCAGCCTTGTGCATTTTACTATTATTTACAAATACTTCTGTTATTTTGTTAAATACCCATCGAGCAAATTTCCTCTAATCATGACTAAAATTCCGCACCAAAAAAATACGAAATCATTTGGGAATTCCGCGATTTTTCTTCTTTTTTTGTTGAACTATTTATGGTAAAAATTTCTGGTGTGGCCAAGGTTGTGTCTATTTGTTTAAAAATCCATTTCCAGATCAGTGATTGATTTATTTTATTATTGTTCTTTAAGAATTACTTTTATCAAGTATAATACCGTTTGCTAATTTCGTAAATAACAAGATTTATTTATGAATGAACAAACCAGTGGCGTAACACAACATTAAACAAAATTGTTAACTTGCCCTTGGTTTTAATTAAATTAAAAAACACATAAGATAAATCGCGAACTATTTAGATAATAAGAATTTTTTTGTAATTTGCTGGTCCTATAAATACTAGTGACCCTGATGGAATTTTCGCATAAATTTCGATTGTTTTAAATGAATCTAATTGGATTTTTTTTGTCAAGGATCAAGGAAATTATTGTGGTAGGAGCACCACAAACACTCCTATACAAAAATTTACAAGGTCCCATCAATAAACAAATTATTACGTAAATATACACGCAATACACGTGTGTATTTTTTAACTCTTTTCATTAACAAAACAACAACAGCGCAGTAGTAGCGCAACAATAAAATTTAACCAAATATTGTTTTGATTAGGATTTATTATGTAATAATTATAGAAATTGACGAATCAACGCTACAATCGTCTGATTAATTAAAGTCTGTAAGCCAATTGGCACCGCTTATAAAATAATTATTGCCAAGGTTAATGTCAGGCTGAAATTATTTAAAAATTCTTCTTGTTTTTTTTTTGATCTCTGCCGAATCCTACACACACACACACGTGCGCCCCTCTTTAATTGACGATTAGAGAGCAAAAAATAAACAAAATTAGTGGAATTCTTGATGTGTTGTGTGTTTTTTTTTCGCGCAAGGTAAAGATGACGAAATATCCTTGGTCTCGCACCGTTAAAAATTCCGTTTTTGGCAACAACAATTCGTGAAAACGAAGAGACACCGTTAATACATTGACGTGTCATCTTTTGTTTCTTTTTTCGTATATTTCTTGCACAGATGTTGTTATCGACGTGAATTGATAATAAAAAAAAACAAACTGTGAGTTTTTCTAAAAATAGACACGAAGGGTAGTCAGGTATGGATGAACAAACAAAAAATAAAAGTGAATGGCTCACTATGTGGGGGTTGATGATCGTGTAAGTTGGAAAAAAATCCAACATGTGCTCTGATTGTAACTTGAGATTTTTTTGAGAAGAATAAAGAAGGGTTAACGTACCTTACGTGAGCCTCAATGGCCTCGCAGGTGTTGGTAATTTTCAAACAGCTAGGCCATGTACATTGGAATACAATACGTGTAAGATTCTGTAACAAAGAAAATACAAATAAAAAATCAAAATTTGAGGGGTTAGTTGTAGTGTCTGTAAATACAAAAAGCAGGTGTTTTCCTTTTCCAACAACTATCTGGTCATTGACATACACACAAGACTTGTGTAAAAAGAAGGGAAACGAACTAGTCCCCCTTCAAAAATTCTTTTCACTTATACCAACAGGTAGTAAGGGGTCTTTTGAGAAGTTCTATCATCCCTTAAATACGACATTCTTTTATCAAAGTAGAAGATTAATAACCATCTAATTAAAGTATTCGCGAATTATTGATGAAATATTCTCGGTTCGAGGTAAATGAAAAGGGGTTGGTCTTGGCGTTCTCTTTCTCTTCGTGTACGTCATGTCGTTGAAATCCGAACAAAGAACGTCATCAACGCTCCAGAGGAAGAGATGTCGTAGGCCAGGAGTTTTGTATTCGTGTTATCCTTGTCTAAAATCAGCTAGAGCGTAGGTGGCGGCATCAGTAATAGTGGTGGTGGTTATTATGTTGCCAGAAAAGCACAGGATCGAAGCAGCAGTGGTGATGACGTCGTTAAACATGCCCGTACAATGCTGGCTATGGATCGATATGTTTATAAAGAGAGAATGCCACGTGCAAGCCGCCCCTGAACGCAGCAGCAAAGGACAAGGCTTTAAGGATCAAAGTTGGTCGAATCCTTTGTCCTTGGCCTGCAAACTGATCGCCACCACCTCCCCGCTAATGCTGTAGCATATCCACACACACACACACACATTCTGTCACACCAATTCACATCAATAATCCGTGGATTATCAAAGGGCCATTGCGTTATCAAAATGTTCATTTTCAGCAAACAACAAACACACGATTAATTACGGATGCGGTTGAACCGTAAAATTATTATTTAAAAAAAAATTGAAAAAAAAACAATTCGCCAATTTCCTGTAAACAAGAATTACGAACCTACAAAACAAGTTGTTGTTTGTTCGTTTGTTTGTTTTTTTAAAATAAAATTCCCACATTTATATCTCTAACATCTTTAAGTACAGTTAATAGAATTGATAGAAATGGCGTCGTCTGAACTGGGCATTAGCGCCGCATAATTAAACCGAACCTTTTCCGGGCCAAAATTGGAAACGGTAAAAGACTAAACAAAAGAAAACGATGGCACAAATGAAATTGTTTTCTATCAAAGGAAAATCTTTAAATTTGCCCCACCTCCAACCAAAACAATTATATTTCTGTGTAATTTGAGACTTAATTAAGAAGGCGACATTCATAAGTTCTCATTTCTAACAAATTACCAAGTTTAATGTCAGGGTTGGTTGTTGGTTGCGTGTGTATGTGTGTTTTCTTTTTATTTGTTAAGTCAATGGTAAAAAACCCAATCCGACCGACAATGACCTGATTTATTGTAAAAATATTCAGTTGCTGTTGTTGTTGTTGTTGTTGTTGTTTGAAAAAATCATCAAATCATAATGATTTTGCAATTCTTCTTCTTGGATAAATAGAGATGATGATGATGATGATTTCCGATAAATGAATTTATTAATAAATTATTGCTGAAAACAACATTCAAATATATCCGACCTAGGTCATCATATTTAAACATATACGGGGGTTTATTATCATCAAAAAAATTTTAAGCAAAATCCACGAAATTTTATCATTTTAACCGGAACCGTTATTGATAATTTTTTTGTTATTATTAATAAATACATAGTTAATTAGATCAATTTGCAATTTATGAAGATTTATTGAAAATTATGGCAAGAACCTGTACATATTGTCTCACAATCAAACACAAAGGAAAACAATAACAACAACAACAACAACAACAACAAATATCGATTGAATGAATCAGCAGAATTTTCAAATAATTATTATAAATAATCTGTTCATAGATAACTAGATTTGGCAGCCTTATTCGGTTATTGGAAAAAAACGAGGCGATTTCAGGTGTATGACCGGCTGTTACAAGTTTCTTTTGTGCAGTAGTATGTCTCCTTGTTGTTGTTGTTGTTGTTGTTGATGTCGTCGTCGTTATTAGAGACATACACGTGGGGTGTTGTTGCACTGCATTCAACCAGTGTCGGAGCCCTATTGCGATGTAAACATTGCGAGTTCAATGACCTCCCCCTTATTATACACGATACTACCAAGTCCCCACCGAACTATCTAAATAACAGCCCCCCTATACCCTCGTCGTCATATGTTATATAGAGACAAACATATCGTCTTTGTGATTCTGTAAATGTATTTCTATGAATTTTGTCGAATTTCTATGGCCAAATATTATAAACATACATTGTGAAGAGATAACGGCAAGTGTCCTTGACCTCTTATCAGCGATTGTGTCCTCAATAATTTACGACACTCTTTATAAATTCTGCTATTTATTCCGTTATAATGATGATGATCGATTTCATGTTTGTTTTGTTTTGGTCTTCTTGTGGACCCAATATGACGACATCATGAATTGCGTTTTATAATCTATCTCTTTCATGGTTTATTTTATTATTTTTGTTGTTGTTGTTGTTGTTTTTGTTTTTGGTTTTGTTCATACAGCAGTAGTATCTAGTAGGTGAGTATAGCACGAAAGGGAAATGAACTTCAATTTCATTTGTTCAAACTTTACCGTTATCAACATAATTCTTCTATTGTTATCTAATTTTCTATTAATTCTTCAATTAATCATTTTATTATTCAAATCAAATGTAAGTCTGCAATAATTGGAAGACACGAGACAAGCAGGCTGTGGTAGAATTGGCACGCCTACACGATTTTTCCTTTGTTTACGCACAGGTACTGTGATATAGACGCGTACAAACAAATGTAAACAAAAGAAAAACAAAGCCATTTCGATAGTGCGATTTCACTCATACGTATAGAGAATTTTATAAAATAGAATCTAGAAATAATTTCGATCGGAAAATCAAAAATGTTGATGATGATGATGATGATGAATTCTTATCAATTTCCTGATGACGATAATCCGTTTTCGTTTTGTTTGTAGTAATTTACCTTTTCTATCGTTGACGCATTTTAAAAACAATAATTACATCGACATTATCATCAAATGATTTGATTTTCAATTGTCATTGACCTTTAGTTTCTGAATTTTCCTATGAATTTCTATTTGGAAATATTGGAGGTTTTTCGTATGCTGCTGGTGGTGGTGCGTCAGCTTTTATAATATTGAAGGTCGCTGACTTTAGTATTGTGGATTCTGATGAATCCACAAACACTCCAACTATATATCTAGCTATAGGTTGATTGACCTGAAGCCGTTCTGGCCAAGGGTAAATCTGGCCAGAATCTTTTTTTTGGCGTTTTAACAATGCCTTTGTTGTTGATGATGATGATTATGATGATGGGGATTTTTCGGTTTTCTTCCAAACAAAAGACGACCTTGTCCATTCCAAACGTAATAAATTGATAAACAACAACAGCTGATATACAGGTGAGATAGAGACGGAATCAGTAAAAAAACAAACGAAAAGTCGAATGATTGTCGAACAATAAAAATAATAGACGACCTTTGATAATCAGTTGCACAGATATCGAGATCACTTTCACTATTATTCAATAAAACAAAACAAAAAACAACGAACAATAGAAAATAAAAGATAGAAAGTGACAAATTTCGGTGGGTACTTAACAAAAAAATAAAATAAAATAAATAAACCAGAACAAGTATTTTAATTAATTCATTAATTGAAAAGCTTGAGTAAATTGTGATTAATAGAGCAAATCCTATAATTAAAATCTTGAGAATTTTGTGAAAGTTGTGAAATTTTCACTAAATTCTCACATACATAATTTTGATTTGTTTGTAATTAATAAATATACTCGGAAATATTTGTCGATAACAAAAAAAAAACAATAAAACGGGAAAACATGTGAAATGATAATAAAATCTAAACGTTCCCCCCGAAATTACTGGTGGAGCAGAAAACGTGAATATATCCTTGAATTCAACGGCACGTGGCAATTTTCAACACAATCAATACATGCACACTATCTACCTATCAATTATTTGCCATTATTCCAATTAGAAACAATAATAATAAAAACGAAAAAAAGGGAGTTAACTTTCAATTCAAAAAGTAAATGAAAATTCTGGAAATACGAGAGCGTATCGTGCTGCACGTGTCGATTGAAGTTGCGTTGTTTTAAATTGCAACAATCGTGTTGTGTATTTTGATGATGATGATGATGATGATGATGCTACACGACCTTCATCAACAATTGTTATTTGTTATTTATAATGGCCTTGACGAATTTTTGTTGTTGTTTTTTTTATAATAATTATTAAAACATATAAACGACAAAGATAGAGAATAGTAATACCGAATAAGCCGGCCGGTATTTTATGACTGCGCCTAAATCTACACCCGTCACTTAACCATTACATCACCATTACCATCATTAACATTGTTGTCAACTGTTGTTGTTGATGGTGACTTTGCATATATTAGCAACAAAAACAACTCGAAATTTTCTGTTAATCATGCAAATATTGCGGTGAATGGTAAACTATTCGAATAATTTATTTGAAAAGAAATTGAAATTGTTACTTTCACCACATAACTAACGCAGAAATATTTTAATTTAATTGTATGAATACGTGAATTTCTATTAATTGTAGAAATCTAGCAGCAGGCGATGATCCAATATAACAATAACAAAATGTAAATAAATAAATATATATTTTTTAAATTAAATAAAAATTATTTACACGCTTTCTAAATATTTTAAATTGAATTTATAAGGAAATTATTGTATCAATTATAACAAATAATTATAAAGAAGAAAAAAATTAAACTGTGTTCATTTCCGCATTTCAAGCGTTAACTTTAACATTGACGCTAAACGCCATTATTATTTAAATTCACAAAATCGTATTCATTTAACAGTTATATACTGTAAATCATTTATTTTCAACAACAACAAAGACACGAAATAATTTTTCTAAGAAAACAATCATAGTTGGCATTGATTAACAAATGGCAACAATCGCCATTTTGATTTGAATTTAGTGTTTTGTTAACCACGAAAATGCGGGAAATTTCAATAAACATTGAAAAAATTACTTCTAATTTGTTGTTAGATAAGAGATACAACAAGACGTTTTGTGTAAATTTTCCAAATAAAACTCAAAAAAAAAGTAATATTAGGGTTTTTTTCATGTTGGTAATACCAAATAATTTCAATTTTATCAATATCAACATATCTGGCTCCTTGACATTTATCAATATTAATTCATTTGTTTTTCTTTCCTTCTTAATTTCGAATGATACCTCACACTTCAATGGTAATTTAAGCTATTTGTTATCACATTTATGTTAAAAATGATTTTAATATTTTATTGGATATTTCAAAAAATTGATTCTTTGATATTTACCACCACAGAACAACAAAAAATATCCCTACTTTGTTTGCCGGACTAGTCCGGCAAACAAAGCGTTCTCTGACGATGTTGAAATGTTTCCCAGTTATTTATTTATGGTGTAATTCCCAACAAACAAAGCTGGGAAATAAATTTTCTAAAAACAACAACATAGTAGGCTTTGATTTGTTGGCTATATGGCAGTTATTTGGCAACAAATGCCATGTTGATTTAATTTTAGTGTTTTATACTTGCAGACAATGCGGGAAATTGCAATAATTAGTCAAAAAATCACTTTCAATTTTTAAATAGTTGACTGACACAATTAAAAACAACAGCAACAACAACAACAACTCGCTAATTAAGTCAAGGTAGAGATATTGATAAATAAATTAAATTAACAGTCAATTAATTAACAATAATGAAAATGTAATATCAATAAAACGGTATTGAAGAGTTTCAAGTGTAATTTATTTGCATGTAAAGGCCAAAGAAGGTCATTGGAAATTGAAAGTCATCTATCTCTCCTTCGCTTTAAATTTTTTAATAACAAATTTCCAAACTGATAGCCAAACTTTATTATTGTTATTATTATTATTATTATTATTATTATTATTATTATCTGGTTTTCGCAATCAACACCTACAATTATGTTGTAATTGATTAATAGAAGAAAAATTGGACTTGTATTGTTTATAAATGTAAAATTTACACACATTCTCCTACATGTATAAATATCAAATGAAGGTTAATAAAAGTTTTTCAATTCACCATTAATTTTGTTGGAATTTATGCTTTATAAATAAACAAATTTGAATAAATAAATAAATAAATAAATAAATAGATAATCAAACATGAAAAACGTGTTTTTTTGATTAGTTTATTATTATTATTATTATTGTTTTTATTTAGCAAAAATGTTTGTGGTTTTAATATCACCGTTATGTTATACTTTTTAAAGAGGATAAGCAAAAAATGTACCTTTTTCTTTCTTGGCAATTCATCTGGATAATCATCCATAACAATACCTTCATCAGATACAGAACTGGATGATAATTGTATTGTTGATTGTAATGGTGAATATTCACGTGGTGGTGGTGATGGTGTTGAACGATAAGATGCTGAACTGCTGCTACCTATACTGCTATCAGGGGATGTACTCAACCATTTCAAACCTACACAATTTCATTTACCTAATTATCATCATTATTTTACAGTAACAACAAAGAAAAACAACAACAATTGACATAAATTAACAGGTGTGTAGTTTGAACATTGGACATTAACATAACGTGTTGTATCTGACACGTGCATTATCTATGCAACGATATCACAAATATATTAAACACATATTTGTTTTGTTGTTTCTTTTATTTTATCGATTAATTCTGGTTTGTTTTGTTGTTGTTGTTGTTGTTTTTTTTTACATAGATTTTCGATATAATTTAGAATCGCGTGACACGGTTTTTATTTGTTTTTTACCTTGGCAAAGAATTGAATTGAAGTCCAAGGTGTATTTTTTTTGTTTCGGTAAATTTTCAAAATTATCACAAGTAATTAAGAGAGGTAGCGAATAAAAAGATTCATTCATGTGTCGTAATAAATTAACGTTGTATTTATTCGCCATTCACCTAGTTCTCTATTGAAAAGTTGGCAAGATGTCTGAAGGTAACTGGGTTGCTTGTCTAGTATTTAACAAAATAAATTTGAACCTCTCCTACATATTACATACTTTCATTTCGATCATTATCTTGTTATTTTTCGTTAGTCAATGAAAGGAAATTAAAAAATGTATGTATTCGATTGTTTTTGAGACAGTATTTGTGGCACAGTTAAGTCGGCCAAATCAACACAGACCGACGATACATTGAAGACCTTCTTACCGTTAAAATTTGGTGAATGTGGTGAGCATGATAAACTCATCAATACTAAAGCAGCACTACATTCATCCATTTGTGTATCTTTGAGATCATCTTGACTGTTGCTTGGTCGACGTTTACGTGATCTATGGATACAAATTTAAATTTAATTAATTTCCCCGAAATTTCCAATCAATATTATTTATGGAAAAAACAAAAAAATAAATAAAAATAACCGCATCTATTATCAGTACTTAATAATGCCGTTTGAATGATAATAAACAAATATAGACAGTAATTTAATAGTGAAGAGGGTATTTAAATAAAGATTAGATGAAAATGGTTCTTTAATGGTCTTGTGTAGGTAGGTATTTTGAACAAAACAAAATAATATTTTTGTAATCTTGTAAGAATTTGGGAAAAGCCGGTTACGTTATGGATCATAGTTGAAACGATTTCCGGTCCAATAATTTCCTAGACATCACCAAATATTACACAAATTTCATTTGAAATCTATCCCCCTTCGATGATAAGATTATAAGAAAAAATTTGAAAGTGAATGTTCTTATTGTTGAATAAATCGAGTATTTGTCGATCTATATATGAGAATATTTAATTAAAATATCACTGAACGGCCTCAATTAACATTATTAGACAAGGTCATTGACGACGTTAATGATTTATTTGCTATACTAAAAAAAATGATAATAATAATAATAGGAAATCATACCCGAAATGGACGGAAGAAGGTGCTGCTGGTACATCGATTGTATGCGATGCTGTACGTTTTCTATCACCTGCCATATCGGCTAAACGTGCAAAATCTGTATCTTGATCAGCTAAACGTGCCGATTTGCGTGATTCTAATAAACGGACTTCATCTAAACGTTTTTGGACTTCGAAAGGTGCCTGAAATTCAATTAAACAAAACAAATAAATACACAACGTAAGGTCAACAATAGCTGAACAATACTGTCACTAACTGAGAAATGTCATTACCACACACACACACACACACACACAAACAAATACAATAATATAACAATACAAAATTGCATTCTATTTTTAAATTGCAAAATGTAATCGAAAATGCAATAAAAGTGCAATACACTTTTTTTTTAATTTAGATATTGTTGTTGTTTCAACAATTAATGTAGGTGAAAAAATTGTTCAATTGCATCATTGGAAAGTGTTTTTTTTCAATCTTTCCATCTATCTCTCTCTCTATCTTTATTTCTCTTAATTTTCAAAACAGATTCTCTTGGGAAAATTTATTTTATAACACAAAGTGTTTTGACCTAAATTTCCAATCTCATCATCTGTTGCTCTTCTATTATAGTATTTCGGATCTGTTTGCAACAACAACAACAACAACAACAACTTCTTTCTTTCTATTACTGATGGGAATTATAAATAATTTCTATAAATAATCGAATAAACCCGACTGGTTTATGTCATAACCAATACGTAGTAGATACGATTGCACAGAAAAGAAGTCGATACCGTATGAGTCAAAAATTTCGACGTCATCTGGAAATTGGCCGAGAAAAAATTCATTAATAATAATTCTCGATAATAATTGTTTTGAATTCTGTATTTGTTTTTCTCGTTTAATTACTCCCCCATATTGTTGGTTATTACAAAGAAATGTTATCAACGAAACTATTGTAATCGTTATTATTTAAAATTTTACTGGATAGGTCACGGTTTATTTACATTGCTTTGTTTCTATTAGAAATTCGTATTTGTTTTCCTACTAGTTTTATCACACTATGTTGTGAAAATTCAATTATTTATTGCAAATATATATATTGTAATTTCATATGGAATAAATCTGTCTTTTGTTAAATATTTTATCTGTATTTTGTACGAGTTGATATAACATTTTATTGAACGCTTTTTGGCATAGCGGATCGAAAGGGGGAGAACAACAACTCACTCCACGTGCAGTCCTCCTTCACCACTCCACCACCATCACTACCAGTAGCGCCGCAATCTAAAATGGGCCACGAACTGGCCCAGAAAACCAGGCCAAAGCTGAATACAAACGCATACAACACACGCACATATACAGACATAAATGGTTGGATTTTGTCTATGTGTATGTGTATATATGTGGGGAGAAGAGACCCGACCTTATTCCACAATCGACCTGTGACCTAGTTTCATTTTTAGGTAATACCACCATCATTTTTCCAGATCTTCGAGTATTCTTTATTTGATCAATCAAATCGTCGTCACGATGGCATACTGACACAGTTTATAATTAGCAACATTCGTTATTGTGTTGGCGTCTATCTGAACCGATAATAATAATAATAATAATAAAAAGAGATAGATAGAGATTTGTGTAATTTTGTTACACAATTCTAGTGTGTTTGAAGGCCAAAAATGATGGAGGGAGATGGATATATAAACGTAGGAGTATTATGATGATGCTACAGATGATGATGATGATGTTGACGAACTATCTATCTAGATAGTGAGAGTTTTTGCTGTATAATGGGAAATATTTGTAGCTCAATCAATAAATTACCCTTTAAATTCGTTTGAATAGTGAATTCCCATTTGAATGTACGATTCTACTATTAGAATATACACAACCTGACCTTGCTTTAGTCGTCTTTAATTGTGGTGTAATTCACCGTATTTTCAATCGGTAAAAATAGATCATAGCCGTTTTTAGGCTTTGCCAAAAAAAATAATTTTTTTTGTAGATTAGTCGAAGCGTCTACCACACCTAACAGTAATTGATGATATCATATTTTAAATTAATAACAATCCAACAATAAAATCACGATTTTCGTCTGGCTATTTCAACGATTATAACAAGTGACTGGAATTAGTAGTTTACAAGGTAACAAGTGGACTTTCACAACTTTCCCTCTTACTTTCACAAAAAATTGGCTGTTCAATTTAATAAAAATCCATCTAAAACATGAAGAAAACTGTTTGTAGATATTCAATTTTGCAATTTTTCTCCTTTCTAAAATCAATCAATTGATTATTATTTTTTCTGCTTCAAATTTAGTTTGGCATGGACAAATCAGTGTTTTTATAATGTTATTCTAGTGAAAATGTCGACATTTCAATTTGGCATCATATCTGGAACGTATGTGATTGTGTGTAACGTAAAGAAAAATCCCTGCTAAATGTCTGAATTCAATGTTGGACGTGGAAGGCCCCCTGACCATCCACTACAATGAATTTCAAATAACTTTCTTAACTGTAAATTTTACGCATTCTTGCACACAATTACAAACAAAAAATAAAAACAATCTCTCTACTGTTATGAAATTACAAACAGAAACATATCGCATACCCCCCAATACACGGTATCATACCATTTGTATTGGTATAGGTCTGTATTGCGGTTCCCACAATAATGGGACATTGTGTGGATTGTTGTGAACGACAGAGATAGAGATAGAAGAGAGAAAGGTATCACATAATCGACCTCAACAACACAGGTTGATTCTGAATGCCTTTAGTAATTCTTTTTCTCTTTCGTCGTAATTGCGAAATATTTCCCAACAATTCTAATAAACAGTTGAAGAAATATTCATGATGGCGACGATTTATTGTAAACATGGCGCGCATATTCACAAAACGATGATTTGACCTAATTAAAACAGTGTGTTGTTTTTAAAATAGTTACTCGATATTTACAAAACCCAACAAAACAGAAAATAAATAAACTTGCATTTTCACCTTTTATTTAGATAATGAATAAACAAATGAATTTTTATAACAAATTTCGAAATAATAACGGTGCAACTTTCAGAATGTAGGACTCGAACATCATCAAACACGGACATACAGAAGGAAATCATGATAACTGTAAAATAGCAAGCAAGGACCGCCTTCAGCTTGGTTGTGGCTGTGTTCTTGTTGTTGTTGTTATTACGGATTCGGCATTTAAACATACATAATTATAGACAAGTAGGCCTTCATATTTATAGAACACAAGTTTTGGTCATGGAAAACAAAACTGTTCGACTCTTAGTTTCCACAATTAACACGAAAATGATTCATTTTCGTTTTTATCTTAGCTTTCTTAGGATTGTTGTAGTAAAGAAGGAAATCCAATTACGAATGCAATCGTTGTTCTATAACGTCATTGTATAACGGAAATTTATTTTCGGAAAAGCCCAAAATTGGTGTCAATTGATTGTCTTTGACCTAAATAATTTCTAAACGCACACATTTTCCTTGTTTTAACAAAAGAAAACACTATTTGTTCACATATTGCCTACTTAAATAGAATCAATGACGACATTGATTTTTACAAGATAAAATTTACAATAAAATTCGTCATTTGATGATAACCGGATTTTTAAATTATCACTCATTGTTCGCCTGTTTGTTTTTGTTGTGTGCGTGTGTGTTTGTTTTTTTTTCAATTATAAAATTTGAACGAAAAGATCTTTAAGTTTGTTAATTAAGTAGAAATGTGCTGGAAAATCGACCCAGCATCAAGCTGTTTATACGAGTGACGTCACAAGGATGCAATTATCAAATGTTAAATCGGCTGTTGTGTATGTGTTAGACAAAGATGGATAGAAGAATTTCCGTACATGCGCTCTCGCTTTTAATTTTCTTTCTTTCCTAAACACACACACACACACACACACCGAGATCAAACACTTTACAATCGTCCAAATTAATTCGTCCCTATCTATTCAAATATAATAGTTAATATTGAATTGTATTGATCTACTAGGTTTTTGTGCGTTCTCTTTTAATACACGCGCACGCACACACACACAAATCGTCAAAATTTTTTTGGCTGCGACGCAGTAGAACAAAGTATGCCGTGATAAACAAAATAGGAAAATAATTAATAATAATTGTTATGGTCTAATGATTGTTTACGTAGACAATGACGTAAATTATCGTTTTTGTTTTCTAAGAATTACGTTTTGATTTCATACCTCTGTTCCTGGTGGATGTATTCTGATGATGACTTCATCTCAATCCAAATGATGTTTACAAACATCCCCACATACTTCACGTCCATTATATGTAACAAAACATTTCTGTTCAGGTACTAATTCTAAATCTAAAACTGATTGGAAACCAGGACCAATTAAATCCATTTCTAAAAATTCCGCCGTCGTCCTGCCTAAATTGCCTTGACGCGAATCAAAACGTACTGTATAACGTGTATTTGGTGTTAAATTTATACAATTATTATTTTCAACATAATTAGCTGGCGTTTTCACAGCTTGTATAACGCCGGAATAAAATTTGCCATTTTCACCAGGTGCACATACCCGTGTACCAATTATTGAACGTTTCGCTAAACGTTTGCCAGTCGACATTATTTCGAATATTTAATAATAACACATACAACACAAATAATTGCAGGAAAAATTTAATAGTTTTTCGAAAAATTCAAAAATTCTTCCACAAATTCTTGATAATGAAACGATTAATTAAAGTATTATCAAAATAATTCATACACATAATTATTATTAATTAACGTAAAAAAAAATTAATTGTTTTTATGTCAATTACCAAATGGAGTTTGGGAATTATATAGGTCTAGTAGGCTTTGTGCTGCACAACCTCAAACAGTTGAATGCCGACTGGCTCAGCCTTTGCCGGCCGGCTAGCGTAACATCAGCTGATCGTTAATATTCTACCACAATCAATCTGTCTTTATTTATTCCCAAATGTTAGATAGAGATGATAGTATATAACGTTGGATTGGATTAGATACAGACAAACATAGCGGCCCGGCCACAGCTGATGATAACAACAAAGCCATGTGACTAGAAATCTATAAAGCGATTGGCCGACCAATTTGACCTACATAGAACTATTGGCCAATATGATGGAGTAGGGAAAGGTCACAAAGCTTACCATTATCTATCTTTATTCAACCTATAAGAATTCCCATTCGTATAAAGGGGTGTAATTGCAATAAATTTCACCCATTTTTTTTTAAATTTTAATTATTCCGAACTAAACATAAATACGCACTCGAGAGTTATTAGAAAAGGTGAGTAGAAGATTTTTTTTAATGCGAAATTTACGTGTTAGAAGAGGACGCAGAAAATTGGCATAATTGTATGGTTACGTAATCCAGAACCTTGTTCAACCCTCAAGGACACCACGATCAATGTTTTAAATTTAAAGATCAAATATACATCGGAAAACAGAGAGAGAGAGAGAGAGAGAGAGGAGAGAGATAGAAAGAAAAATTACAATATATTTATTTTTAATCCTGGTCATGAATGAGTGAAATTTTATTATCACATTATTGAAAATGACGTGGACTTTCCGAAATTCGGGGAATCCTCGAATATATTCCGAAAAGAGTGCAATTTCTTGATGAATTATCGTGGAATTTCTAGCTTAAATTATTTTTTTTCTATTGAACCAAAAGTTGTTGTTGCTAGGATCACCCAATCAGCCTTGGCACTTTCCTCCATTACGTTCGCGTATATTGTTTTCCACAAAAGAAGTGAGAAATTTCAAAATCGTGTGGGGAACCTTGGACTGACATTAGTTTTGTAATATTGCCAACCTTGATATTACTAGATATATGTAAATATATACAAAAATGGGTGTGACAGAGATAGATGGAAGCTTCCGGAACTTATCAAAAATACTACTAACAATATAATAACAACCTGATTTTCACTTTATGTAACATTTTTGGATACTGTTAAGTTATTTCAATTAATTTTTCTTTGATTTTCTCCATTGCTTACATTGAAAATCAGTAAATAAGTAACGGTTAAGCCATCAACGGTACCATCAAAGTCATCACTATATTTAACAAAAAAATTAATGACATTGAATTAAAGACATTTATAAATTATTGTTTAAAAAAAAACAAAACAAAAACAGCGTACACGTGTGTTGTCGCTACAGGACTTTTAAATAGCAAAATATGAAAAACAATTTCCAGACTGGCCGGCAACAATTCGTACTTATTTATTGTTGTATGCAACAAAACGTGCCGGGTTTTTTTTTCTTTCCATAATTTCTCTATTTATTGGTTGACGTCATACGCACTTTATCAATGTCGTTGTTGTCGTTGTTGTCGTCGTCGTCGTTATTATGAATTGTCGAAAAACGACAGCAATATTATGATATCGGCAATAACAACGACGACATTGAAAATTATTGCAAATATACCTACGTAGGTGCAAATAAATAAAATAAAAACAATGATAACAATTGTTTACACGTAGGTATGTGGTATATAAAGTGCATTACACGTGTATGTAATCGTTAATTGTTATTGTTCATTGAAAAAATTTATATTTGGAACGTGCTGTCGTAAATTTTTTTGTTGTATAAACATAATTAGATCGAATGTCTTCAAACACAGGTCGGGACAGTGGCGGGTTATTCTGTGGTCAAAAAAGGGTAAACGCTTGGGACATCTAAATGTAGTAAGTGGGCTACGAAATTCGAACGCGCCACTGGATACAGGAACAATATCGTTTACATAGATCTTTATCGTTAATAAAATATGTATTTTTAAAAACTACTTAATATTTAATGATCTTTAAAATTTCTAAAATTTCTTTATCTTAGATATCTAATCTGTCTATGTTATTACTATTATTATTAATGATTATTTTATATATCTAGCATAGAAACAAGTAAATAAACTGTTTGGCTGAAAGAGTTCGTTTTAGCACAGAAGATTACGTAATTTACTTAAAAACTATCTATTTATTGAACTAATAACTTTACAATATAATTACTTGTAAAAAATAATGATGATGGTGAAAGCTGTACCTCCATCTCTATTTCTATTTTTTTTAAAACGGGAATTTAACAAATAAAATTATTGCGTCTACAATTCATCGATTTGGCAACCTTGAATTGACATTGACAGATAATTTGCAAATAACGTAATCCAACTTTTTTTTTTGTATCATATGTAGTACGTACGCCATTTGAATGGGTGGAAAATTTATCCGCTGCCTAATTATTGTTGATTTAATTGTAATTTCCAATTTAAAATTAGCGCTTTTCGATGTGTCAATATTTCCAGTGTTGTCAAATCTGTTTGAATATACATACGTATTTTACCACGAAAGGAAATTTAAACGGAAATTTCCTTCATTTTAATTGTATAAAAATTTATGGATAATAAAATAATAATAACATCTATTTTCGAATATTTATTATTTTACTAGTCTATAGAATTCCTAGTTTTTTATACAAACGGAAATGTTAGGGATATTTCGATTTGCAACTAACTGTTCGTATACTCTATCGATTTGAATTTGGACGACTTGACTTTTATTGTACTTATATAATATGTAGGAGTATTTATAGGGCGTCCAGTCAAGACCAACACAATTTTGCCTACTAGGTTTAAATTAATCAATTAATAAGATAATTATCTCATTTGCGAGTAATATTTACGCAGACTACACACGCCACTGGATGTGTATTGCCGTGGCCACCTGGCTAAACTAAGCCCATGGGTGGAGCATGTGGGGGGATAACACTGATCCGCCTCTAAAGTGATGGTCTTGCAAATTCGGACTATACGTTTAGAATTGATGAAAATCGAGATCACAATCGAGATCCTTTGTGCGTTTGATTACTAAACGCAATAATTTTGCAAATCTATCGGTTAATTTATGTAAATAGATCAACAATTCTCGAATTGTTAACCTGAAAACTTTCGAAGGTTAATTAAAAAATATTTTAAATTACCAAAAAAAATAAAATAAATGAATTGGATTGCTTAATGCTTGTTATTTTTTCGAAATTTTGCCAATAATACATTCCAAAATTCGAAATTAAAAATAAAAGAAAACAAAAACATAAATAGATATAAAGTGAAAGTGAAAGTGAAACTGAATATCAATTAATTTTTTTTTTGAATAAATTAGTTATCAAAAAATTATACGATAATCATAATAATAATCATAATAAGAATTTACCTTGAAGTAACCTTTAAATAATAAATCAAAAATAAACCTGTAATTCACTACGTGTGTTGTTGTTTATTATTATTATTATTATTTCGAATTTTGAAATAATTTTGGAACCAGTTATTAAGTCTGATACAAAATAGAGCAAAAATTTCAACAGATCAACAAATTCTGTGTATTTATACGAAATAATTGATAATTATGTTGATTAAATATTGACAAAAAAGAATTGTTAGATATTACCTATTTATAAACATTACGAAAACAACAATAATTCACAAAAATTTATAATTGTAACAACATGTTTACAACAACAATTCATCGCTTGAATTATAACAATATTGCAAATAATATGAACATTTTTAATGTTATTTATTTATTCATATAATTATTTAATTAGAACATTTATCATTTGTTTATTTGTTTATCAGTGAAGATGAGGAAATACTCTTTTTTTCTTAAAATAAATAAATAAATGAAAATTACAGTTAAATTTATTGATGTTAGTGACCTTTTTGTATAGTTTGTTCATTATCAATTGATGAATTCAACAATTTTGTGTGTGTGTGTGTGTTAAAAAATCTACAAATTAGAAACCATTATTAACTATTATCTGAATAAATAAGCGATAATAAAATATAAATTGGAATTATTTAGATAAGAACAACTCCATTGTTATATTTCGTCTATTTTGAACCGATCGGATTGACTCTATTAGAAATGATAACAGTAGAGACATCTATGAAGAGAAATAGACGACAAAACAAAGCAGTTCACGTAAGTCACGTGAACTAGCGTTACTTGCATTTGATACGTTGAATTGTAGCGGGCTCTCACTTCCTCTAATCATGATTTCTCATCACATAACGTAACCTTAAAACAAACTGCACACATCTAAAGTAAAACCTCAAAACTAGCTAACTGTTACAATGACACAATTATAAGAGAACTTTCCCACAGATGATACGCATGTATTCATCTCAATCTATTGAGGTTTTTCTTGGTTTACAGTTCTTTAGTTCAACTTGACTTTAATTCAAGATTTTCTCAGATTTTGTCATTTGCTGATAATAGGTAGCGTTGCAGTCGAAATAAATTGCAGCGCCATCTGTAATACTATCAAGTTTTTCTTGTTCAAATTGGCTTGCACCAACTAAAACTGGATTATGTAAACAGATCTTCTTGGTTCACAAATTGCATCAAGTTTCTGTCCCACTCGCATTCATTAGAAACAGTGAAGTAATTGGACAGGTTGATTAAACTTCTGATTGCTATATTGAACAAGAACTTGGCAAGATATCCAAATTGATACACAAGTTACTTGTCTACATTCCACTGAGTATCTACAAGCCAACTTGATAGTGCAATCGCATCTTAAGACCGGTAACTGATTGAAAACATGTCATAATCATTACCTTGACTGACATTCTTCATCATGTCAAAATGACAACATAGATAAGTGACAGGTTTCGTCCCTACTTAAACGAACCTTTCAACTAACTGAACCTCAGGTATATTTTTTATCTTTTTCATTTAATCACACATTGTTTTCGTCTGTTTCTGTTTCTCTTGACTGGTCATGTCGATTGAATCAAAATAGCTGAAGTGTAGACACATTTGTGCGACACCTTGTTTCTACAAATACTCGTCAACCAACTGACATTTCCCTATACGTTAATTATCAATAGAAAAAAAAGTAGAAAAAGAAAATATATTCGATTAATTTTTAGTGAAAATCATTTAAATTACGTCATATCACATTTGTGTTTTCTATATTTTTTTAATAATGAAATTAATGAATTTTTTTTCAAGAGAAACTGAAATCTCTCCTCTTGTATCCTAGTTGATTGTCGTTCGATTGTCTGCTTCTATTCAATTCTGTTTATATTATAACAAAACGACACACTTACGAAATTCCTAACATAATTGGCAAGGTAGCAGTGGTGGCGGTGATGGCATTGTAGAAAATGCATTCACTTCATTATTTTGAATGCAAAACTTTCATTTTATTCTACATCAATTTGAATAGGATTGGATACGATGAAATTATTACATACATTTACAATTCTTGATCATTATTTGCTAATTTCGTAACCTAATTAATTGTGCTGTTTTTGCTGCTTTATAAATTTCATTTGATTATGTTAAAATAGTGCACGTGTTTGTTATGATTGCATTTTCTATTTTCGAACAGATAGATAGACAGAAAAAAAACAACAACAACAACAACAACAACATAAAACAACAGTAACAAAATCTAAACCAGTGGAAGGGGAAGAGCCATTGCAAAACCTCTTCTTAAACTGTTCAAAATATGGCGTTTTTGCTTACAATTACAATAATAGGAATTAATTAACGTAATGAATATTATCTTTGAGTAGTTGTTTATTTGATAAGTAATTAGCTGATTCAAATCTATGGCATTATTTTCATCTACTATTGTTATTTTGTTTGTTTTCTGTTTTGTTTTGTGTTTTATCTCCAATTTTTTTTTTAATTATTCATATATATATATATATAATTATTATTAAATGGGTGTTTGTGATTCGGTTATACTTTCTTTGTTTGGAATTCCAATAACTTAGATTACAGGCACACACACACACACACACCGATCATTTACTATTTCGTTATTATTTTTAACGTGAAGTTATTTTCAACAGGAAAAAAAACAAAAGATTTCCAAAATAGAACGAAAAAATATCCGTTCTCTTTATCATAATAATCGATAATAATTCAATCCTCTGTTCTATATTTGATACAATTTTAATCTTTTTATACAGGATGTTACCTCCCACAATGCATAATTTTTAATTTCATTCGTTTATTTGTGAACGAATTGACAGAAATTTTTTAAGAGATCTAATTTGGTGATACTTAAAGATCAATTAAGCGGTGGAAATAGCTTTAAAAAAATTCGATCTTTTTTTTGAAAGATCCGTTATTCGCAGATTAAAGATGTTGGTTTATCGCTGTCCTAGTGGAATCTGCATTTAAGGCAAACCATATCTACATCTAAAGCCGTGTCCACATTTGTCGAACGATGGCGTCAGCATTGCACACGTGAAAGAAGCAATCATTATTATAGTCTAATCAGAACGATCACGAAGGCATGGGTGCGAACGGAAATGTAAACATTGTGTGGCTGGCAATGCAAACGCGATTGAATGGGAACGAAGGCCAAGAAATGGTTTGAGCGCCGATCCGATAGTTGTCGGTACTTCAAAAGGCAATCAATCGTTCGCCTTCGATCGTGTTCCCATAGTGTGAACTGGAAAAACCAAATCTTTTTTCGTGGAACACAAGCGAATGCCAGGTCATACATCTACTTCAGTTTGCGCATGACAATCCCATTCGTTCCCCTTGGTACCCATATCTCAGTGATCGTTCTTTAGATGTGGACGAGCATCAAAGAAAACTGCTCGTTCGTAGTAGTTCGGTCTTCTTAATACAGTGTAGACCTAGAGTATGAATGTTTTCTAATTACAATTTAATCCACTTGTCAATTTGACAGTCGTTTGTTTAACGAAAAGCAAGCTAGAACATACAGTAATCCATATTTACAGTGCCCTTTTAGCGCTTGCTTCTGCTTAGGCATGTTTATTATTTTTGCCCATTTGCGGGCTATTTACGATATTATTTCTATCGGTTAATTAGTTCTTAGATATCAGAGAATAAGTTCTCGTAAGCTAAAAATAAGCTAAATAATAAAACTGATCAGTAGGTAGGTAAATAAACGGTAAAAACAGTCATGATATCAGTTTTGGTCCCCTCTTAATTTGGATAATAGGATATCAAATCTTCTATCCGTTTGTGCGTTCCAGTGAGTCTTTAGTTTATGGAACGTCCTACAACATAAAAATACATACAGTATTTGCGCAACTATACTGCGCAGTAGTAGGCGAATCATATAAACATAGTCATTTGGATTACTTACAGTCTAGAAAGAGAAGGCAATATAAGTTTCCTCGATTTGACGGCAACTAAATACTAATAACTTATTGCTATCTAAGGCTGAACCTACACAGCCAGACGCGTTGGAACAAAACGCACGACTAATCATTAAAAGTAATGTAGTGGAATTGAATAGGACAGTTAGATGCAATAATTGAACAAGGGTGCGTGTATCTATAGTATATCCAATGACCTATTTTAGTTTTTTGTTTGACAGAAATGTTACTAAATTCAAACCTATTCTCCTACTCCTAAAACCAACCAATAGCTTTCCTCATGTTGTAGTCACGTGACTGAGAAATATCACCAGAATTAAGATACCAACCTGACATCTAAGGAGTTTCTAAATTTCGTCACATGAAGTTGGGAATTTTAGTATTATTAGGATTTTAGCAAAACTCAATTAGGTCATTGGATATACTATAGCATAAAATTAGTAGCCCGCACCAATTTAGTCAGACAGACAAAAAGACATAAAAAGACATGTGTGTTTATGTGTGTGTGGGTGTGTTCGACAGCACAAAGCTTGTCTAGGCTTGAATCCATACCAAATTAGCCAGTCAGACACGACGAATTGTTTTTGTCTGACTAACTAATTCGATCTAGCTTCAGCCTAACACTATTCAGATCTTATTAGGCCACTAGAAATGAGTGATTTAAAAAATAGAAAATCAAACATAGATAGATCATTCATTTATTGTCTTGCCCATGGGCTTGGATAAATTGGATACATCAGTCAAGAGTGAACATATTATTTATAAAGACGGACATACAAGTGGACGCATCTTACACTTCCAAAATAACAATAACAACAATAATAATAATAATAATAATAACAAGAAAAATGAATATTTGATTGAAAATTAATGGGAAAAACAACATTAACTTAAATAAATAAGAATGATATGCACAATTGTCAATATTATTAACATTAAAGATATATACAGTTCAGTAATGTCAAATTGTTGGCCCTATTATACAATCAATCATTATCATTATTATTATTATCATTATTAACAATAATTTATTGATGACAAATTCAAGGTTTTGTTTGATTAAATTGAAACAAAAAAAAAACAGAAAGACTTTCTTATCAGTTAATAAATTTTGATTGTTATCAAAAACAAAAAACAAGAAAATCATCGATCTGAACTGTATATATATATATATATATATATATATATTTGTATTACAATACTGACTAACTGATCAAGAGAGAAAGAGAGAGTGAAATTATATATATATATATATATATATATATATATATATATATATATATATATACATTTACAATGATTATGGAGAAAATTTACAGGGCATTTTTGTGTACATTTTTTTTGTCTTTTCTTATGTTGAATTAAAATGCTGGTTCACGTTTCTTTTATTTTCATTTTCTTTTTGTTCATTTAAAAAGCGAATTTAAAGCTCCACTATTCCTATGCGAAATTATTATTATTATTATTATATTTTTTTTGTCAAAATTCCCCTCATATCTATATAATAAACTATACAAATCTATCAAATGAAATTTTTAAAAAACCCGCCACAATTCTAGGCGGGAATATTTCAAAACTCCCCCCCTCCCACCCCCAGGCTAACCCACATTAACAAAAATCTAATTTGATAAACCTCTAAATTTCGGTATAAATTGTTACAAAAATTAGCCTACAAAAATATTTCAATTAATAATAATAAAAACAATTAAAATTGTTTATGAATAATTTAACAAAAAAAAATAAATGTTGTAATAGTAGCGACATCTGTGCTAGATGAATCGAATTAGAGTTGTTCTCTGTGTCTTTGTCTTCTTTTTGTGTTGTTGTTGTTGTTGTTGTTGTTGTTGGAAAAAGCGGGAAAGTCAAACAGCCAAAAACATAAAATCTCTCCAATGTCAATAATTATCACATGCAAGTCAACAATTAAGAATAAATTGTTCTTTTTTTTTATACAATTAAACGTTCATATACAGTTCTAATTAATGGTATTATTTTAATAATTTACAATAGGTATTAACACGTTTCCTAAATTTCCTTATTATTATTATTATTATTATTTATGTTATAATTTCATTAAGGGTTTCAAGTAAAAAAGCAATTTATCAATTCCAATGAAGCATTTGTTTTTTTTTCTCATTATAATTTTTTTGTTGACTCATATACATACAGGACGTCCCAGAAAAATTCACGTATGATTATTATTATTACTATTATTATCATTATTATGCAATGCGATTTTTGAATCGTTGTAACTGAGGAGGAATGCTTTTTTTTTGTTAAATTAAGCAATTTCTGGGCCGTTCTGTATACTATACTATAAATATCTTTCTCTTAATTAGATATGATTTTTACGTGACACTATATATATATATATATATATATATATATATATATATATATATATATATATATATATATATATGTAGTGTGTGTGTGTGTGTGTGTATGTGCGCGATATCTACACTTATCATCATTTAATATTTATTTTTTCACTTCATTTGCACTAGATGATTCCTATTATTATTATTATTTGTTTAATTAACTACAGTCATCTTCGCACTTCCGCAATTAGTCCAGATCAGTCGATTAATATTTTATTAAAATATTGGATATAGTCTTAGGTATATTTTCCAAATTTTTGTTGTTCTTTTATAATAATTCTCGGCGAATTTCCTATTAATTATCAGTAGAGTAATTTTCACTGGAAAAAAGAACATAAGTAAATTAACCGTTTTTTTTTCAATTTACTACACATTTCGATATTAAAATTCATGCAAAAATTGTGCGTAAATTTACAGGAGACATGAGTGATTTTCCGACAAACTTTGAAATTAAATCGAGAGAAAGAGAGAGAGAGAGAGACACTGAGAGTGAGATTAAAACCTACCCCCTAAATTTTGGATGACTGCCAATTATGGTTGTGTCTGAAAGCAGAATACGAAATTTGTAATTTTGATCAAATTCATAAGAATTAATCAATAATATTTTTGTTAATAATTTTACAGAGTTCGATTGAAATTCTACAATCATACCTATATCTAAATTTGGAAGATAAGATACCATTCGGCTGTAAAGTAGAACTAGAAGGGTGTGTGTGTTTTTTTGGATTGAAAAACAATTAAATGGAGGCGTTTTTCATTTGATTACAAAAAGTCTACATGTAATAAGAGATGATAATGTTAAATTTTGATTGATTAAGAGATGATTGTGAAATGTGTTAGAATTTAAAGCAGTGTAAGCTAGTTAATGAATTGCGCTGTGGTAAACTAAGCGATGATAATCCACTAACCAGTGATGTTGTTCCAAATAATTTGTACCATCCTATAACGATATTACTTAAATTCAAATCATCGAGCATTATTTGGGCAACACCCATGAACACTTTTTTCCCTTCAATACGGCCATAATCGCCCCATACAGTTACCTGAAATGCAAAAAAAAACAATTAGAACTGGATAAATTTACTGAGTTTGTTAATGGAAAATTACTTGAAGTATACACCCTTGGAAATTCTCTCTAAAGGCTAATTGTTGTTGATATAACGGATCTAAGGTGCGTCTAGCTGTTGATGTCTTCGCTTTAGCTATACACTTCTTGCCATTAACTAAGTAAACTTTAACGTAAGGCGCTGGAATTTTGCGAAATATAATGATTTGTAATTTTGTTATTAAAAGAAGGATACCTGGCAAAACTTTGGAACCAGGTCTAGCTTGTAGACCTCGGGCACGTATCACTTCAACTTCCAAAAATCCTTTCTGATAACACAATGATAATTGTATATCGCCTAAAGCTGGAGCACCAAGTACTTGACGACCAACTAATTGCCCAGGACCAAGACCATCGATGAATTCAGCTAATTGGCCACTTTCGCCAGCTAATCGCAATGATGGTGACCACCTATCATCATCATCATCAAATTTTTATTCTAATTAGTCAACTCTTATCAAACAAGTCTATGTACACTGATAAATCAAAATACTGTCTAAAATACATACACATCAACCCTCAACTCTATTTCATTTTGTTTTCTTTTTTTTGAAAGTTATTATAAAATTCAAAAAACTGGTTAGAGCAGTCACAAAGATGTACATAGAGAGAGAGAGAGAGAGAGAGAGAAAAATAGATAGATAGAGGTAAATAGAAAATATATCGGGCTATTTGAACTAAAATCGAAAAAATAAAATAAAATAAAGGCTAAAATGTGTGTTCTTTGAGGTGGTATACTTTAGTGTAAGTTTCTTCAATAAACCGTGCCTTAATAACGGTGATTTTGTGCCGAATTTTGGGCTACATGCAACATTCTTCATGCTTATTCATAATAAAATAGAATACATACCAGAGCAGGAGAGCAAATAACGACCATCAAAAGCTATGTGAAAAAAAATTTGATTCAACCGAAAAAGAAAACACCGTACGCCATGCAAGTGATATGATTGGCCAAATTTTTTTGGGCAAACAAAGAAAATGAGAAGAATAAAAAAACACCAATCAACAGCCAAACATTTGTAGATTTAGACCAGGACCATTTTTATGGTAGATTTTGATACCCTTTTTTTGTTGTTTTGTTTTGAGTATCGAAATACTTACGATGATGCTTCAGAACTTGATATAGAGTTGAGACTAGATGCTCTTTGACTGCTATCAGCTGATCGTGTTGGTATACAAGGGACGACTTCTTGTGATCGTTGAATACTGCTACTGGTAGATACACGCTTTCTATTGTATCCGCTGTCTGCACCATTAAAAATATTTGAAATTTAGACAAACCGTTGATATGGCTCTTTTTGATTTTGTTTTAAGACTTTTAGAAATGTTCTCTTTTCTGATCTGTTAACGGAACAATTTGTCAGACAACAGAAGACAACATAGATTGGCCAAAAAAACTTAAACAAGCATAGCTTTTTCACTAAAATCTACATAGAAGTATCAAGCAGAACATCCTAAATAGTAGTAGAATAATAGAGACTATTGTTTTAGAATAAAACTATAACTACATAATGCAGATCTATCACTAATTTTCTTTTAATTCTGTAGAAACTATATGTGAGTATTTTTGGCCTTGTTGTTTTGGTTACAGACAACTCTATAGATTTTTACAAAAGTGATAGAAGCAGAATTTATCTAATTTTTACCAATAATCTACACTGTAATCAATAATACTTCCTTGATCATCCTTTCTGAATTCTGTCTTGACCTCACAACCACGAACAAAGAAAAGTAAAATCTACACAATTTTGTTTTTTGACAAATCATCTCTCTATGTACCCCTTGACGTGTTTGCTCTTTACAGGATAAGAATAGAGTGGGGTAAATATTAGGCATAAAGAGGATAATAACCTGTCGCCATCAGCTGATCCTTCACCATCACTAGATGCCGAGGAGCCTTGTTTCGCCAATCTCACATCACCTGGCAGTACCTCTTCAGACCGATGTACTGTAAATGACGTTTTACCACGACGACCGAAACCCATTCGACGTTTCCGACCTTAAGCAAAGTTTGTTTTTAAGGATGAAAAGGATTAGAGCTTACACGTATTCATTGAGGTGTTCCTTTATACTTAAAGATTGTTCTCAACAGGAAGAGTAAAGAAAAACTAGTCTAAACGTTTAACTAAAATTTTTTTCGCAAAAAAGATTACTCTACAACATCTGCTTTGTTTGTTTAAAATATTTGAAAGTATCTGGTAGTTGATTTGTTTCTTTAGAATAGTTGTAGATGCTTTTTTTTCCTTACCTGTTGCCGATAATTGGCTTGTTGAGTTGCTCTTTTTACTTAAGCCAACGAATTGCGCCTGTCGGTCACGCTCTCGTTCCCGTTGGCTTTCTTTTCTTGTCATTTCTTTCTGTGGTACTTCTAAGCCATGAAGATGTCCAACTGCTGTATCACTCAAACTACCATCTATTTTACACACATATTGATTAAAATTCACCCAAAATATTTGCTATGATTCATTTATAATTACCAGTTTTCTCATCATTAGGTGTTTCATTATTGGATAGACTCCTGGTGAATTGTCCACGTTTTATACTACTCTCTCTATGAGGATGATGATGGTGATGATGATGGCGATGATGATGGTGATGATGATTATTGTTATTATTATGATGTTGGTTGATATTTTCAACAGGATCTCTCATTTCAACACTACGAACATTTCTGGGTACACTCCGATGTTGTTGGGTTGTTGTTGATGTTGTGTAACCATAACGGTCGCTGCCTCCGCCATAATCAGTACTACCAATTGGACAACAATCAGTGTTAGGGGTACTAGCATTATCTACTAAATCATTATCATTATTAACAATAATAAAAGATACAGATATTTTACATTTATGGTGTTTTACAAAATTAAATAATTTAGCAACTTTATTATCATTAGCATCTTCAACAGCATCATCAGATAGTGTTGGTATTGGCGTATGTTCAATTCGATTATTTTTTAAATCGTCATCCCCTTTTTGACATTTTGCCAAACAATCCTTTCTTGTATCATTCATCATCTCATTTCTGACCTCGTCGATTATTGATTTTACAATAGAAATAGATATGATTTCTTCATCTTGTTCTTCTGAGGGTAGTTCATCATCACCACAGTAACTACCGTGAGATAGACGACGAAACAATGGGGTTTTATTGATGAAATTCAATTTTGTCAAAACATCTAAAGGATTAAGGAGTAAGCGTTTTTTTACAGGCTTAATATAATGGTTGTTATTATTGCTGTTGTGATTTAAGCGTTTAATTTGATTGGTGGTGCGTTTTATGAGTTTAGAACGTTTTGGGGATGGTACATAATTGATTGTGGGATGATTTTTTAAATTTTGTGTTGATTTAATCTCCAATCGGTTTTTGCTGAAAACATTATTGAATTTTTGTTGTTGTTGTTGTTGTCGTTGTTGTTGCTTGTATAGATTTTATTTAGCTTAAGTTTTTAGTATTTCTGAGAGTTTTTCTTTTTTGCTAACAATTACCTGATGTTCCTAGTGCCTCTTGGTCGTTCTGATTGTGTTGAAAATGCACTACTTGTCACCGATGCAACTGATTCCATATCACTATCAAAATCAACTAATCCTAATGGATCTCGTTCACGATCTGGTGATGTTGTTATTCTTCGTGTACTTCTTGTATGATTCGCTAAATCACTATCACTTAATCCACTATATCGCCTTTCCCAACCTGATCCTGTACTACGATATGTATGCATATATCTCATACGATGCCTACCAATACGATCTTGTTCGAAATCTTGTGTGATACGTTCTTGTAATGCACGTGTTAATGCTTGAGGTACTTGTGGCAATTGTCGTTTTTTCGGTGAACCAGTTGGTGTTGCTGTTGCTGAACGTGATTGGAAACGTGTCGTTGCAACATTATGTGTTGCAGGTTGTTGATAATCGGATATTCGAACATCAGGTGGTGATAATGAACGATGATCGGTAATGGCACGACGTGGTGATTTTGAACGAGATCTTGACATGTGCATACTGGGCGATTCACATGGGGCAGCCGAATGTGACCGTTGGCCAGCCATGCCATTCTATAAAATCATATAATGAAGATTGTTTTAATATAATTATGATAATTAATTATTATAGAAAAGATACACACCCTTCGATACGTTTGATTGTTATACGGATGCATTGTTTCAAAGTCTCGCCTTGATTTCCTTTCAGTATCACGTGGTGGACTAGCTGAACTACCGACACTACTAACACTAGCACCGTCAGCACCGCGTCGCTCCCTTCCACCATCAATTTCACATTCTGATGGTGTATCAGAATCAGAAAATCTAGAACCAGTACTTGGTGGTGATAGATGTTCACTTGGTGTTAATGCAACTTCTTCATGTGGCCCCAACGTACGCCATGTTGGCTGTTCATCTAATGGCCACAATTCAACAATACTTTCACCTAAAAAATCATTGGCACCATAACGCACATAATCCCAAACAGTAATCTCTAAAGCACGCAAACGTAGATCAGCACGACGTAAACCGGAATAGACAAAAGTCTGATTCCACATTGGCTCCGTTGTGTCTACAAAATTACATAAAATAAAATAAAAGAAGAACAACAACAAAATGAGAAATGAATGGGTGTATTTATTGACTTACTGGCAAGCGTTCGTGTCCTTCGTTTCGACTTCTCCGACCTATCTGGCAATAGAAATAATTTACAATATGGATTTCTGGGTTGGTGCGGTGAACGTGGCGTTAATCCAGCAGCACAAACAATTGTAACAAGTAATTGTAATGTTGTTGGATCGAAACCAAGACGTATCTGTATACGGCCACCAACACTAGGTGCCAAAGATGGATTTGGTCGGGGACGTTCCGGACTGCCTGGCGATGTCACAAGCACATGGGGACGCTCATACCCCTCAACTTCTTGTTGATGCCATTGGCTGCCAGTTTGGCCTTGTACAATGAAAAAGAAGAGAAAAACAAAACAACACGATAATGGAGACGAAATTAATGATATTCGATATTAGAATTAAACTAAAACCATATTTGAACACTTTTCTCGCACAAATTTTAAATAAAAATTTGAGAATTTGTTTGTTTTTGAACAATGAAACACACACAGTTGTTGCTCCCTATTTATTGACGAAATGAATGAAATGTGAAATTATTATGAGACAAACAAAACAAACAAAAAACATTCACACGTTACAATAATTACGTTTTTGTAATTTAAAGAAAAGAGGAAGAGTGAGTGAAAAAAATTAGTCAGAACAAAGAGAAATTGTGTCTTTTTTTTGGATTTTTGTGTTTAATTATAGCAGGAAATTCATGCTATTATATTAAATATGGTTTTTATTTGTGTGTGTGTGTGTGTGTGTGTGTAGTGTGTGCGTATGTGTGTTTTTGTGCAAATTTGCCTAGGATTAAGATGGTTTAAGCTCACATGACTTACTGCTAAATTTTTGGCGATATCTACATATTGTTGACACTGTTCATCTGTTAACATCAACCAAAAAAGATCATTTTTCTCTTGTTTTTTTGTCAGCATAATTATGATCTTTTTTGGTTTAGTTCTTTTTGTTTTGGATTTTCATACCTCTATGTGCCATTGATTGTCGCCATGTAGCTTGTGCAGCCCTTCTATTACCCATACTTCTTGACACAATCAACTCCACATTCGCCTCATATTTGCTTTCAGCAATAATATCAGCTACTTCTTGATATGTTTTGCCTTGTAATAATCTACCATTCCATTCAATCACTTCATCACCTAATAATCCAAAAAAAAACACAAACAAACTGTATTTGCAACTCAAAAAATTAGCAATTATTCTGGAAATACCTGGCCTCAGTTGTCCTTCAACATCAGCAATACTGCCACGTTTCACTTTTTCAATAATTGCAGCTTTTTGACCGTTCTCCAGAATTTTACCACCAATCACTTTTAAACCTAAGATGGCTGCACTTGATCCAGTTGTTTGTGTTGTTGTTGTTGTTGTCTCTAGCGCCACGCCGTAAGATCATATGACCAATCATACGTGTACCATCAGATGATACTTGCCATGATAATGGATGCTAGTTATTGAAAAATTCCAATTACCGTCCAGCTTTGTTTTGTTTTGTTTTGTGTGTGTGTGTGTGTGTGTGTGTGAGTGTTCTTTTTTTTGTGTTATCAAATTTTGAATATAGACCAAAATCGTTAATGTATGTGTGAATGTTGTATTTTTATTATTATTTTTATGGGATTATAGCCAAATACAAATAAAAAGAGGATTAATAACATTTAGAACCACACAGGCAGAGATTTATTTCAAATTTTAAAGTTATAGCAATTAATACCTTAATGTTGATCTTTTTTTTTAGACAAGATAAAAACAAAACGGTAAAGCCATGCATTGCGTTAAGGATACTTTAGAAGAAATGTCAGAAGAAAATTCCATGCACTTAATTACGTTTTAAGGCAAAGTCTACTTACAAAATCACTCTAATCAAAGGATATAAACAAGGATAAACAAGTATGCATTTAATCAAGGACAAAAATTAATGATGAATGAAACAGGATTATTTGATGATTTGTTTAACTTTTCATTTGGTATATATATTTTTTTATTTTATTTTTTTGGTAAAATTTGATTTTTAAATAGGCACCTTTGGTAGATCACCACGTGTTGAATCTTCACTAGATGTAAATGTTGATGATGTATCAATACCAGAATCGCGATGTGAATCTTGAGATCCCTGTCTATCCCATGATGTTTCATGTTGATCAAATCTAACTGTCTTCTTTCTTCGTTCAGTAAAACAACGATTGTCCGCTGTCACATCTTGTAGTGGTCTATGTTGTGGTGCGACGATATAATGACTTAAGGGTGGCCAATCACCGTTACCCCCTGATAAACAGTCAATTTGATTTTGTTTGTTGTGAATCTTTTAAATAAAGATTTATAGTTGATAAGTCTGTTGACTCCCACACCAGACATACACTTGGTTTAGCTAATTTTTTTTTTACTCTTTATTTAACAAATAACTGCTGTATAGACTAGTATTAATAATAATAATAATGATAATAACATGAAGAAGAAATAAAGTGCGCAAGCTGCGTGTACACGACCATGACATGCAGAAGAAGATTTCTCAAAATGATATTCAAACAACAAATAAAATAAACAAGAGAACAACAAACATTGATCACGCCTGAAAGAATTTGTAGGAAAATCGTTTAAAATCTTTTGATGTCTCACCGCTAGAAATTTTTTGATTTTCTCATCAAGTATGGCCTGCCGGCTTAACCTGTCCGATATTTTATCACTGTCACGACTTCCTGTAAATCGCAAAGCAAATCAACACTGACGGCCCCAAAAAGAAAAATACAGAAGTTAAAACAAAACAAAACAGCTGTGTTTATTTCCCACTGATTTCATATTACTTACACTATTTTCGCGTTAACTATTATTAAAGAAAAACAAAATGGGGGCAATAATAAGAAGGAGCATAGCCAAAAATGTTCATTATTAAAACATTGAGATGCCTTCTTATACGATAAATTATGGGAGCAACAACCTTTTTATCAAAATTTCAACATGACACAAAAAAAAACACCAATGGCAGGGTGTTACCTTTTTCACTATCCCGATCATCACTGCCATATTCAGGTGTTGATTTCAAATCATCTTCTGAACTGGAGAACGAGCGTTGTAGTTGCGGTTGTGGTGGATTATGTTGGTGTTTCTTTGTTGAACCGCCACGTTTATGTTTCTTATTGGCACTAGCAGCTGGCGGTATTCTCTGTTGTGGTATATCCATTGGTAATTGTTCCGGTTCCGGATCCGGATACCTATAATAATATCCGATTATTTCCAACAAATCCATGCCAAAAACGTTATTTATTACCGTTTCGGTACTAGATGAGGATGTGTTCGCATCAATCCCTCTAATTCACCTTGATAATAAAGTGGATCATCCTCATTATATTGTTGATTATAACGTTCACAAGATGGTGGACGTGTTTCTTGTTCTGAATATTGTCGTCTTAATACACTACCTGATCGTTGTAATGGTTGATTCTCTTTTTCAGCTGCTGAATGGGCACGTTCTAATTTTGGTCGTTTATCGGATGGTGCTTGTTGGTGAATTGTTGGCAATTCGGTATCAGCAGGTGGTGTACCCAACATCCATTGACCAGTCTTACTAAGCAATTCTTGTTTCTTTCGACATAATATACACACCCAAATCACCTATATAGGAACAAATTAAATTGAATAATACAACAATACACGATAATTAATACTAAGATTTAATAGCACGTCTATTATTTAGTTTGGGAATCATTGAAAAATATCCGATCGATGGGTACAAACGGTGCAAAAGCTTCAAGAATCTCTGGAGTCGCCCGGCGCCTCCACCATTTCTACAATCAACTGAAATTTTTATTGGTAACTCTATAATTATAATAATTTCTTAAAAATAAATTCGAATACAATAAAATAGAAAAATCAAACTATAGAATTCCATAATTGGATTCGGTGTTCTTCTTGTTGTAATCTAATAATAGATAGACTTAATAATTTTGCTCTGTTCTGCCTCAATTATCTATAATAAGGCTTCTCAAGTATATATATATATATATATATATATATATATATATATATATATATATATACATGTATTTTGTATAATATAACTCTAATAATATTAATATAAAATCTACTTGTAACTATCAAATTTACCCTATTGACATTGATAAATGTATAAAATGACGTACTCAAGAGTTGTTTTTTTTTTATTTTTGTTTTTGAAGTGCCTAATCTATTCACTTGTATAGAATAAAGTTTTCTATCGTATCTAATTTCGTTTATAATAATTATCGCATGATGAATGAACGTGATAGTTGATGTCGAAGGTTCGATAAATTTCGCCCCTTATTTTTACATGTATTTTCTTATCAGTTGATATAAAAGATAAAGAGAGAGGTTAATTATGTATTGTTTGCATTGTAAATTATTAACGATATAGATTTTAATATTAATGTAAAAAAGAAGAACAATTAACAATTATAGTCCGAATGTGCAAGACAAACACTTTGGAGGCGGACCACTGTTGTCCCCACACGCTCCACCAATGCGTTTAAATTAGCCATGTAGCCACGGTAACAGGCATCCACATCCAGTGGCGGGCGTAGTCTGCGTAAATATTTATGTAATTGATTAATTAATTTACTTATTTATTTTTTATTTATGACTACAACGACCATCAAATAATATTATATTTGTATATCTATCAAGCTTTAATTAATTACTTATATAATTTAGGACTATACACATAAATATTAAATATTTTCCCGTCGCCACTGAATGAATTGGTTAACGCCATGTTTGCAAGATTAATTCTAATGGTGATTATGTAATTAATCCACGCCTGATAGGACGGCTGAATAATTTTTTTCCCAAAAACCAAGTAGGCAAAATTGTGTTGGTCTTGCCTGGACGCACTATAGGTATTCTATCGTTAAACTTTGACATTTAAATATCAACATAAGACGTAAAGTTTGTATCAATGGAAACGCATCAGTGTAGTGGGGTATATTTATAAAGTGGTAGGGGATTATACTATATTGCCTCCCCTACAATCGCCATTAACAGTAACCATAATTATTGATGAAATTCTATAGAATTCCAGTAGTTTAAGCAATTCTTTTATTTATTAGATTGATGCAATAACGTATTAGTTTTGATATTAGTTGTGAAAATAGATAGAGATAGAGTACGGATGGTGTATTTTCAGAATCAATACGATACGCCACGTCCGGTAAGCGTGACGTAAACAGCCCCCACGCTTAACTGGGGCCAACTTATACACAATGGGCATCCCACGCGTTTTCTGGATCCCGGCTTTCCGTCAATGGATGATGATGATGATGATGATGATGATGATGATGATAGATAAATAATGTAATTAGATACTTATGGTTGTTGCCGCACGTAAATACCATCAAATATCTAGAAAAATCGATACGCAAAATTTATGCACATAATTCATTTTAGTTCACTGACCAGATTCGACCTTTTCGCGCCCCCCTTAGCGAGATATGCCGGGTTGTTTTGGAGAAATCACTCCCATCGCACTATCAAAACAATTGCTTACCTTGTTTGAACGTAAAGTGACTTTTCCACCGCAACGGGCACAACAACGGATCGTACAATAATTACAAAGGTGTCCAACACCGTCTGCGAATTTCGTTTTTAAACAAATATGACAGGTTGCATCCAATTCGATGCCAGCTTTTTTATGTTGTTCATTGCGGGCACGTATCGTCTCTTCTAAAATTTGAACTTCATCAGCTTTCCGCCTGGAAAAATTAAATCATTATCAACATATGAAAATGGGCAATTTTCAATTAATTGATATCGTTAATTATGAATGGTTGTGCATTGTCAAATGTCAAGGGATGGTTTACGAATAATTTTCCATTGAAGAAAACTCACTCGATACGGGGTAGAATTGTAGACATCTTCACACACTATTGTATATTAGCAGAAAACTACCCTTTTATATACAAAAAAAAGACACTAATACAATTAGAACAGCAAAGGGGGTGGTGGAAATCTAACCCAATAAGATTATAGTGTTTCTATATAGAGTCTATATTTATATTTGTTTCCTAATTGAATCAGCAGTTAGAAAATCACCCCTAACAATTAGAAAAAAACTTCATTTTATGAATAAGCTATTTTGAGATCAAATCAGCAACGTGTGTGTATGTATGTAATTCTTGGTAATAGTTTGATGTAAATATCGTAAAAATAGACACATTTATAAGTTATCGTTAAATTTGGCAATTAATTTAATTGAATTCTGTTGTAGTTATATAATTAATAAATAATTAACTTCACCTCATAATCTCCTGTTCACGTTCCTCTTCTTGCTTTTGCCGGACCATAACGGACTCAATGATGGCCCGTTCTTCGGGTGTAAGATGAGACAGATCCGGCCCTTCCTCCATTCTAGCCTTTTCCGGACATACTATCCACTTCGTTTTATTTGTTACAATTGAAGGAGATTCAAAAATGATTCAAAAATTAAAAAAATGACAAGAGAAATTACAAACGAAATTGAAGAAATAATTTGAATAGTTGTGAATTATTTTTGGAAGATTTCAATCACATTTCAATGCAAACACTATCGTCATTTTTACATAAATGGCTTGTTTTATATGGGGGAAAAAAAAACCACCACTAATATGCGTATGTGTGTTTGTGTGTGGGGGTAAGTATTAAATCAGCCAGGCGTTGTCCTTCTGTTTCTGCTCTTGTTTTCACTTCGATTTACTATCTACGGTCATATTTTGATACTTTTCCATTATAATAAGGTCTAAAGGAATGGATTTGATGCTCACATTTATCCGGATTATACCACATCTATCTGAAGCATACATGTTTAACAGAAAACACTTGACACATTGTTGCTGTATTAAAATAGTTGTATTATTGGTTGGTAACGTTTCTCTTGAGTTTTATTTGGATTTTATGTACAAGAAAAAATAATAAAACGCCAAATTACAAGACAAGAAATACAAATATACACGCACACACTCCGATCAGATGTTGTTAAATAGTTAAAGTATCGTTATTTCAGATTGTCTAAGCCGTTGTCCGGCCAAATATCACAGTTTGCAATTACCCATTCATGCACCTTTAATAAATAATAGGATGAGTTAAAGGAACACCAATGGTAGCGTCTTGATGGCATGACGTCACCATAGATATGTATTGATTTGATATGATGGGCAAGCGCCGCGACGACGACAACGACAAAATATCTAAAAAAGATCCTGCACCAATCCGAAACACCGTGTGCGTGCATGTGTGTGTTGTAATATCATATCATTGATGTTGTCGTGGGCTTTTCAAATTCCTAATTGAACGTCAGCACTATTAACCTATTGGCGATGGCAATAAATCACAGATTTTCGTGTAGGCATTCAAATGAGAAGGGGCCCCAATTACGAAAACTTAAAAACTCCATTTATTCTACTTTAAATTGGTGGAGGCGCCGGACAATTAATACTCTATTTGTAGCGCCAAACATACACTCAAATTACCTAATTAACCAACTAATAAATAAATGAATAGATGAAACAGCAACACTATAGAGATGCTTTTTATTATATAATACAACAAATAAGAAAATTGTTGCTTTTTTGACTAATATTTAGTGTTTTTTTTTAAATTACCCGGTTCTGCTGTCAAATTTCTAGGTTATGTTGCATAACCTCAATGGTAATCATTTGATTATTTCCATGAAGAGAAATGTTGCGTTTGTCGCAAAATTTACAAAATTTGAAATTAATCAAATCGTTAACGCAAACTTATCAACCTGTACGTAATTTCCCACGCAAACCACGTAAGCCGTTATGGATGCCAACAGCCAAATCGAAATTGTTTCGTGTATCACCACGACCAGTTATACCGCAAGATGAAGAAGATGAATTGAAACGTTTAAATAATAATTATCGTACACAAATCAAAACAATACGTCGTTATTTAACATATAAATACAATGTGAAATTGTTGGAACGTTCTGATACTGAACAAATTGAAAAACAATTTATTGAAGATTTGAAACGTTGCAATGAAATCAATATTGAATGGAATGAACGTATTCGAATTGAACGTGAACAACGTATTAACGAACAATTACAACATGATATTGAATTAGCCAAAATGAAATTTGAAGAGAAGATCAGAAAGCATGAACAAATGCTAATTGAAGCTGAAGAAATGGTACGACGCGAAAAAGAATCATCGAAAACGTTCATTACACCAGAAAGCCTTGATGAAGCTATCGAATATGCTATTCAAAATCCGATTGATTATAATTTCGCTATAGATTTAGACGGTAATCGTATAGAAGGACGTGAAACACAATCACAAGCGATCAAACAATAAATTCATCAATTTTTTAATTAAATAAATATGTACAAAGAAAAATCACCAAAGACTTTCAATTAATTCACGTTTATTGTCGGTTTTCTCTTCAACGTCTTCATTAACCGTTTCCATTACCTCATTCAGATTTTCCAATTCATCGCCAGTTTCATTAGTTTTCCGTTTATCAACCATTCCAGAAAATTTAGCCGAGCCACGTTTAGCCCTCTCTAATTCTTTACGTAGTTTCTGTCGTCTAGCAATCTTCTCATAAATTAATCGTTCATTTAAATGGGCCCATTTAAAACTTGGTAAATACTTTAAATTCCATATAGAATCGTAATGTTTCGATTTCTTACGTGTATCCACTTGTTTATTGTTTAATAATGAAGCGACTTTCTTTGCTACAGATTTCCGTTCAAATTCTATCCAACCTTCAACATACTTCAATTGACCTTTCTTCTTTGTCTTCTTCTTCTTATCTGTTAATCTCCAATCTATAATTAATTAGACTGTATTGAATTTCACCAAATTACATTAACAATTAATTAATTAGTTACAAACCGAGTGTTTCAGGTTTTTGTAAATAGACACGATCAACTTTACCAAATTGACTGAAATATTCTTTAATTAGTGACACATTCATGTAGGGTGGTATTGTTGTCAAATAGATGACGCCCCGTTTTGGGGGTTTCTTGATTTTCGTTGTTGCAATTATATCGTTTTCATCAATTTCATTTTGAACACGTCCACTCTCTGTCATTTTTGTTTATTTACAAAACACGTGTTTTTTGAGGTTAATACCAAATTTGACAGCAGTGTTGCCAGATCTTATTGTAGACACTCATTTCTTCACTAAAAATTACAGTTAGAGAGTGTTATAGAACAATTATAGAGTCGTATGTTATTTCATCTCCTTCTCACTCATTCAAGAATTTCAACTGTCTATTCTGGAGTTATGAACTCTCACAACAAGTAAAACGAAGACAATTGATGTTCTTCTATCTATTTGTCTATTTGCACCAAAAAACAAATAAAGCCCTTAGATTGTCATTTGTAGAGGTAAGATAATGAAAATTTTCATAAATATTTCACTACGTCTACATAATTACAGTTACAGGTAAAAATTACCAGCTGTACTCATCATGCAATCATAGCTTCAAAACAAATTTTCTCAATAATAGAGCTATCAGAAATTGAATTTATATGATGCTTGAACAAAGAAAACCAGTTTCAAATGTATATAAATTTAAAAAATTTACAATTACGAATATTGAAACAGGTGGATTGTGAAAAAACTCAGTAGAACTGCTACTATAATGATAAACGTGATATTGTTGTAGAATACGAAATTCCCCCAAAAATCCACCTGTCATCAAATACAGTGAACGTAATTACCGACATTGTTTTGTCATTTGTTTAAGCTGTCAACTTGTTTCCGGAATCTTGATTTTCATCGGTATTTTTTATCATAATTACTTAATTGCGATACCATATTGATTTGGTAATTAAACATCCAACAATTATGGCAAATCTTAGTCCAACAGGTAATTAATTATTTTTAATAATTTTGTAATTGTAATTTAAACAAAAACAAACACAAAAAAAACAACATTTAAACAGCATACTTGTGTTGTAACACAGTTCTTTATTAATTTCGTCATGAATTTCATGAATTTTTTGCCATGATTTTCGTTATAAATAATTAATTATGAGTACGGTTTTTTGTTGTTTATCAATAAATAGTCGACATGTTTTTGTGTTGTTGTTGTTAAATGACGTGTCACAGAAATCCCGTTGCAAACTGTCTCGATTCGTTCACTTGTCTTGGAATATGCAAAGAATTTATTATATTCTCATCAATTTTAATCGATTAATTATTGTTAATTCAATAGAAAATTCTAATTATGGAGCAAAACAATTAACAGGCAATGTGGTTTGCCTATGTTGTTCTGTTTAAGTATTGCCCCAGGGTGAAAGTTTTTAGTTCAAGAAACTGCTTTGTTGTTAACAGACGCTAAACTAAAAGAATCATTTATATAAAATCTTTAAAACTAATGTGATCTTTTTGTTTTTGTTAATAATAATTCTTTACAATTTGTTATATTTGAAAATGAGTACACCAGAAGATGAACATTCTAGTTTAGATTATATAGAAGATCCATATTTTAATCCAAATAGTGTCACAACCACAACACCAAGTCTAGATGATTGTTGTGATTATTTAAATGATTATGATATATTAGAGAATGATATTGAATTATTTGATATGAGACAATTAGATTTTGATGATATTAATAATACATTAATTAAAGATGAATCAATTAATGTTGAAGCGGAATTTTTTAATGTTAAACGTGCTAATAAGATAATACGGGCATTTTTTAAAAAAGATTTCAAAAAACAAGTACGTGTTACATATTGTGATTTAACAAAACCGTATTTAGCTAAATTACCAAAGGATAATAATTTTCGTAAATATCTCGATATTAGTATCAATAGTGATGGTGAGATTGATTGATTGATTTATTTATTTTTGTTTTGATTTTCAATAAAAACACGAACTTTGGAACGTTTGTTTCATATCTTCACACTCTGTTTAATGGAATTTCAATTAAATTTTTTGCTTGTATCAAGTTTTTTTATCAATTCGTTCCACGTTTTTTTTTGTCCATTGAATTATTTTTATTATTATTATTATTATTATTAGTGTTGTTTAATGAAATAATTGTTTTGTAGAAGAGGCGGTCGCTGCTGGTAATCATCATGAAGTCACTGACATCTCAAGTTTATCAAACGAAGAAAAGGAACGTCAACATGCATTGTGGAATGAAGAATTAGCACAAATTGAAGATGAAATTGCAACATTACGTACGGTGTTAGGATCGAAAATGCGCCGTAGTGCTGAATTAAAACGCAATCTAGGCATTACAGTATGGAAAGAAGTGTCTGAAGATATCAATCAAGGCATTAAGAATGTTAAAGAGAGTAATGTGTAAGATTTCTTCATACATATATTTTTGTTCATTATAGAAATTTACAATCATTTCGGTAGTATTAGCATGTTATTAGATAGTTTTTTTCTTCTTTATTTTTATGTATTTTATTAGATATCAAACAGTGGAATGTAAAGTTGGTCAAGTAACTAAAGCTGTAACAGATGCACCAATGTAAGTACAATTTCTAATTTAATCTTCTAATTGATTAATTAAATATTAGGAATTAATTGTTATTTATGTTTAGATATCAGAAGACTACAAGTTTAATTGGGGGACTCACTGGCAACATTACTAATAAAATCGGTCAAATGCGGCATTCTGAATCGTTTCGATCTATTGAAGAGAAAGTTGGTAGTGCTTATGAGAATGTGAAGGTATTTCTAATATCATTATTATTATTATTATCATTATTGAATTATTTATTTATTGTGATTGAAGACGAAAGTTGTGTCACGTTCAGCATCTCAACAAAGTTTAGATGAAGCTGGTCGTTCACGTTCTGGTTCTGTTATTACAAGTCCAACAATAACTGAAGAGAAACCTTTAGTATAGTTAATTTCAGTTGTGGTTAAAAAAAAAAGAAAAGATTCTTATCAAATTATGGTCACTAAAATGCCTTCGATTTGCTTTATGAATTATTCGTTACTAATTTATAAAATTAGTTTCGTTCTAATTCTTGTTTAACATAGAAAAAAAATAATTATTTGATTGTGACGCATCTTTCTAGATTTATTTAAAATAATAAAATTATATTAATTCAAATATCAAAAACAAAAAAACAAAAAAAAAGAAAATTATATTATTAACGACTTGAAAAGTAAGTAGTTTTTTGTACAGATTTAGTTTAGTTCGAGATTTGATGAGAACAGAAATGCTATTTTGCATACATTGCTCTATTTTTAGGTTCAAATAATATTATTATTAAAACATATTTCATTGAGAAATCAATTTTTTTTTAATTAAAATCCTATAAATAATTATCCTATTTTTGTTTTTAAATTAATTGCATTTAATTTTAGTTTGATTAATATTATTATTGTCTTTCTTAACAATTAGATTTCGTAAATTCTGGAATGGTGACTCAAATAATAGAGTCAATATACACGATAATAGAATTATCCATGTTAATTCTTGTAGATTCAACATCAATCGGAAGAAACCATAATGTTCAGCTGAACGTAGGATGCCTAAATTATAGAAAAATACTGGGAATTGTGTCAAATATACGGTATAAGAGATTTTCGTCCATATTTGGAAGCCGGGCCGTGAGAAAAATCGTCCAATTACACCTTTATAGCCTAGATGTGTTGTGAATATAATCCATGCAAATGAGAAACACCATAAAATTGGTGCGAACGCTGCATACCATGCAGCATCAGTTGGATGATATTTATAATTGATATGGCCCATAAATGATGGTCCCAAGAACGATGTAAAGAAACTGAATAAGGCTACAGTATCGCCAATATGGATCTGACTCTGGAATTTATATAATTTTCAACAATTAACACATACAAATTGTTTTGATAAACTTACTTTCGATAAAGTAATAGTCTTGTATTTCCTTAATATATAACCGAGGCATATTCCCATAATGTATACAGTAATTCTATGTGCTGGTAGAATGTACATATTATCGGCTGTGTCGAATAATTGTTGAATCCTACAAAAAACTGATCAATATTCATACGATTTTTTTTTGGGTTGAAATTAACAAACACTTACGATGTTCCAAAATGGATATAATTCGATAATTTCAACGTGTAAGTCACATAATATCGCATTATTGTTGATATTGTTGCTAGTATAATCAGGAATAGACCGCCCTTCTTCGGCCATTTCCACAAAATTAAAATTAATATTGGCGATATAAAGAATAATTGTGTATCAATTCCAACATGATGTGTATGTGTTAAACACTGAAATTTTTATGTAAAAATTATCGAAATTGGTTTTATTAAAAATATATATTTGTATATTTACAATATTTTTAAAACCGAAATAATTATGAATGAATAATAGATTTCTCCACCAATATTGTTTACAGATCTGTGAATGTTCTAATACAACTAAATTCCATAATGGTCCATGATTTAACCATGGTAGTATTAATGTACAGAATGCAATTAATGCAGCAAATGTTGGTACAATACGTAATAAACGTGAACAATATTCTTCGATAATATTGATATGTTTATTGCGTTGTAATTTACCAATTAATGAATATGTTGTTAATGTACCAGATATCATAATGAATGGATCTGTATAGAGACTAGCAGCACGTCCAATAACTGACCATGGTTGGGCAATGTGCTGGAAAGAAATGAATTCAAAAAAATTAGCCCATTTATATTTGTAGTTTGGCATAACATCAACAGATGGCGCTATTACATATGATCCTGTTGTTGAAGAGGTGATTCTATATTCTCTACTGTTTTTACAAACAAATTGAAATGGAAAAAATACCTCTTTGTGATTTATAACTTCCTGATGTTAAATAGGAGAATTTCCCTCAAATTCAACACTTGCGACTATTATGATCAAAGTTTTTAGGGTGCCACAATCATCATTTATCATCATCATCGTTTAATTACAATGTTAATTCTTTAAAATCCTGTTCTCCTAATGGCAAAATCAAGAAATTCGCATCTGAAGCCCCTCTAAAGGCGCGACTTATCAAAGAGGTATTCACAAAAAAAAAACTACCTACCTCAACCATTTCTGTACGATTTGTGTAAGGTATGAAGAATAATGCCATTGATTTATGGGCACCTAATAACATGATTGAATTTAAAAATCGTACCCCATGTATCGCTTCAATATCATCAGATGATCGTTGTTTTGACAACATTGCATTCAAGTTTCTGCGTAAAGAAAACGCCATTATCCATTTATCTAAAAATAACAACAACAACGCAGTTTATCTACCTGCATAAAGTTGAATATTTAGCATAATAAACATTTCAACATGTTGTTTTGTTATTGAAACAAAAACAATACATATTTTGCATGCTTTTATTACACAATTTAATATTTTATTGATAGCAGTTAAATAACGAAATGGACAAATTCTTACTTTTCTGAGCAACAGCCGTGTAGTCGTAGATAGCTGCAGCAATAACAATGCACGACATTGTTGCAAAAACACCACTGAAAATTTCCTCAATTTTATATTGGAAAATTACAGTAATTTCCAAATGAAACTTACATTGCAATAATTGTGGATAAAGGGATTTCGTGCTCATCATTATTTGTTTGACACATTTCCGGTTGTACACGTACATCAAATTGTACATCGGTATTATTAAAGAATTTCTGTAATTTTTTGTAGATTGCTAATTGAACGTCATTAGGTGTACATGTATTCGGTACGCATAGAGCCCAATTGATGCTTGAAAATTTCGGTACACGATGTCCTGGCTATTAATTGAATAAAACAAATTCATAATCGTCTTGATGCAATTAAAACAAACTTACATCGTCTAGACGACTTTTGAAATGATAATGTGATTGAACTAAACGTTGTAAGGCAGCTAAATATGGACTTGAAAAGCTTTCAATTTGTACTGTAGCCAAACAATATTGTCCTTTGATAGTGTTGTCAGGATGATTCGCTTGAAGGCACATATCGAAATCGCCCAATTGATTAACATTACCGCTTAGAATACCTGAACTAACTTTGGCTGACGAATCGTACACTGGAAACAATTTTAAAAAAAGAAGATAAATTGAATATTTCCACACATCGCAGATGCATAATATTTACTTTTTAATGCCCATAATTTGAACTTTTGCAAATCCTCAACATATCGTCGACTTTGTCGTTTACATTCTTGACTAACGCCATTGATCCCATTAAAATCGAATGGTGTGGATGCTGATGTTAAGAATAATTTCAATAACCTTTTGGAAATTATCTCATAATCGTTATCTAGAATGGAAAAGAAAGTTTTTTTTATGAACTTGACATGATTTTGATTGTTCAATTTCTGTTGAATATAAAATCGAAAGTCAATTGCTACTGCTATTGAAAGCAAAAACAAACGAAAAACGATGAGATTTTTTGTAATATGATGTGATCAGATTTTAGAGAATGACGACCATGGAATTTTTTTCCAAATTTGTGTCACAATTTAATTAAAACCTACCAATTATCAAAAATGTTCACATTAAACGATATCCTTGATAGAATAAAAGATTAGGTATTACAATAATAATAATAATGATAATGCAATAAAATAATTAAATAGAAAAAGGCGTGACAGTATACCTTATTGTGTCTCTTTATTTTTTTTCACATTACGTAATTTAACATTGACAATTGAGGAAAAGCGAATAAGTTTATTTCAAACTAGAAATATTTATTTGTTCAAGGCTTTCTTTATTGATTTAAACATTTATTTGATTGTGTATTCTTGAAATAAAATGAGAACTGGGGTTCGAATCGTTGTTATTGAATCAATTCTAAATATATCAATGTCAATCTTACGTATTTATTTGTAGCGAATTCGCAGGACCGAATTGAGGAAAAACCGTATGTGCTGCAAAACGAATTATTTACACCCTTTTCACAATTTCCCATTGGAAAGGCGTTTAAGGCTAGCGTCCTCTCACTGCAAATACGAAAGCCTTCTCAAACATTTGGTAAGTAGTTGTTGGTTATGTGACTTATGTGTAAGGCCCGGTACATTTTGATCCTCAAATTTCTTATGTTTAAGGAAAATAAGGCGAATTTATTATTAGATCAATCTTAAGTCGAGATTTACGAAGGGAAATTGAACGGGCTCTAAAACAGTGGAAGGTATGTCTGCACTATTCCTCCTTGGATCCTGTGGAGTTTTTAGCTGGCTCTTCAAGCACTATCAGGATGAATAGTTGATTGATCGACAACAATGGATTACAAGAAACAATAAGAAAAGGGGAGACAAGAATTCACTTGAACTGTCTTTCATTCAGCCATAGGTGCAGATAACTCTAGAACACGGTTTGAGAATCTGAGAGCTTCCCGTATGATAAAAGTTTTCACCAGAAAGCATAAATAAAGTCCCAACAATTCGATACATTAGGAAACAAACGAAAATAACAGATTTTCCGCACAGAGTAGTGCATAGAAATCAACAAGGTGCAACAGAGATATACGAATTCGTTGTTGCGTATAACATGAATTCACAAAACACGCCGTTTTACTGGAATTCGATCACAGTGTTATACGGGGCTTTCTTGTATTTTTCAAACCAAAACAGGTGGAATTGTCGTGGAAAATAATAAAACGAAATAAAGCGCCTTCAGTCCTGCATTGAACTCTATTTGGAATTCGTTATAAACGTTTTTGTGCTGACTACATTATTAAATTAGTAATCAAAACATAGAGAAAACAGTTCAATGTCCACAAAAATGCCGAATTTACCATATTTAAAAATAGTTCGAAAAAAAATAAATTGTTTATTACGTAAATATTTGAAAAGTATAACACTTATTATTATTATTATTATTATTATTATTACGATTACTGCCCTAATTTCATTGATTAATTTTGCAAATTAATCGTTAATTTGAAATGATGGTTTAAATAAAATATTTTTGATTCTTCTTTTCTCGAGAACTGTACAACAGGTTGTTGTTGTTGTTGTTGTTGGTTGGCGAGTAATTTTCTTTTTGTTGTTGCCTTTTTTTAAGCAACTCTTGGCAAATAAGTTTTGATGACCTGTTTGTTGCTAGATAGTACGTAGAAGCTTTGAGATTATAAAAAATTGTTTTTCTTTTCTCTTTTACTTTTATAAAATCCTGTTCTAGACACTAGTGAATTATTTATGCAACTAACAGACGGCAAAGTTATGAATTTTTCATGATTTCTACAAGAGTTTATGGTATCAGTTGATTTATAAATAATATAACTTGTGGTTGTTCTATAAATACACCGGCAGAAAATCGTTATGCTCATTAAGGCAAACGTTTGGTTTTTGGGATATCCAACACTTAGCCGAAACAAAAACGTGCGTTCTTCACCAACGGATATCCTAAATTTTCATTAATTCTTCAAGTGGAAAACTCATCCAAATAATGCGATTTCCACCGACAAAATGGGAATTTCTAAAACGTGCCGTGTTTTTTTTTCCTAAAATTTGTAAATATTTCAACATGAATTCCATTAGAGTTATAATACGGAAATGATTAAAACAAATTATACAGTAATTGATTTATAATTTAAGTAATTAAATTTCATAAATACATCCTTTTTCGCATAAAATCAGCAAACAAAAAAAAAACAACAATCAAATGCATAGATAAGAAACTATTACTTACCTTGATCATAACATTGATCCAAATTTTCCAGGCACAATCTGCCGCGCTCTTCATTATTTATCAACGGATTCAGATACAATAGATTAATATTCGTGTAGTTCTCATTTATTAATTGATTCAAACCGTATAAATCTGTATTGTTTGATGATTGTTCATGTATATCACCATTAATATGGATTGTTAGAAAGAACACTAACACTAAGAATACAAACGAAAATGATTTCATTTTTATTTGTTAATCGTCACTTTGTTTAACTATTTAAGAACACATCGGGAATTCCTAATTGATTAAATTCGCAAACAAAATTCGAAAAATCAATTTGTTGGCTGTTAAAATTACACCAATTCGAACATATCACAACTGTGTTTTATACATCAGTGTATACAATTATTTATCAACAGTTTTCTTTCAGTGGATATATTCAGAAAGTAGGGGGTAGGATATATGTGTACACAAATATATACCCACATGTACTAATAATTATAGCCCCCCTCTACTACCTGGCCGTAGTAGATTACCTGTTGGATTTTCTGCATGTATGGTTGGTTCGAAGCGATATATTTTTAATTCAATATCGATTAAGGTTGTTTTCTTTTTGATTTATCAAATTAAATGTTTGTCATTTTGAATGTTTGGAAAAATCAATTTGAAAAAGTCCATTTTCTTTTTGTCTTAAGGATAAAATTAGTAGACGTGTTGATGATATTTCACTTTGCTGTGGGCCACACACGCTCCCCCTCTTCAAAACAACAATAAAAATCGATTAGAACGACTTTTATTGTATTTAGTGATAGATAAATCGATGTCGTTATATCCGAGTGTTGTTACATTAGAATTCTCAATAAATCAAAGACCTTCGCATAAGTCTATTTAATTGTGGGGTATACGAAGAGGCATAGTTTCTGTATAGAGTCACTCTCTCAGTATAAAATACTGAGAAGAAAGCAATATTTAACAGCAACCTAGTTTGAAACCTTCAGACTTACTTCTACCTATTTCGTTCTTTTCTAACTCTTGGCCCAATAACTCAACGTCTTTAGATAGTTGTTTAGAGTTGCCCCTATTATGAAAAATCGCCAGTGAGCCTCAAGAATTGTTAACAAATTAACGGCAACTATTTTTTCTACGATTGCGTCAGCAGGTAGGACACATACTGTGCTCCAATCGCAGATTTTTCTCCTCAGTTCTGTTCTCTGTATTCATCTTATTGTTAGTCTCATTGCTATAGTAATCAATGCTTAAAACTTCAAATTGGCACATTGTACAAAAACTATTTTTTATGAGTGCCATTATTTACCATTTTAATAAATCTGAACCGATATTTCCATAAAACGAAGAGTCATTTATACGCAAATCGTTATCAATGATCACACAGGTCTTTAAACTGGTGGTGCTTAAGCATCGTGACAACCTTGGCCTTAGCAGTATTTTATTTTTATTTATTGGCCATTTTTGATACTGTTGCAGGCAAATGTTCGAAAATAGAAAAATAATAACATTAAAAACCAAATGATAAATGAAATTTGAGAGTTTTTCAGTGGTGACGTCAAGGTGGACACACTTTTTACTGGAGCAGATCCGGATCAAGGATAAATTGCGCCTGGACCAAACAAGAGTTAGGGGCGCCTTTTCTATTACAAATACAAACGAATATTATTTATATCATCCCATTTGGATGCTGCTCCTGCGGCAAGTGCTACTCAGTCCCCGGTACTGTTCAGTAAATAAAACATAAGAGTGCGGTTAGTCACATAGAATTACCAAATTGATTTCAGACGAACGATAAAAATGTAATAAAAATCTGAGAAACCCAATGTGTTTAAATAAACCAAATTAACAAAATATCGGTTATTAATTAAATATTTTCTATCAGATAAAACAGGTTCAGAAAGAGGGGGACTATATTTAAGACCTGGGCCGCCCCTGGAGCACTGACTACGATAATAATTTTTTATCAATAACAAAACAGACAAAATTCGTGGCAAACCTGAATGAACAGTTAAGCTAATGGAATGTATGCAAATTACGTTAGAACAAGATGTTTAATCATAGGTTATATGGGATTTCCTAGTTTTTTTCCCAAAGACAATCCAATGACAATAACAATGACTGTTCAGTCTTCGATTTAGATTTTCTGAGTATTGTTCATTTATTAAAATTAATTAATGATCAAGACGAAATAAATAATTGGAAAATTAACGATTTTACTCAATAAACATTTCTTATAATATAGAAAAAACTTTTGTGAACTAATTGAGATTCCTTCTCAGAATAATGATTTGAACTATTTAGTGTTTGTTTGTTAATTATGTCTTAAATCAATAATAATTGAATAATGATAGCAATAAGTAAAGTAGTTTTTTTTTGTGAAAATCTAAGTATTGTCTATTTCAAGACAATGTCCGAAACAGGTTTTAACTGATGGAATACAAATTGTATTTAGATGTTCTCTGACCTTTGAAACATTTGAACGGTGAAGAACCTTCGCAGATGCTTCACTGTTGTGGATACCTTTTTTTATTGTTTTTTATTTGATCGTCTTGATATACCTAGTCATTTCGGTAATGATGATGATGTTTATTAATGATTCGTTTTCTTGTTTTTTGGAATGATATCCAATGGCCTGCAGACAACCTTTGGACTATTACGTTCCATTTTTTTCGGTTCTTTCTATTATTTATTCCAATTAGACTCTGATCAAGGTAAATTATTGATATAGCACGTGTTTGAGCATTTTCGGTAAATGCAAGCCTCTTGAAATGGAAACAAATCAAGGCTAAAAATATTCTTTTTAATTTTAGAAAAATTCTTTTATTATTCTCGTATCGTATATTCTAACAAATAACATCAAGGTAAAATACAAATCATCATAAATTATTTCTTTTTTTAAATATCAAATTATTATTCATACCAACAAATATCAATCATGTAATGATATTGCTTTCAAAATAGACAACAATTGCTTAAATTGTAAAATAATTAACTAATAAAAAAAAACAGTATTGTTATTTATAAATAATGGGGATTGTGTCATTATTGAATTGCGGAAATAACAACCGCCTACAACCAAACATTAATCACACATTGGGTATATTTTTTCGAGCCGGAAAAACCAGAATGAATTACGCATATATCTTGATAAGTTTGAATTTACCACTCTTTTTACAAAATGCGACATCTCTTAAGTTTGATCAAATCTACAAATATTGGAAAAATTAAAATAAAAAGAACGACCTCTAGTAAATAGTAGCTAATTTGAAGAAAGAATGGGTACGAACGGAAATGTGAATATAGTGTGGACGGCAATGCAAACGCGATCGAATGGAAACGAAGGCCAAAGAATGGCGTCTACTTCAGTTTGCGCATGCCAATCCCATTCCTATCAATTCTTTTGTAATCGTTGATGCGTTTCCCTTCGTACCCATTCCTACGTAATCGTTCGATAGATGTGAACGGGGATTTACCCATTAGGACGTTGGCGTTAAATATTTAATTGTCCATAACAAATTTCCACCATTTCTCTAAACTAAAACTGCCTTTGTTCAATAAATTCATTAAGCGATTTGATTTCAAGATCTCCTCTTGTATTCTGATTGCTTAATTTGTCTCGTCGCTTTTTACTCGCCTAATGAATGAGTATTATTACAAATAAATAAATGTGATAATTAAGAATCCTTTGATGACTATCAATTAATTAGTTATTCAAACATATAAAGAACTAGGTATATCAAGGATAATGGTTCACATGGATTCGTTTAGTTGTTGTTTGACTTATCAACGAGAAATAATTCTACGAAGACTTTGAAGAAAAGAAACTCAATTATGGAACATCCATGGAATGAATCAACAAAAAGTGATTGTTTAATTGCAGTGAAATTTATTTCATCAACAACTTAACGATTTGTCCTAATTAAAATCTTATTAATTTTATTTTTATTATCAGAAATTTCATGTCATATGATTCAAATTTATTTGTTTTGGGTTTCTTTGGGTTGTAGAGGGCCTAATGTAGTGCAGTAGAAACTCCAATATTAGTCACCCGATAATTAATTATGTTTTATAATTCGTCACCTTAGTTACCGTAAGTTCCGGGGTATAAATTTTCCTTGTGACGAATTTCAGGATGGAGGTGATCAACAACATTTGTTTAGTCTTAGATAACAACGCTTTTTCTTTCAACGTAAACTAATTTTTGAGAAAAAATACATTCAACTTATGTATATACGAGAAATATTCAAATATTCAACGTCGACGAAACTGGCTGAACAAATGTTCATGTACCCTCAAAAATTTCGGCACTTAAAGGCACGAAACATTTAGGAACCATAACAAGTGGCGGAAGAGGTGAAACTATTACATTGACATGTATCTTATCTCCTATGTTTATATACCGGAGACAACGCTTAGCAGAGCATCTTTGTTGTAGAGGTACTCCAGGTTCTGTTTATAAATGCTCCAAATCAGAATGGATGACAGAAGACTTATTTATTGAGTGGTTGCAACACTTTCAAAAAAATGTTCGTTGTAGTAAAGAGAATCATGTTCATGTTGGTAATGGATAATCACGGGACACACATTTCGTACAGGTCATACCAGTTTTGTAGGGAACACGGTATCGATGCGGTGTCGTTGCTTCCACATACATCCCATCGACTCCAGCCGCTAGATGTAACTTTTTTCTCGCCACTGAAGAAAGTTTATAACCAAGAATGTGAAACATACCTAAAACTTCATCCGTATGAGAAAACTGCACAGACAAATGTTCCAACATTGTTCGGAAAAGCATATAATCGTGTAGCAACGATAGAAAAGGCTGTAATATTTAATAAAAATATTTTCCCAGAAGAAGAAGAATTTTTTGAAGACAATATTTGGAGAAATAACAACAGTACGCCACAATTCAGTGTCGAGAATGCCAAAAATAATGGAATGGAGTCTGACCCATCCACTTTTGGACTATGTGGGAGAAAAAAGTTACAACGTCAAGTGATTGCAGTCAGTAACATATTTTCTTCAAAAGAATTAATGAAGCTTTCTGATAATGAAGATTTTCAACCAGACAAAAATGTGGTCCTTAAGAAATCTATTAACCCCAAATAAAGAGAAAATGGAAGAAGAAGAAACAAAAAAATTAAATAAATCGTCAAGGCAAACAAAAATAACAACTGTTTCCTGATGCAAAAAAGCATATATTGAAACATTAGGAAAATGTAAAACTAAAGGACATGTGTCCATGTTCTGTGGCGAATTTGGACGAGACAATGAGTCACAGTTTTGCTGCAGTACATGTCAGGAATGAGTTCTCGCAGCCTGTAGTGATGCAGGAAGTCCAGAAGGATATGTTTGTGACAATTGCCGCTAAGAAAAGTCATATCGCATTTACCCGTCTAATTTATCGGAATTAACCGCCTGTACTGGGATTTCCCGAGATTGCATTTTTTTTTAAGTTTATTCAATTTTTCTTACACAACTGAAATTTTTCTTTTTTTTTACCTTGCGTATAGTAAAGAAATATCTGTTGTTCTTACTTAACCAGTTGTTAGGTCAATATATTATCCTATTTCCACAAAATATGTGTTTCCTTAGCATATCGCAATTCTCCCATGGACGAAAAATAGGCGAATCAAGCACAAGTTCTTTCTGACGGAGATGATGTTAAAATAAATATTTTTTATCCATGTTTAGATTCACTTATTTCCGGGATCCAAGAACGTTTCAATCAAGAAACAACGAGCATCATTGGAACGGTCCCGAAATTTTAAATTTCCATCCTAACGTTGATTTTATGCCAATCTCAAACAAGTGGGGTATTAAGAAAGAAGATTTATCTTCCAAACTACGTCTTATCAGACATGACGACTCAAGCCCTAAAACTGGAAAATTGCTGGAAGTGAGTATACTGTTTTGGCAGAGTGAATGTATATCCAAATTTATCCTGTTGAAAAAATTTGCAGTTGTGCCTGTGACAAGTTGCTCCTGTGAACGATCATTCTCAAAAATGACACAAATAAAGTCAAAATTAAGAACGGCAGGAATCATTATTATTATTATTCGTGGAGCAGGAAAAGCAACAAATAATATTCCAAATCAATAAGTTTGATGCTTAGATAAGAATCATTTGAACGCTATCAAATGATTAATTATACAAACATATAGAGAATTATACCACGGATAATCGACAACATGGATTATTAGTTTAGTTATTGTCTGATTCATCAATAAGAAATAACTCTAAATCTAACGTCCGTACAATAGATTTAATTCAATACTTTTCTATTGAATAAAAATAAAAATATGAATTAAATGAAAAACATCGATTTTGTAAATAACACTTATAACTTGCATGAGTAATATTCCAAATCAATAAATTTAATACTTGTGTAGATAAGAATGATTTGATGGTTATCAATCAATTAATTATTCAAACATATGAAGAATTATATAAACGATAAAGGTCAGCAGGAGTTAGTTTATTTAGTTATTACCTGATTCATCAACGAGACATAACTCTAACAAGACTTTGAAGAAAAAAAACTCAATTATGGAACATCTATGGGACGAATTAATAAAAAGTGATTGTTTAATTGTAGTGAAATTTATTTCATCAACAATTTATCAATCTGTTCCAATGAAAATCTTATTGATTTTATTTTTATTAATGCAAATTCCATGTCATATGATTCAAATTTATTTATTTTTATATAAATTAAATGTGCAACAATTTATTCAATATTCACCTTATTTTTTTCTACACACTTACGTATGTATACCTACAAGTTCAATCATATGAAACTATTACCTAATTATTTGCTATGACTTAAAAACATAATTATTGTAGGCAATATTTGGTGCAATTATTTTATTGATTGATTCAAAACTTGTTGAGAATTTACATGAAGAAATCAGTTTATGGCCAATCAACAATGCTATAGAAACAACTAAATTAAGAATTCTAAAAGAAATAAAAATCGTTTCTGTTTTTACAATTATCAACACAATTGGATTGATAATTGCTGGCTTTATATTTTATTTTTGTAATTCATACGACTATTCATCGTTTTTACAAATTAAATTCTTCGTTGATGATTATCCAGGATATTCGAATATTTTATCAAAAATTTATAAATCTAGTTTGACTTTTGCAACATTTACTATATTTGTAGCACACTCTTATCAACTGATTTATTTTACACAACATGTAAAATATCAAATTTTGATGTTAATTGGTGAAATTAATGAAATAATGACGCCACAAAATAATGATTGCCTAAGTAGCAAGTTGATAGATGATATTGAATATCAGAAACACGTTCATTTGAATTTGTGTAATTTTGTTGAACGACATCAGGAGATTTTAATGTAATTTCTCTATGTTTTATCGATTTAGATTTTTAATATGTCTTAAATCATATTTAAATTTTACAGAACAACTTTAAGAAAAATTAATGAAATATCGAAATTTATTGCATGTTTCGCAATCTGTGGATTATTAGTGTTAATGTGCATTATTGGCTTTCTATTCACGGTAAGAATAAGATTTACATTTCTTAATATTAATGAATAAAAATCATAATTTAATTTTAAAGAATCCGTCCAATTCCTATTATGACTATCGTTATATGAAAATAGATTGTTTATTGGCTATAACGTCATTTTCATCCTTTATTATGGCAGGACAATCGATAGAAACTAATGTACATATTTATAAACAGTATTTAAATATTTATGACCATTTCTAATTAGATTTAGATTGCAGACTGAAAACTTATACGATGCATTGCAAAAAATCAATTGGTATGAGATGAATATTAAAAATCGTAAAATTTATTTAACTGCATTGACTTGTGCACAAAAACCAGTTGCAATAAAATTTTCATAGAATTATTCAACTAATCATGCCACAGGATTAGCAGTTGAGTTGATTTTCTCGTCCTTTTTTATATTGTTCATAAAATATTAAATTGTTTCTGTTTAATTTTCAGATCGTTCGAGGAGCATATTCTAAAATGACAGTCCTCAGTAGTTTCAGCAAACCTTAATCACTTAATCACACATTATAATTATTTATCATAGAATGCATGTTTTTTAAGTATACTTAATAATTGCTGGAAAATTATGAAAAACTTTTATTTCTTGTTCCGCTAATTCTTTAAAAAAAGTTTTAATAAGTCTGAATAACTCTGCGTGAGACTGCTCCATATTTGCGTTCTTGAGACTGCCAAGAACCCTTTTCATGTCCATAAAAGCAAAGTATTGTGCTTGTTCCCTTTTACCGATACTCCGTCCATTATTAACCTTGATTGTAAATATATAGTCCTGGGTGCTTCCTCCTTTGCTCTATCACATTTTTACACATCGTCGTTGGCTTGTTTTGGCATGGTGTTTTTCCATTCTCCAAGTTTTCTATTACTTCTTCATAGTTTTCTTTTGTCTTTATTCATCTTTCCTGTCTTATGTTTCTCTCCCCTTTGCTCTTAAATTTCGTATTGAATGGTTTTCTCCACCTGTCCATTGTTTAAATAATTTCTTCCACACTATTATCATAGATAACTATTATTCAGCTATTATTCAGTGTCATCTTGTGTCGATTGTTGATATTAATCATTTATACAAATTTACATTGAGTGACTCCATCGAAATAATTTGATGATTGTCTGATTTAACCTCAATATAATCATCACATGTGTTTATTATTTTCGATCATTTTTAACAATTACAAATATGATTGATGCTAAAAGTTATTTCGATTATAATATACCAGAAGAAATTTTTTTAAATGGTGGTTATGATACTACAATAAAACTTTTATATAATTGTAAGAATTTTATATACTTTAAAAAAAAACAACAACAAGAAACTGTCGAAAATTTTCATGTTTTATTTCAAATTTTAGATGGATATCGAACGATTGCAATTAATCAAACGATTGAATCAACCAAGGGAATACCTTTACCATTTGAAACTAGGCCTGTCGATGTAATTTCATTATTTCGTAGTAAAATTTGAAAGTTTTCTTAACAAAAACAACCTGTTTGTAGGGATGTGAAGATATGAAGATATTAAATCGATTAACAATCAATATTACCAATCAAGAAGCATTTTCTAGACTTGTATTTACTAAAACGACATCAATTTAACTATAATTGCTTATTGTTTTGTCTAATTTTTGTTCTAGATAAAATCACCAGTTTATAGGAAATATGATGTTATAGGTGTAATACCAGGAAGTCCAACAGCACTACAATTTATTGCAACTAATATCCAAGCTGATATATTTTGTATAAATGCGGCAAATAAAGGGAATTATATACGCGGCAGGAAATTGTATAATCAAATCATTGAAAAAGGATATCATTGTGAAATTTGTTATGGACCAATAATTATCGATGCAACACTACGTAAAAATACAATACATTTATCACATGTCTTACATTCATTCAAAAAATCGAAAAATATCATAATATCAAGTGGTGCAGCAAATCCATTATTTATACGTGGACCATACGACATCATCAATCTGTATCCTTTGTTATTGTTATTAAACAAAACAAAAAAAAACTAACAAACCAAAGAGAAAGAATTACTCTTTTAATTAAAATAACTATTGCCTTAATTATATGTTAAATAGGGCGTTAATTTTTGGTTTAAGTGAACAACAAGCCAAACATTCGATTACACATTGTGGTCGTAATGTTTTTATAAATTCCGGTAATTTTCCAATTAACAATCATTTAATTTAATTGAATTAATTTGAAACAAATTTCAGTTGGTAGACGGCATGGTAAAACATTGATGTTAATTGAAAATATTGAAGAATCAATCAAAGATGATGATTCAGTTATTTGTCTAGATGATGAGTCCAGTATTATGGAAGTTGATGGTCCTGCACCAAAAAAAATCAAACAATAACTTAAATTTAGATATGTTTTATGAAATAAATAAATAAATAAATAAATAAATAAAAACAATTATTATTGTGTTTCCCACTAAAATTTGAATTTAGCGCCATATGCGGACATAAGACATATATATATTATATATATATATATATATATATATATATATATGTAAATGTAAATGTTATAGGTGGCGCTAGTGTCGATCACAAGCGTAATGATAAAATGGAGTACTCATTTATACGTGCAGTTTATACACAAAATTTAATTAAGTGAATTTATGTATATAATCGGTTGAATAAGTGTAAAAATTAAGTAAAATTCATTTAATCCACATGTGATTTATATAAATTAATAGTTTTTTAAATAATATTTTAAAAGTGAATTGTGTAATTTTTTTTGGTAATATTTATTGAAAAAGAGTTTGGTGGTCTCCTCTCAATACATACATAGGTATACACATATATATACACACACATTTTTACATATATAATAGGAGTGTATGTGTGTGTGTAAAAGACGACAACGACGACGGACGGTACAGGAACAGACCGACGGTGTCCATGGTGAGTTTCCGCAATTTCCTCCATAACAAAAAAAAATTTCCATTAATAATTATTTTTTATTTTATTGGAAAAAAATATTGAAATTTTCTGATATTTAGATCACAGTAATCGTTGAATTTTATATGTAGACCTATAATAGATATATTGTTAGACAGAGAAAAGTAATTAATTAATTAATTGGGAAAAAAATTATATGGAAAGAAAGCAAGTCGCCATTGGTTGATTCTCTACAAATCAAATTAACAACAAAATTGAAAATCCCACCTGATTGGTTGTTATTCAAAATTACTACCAACTGTAAAATGTTATTAAAAAAAAACAAATATATATAAATAATAATTAAACAAAAACAAGAAACGTAAAGACATGTAGTGGAAGTATTATAACTATCACCGGCAGAGTTCATTGTTCCCTCTCTTCTAGATATACGTTGAGTCTCTAAAGCCGGCGCGATTGATAAAACTGAAGAGATGTCGACTACGACAACATTAGCAAAAGATTAGCAACAACAACAATGTTGGATTGTTGTTGTTGTTGTTGTAGAAGATTGCGATTGTTGATTATTGCTATCTAGTAGTGTTGATGGTCGGTATACCTATAGGCAATCGATGTGGCGACGACGGCAATGGTGGTGGTGGTGGTGGTGGCATCCGGACGCCTACCCACCCCCGCACACCGCCACTATATATATATATATATATATATATATATATTTCGCTTGTATGCCGCACCGCGCCGCTCGCTAATCAATTTCGTAATTACCTCTCGCACACATCTTCTGTTTCTGTTTGTGTGTGTATAACTTTAATGGTGGCAATGGTGGTGGTGGTGGTGGTAGTGCAGACGGTGCATGATTGCGATTTTGGATTAATCGAAACAGCGCTCCTAAAACTGTTCGATTTCAAATGGTGGATGAAATAATAATGACTACACCCTTTAAACATGATGATTTGTTGTTGTTTGTTTTAAATAGATTTTAATAAAAAAATACAACAAAAATTAAGATAAAATAAAATGATATTTTGTTTGTTTATGATTGCATTAATTATGAGAGAGAATCAGGTCGATTCTATAAAAAATTTCGACATTTTGATAGGAATTGGAAAGTGAAAAATATTGGTAATATTTTTTTTACAATTTTCGTCGTATTTTTTCTGGTCAATTTCAACAAATCAACAAAAAAAATCACAAAAATATTGAGAGGCAAATCATGGAAATTTCCAACTTATTTGAAATAATAAAGCTGCATACATTTAATAATGAAAATTATTAAAATTCATAATATTGCTAGATAATGTGTCCTCAATGCATCTAAAATTTTATTGTTTTAATCTGTTTGAAAACAATTTGGAATACTTGAACATGTTGTAATCCAACAGATGGTTGTTATAGTTATTCTTAATTTTGGTTTAGGGGTGGAATCATCACCCTCTATCGTTGTTGTCGGTGTTACCACTATAATTGTCAATGTTATTGTATTTTTTTTCTTCGTTTGGCTAATACATATTTGGACGTGTATTACACCACCAATCAACCGACTATAACTATGTATTTATTACTAATATCTAAAACAACCACCACCTTGATGAATTGTATCGATTTTAATTGCTGTCCTGTGTTATTTTGCCTCTGTACGGAAGTTTTCATTGATTATAATGATAATGATTATTGTTGATGTTAATTCGAGAAGGCATACTGTTAAAGGGGGTTGGATTGATGACTATAGCAACAGTAATAATAATAATGATAATAATAATTGTGAGAAGATTGTTACGGTGGGGGTAAATATTGAAGCTTTCAATCTGATTGGGCCCTGGGGTGGAAAGTTGTATCGCTCATGGTTTTTTTTACACATAAGCGTATAGCTTTTCCCCTTTGGTTCTGATCATGAGGATCTTCCAGGTATGTTGTTTAGTGAATTTTTTTTTTTATATACATATTCATCTCCAAGTATTATATAAATCGAGGTTTCTATTATTATCATACATATATATTGGTTATTGAATTGTCCATCTATTCGCGGAAACTGTCACAATAGGAACCTCCTCTCGCTGACAACGGGTCGATCGAATGAATTTACAGCGTCATCCCCTGTTTTTCTCTCTATGTGTGTGTGTGTGTATGTGTATGTATGTGTTTGTCTAAAATTACGTAGGCTGCCTGCATCGATTTTAACCTCAATTCGAGATTTGCTACTGAAATCTAAATAAGCACCCCCTCTCGTTTTCTTAATGTGATTAATACTTCAACGGAAAAATTCGATTCATTCTATAAAACGACGAAAATACAATGACATGTTTCTTTTACGAAAAGTTCGTATTTATAACACTGTAGAAGAATTATTTATTTTTTGAATGTCACGTTTATAGGAACGTAATATATATATATATATATATATATATATATATATATATATATATATATATATATATATTTCAGTGATTGTGTGCGAATTAATTTATTATCCCCATACTTACACGACTACTTTCATATGGTAATTAATGACAGTAATTTGACCTTAATCGATTAAAAGACGTGTTTATTGTATTCATTTATTATTATTTTTAATATTAAAGTTTTCCATTTGTTATTCTATTTTTATTATTGTTGTAAAAATTGTTCATACCTATGATATAGGCGATAATACATCGTAAGTGGTATTATAAATAAAGTCGAAATAATAATAATAATAATAATAATAATCATAATCATAAAAAAGATAATTACACTATATTTCAAGTTTTAATTGGTCGATTATTTATGTTCAATTGTTTTTTAGAAATGTCGATAACTGTAGGTTTTTAAAATATATAGATATTTATTATAAGTATTTTCTATAACTTAAATTTAATGAATATCAATTATATTAATAGTTTAAAATGTGTTACAGCGATGCTGTGGTGACATGAGAATCAAAGAGACGCTATGTGCCGCTTAAAGCGATGGACTCTTACGACTTGTTCGGGGAAGATGGATCTGGAATGTTGGAAGGTCTGCCCGAATTGGGCACTGATCACTTCGACCCTGCGGTGACGGGAGCACGAAATGCACAATCGGCCTATAGTCAGCCCAGTTACTCGCAAGAGACACCTCTGCAAAAATTGGCTTCCTTTGGTGGTACAGATTTTAATCACATGGATCCAAATGCACAAAGTATGTACGCCCAGGGTTATGGCACCGATAGACCAATGGGGCCACCTGGTAGCGCTTATTCTTCCCACCAGAGACAAATGGCACGACCACCTGGTCCACCACAAAATACTACAGGATCACAATATCCTTATCAAACAGATAATATGTATTCAATGCCTGATCATCAAACATTAAGTAATATGAGTGATGGCAATAATATGCAAACTGCAACAGGATGGGGACAACATGCTGCAGCTGGTTATACAGCAATGCATAGGTATGGTCAAATGAGTGGTTATAGACAGCAACCAATGCCAACATATGGTCATCAACAAGAACCTAAACAGCAGTTCCCCCCAACACAGCATCCAATGATGCAACAACCACATCAAGCTAGTTATCAAATGCAACAAAGACATGCACCACACTATCCACAAGGTACTGGTTATCCTACAGCACCTACTGGACAAGGTTATGGTAGTTATATGCATCAGCGTTTACCACATCATCATCAGTATCCTCATCAATTAGACATGGAAGTTCCAACACCACCTCAATATGGACAAATGGGACATACCCAGAACATAGGCGGTCATCCTAGTTCACATAATGTACCAACTTCAGTACACATAGGACAAGCACCTCATCCAGGTCACGGACCATCTCAAGGGCATCCTAATACTCAACAATTAAACACTCAAAATCCTATGGTACATCCAACTTCGATGAGCTACAATCAGACACATCAGTCTATGCAATCAATGCAAAGACCACTTGATGTTCAACCACCTTCACAACAATTTTCGAATAAACATTCATCGAATCCATTAGGGAATGCCAGTCCACAATATCGAGCACCATTCCCGCAATTATCTCCACAGATGTCTCCAAGACCTCAAATGTCGCCACGACCACCTGCTCCCCAAATGTCTCCTAGACCTGTTATGTCTCCGGCTAAACCAAACATGTCACCACATCCACAAATGCAACAAGCGACGTTGAGTCCCCGTCCAGCAACGAGTCTCACGCCGAAAACGACAACAGCATCACCAGCTCCTCCTATGCCACCATATTCCCAACAAAGTACATTGCAAGCTTTAGAACAGATGGTAATGCCACCATCTACTACGAATACTACTGAGTATCCAAATTATCAACAAAGAAACACGTTGGTCCCACCTCCTGTCCCACAAAATCCATTATCACCTGCCATGAACATGAGAAATCAAATGACAACGGATCAGCAGTGGTCGTCGCATCCACCATCAAGACAGCAACAGCAGCAGCAACAACAACAACAGCACCAACAACAACAGCACCAGCAGCAACAACATCAACAGCAGCAGCAACAACAACAATCACAACAACAACAACAACAATCACAACAACAACAACAACAATCACAACAACAACAACAACAACCACAACAACAACAACAACCACAACAACAGCAGCAGCAACAAACGTCCACATCCTCATCACATGTTGCAAATATGAATGGCTCTTCGATAGGTGTAATGGATCAAAACCAAATACCCACAAATCAAAGTATACCACCGACATCACAAAACTTGCCTGCTTCCCAGCCAACTACTATTCAAAATTCTGTATCCAATGATCCGAATGGTATAACTAGTGTTGGTTTTGGTGGTAAAGAATTACATACTGATATTAACAATAAGCCACCTATGTCGTCAACGTTGCCACCAGATATGTCAGCAAATCAACTTCATGAAACACCTCAGCACCATCAACAACAACAACAACCAAGTGCTCCATCAGTCCCAGTGTCAGTACATCAGAATGATTTTAGCTCAGTACAGTCACCGACAACGAGTATTCCTGATAAATTTCCAAGTAGTACTACAAATAGTGATATGAATGTGCCACAAAATAGTGGTATATCGTCACATCCACCTACACCTACACCATCATCAACAACTGACGATAATATTACAAATACACAAGATATTAGTCTTCCTTCAAATACTGATTCAAATAAGACTAATGATGATGTAAGCAACACTAGTTCAATTGCATCTCAACAGCCTACTCAGAGTCAAAATAATACAACGAATAATTTTACTGATTTTAATTGTGTGTCAAGTATGACTGGTTATCCATCTCAACCAACACCACCGAAAACAAATAAAATGGATGATTTAGTTCAATCAGCACCAAGTATTTTTAGTTCAGAAAATTCAGTTTCTCAAGACTCTTTATCTGATAGTAGTAGCAAGCATGAATTTACTACATCTAATACTTTACAGAATTCTCAAACAAATCAAACTCAAAATATACACCCTAGCCTACCTACGACGACTACATCGAATAATGTAAATCAACAATCTCATCAACAACAACAACAGGCTCAGCAGCCATCTTCTCAACAACATTTACAATCAATGATTTCGACTAATCAAGTACAATCAACTCAGCAAGTCGGCTCAGGACAACAACAACAACAACCGCATTCAGTTCCTGGAATGCCAATGATGCCAAATCCACAATCAAGTTCACCACAATTATCAAATTTACAATCGCAATCAATGCAGAATGTTCCTCCTGGCGCATCAAGTCAAAATGTACCTAATCAAACAAATCTACAAAATATTCCACCAACTCCTAACCAAATGACAACAGTTCCACCTGGTCAAAATACAATGCCACTATCACATCCAACAATTCCACCTACTAGTCAAGCACCAGTTATGTATGATCAGAATGCAGCTATGATGGGACCTAATGGAATGTCGCCGATGGGTGCACCACGTAATCTGACACCAGGTATGCCGCCGCCACCACCACCACCACATGGTATGCCACCAATGGGCCATCCAGGAATGACAATGAATATGGGTCATCCAGGTATGATGCCTAATATCACTACAGGGCATGGTATCATGCCAAATAGTGATATGATTGGTGGTTATCAACCACCTATTAGTCATCATCAAGAACGTGCAGCATTGCAACAACAATTACAAGAATTATATTGTATGCCGCCTGCACCTGAACATCAAGAGAAAATTGCTCATTTACAAGAACGATTAAATATTTTAAGTCAACATGAAGCAACTGAACAATGTAACGGTGGACCACAATGTGTTTTACAAAGTCCATTATTTACATCACCAATGATTGATAGTCCCCAAGTCACTAGTACAACTGGTAGAGGTCGTGGTAAAGGTGCACCACGTACAAAGAAACCACGACAAAAGAAAGGTGAAAAATCAGCATCACCTATACATATGTCATCACCAAGTATTAATATGATGACAACAACAATGCCATCACAACAATTACCAGTTTCAGAAGATTGTGTAACACCAGGTGCTGGTTTAAATCTACCATCTAGTGATATGTCTGAGATGACTGAATTTAATGTTGATCCATTAACTGGTGAATTTGATGATAAAAAGAAAATTAAAGGCCCAAGAAAACCACGTGAAGGTAAACGATCAAAAGAGGGTAAATTACCAAAGGAGCCTAAACAACCAAAATCACCAAAAGAACGTATTTATAAAGAACGTAAAAAACGTGAACCAAAAGATCCTAAAGTTAAACGTAAATATGTACGTAGAAAGAAATTAGAAGGTTCTGAAGAGAGTGCAACAGATGAATCATTTAATAATAAATCTTATGAAAATGATCATCATATTGCATCGTCTGAAGTTATAACACCTGAAGATGCTATTACAGGTGTAACAGCTGATGAATTAAAATCACCAGATTCTGGTGAAACTAATGTTGGTGGTGAGGTTACAAGTGTTCCTACTACTAATGATGAAATTCAACAAGCTGATTCATCACAAACACCAAATGAAAATAATGGTGGTGGTGGTAGTGGTAGTGTTAGTGGACAAGAAACTACAGAAATTGATATAAAAAAAGATGAATATACATTTGAAGATCAACCAGTAAGTCCACAAGAATTATGTGAATTACCGAGAAAACGACGCAGTAAGAAAGCATCAAAAGTTATATCAACAAAAGGCAGAAGAAGTGGTAGTGGTAAAACACGCAAACGTAAAGGTGCTGTACATGAATCAGAAGGTGAAGGTGATGATTTAGCTAGTACACCACCACCATCACCACCTGAAGATCCAGATAATGCAACACATAAACGACGATCTGCACGTAACACACAACGTAAAAAATATATTGACGATGTTATGTTGAGATTTTCTGATGATGATTCACCAATTGTTACAAGTAAAACTAAGAAAAGTACAGTACAATCAACACCACCAATACCTGTACCAGTTCCACCTAGTCAACAAGGTATTGAAGATAATTTAATTGATGGTAATAATAAGATGAATTTCGTTTATGTCAATACAAACGATGAAGATTCAATGGTGGTTCAACATATTTTAAGTTCTAGAACTGTAAAAAGACCAAAGAAAAAACCTGACGATAATAATGAAGAAAAGAGTGAAAATATAAAGAAAGAAGGTGTGGTTGATGAAGAAACATCGATAAAAGAACAAGATAAAACTGAGTCTAATATTGATGTTGATGTTGATATTGAAAATAAAGATGATGATAATAATAAAGAGATTAAAAAAGAAATAGATGAAGAGAAAATTAAAAAAGATGTTGATGAGATAAAAGAGGATGGTGATAATGGTGGAAATGAAGTGGAAGATGATAGTGAAATGGATGAAATTGAAGAATATTATGTCAAATATCGAAATTTCTCTTATTTACATTGTGAATGGAAGACTGAAGAAGAATTATTTAAAGGTGATAAGAGAATATCAAATAAAATCAAACGTTTTAGACAACGACAAGCACAACATTTGAATATATTTGAAAATTTAGAAGATGAACCATTCAATCCTGATTATGTTGAAGTTGATCGTGTATTAGATGTTGCTGAACATACAGAACCAACAACTGGTGAAATTGTTAAACATTATTTAGTTAAATGGCGTGCATTACAATATGAAGATTGTACATGGGAATTAGAAGAGGATGTTGATCCATTGAAAATTGAACAATTCGAAAAATTCCGACTGCTACCATCGAAAGATAAATGGAAAGCACGTAAACGTCCAACACCAGATCAATGGGAGAAATTAGAAAAATCATTATCTTATAAAAGTAATAATAGTTTAAGAGAATATCAATTAGAAGGTTTAAATTGGTTATTATTCTCATGGTATAATACAAGAAATTGTATATTAGCTGATGAGATGGGTTTAGGGAAAACAATACAAAGTTTAACATTTTTACATGCTGTCTGGGAGTATGGTATACGTGGCCCATTCTTAGTTATAGCACCATTATCAACTATACCAAATTGGCAACGTGAAATTGAAAGCTGGACTGATTTGAATGTTATAGTTTATCATGGTTCAGCAGCTAGTAGAAATATGATACAAGAATATGAAATGTATTATAAAAATGATAAAGGGCAACATATAAAAGATTTAACAAAATTTAATATATTAATAACAACATTTGAAATTATTGTTACAGATTTTGCTGATTTAAAAGGTTTTAATTGGCGTATTTGTGTAATTGATGAGGCACATCGTTTAAAAAATCGTAATTGTAAATTATTAGAAGGTTTACGACAATTAACATTAGAACATCGTGTATTATTATCAGGGACACCATTACAAAATAATGTTAATGAATTGTTCTCATTATTGAATTTCTTAGAACCACAACAATTTCCAAGTTCAGATGCATTCTTACAAGAATTCGGTGCATTAAAATCTGAACAGGAAGTACAGAAATTACAATTGATATTAAAACCGATGATGTTGCGTCGTTTAAAAGAAGATGTAGAGAAATCATTAGCACCAAAAGAAGAGACTGTTGTTGAAGTTGAATTAACTAACATACAGAAGAAATATTATCGTGGTATATTAGAAAGGAATTTCTCATTCTTATCAAAAGGTACAACACATGCAAATTTACCAAATTTAATGAATACAATGATGGAATTAAGAAAATGCTGTATACATCCATATCTATTAAATGGTGCAGAAGAACAAATACAATATGAATATAAATTGTCACATGGTGAAGATGCTGATGCATATTATAAAGCATTAATCAATTCAAGTGGTAAAATGGTATTAATTGATAAATTATTACCAAAATTAAAATCAAACGGTCATCGTGTTTTAATATTCAGTCAAATGGTACGTTGTTTAGATATTTTAGAAGATTACTTAATGTATCGCAAATATCCATTTGAACGTATTGATGGTAGAATTCGTGGTAATTTAAGACAAGCAGCAATTGATCGATTCTCACGACCTGATAGTGATCGTTTTGTATTTTTATTATGTACAAAAGCTGGTGGTTTAGGTATCAATTTAACAGCTGCTGATACAGTAATCATCTATGATAGTGATTGGAATCCACAAAATGATTTACAAGCACAAGCTAGATGTCATCGTATTGGACAACAGAAAATGGTGAAAATCTATCGTTTATTATGTCGTAATACATATGAACGTGAAATGTTTGATAAAGCATCATTGAAATTAGGTTTAGATAAAGCTGTTTTACAAAGTATGAATACATCACAAGGTGGTAAAGATAGTGGTAATCGACAATTGAGTAAAAAAGAAATTGAAGATTTATTAAAAAAAGGTGCATATGGTGCATTATTAGATGAAGAGAATGATGGTGATAAATTCTGTGAAGAAGATATTGATGTTATATTGGCTAGACGTACACAAGTTATAACAATGGAATCAGAAAAAGGATCGACATTTTCAAAAGCATCATTTGCTAGTAGTGCGAATCGTTCAGATATTAATATTGATGATCCTGATTTTTGGAATAAATGGGCGAAAAAGGCTGAAATCGACACAACAGAAAAAGATGAAACTGAAGATTTAGTTATATCAGAACCACGTAGACGTACACAAATCAAACGTTATGGACATGATGAAAGTGCTATTGATATGTCTGAATTAGAAAGTTCATCAGATAGTGATTTAGATAATGATGGTTTATCATTAGGTATAAGAAGTAGACGGAATAAATTGAAAAAGAAACGTTTAAGAGGTGATGATTATATACCAAGAGAAGGTGAACGTAGTGAAATTGTTTATGGTAGTTGGGCTAGACGTGAATGTTTTATGATTGAACGTGGCTTATTAACATTTGGTTGGGGTAGATGGGCGGAGATTATACAACATTCACAATTAAGAAAAGGATGGACTAATCAAGATGTTGAAGATTGTGCTAGAGTTATTGTAAGATTATTGTTTGCTTCTTTTTAATTCAAATAATTTAATATAATTTTTATTTTTAGCTATTGTATTGTTTGAGATTTTATCGTGGTGATGAGAAAATTCGCAGTTTTATTTGGGATTTAATTACACCGAATGAAAATGGTGAACAGAAAATTTCAAGAAATCATCATGGATTGAAAGATCCAGTTCCTAGGGGTATACGTAATAAAAATAAGAAAAAGAGTGGTGGTGGCGGCTGCGGCGGTGGTGGTGGTGGTAGTGGTGGTGGCGGCGTTAGTGGAAGTAATAGCAGTAAAGATAATAGACATGCTGCTTTAACTGATCCAAATCATTGGAGTAAAAATGAGAAATACGATGGGGATATATTTTTGGAAAGTAATTATAAAAAGCATTTGGGAAGACATGCTAACAAGTAAGTTTACAATAAAGTTCTCTCTTTATAATTGAATATAGCAATAAAAAATGATGACTATCATGCTAATTTAGAGAATACTCTGAGGTATTCCATGAAAACAACCATTTCTCAAACGATTACTGAAATATTTTTATAATACAAACTATAAAATAGATGCTTCTTCTATCGAATTATACAATTAATTTGTTCTTTAAATTTTTAGGGTTCTTTTACGTGTTAGAATGTTATATTACATTAAACACGAAATAATTGGTGATCTTGTTCAACATATAGCTGATGGTGTGCATGCAAGGTAAGTTTCCATAAAAATCACATTTATAAAAATTCAAAAAAAATTGCCAGGATACAATTTAAGCGTTTTGTGTGTGATCCCTCTCTCTACATAAAGGTAAGGTTGGTACACTTGCTCAAACTGTATCTTGGTCCGTTCACAATTTCTAATTTGTTTTAAAGTTGTTGTTTTTTTTTTTAATTTTATTGTTCATTTCTTTTTATTTTTATATATTGTTGGGAATCAGCCTTGCTTATTTTTTCTTAACATATATATATATGCATGGTCCCTGCTTGAGGTCATGCTAGTGCTTTAGCTCAAACCAAAATAAAATTAAAAAACAATTTTCAAACATTTAAACTTTATTTATTTATTTCCAACGTTTTTTTATTTCAAAATTTTTATCGAAATTTTATTTAATAAAAATAATCACAGCTTCATTGCTTATTTTTAACATTTCTCATACATTTTGTTATTAACACTAATTTTCCAATTGTATTGGTTCCCAACCCCCTCGTAATTATTTCAAAAAAGTAAAAAAAAATACATAGTTATTGTCTAAATATCAATTTGGATAGAATTAATGAAGCAAACGGTACGGCACTCGTTACCAAATTTTACAATTTACAAAAATTACTTTTTCTTAAATAAAAATAAAAAATCGTTTATTTGAGCATTAGGTCTAAAGTGTATAATGCTTGGTCCTTTTGCTCTCGGTTTCCATTATTATTTTTCTTTTGTTATATTATTTTGATTTGTTTTTTCAAAATTTTTTTGACAATTGGCAACGTGTTAATTACCATTTCACAGTGCCTTGCCGATAAATCCTCCCATAACGGAACAAATGCCTAGCGATTGGTGGGATACGGATTGTGACAAATCTCTACTTGTTGGCACTTGGAAGCACGGCTATGAAAATTATACAGCGATGCGTGCCGATCCTACCCTATGTTTCCTGTCCCGTTGTGGTCCACCTACAGAACGAGAACTACAGATGGCAAATTCTAATACACAGCCTAGTACGCCTGCACTGTAAGTAGTACCCTTTACCACAGAAATAAAAAAAGAGATAAACAAGAATAGCAAAGAAGAATGAAGAAGTACGACAACACCACCACCACTGTTCATTTTTGATGTTTTTTTTTTTAATGTATATTATTTTTTGTTTCTCATACTCCCATAAATTCCTTTAATTCTTTTGTTATTTATATTGGTACTAACATTGGAGATAAGGGCATTTATAACGCCCATTTATTATTATTTACCATTTTTGTTTCATTTGCAAAATGTTTTGCTTATCCTGTTAAGCTTAACTATTTCATTTTTGTTTTAATGCATGTTCATACTTCTAATTGATAAGGTAAGATATTTCTTATTTTATTGCATAATAAGGAAGTATTGCCAATTGCTACAATAATCATAAAGATCATCAAATAAATGGCAATTTTTAGTGATTTTTTAATCATTTTTTTTGTGAACAAGAAAAATAGTACAAAAATATTCCTAATTTGTTTGAATTTTGAATTTAGCAATGATGACGATTTGGATGATGAAGATACAAATGAAGAATCCAGTATGAAATCAAAGAATCGTGATATAATAAGTGAAGGTAATTCAGAAATTGCTGAACCATCACCAGGTCCATCAGCATCATCTGAAACACAACAACAGGATGGTGATGAACGTGATGAAGCATTATCAACTGATGATAAGCAATCATGGCCATCTGCAACTGATTTAAATACACGATTAAGACGTGTTATAACATCATATCAACGGAATTATCGTAAAGAAGAACAAAAAATGGTTACAACTAAATCTAAGGTAAGATTTTTTTGTTTTGGTTTACTAAATAATACGATTGTTTATTTTTAAAATTCAAATATTTTACAAATAAATGTCAAGTTATATTCGTATGTAATTAAATGATAATTAAAACATTTTAAGAAAAACACATACTTGATCAATTTTAGAAGGTCAAGTTTTTGTTTTTGTTTTGTTTGTTTGTTTCCTCGACTTATTTTTTCACTTATTTTTATTATTATTATTAAATGTGCTTTGCGCTTGTATATAAATGTAGAGTTTTTCAATCATTTCCCCCATTTTTTTTTGTAATGTTAGTGTTAATTAGTATTTTTCTTTTTTGATATAAATTACATAAAAGAACGAGGAAATTATGTGATGAATATGAATTACTAGTATATCTATCTATTGAAAATTGTTCTATTTTCACCTAATTCTTTTTGTATGATTCGTATTCATCATAAAATATGATTATCTATCATTTCTTACTATGCACACACGCATGAGAAAGCCTGCTGGCTGTGTGTGTATTATTCGTTCGGGTAGTATGTAGTATGCACTGTGCAGCCCTCGATAGAGCCTGCCCTGTCCTCCCCTTTGGCTGCCCTGGCTCAAGTGTCACAACAATTCGATGCGAGGGATGCGGCCGCCCTAGGCCTACAAGGATGGGATCTACAACAACTAGCCTTATATTTACTGGTTAGTATTTTTCACAATTATTTAAATAAAATTAGTTAAAAAATCAATTATATTTAAAAATATCAAAGTTTCTGAAACTAATATATAGTAACATAAAAAAATTATTAAATTTTTTAAATAAAATTCGTTTAAAATTATATATCTTCAAATGTCTACAGGTAAGATCATGGATTCTAAATGTTTTCATTATTGTATTTGTTGATAATTGTTACTTTATCTTTTCTAATTAATACTAATTGAAAATATATGAAAATTTCAAGTAGATTAATAGTTATTTTAAGTTGTAAAATCAAAGAAATTGATACTCATATTTTCAGAAGATGGAGCGACAAGGTAAACAAGCAATGGAACAAGCATTACGTGAACAACAACAACAGCAGCAGCAGCAGCAGCATCAGCATCAGCAACAACGTACAGCATCAACAATATCAAAACGTTGGACAAAACGTGAAGAAGCTGATTTCTTCCGTATTGTATCATCATATGGTATTGTATATTATCGTAAAAAGAAATCATATGATTGGACGAAATTTAAACAATTAGCAAAATTAGAAAAGAAAACCGATGATGAATTAACTGAATATTATAAACATTTTGTTATGATGTGTAAAAAACAAACTGGTTGTCAAACAATTGATGATACATATGATATAACAATTGAACATATTAGTGAAGAGAAAGCTAGACGCACATTAGAACGTTTAGAATTATTATCAAGGATTAGAGAAGAAATTATAACACATTCAAAATTGGATGAACGTTTAAAAGTTTGTGTAACATCAGCTGATATGCCCGATTGGTGGATTGCTGGCAAACATGACAAAGATCTATTATTAGGCGTTGCTAAGTAAGTTCAATTCATTCATTCATTTTTATACTAGAAAAATATAATAATTATTACTAAATTCTTTAAAATCTATTTTAGACATGGTCTTGGACGTACTGATTATTACCTTCTTAATGATCCTGAATTATCCTTTCAAGAGATTTTACGGAAGAAAGTGCATTCTGAAACTGTTATAGCTAAAGAAGCTATCAAATTAGAAAGTCATGAAGACATTCTTAAATTTGATAAAGACGAAATTCTTGTGAAACTCGAAAAAGGTGAAGGCACATTAAAAATTGAAAAAGTTGCTGTTAAGAAAGAAATTCAAGATGATAAAGAAAAAGATAAAGAGAAGGAGAAGCAATCTGAAGATAGTAGTAAAGTTGAATTAACTCTTGTAAAAAGTGAAAAATCTACAAGTGAAAATGAAAACAATGAAAAACCAAATGTAGAAGATACAACAAATGATGCACAAAAAGATGATGAACAAGAATGTAACGAAGAAAAATCCGAAAACGCTGACAAATCAGCTGAAGCTACTTTAGAAAAAGACGAAATGAAAGATGATGATAACATTAAAGAAAGTAAAGATGAAGAAGAAACTGAGATTAAAGAAGAGAAAACTCCTGAATCTTTACCAGAACAGTTGTCTGAAGTTAAAACAGACGAATTAACTGAAACAACAAAAGCCGAAACCGAATCTAAAATAGCTGATGAAATGAACAAAGATATTGACACAAAAACATCGACTACAACAACAACAACAACAACAACAATTACAACTACAACAACTACAGCTACTACAACAACTACTACTAGCAATAGTAGTGTTAGTAGTAAAACACAAGATGATGAAGCTGATTTGTGTTCTAAACAAGCAGCTGAATTGAAAGCAATGTTTCCTGATTTAGAAGTAATCCAACCATTATCACGTCTATCACAAGTTGATACATTTGTATTGCGTGATAAACAAGGTACTGGTGCTTTAGATTTTAGTGAAACAACTGTTGCACAATTATTTAATAATGCTGTAAAATGGCCAAAAGAATATGCAATACAAGTACGTTTACAACATATAATTTATGCAATTGAAACAAAAGAATGGCCAGCTACTAAAAATTTTTCCGCATATGCAACAGGTATTGGTAATGAATTTGATATACCAATACATGAATTGCCCAATGATCCACCATCATCTACATCAACAACAAATACATCATCAACAAGACGTGAAACATCAACACCAATGTCATCAATGAATGATGATATAATTGAACGTAATAAAAAACGTAAACGACATATTGCTATTGATGTTGAAACGGAACGTGCTAAATTACATGCATTATTAAATAGTAGCCATATGACAACACCTAAACATGGTTTAGGTAGCAATACATGGGATGATGATTCAGAAGATTCACGTCGATCAACACCTATACAAACAACATTACAACCACCACCTGCACATCAACAAACAACATCAAGATTATTGAGTATGCCCTATGAGCATAAATATCATACAGCTAAAATTGGACAGACAACTGTTATACCTGGTACTAGCAGTACATTAACACCTATAGATTTAAGTTCAAATATACAAAAATCAAATGATAAGAATAATGATTTACAAAATGAAGTACAAGATTTCTCGATGCCCTCCAAGAAACAACACCACAATTCATCAATTACTTCTAATATGTCTTCAACATTTAAATCTAGTAACAAACTTGATGATACTTTATCTAAATTAATGAAAAGAAAGAATTGCGTAAGTTAATAAACTTCTTTGTTTTGACTCTTGTAAAATTAAATAATTCTATAATTTTTTTTGTTTTTCTAACAGCCTGTAGAAGAACCTGTAATTGGGAAAGAGAAGAAACGTAAGAAACTTGATGAAATCGTTTTAGGTTTATCAGCAGCAAAAGAACAATCTTTATATCCTGAAAGCTCAAAAAAAACACCAGTTACACCAAGTGTAACAGTTACACCAACATCAGCACCAATTACAACATCACATAATTTAACACAGAAACCATTTACAATAACTGTAACATCAGTACCATCAACATCAGCTTCATCAAATCGTAATAATTCATTATCAAATCTTCTACCAACAAGTTTATCAGGATCAGTTTCGGCTAGTATAGCAAATAATAGTAGTAGTAAAGATAGTTTTTCAACATTTTTACAACAAGCTGAACAACAAAATCTATTATTAAAGAAACAACAACAGCAACAACGTAAAAGTTATGAAGCAATGATAGCTGATATGGGCAAAGTATCTGATTTTAGTTCGAAAATTAATTCATATTCACATGAAGCTAAAGTTAATAAATGGTTAGCTGAACAGAATGCTGCATTAGCTGAACAACCATTAGGGGCTGATTATTTATCACCAAGACGTAGACGTCCACGTATTGATCCAACATTATTAGATTGGAAGAAATTAACAGGTGATGAAAATGTTGCTGTTATACATCGTGTATCCGGTAAGAAATTAACTGGTCCAAAAGCACCAACATTAAAACGTTTAGGGCAATGGTTAGTTGAGAATCCTATGTATGATATCGATCCAAAATGGTCGGAATTAGTTAAGGAACGTGGTAATTTGAGTCATGATTTACAAAAACGTTTACCTGGCACATCATCTCCATCACCAGTAACAGCAACTGCAACAGCAACATCATCAACATCATCTTCGTCAAACAATACAAAGAAAACAGTACCAGGAAGACCACCATTGTTATCAAGTCCAACTGGTTCAACATCAAGTGTAAGTTCAGCAAATATTAATACATCGATGTCATCAAGTTTATCATTTCCAACATTAAGTGCAAGTGGTTTAAGTGGTTTAAATTCAAATTTATTATCTGGTTTATCGGGTCTAGGACAATTTGATCCAAAAACAAATCCATTATTAATGCCATTTGCTGGTTTACCAAATATGAGTGCATTAAGTTCAATGGGTAGTTTAGGGAATTTAACAAATATGAATCTATTTGCAAATTTGGCTGGTCTAGGTTTACCTGGATTAGGAATGGATCCTTTAACTGGCGGTGAAAGTAGTAGCAGTAATAATAATAATAAAAATTCCTCATCAAGCAGTAAAAGTGGTGGTCATAATAATAGCAACAATAATAGTAATAATAATAATAGTAGTAAAACACAGCAACCAAAAGAAGCTCATAGTAACAGTAATAAGCCTCAAACATCTAGTAATAATTCAATACCAACAACAAGTCCATTTCCATTCTTCTTTCCAAATCCAAGTTTATTATATACGCCATTGGGTTTGGGTGGTTTAAATCCATTTACATTACAACCCGGTATGTCAGCTGCCTATGATACATTAGCACAGCAATGTGGTTTATTAAACGGTAGTTTAAATCCATCAGCATCGCCAAATTCAAATGTAAAATCTAGTAAGTCATCATCAAGACCAACATCATCAACAGTTACATCATCAGCTAATTCAAAATCATTACGTACATGTAGTACTGCCAGTAGCAGTGGTGGCACAACAAGTCGTGAAGCCCAATTACAACAATTATTATTACCACCTGATACACAAATATTAGAAAGTATATCAAAAGCTGCCAGTTCACTAGATACAACATTAAAACAGAGTAAATTAGATAAAAAAGAAGATAAACGTAAGGCATTAGAAAGTTTAAGAGGAATGCTACCAACTGATTTTACATCATCTCTAGATAAATTCAAAGATAAACGTAATCCAACACCTGGACTAGTTGATTTCAATAAATTATTAGAAGCCCAAGTTGGTGTTGCTAGTAGTAGTAGTAGTAGTAGTTCAGCAAACAAAAAACTACAAGAACAACAAATGAAAGAAGCATTTGAACAATTAAGTAAAAATAGTCAAGAATTAATGGCGAAAGCTTTAGGTGAAGAAGCTGCAGCAGTTGCAGCTATGCAACATGCAGCAGCCGTAGCAGCAGCCGCGACAATTAATAAACGACCTAGAGAATCAACTGATAGTATATCAGAAGCTGGATCTTCTGAAGAAAATCCTACTAAACGTATAAGAGAATCTACACCACAACTATTAGATAAATTAATGAGTACTCCATCAACTGCCAATATTAATAATCAAGGTATCAATAATGACGAAGGTGTTGATATTGAAACATTACTGCCACCTAGTACTGTTGTTAAATCAATTAATTTAGAAAAAAATGAATTAAAAGAGAATAATCCTCTAACAACATCTGCAGCAAGTTTCTCAATCGTAGAAGACGATCAACAACAGAAAGATATAAAACTCCACTAGAATCTCCTGATAAAGATAATATGAATGATAAAAAGAAGACAGACAATGACGATAATAAAGATGAGAAAAATTGTGAAACCAAATCTTCATCATCATTATCAACATCATCAGGGGGTAGTAGTGGTAGTAATAAAGAGGACATATCAGAAAGTCCACCAAAGAAAAGTACAAAACGTCGTGGGAAACGAAAATCAGGTGATTTACCACCAATTGATCCGGAAGCAGTGATTGAGAAAAAGAATTTACGTTCAAGTGCTAGTCGTAGTGCTGCGGCAGCAGCTGCTCGTGCTGCAGCAGCCGAACAAGCTGCTAAACAAGCAGAAGCTGAAAATGCACTGAAACTACAACAGGACAATGACAGTGTGTTATAAATTAATTAATTTCAAACAAAAAAAAAACAATCATACCAAATCGTGTGCTGTTGTTGTTTGTATAAAAAAAAATTAAAACAATAATAATAAACTTATTATTATTATTATTATTATTATTAGTGACAATATTTGTGGGTATTTGGTGAACTGTGATAATTTGAACTTGACTTATTTTAGCTGATTCTATATAAAAAATAAATAATTAAAATAGAGAAATAAACTTGGACTTGAGTGCTATACAATCAAGCAAGGAAAATAAAAGTATTTCAAGTATTGCTTCGATTTTTGTCAGTTATGTGTTTCGATAACAATAACTGGACAATTTTACGCTTGAATAAATTATAATTGTATTCCCAATTTTAATTGATAATAATTGAATATTTTTAGGATAATAATTAATTAATAAGCTTAAAACGTGTCTTTTTTTTGGTGATAAAACCAAAAAAAGGCCAACAACTTGTAATCAAATACTGTAAATGGTAGGGTGGCTGAAATGTGTGTCAAAAAACAAACAAACTATTACTATACATATATACATAGAGATATACTGAAAAGACTCGAATTTATGATAAATTACAATAAACATGTTAATATGATGTACATCAGGCAAATTTCCCAATCAAAATAATCGACATTTTCTTTTAAATAATTCCAAAGATTTGGATATTGTTGTATAAGGTGTGCGTGCTTGTATGTCTGTTCATCTTTTAAGGTAAACCTAATGATTGGGATGTTTGTGGATAATTTGGAGGGATTTTAAAAACAATTATGTATTCTTTTTCCTTTTACTCTTTGATTTGTTACAGTTTGTACATAGGAAAAAAAACAAGTAAAATGTATTAAGATTCTTATATGCAGACAATTTGATTAATTTTTTTCTTCATTTTAATTTTTCCTGACAAGCATTTTTGTAACAAATTTACGAAGAAAAAACCGAGACAAGTGTGAAGCATGTAAATAAAAATTCTAGTGTTTTTCAATTTATTATTATTATTTTTAATATTATTATTTAATCAATATATGTATGTTAAATAGTGGTTTAAGTCTGAACGATATTTATTACTATTATTATAATGTTTAATTGGTCATCTTTTTTGATTTCCGTATTTATTTTTGTGTTTTTTTCCGTCTTTGAAGTAGTTTTGTTTTCTCGTTGGAATCTGCATTTACATGAGGAAGACCGGCATCAATTTTTGCTGGATTATAATTTTATTATTTTTTTTTAGATCTGTTGTCATTTCAATATACAACGTGTACAAGTATCATAGCATGGTAGCTCTCTCAATTATTGTTACAATGTTCATATAGAAGATAATTAAATAATATAAATCAATTCTGATATTTTTATTTTCCAATTAAAGTGAAATTCAACAAGACTGAAAAAAGTCGAGAGCAGCGAGCTCAAATTACGCGCCATTCAATTGCCAATAGTTAAAAATAAAATCCTCTAAAATTTTCTAATTTCTAAAACTTATTTTAATCTATAATACAACAAATAAAACGGGCCTTCTTAATAGAACAATATTGAATGTATTCAAATTTAATCCAGTAATTTATTGAAAAAAAAATTGAACATAACCTCAACAAATTCGCACCTACTTAACCTCAAAAGTTGACGACCATGTGCCCCAGGGAAAACCGTGTAATTATAACAGAACAATCAATGTCGGATGATTCTGATGTCAGTATGTCAGATTCTGAAAATTCTGATAATACCGAAGATAGTAGCGCAAGTGATAACGGTCAAGAACAACCAGTAGAGGCGCCTGAAGAGGAAGATGAATTGATTAAAGCGATTCGTCGTGAATGTGAGAAGAAACGCGACCATCCACCACAGATTACATGCGAGGATGCAATAACAGACATCTGTTTCCATCCATTTGACGATTATCTAGCTGTATCGAATATTGTTGGCGATGTAACAGTTTACAAATACACAAATGATGAGAATACAGTTGTAAACACATTCGAATTACACACGAAATCATGTCGTGATATTGAATTTAATCATGATGGTCAAATTCTATTATCAGTCTCTAAGGATCGTTCAATAATGTTAAGTAATTTCAATAATGGCAAATTAATTAAATTCTACGATAATGCACATGATGTACCAATCAATTGTTTAACAGTAATCGATGAGAATTGTTTCGCAACCGGGGACGATGATGGTTGTATAAAATTATGGGATTCAAGACAGGAGAATGCCATTTATCGAACGAAGAAAAATGAAGATTATATCAGTGATATGGTGACGAATGATTCGAAAAAGTATTTATTATGTTCAAGTGGTGATGGTTCATTAACAACAATCGATTTACATAATCGTAAAATTCATATGCAATCAGAGGAATATGAAGAGGAATTAACATGTCTTCGTTTATTCCGTACAGAAACGAAATTATTAGCTGGCTCATCGAATGGTAAATTATTCACATTCAACTGGAATGAATTCGGTTTACATAGTGATGAATTTCCTGTTATCAATAAAATTTCAATTAATGATTTAATACCAATCACTGAAAATATTGTTGTGATTGGTTGTGAGGATGGTAATTTAAGGGCTTGCCATTTATTCCCAAATAAGCATTTAGGTATTGTTGGACAACACGATTTATCAATTGAGAATATCGATATTTGTAATGATGGTACATTGATTGCATCTAGCAGTCATAATAATGATATTAAATTCTGGAATATAAAGTATTTTGAAGATTTTGAGAAAATTAGCAGCAGCAAAAAGACGAATAAACGTAGAGATTTTAAGAATAATTTACCATCATCGAAGTTATCAAATGTTGCTGACTTTTTCAGTGATCTATGTTAAGCGAATCCAAATAAAATTGTGATAATTATTTATTTGTTTCTCTAATATTACTCTACCTATCTATTATACAACTATTTTTAAAATAATAAGATGCCATTCCTGCGTAGATAATCTGTATCGATTTATAGTTTCATAAGGACTTTTTTTAATTCAATTTAAGATTGTTAATCAACTTAATGGCATTACGAAACCTTTTTGTGAATTATTATAAATATTACCTCATAGACAAATACAACGACCACAACTCTTTCACTACTAAAACAGTGAAGATGGTCTTCAATTTCCGTGTTTATAAAAAACAAAGTCCAAATGGCAAAGTTACCATGTATTTAGGTAAACGCGATTTCATCGACTATATTTCCGGTGTAGAACCAATTGGTAAGTGTGAATACACTGGTTTTTTTTTTCAGTTTCAAATCTAAACTCAAATGAATTTCAGATGGTGTTGTTGTATTGGATGGTGATTATAGCGATCGTAAAGTTTTCGGCCAGATTGTCTGTAGTTTCCGATATGGCCGTGAAGAGGATGAGGTGATGGGTTTGAATTTCCAAAAAGACCTCTATTTAGCATCAGAACAAATCTATCCAATTGAAAATGAGAAAAAGAACCCAACAAAATTACAAGAACGTTTAATAAAAAAATTAGGACCGAATTGTTATCCATTCATTTTTATATTACCACCAAATGTACCAGCCTCTGTAACATTACAACCGGGAGTAGAAGATGAAGGACAACCGTGCGGTGTACATTATTATGTTAAAATATATGTTGGTGAAAATGAAACGGACCGTTCACATAAACGCAGTACTGTAACAATGGCAATACGTAAAATACAATATGCTCCGACAAAACAAGGACGACAGCCGTGTACAGTTGTTCGGAAAGATTTCATGTTAAGTCCTGGTGATTTAGAATTGGAAGTTACATTGGATAAACAATTGTATCATCATGGTGAACAGATTGCTATAAATATTTGTATACGAAATAACAGTAATAAAGTTGTGAAGAAGATCAAAGTTATGGTACAACAGGGTGTCGATGTTGTTCTATTCCAAAATGGACAATATCGTACTTCTGTTGCCAGTGTGGAGACTCAGTAATTCCTACAATTGAAACTTCTCTCCAAATGAGACTAATACAAACATTTATAATTTTAGAGAAGGATGTCCAGTACAGCCCGGTTCATGTCTACAAAAAATCATCTATTTAGTACCGTTATTGTCATCAAATAAAGATCGACGTGGTGTTGCTTTAGATGGTCAATTGAAACGGCAAGGCACCAATCTTGCATCAACTACTCTGTAAATATTTGTTGTTTTGTTCAAAATGTCTAATTAATTTCTATTCAATTCATTAATAATTTTAATTATTTAAATTACAGATTAGCATCACCGGATCAACGTGATGCTTTTGGCATTGTGGTTTCATATGCTGTTAAAGTGAAACTATATTTAGGTGCTTTAGGTGGTGAATTGTGTGCTGAATTACCATTTATTTTAATGCATCCAAAACCGGGTAATAAACCGAAAATAATACAACAGGATAGTCAAGCTGATGTTGAATTTTTCCAACAAGATTCCATCGATCCTGATATTGATGAATAAACAAAAAATTATTGAATGTTTTATAAGCCACACGGATTTCGTCATTTGTAACTTTTTGTCGTAATGGCCACAATATGATTCTGTAATATTTGCTTTTAGAAAATATTTCCCAAAATATTTATTGAGTCAGTGGAATTGTTTTTAAGGCGGAACTCGTGTGCCGGCGTTCACGTGTACCGTGTTTAAATCTACCTTTAATAATTGTTAGAAAATTATATATTTATCGATTACTGAAGTATTAGAGGAATTAATTAATGTAAAAATATACCTATTACAAAACTGGAAATTTATTGATTTTCCTTGAGAATCTCGTCAAATCTAGCCAATAATTTCACAACGATTTCAAAACGATTCAAATTCGGATGTGAAACAACACAAATATTAATTAAATCGAACAAATCTTGATAATAGGATGGTGGTGAATGTAGAAGTCCACCATTCATCATCGGCCAGGGTGCGTTTTCTGACAAAATCAACTAAAAATTTCATATTTTCAACACACAAAAAAAAAACAGAGAAACAGATAAGAAATTCTCCTTACCCGACACATTGCATAAATATTGTGATCACTCTTCGGGCTAGCGCAAATTTCTTCATAATTAAAAACAAAACCATCCTCATCATCAAAATGTTGACTAACATGTATTCCATCATTATTTAAACAATTATTTGTTGTTTTACACGTTAATATAGCATTTTCTAAATCAATAAAAGAAACATTTAAACTATTTGTATCAACAACAATATTATCAGATGATATATCAGTTAAATATAAGCGAAATGTTGGATGTTTATCAGTAAAATCAATGGCAGCTTGTAATAATTGTTTAGCTAAATATATACGTTTATACCAATTATAATGGATAAATTCATTTAAATTAATACCACAATATTTTTCAACAATTATCCGTCCACATGAACCGTATAATTTCGGTACAGGCCAATTCAAATCATATTGAAATAGTTTCAATAATATCGGTTCAACATTAATTTGTAATATTGTCCATAATTCATAATTATTATAAAATGTTTTTATATAATTTAGAAATGTTTTACTATCGTTTAAATGGCATAATTTGAAATTATTTAAATTATTTAATAATCCATATAAATCTGAATCTTCTATTGATTTCAATTGTTCAATTGATTGATCAAATATTTCTAATTCGTTTGTATGTGCTAATTTTTTTAATACAACACGATCATTTAAATATTTCCCCATATAGACATTTTTAATACTTAAAAAATTATAAATAAAATCTAAACTATTTTCGTAAACTAAAACGATATTGTTATTTTTGAAATCTTCACACAGATTTTTACCATAACAAAACGGACATTTTTCCAAATTACATAAATCTAATATTAATGGTTTCATTAGAAATATCACAAATGCCACACAAATTGTTATAATGAAATGATACAACTTCATTGTCTTTTATGTAAGCCTTGTTGTAAGGCTTTCTGTCGATAACAATATAATTCTTTGACCCATTTCTCTATACGTGCTTCTTCATTTATAAATAACTAAAAAATTAAATTTGTTAACAAATAATTGATAAATAATGAAGAATTATTACACTGTGATGGAAGATACTATCAGGTTCAACTGGTTCAACTTCTGGTACTTTTATTGTTTGTTTATTTAAATCAATCACTATATTATCTGGAACTTTTTTCGTTTTATTATTTGAATTACTGGTAAATTGTTTTGGTGTAAAATTATCATCGTTAATTTCATTTAAAATTTTACTATCGATTGTTATTTCTGGTGATTTTTCACGTTGTTGTTGTTGTTGAGATGAAATTGTTACACTTGTTGTTGTAATAATTTCATTATTTCGTGATTTTAAACTACTCGATCTTGATGAATTTGTTGTTGTTGTTGTTGTTGGTGATGATGAGGATGAGCTGGAATGTCTTTTTGATTTATTCGCATATTCTCTAATGTACGATTTAGAACGTGATCTTCTTGAACGATGATGTGTTTTCGAATGTGATCGTCTATTATGATGGTGATCTCTTGAATGTGATCGTTTATACTTACTAGAATAATGATGTGAATTTTTACGACTATTTGATCGTCTACAAATTCTTAATTTTAAATTATTACTATTGATTAATAATTAAGATTTTTTAGAATTACCGTGATTTTGTGTATTTCTCACAACTGCGACTTCGATTTCTATCGTGTTTACGTCGTCTTCTATGACTTGATAAATTACTAGAACTGGAAGAAGTAGATCTGGAATTATTATAAAATAGTTCTATTTTTTTGTTGTTGTTGGAATATTAATTCTTCTTGAATTATTTCGATTATAATCAGAATGATTAATGGTTATTTTATGGAGAATAAACAAAAAAACGAATCTTACCTCCGGCGACTTCGATTTTTGTACGATTGTTTGCTGCCGCGTTTTTCGGTATCAGAATCACTTGAATATTTACCCATTTAACAATTCCTTAAATAAGACAATTGTTAATCGCCTATTTCTAGTAAAAAAAGAATATCGTTGTAAAATTTACCTTAGATTAGCCTGATTTGTTAGAATTGAAGAAAAATCAACATTTTCATGGTCTACATAGCGATTTCTGTCAAAAAAAGTATTTTGACAGATTTGCAGCATATACGACTACGCAACAGAATATGATTGGTCGTTAGAAGCAGTTGAAAGTAAATTAACCAATCAGAAAAATCTATTGATGATGATTTACGGCATTACAAAGAAGTGTTAGGGGGAGTCCAGATGACGATATTTACGGGTGTAATACTGGTTGCAGTCTGAGAAGTGTATACAGCACCGTAATGGGTTATTTTTTTTAAAAATACATACATGTAGCATGTAATTTTATGAAATATATAGAATAGTCCACGAATAAGTATTACTCAACATTACAGCTTTTCAATAGGTTTGAAAAATATAACTTGAAAATAGACGGTCGAAGGTTGAGTTATTTCGACTACTCACAACAACCTCCCAGCAATTTGCACATCTAATTTATTTGTTAATTCTAAAGGGCTCTCCATCAATACGCATAAATGTAAATTGTTGTATTGAATAAATATACCTTTATCAAGAATTCTTGATGTAGGTTATAAAGAAGCAATTCGACAAAATACATTTGAAGCGAACGAAAATGGTGTAATTAAGGTGCGTCAGCCGTTAGGAAGTTCACCACAACATAAAATTATAGCTCAAATTGTGCCATTTTAACGTTTCTTGACTAGAGAACTTTCAGTATATCGTAATTTTAAAACAAATCTAGTTTTTAGGTCGGACAGACCCAAACTAGCTTGGGCCCAGAAACAGCTGCCTTCTTGATTCGATCATTATACTTACGCCACTGTTAAATACACAACCATTTATTGTTATTATCAATCTTAACATCGATTCTTTTCAATTATGAATGAACAATGGGGTCAATACGAATTGCTATAAAATAAATTATCATATTATAATGCAGTAAATTACAGCTAAACCAAACAAAATTCAAAAGCGTTTTTCACAAAATTTATTTAAACATATTTCGTAATTGGGTAAATGACAGCAATAGGAATACAATGAATTATAAGGTATATCTTATAATTCATTGTATATATATATATATATATATATATATATATATATATATATATATTATTCCGGTTTTTGATTAAAGTATTTTTATAGGAAGGTGCTCTTCGTAAAACTTGACGTAACTCATCGTAGACTTGAAGATTTTTTAATTATAAAGTTCATAATAAGCATCTTCAAACTATGCAACAATGCATGTAATTAGGAAGAATTGAAACAGATTCATCAGATTCTTCTGATTCATCGGATTCATCATTTAAGTCGTCAACAGTTTCAGGCTCTTCCAAAATTGTTAAAAGTGTAGGGATATATTTACTATCAATGTCAGCCTGATTATACTCATTGTCGTTGAATTCTTCCTCTAACTGCTCAAAAGCTTCCGGCTCTTCCAAAATTGTTGAAAGTGGAGGGATATATTTACTATCAGTGTCAGCCTGATAATATTCATTGGCGTTGAAGTCTTCCTCTAACAGCTCAAAAGCTTCCGGCTCTTCCGAAATTGTCGAAAGTGTAGGAATATATTGACTATCAATGTCAGCCTGATAATATTCATTGTCGTTGAAGTCTTCCTCTAACAGCTCAAAATCTTCCGGCTCTTCCAAAATTGTTGAAAGTGGAGGGATATATTTACTATCAATGTCAGCCTGATAATATGCATTGTCGTTGAATTCTTCCTCTAACTGTTCAAAATCTTCCGGTTCTTCCAAAATTGTTGAAAGTGTTGGGATATATTTACTATCAGTGTCAGCCTGATAATATTCATTGTCGTTAAATTCTTCCTCTAACTGCTCAAAATCTTCCGGCTCTTCCAAAATTGTTGAAAGTGGAGGGATATATTTATTTTCAATGTCAGCCTGATTATATTCATGGTCGTTGAATTCTTCCTCTAACTGCTCAAAATCTTCCGGCTCTTCCAAAATTGTTGAAAGTGGAGGGATATATTTATTTTCAATGTCAGCCTGATAATATTCATTGTCGTTGAATTCTTCCTCTAACAGCTCAAAAGCTTCCGGCTCTTCCAAAATTGTTGAAAGTGGAGGGATATATTTATTTTCAATGTCAGCCTGATTATATTCATGGTCGTTGAATTCTTCCCCTAACAGCTCAAAACCTTCCGGCTCTTCCAAAATTGTTGAAAGTGTAGGGATATATTTACTATCAATGTCAGCCTGATTATACTCATTGTCGTTGAATTCTTCCTCTAACTGTTCAAAAGCATACGGCTCTTCCAAAATTGTTGAAAGTCTTGGAATATGTTTACAAGCAATGGCTGCCTGATTATTTTGTTTGTAGCTTAATTCATCATCTAATTGTAAATCGTCAACATTTTCTTGTGATACATCCAATTCATCATCATTTTCATCTCTTTTTCACATTCTTCCGTATCTTCGTGTGATTCAGGTAATTCATTAACAAAACTATTTCCCGTTTCATTTTCTTTTGAAACTATTGATAATTCTGAATTAATTTCATAGTTATGATTAATGTCTGATTTATGCTGTTCTTTAAATGAGTCCATTTTTGGTTCATATGTTCGTGTTAGGCGTTTATATAAATATAAACTACCAATAAACCAACTACCAGTTGTAATAATTATTGGCCAACGTCGTGTTTTGAAAAACAAGGTAGTCATGGTAGCTACGGTAGTTATTGAGAAGAAGCACGATAGTGACTTCTTTGATACGCCACTTATTGATTTCAAGTATGATCTTATAGACCAATCATTAACTGATGATGATTCTATATGTGTTGAATCATTCACTGGTTGATTGATTGGATTACGTGAAATTTCACAACCAGCAAATGGATCTAAGGGCAGCATTTTTTTATTGCATAATAAACACCTGTTTTCTACTTTAACAGACGTATCAAAGTCGGCTGGTAGTCCTTCGTCCTTAAAAATAAATAAGATAATCTCGTTTTTTTCTTCTGTATTTCCCTTTTAAATCTATAAAAAATACTTGTATAGAACGGATAGCATGTGCAGTATTTGAGAGTGATATTTTATCAGATGATGAGGCTATATCTTCGGAAATACCAATTTCCTGTGGTGTTTCTTCCTCCTTGGAAATAAGTAAAATAATATCGTATTTATTATATTATCTTTAAATATTTAAAATACTTGTGGAAAATAATTGGTAGTAACACCAATTCCAGCTTGTAAAATTTTTTGACATAAGGTTGGACCAATTAAAGCACTGTTGATACTCGATGATTGTTTAATGAGATCTGTATGAATTAATCCAACAATATCTATCTTTTTATCAATATCTGGTAATTTTCCATTTTCTATAAAAAATAAAATTGATCAAAATAATAAATTAATATAACTATAATAAAAAATGAATATATAAAATTACTAATTGTAGCAGTAGGCTTATGGTAAGACGCATATGACGATATTAGTTGTCTTAAAAGACTCGCCATTTCAAGAAATTAATCAACCAAATGGTCAATAATCTGCAACAGAACATAATCATATTAATATAAATATTAATCGTACATAAATCATTTTAGATCTGTCCAATTTTAGGTATTGACATTTAAAAATATGGATCCTAACGTCAATATCGAGAATCGAAAAATAACCAACAATTTTCAAAATTATTATCAAACAAACCTCAATGAATGATAAAACAACAATGCAAATGATTATTTGTCAAAAAAATTATAATTATTAACATAAAAAAGCAAAAAGTTCGCAGTCAATAAAACACTCAAATGAAATATTCAAATGTCTATGAAAACTGACAGCTTACGCTTTTGTTTTCATTGATATCCCGATTCCCTAAATATGCTAAACATTGAACGTGATCTAGATTGTGGCTAGATGAAAACAAAAACCAGTAAATTAATCCTTTAGACAGTGGATGTTCGCATATTAAATAGATTCATTTTATTATAAAAACGATAATAAAGTGATCAGGTGGAGCTGACTACTACAAAATTCACGCCGTTTATAAATTTCGCGCTCGATTTGTGGGATTGGTGTTATCAGTGGCTAATGGCCGACTGTTAACTTTGAAGACCCTGGACTATCACTGCTTAACAGCCTACCCAATTACTGCAAGTTTGGATTAATTGTCGCGACTCATTTGCCATTTTGTTGAAAAACTATTTTTTTAAATAAGAAAAATAATGGGCAACAGACATTGAAGAACTTTATCTAGACACGAATATTTGTTGTATCATCTATTTTTGAAATAACTGTAACGTTTATTACAAAAATATGTTCAATTCTCGGCGTTGTCATGTAAATAGACAGATCCCAACCTCAATATAGAGAATCAAAAAGAAACCTACAATTTTCAAAAGAGATAATCAAAACTATTATCAAACAAACCTCAATGAATTATAATAGAACGATTAAAAGGTTTATTTGGCAGAAAAATAATTATTATCAGCACAAGAAAGCACAAAAATCGCAATCAATAAAACACTCAAATGAAATATTCAAATGTCTATGAAAACTGACAGTTTAGGCTTTTGTTTTCATTGATATCCCGATTCCGCGAGCGTGCTAAACGTAGACCGTGATCTAGATTGTGACTAAATTTGAAAAGCTGTATAGTTAGGAGTTGCAGTTATAATTATATGTACAAAAATCGAGGTTACTATAATATTTAATTTAATATCAATTGTCAGACATAATTAAGAATTTTGACTTGATTTGATTTGAACACCGAAGTCGAGCTACGTTGGGCACGGTTAGTACTCGGATGGGTCATAGCTGTGGATCGTTGATTTTGTTTTTGTATTTATTCATGTAATAAGATTGCAGAATATTTTGTCAAATAGTTTATGTTTGCCTTTTGTTAGTTTTACACCCCAACTACTACACGAGCACGAATTTTACACATAATGACAGCAAATTCTGCTGAGCAGATGATGCCAACATATTTGTGATAGCATGCAGCCGAAGATGTGTACGGTTTTGCTAGCATATCATAGTACGGTTTTTAATTATCTGGAATGATATGATTGCCCCACAGAAAAGAACGCTTACCAATTGAAATGTAGGGTATACTATGATTGTAGTTTGAAATCTTCACTATAAACCGAATGTATCCTTTTTACAATACATATACATATTTTTACTTTTTTAAAAAGAGTTCATTACGGTACTGTCTACACTTTATCGACTGCAACCAGCATTACATTGTCTAATGTCGACCTCTTTAGGATGTATTTAGAAATATCTGTTTGGTAGCGCCATCTGATGCGAGTCAACCATTTGAGTAGAAAGAGAACGTGATAAATGTGTGATAATCCTGGTAGGCGCAGTAGACGATTTGTCATTTGTTTTGGTAAAGAGGTCTCTAAAATATAGAAGTGAAGTGTTATTGATCAATTGCGTTCTATAATAATATTGTTATTATCATTCTTATTGATTACATTGTTTTTGTAATACTGGTGAGAATATTGAAAATTGTCAGTGATAATGACAATCATAACAAAACCTATATCTGGGGAGAAAAAAGGTGATAAACTTGTGGTACCGTTAGTTGAGGAGGAAGATGGCAAAATTGCAACAGCGGTAAGATATTTTTTTATTTATCCTCTTATCTTTCTTTGATTTCGTTTGGCCCAGTTTCAGCTTCTACAAAGATGTATTAATTATCATAAATAATTATTTTTTTATTGTATTAAAATGTTCTAATTTCCCTTAAAATGGATTATGAATGTATCTAGATGTAGATCGTAATGATTTGTTTGTAAATACACCCGGTTAATTCATCATAACATTGATGAGAAATGCGAATTATTCTTATTTGGAATTACCGAATTCTCATTTAAACACCTTGTGTTGTTCATTTTATTTAATGTAATGTAATGTTCAATTTGATTATTTGATCAAACAATAACAATAAATAATATCTAAACAGGATGTGGTGGGAAATTTAAACTCTTTTTTATATATTTATTTGTATTGTAGTCTTAAAACAATCATTTAGTTTATTGTTGTTATTTATGTTCAACAAAAATTGATGGTATCGAATTAGATATACCACGTGTCCGCTCATTGATGTATCTCTAAGATATTCCAGTTAACTACGCATGAAGAAAAAGGTACAAAACGATCTCTAATGTATGTGCTGAACCAATGAGAATTCAAAATTTTAAATGAGTTTTAACGCACAGTACATCTTGTCTTTAAGGTCGACTTTGTCTGAAATCCACCTTATGTTTCTTGAGCATACGGACGATTTTGATTGGAAACCATTTGAGTACGTAATGAACTAAAATGTGTTATATTCAAGAAACATGAAGCTAATTTAAAACAAGGTCAACTGTATTTAAGTTGAGATTTAGGAAGTTAAGATGAACTGGGACTGTATATGGAACTCCAATGATGCTATACGTGCTACTCATCGCATATACGACATTCGCACCATTATAGTAGAAATACATAATTATTTAGTGATAGACCGAAATATAATAGTTGGAAATGTTTGTTTTCCAGGTACCTACTCAAAACCAATTCGAATGATAATTAAATAAAGAAACAAATAAGTAGGGTTTTTTCTTGATTTTTGAAATATTTCCTCAACCTATTTTAACGTAACTGTAATTGTAGTTAAAATGCACCAGTGTTACATCAATGAACGGACGCTTAGTATAATTTATTTATTTATAAACAGTATGTTTTTAAAAATGTTCGTTGGATAGTTTAAAAAAAAATCGATGTATTGCTTTTATCAACAACAACAAAGTTTAAAAGTTTTAATCATTTATTAATGTTTTTTTTTTACTGTTGTTAAAACAATGATTAATGAGCCGTGGCAATTCAATATTTAATTGTGGTTTCCCATTACGCATTTAATTATTTTTATTGTTTGCCAATGTCGGATTAAGCCGGGGAGGTCGAGGAACACATGTTCCAGCAAACGCTTAGAAGAGGGCCACGCCATTAAGAGTTTAATAATAATTTTAAAGTTCTACAAATTATGACCAGGGGGCAAGACTTTGGCAAGCTCTACTGACAATCGCTCATGCAATAGATCTGAAATCTAACATGACCATGGACGTCTTCAGAGGGGGCGCAATTCCACAAAGTACAATCGTTTTAAGAGGATCGAGATATGTAACTTTACAGCCTCGATGGAACGCTTTGTCTGTCTTAAAATTTCATTAGGATATCAATAATAAATTATTACATATAGCCCATCGTCCACATGGGTACGAATCAACTATTCCAAAAAATGGATAGGAATGGGACCAAACGCGAACGAATCGGATCGGCGTTTAAGCCATTCCTTGGCCTTTGTTCCCATTCATTCGTCTTTGCCGCAAACAATATGTTTACATTTCCGTTTGTACCCATTGCTTTGTGATCGTGGACGGGGCTTTAGAAATATTTTTGCGGTCACTCACGAACAAAACCTCATTTTAACGAAAAATGTATATGTAGTCTGTTTTTTTTACAAAAAAAATTCAATAAGCCAAGATATTAAGCTTTTATGGCTTTTAATCTTAGAAACCAGATTGAGTAGGTCTCTAACGGGCCGTGGTGAAAGGGGGAAATAATCATTTTAGTTAAAAAACACATTGAACTTTTCCAATAATTAATTGAACAGTTTTTTAAAGGTAGATACCCAGTGGTGGATTTACTCACAGGTGGTTTAATTAAAATCTTATAATTCTCGAAAGTTAATACCGATTTTATCTCATTTCAAAATTAATTTCTGCTGTCAAAAAAAGTCCTTAGATTTATTATCCTTTAATATCTTGAGATGTTGTTACAAACAAAGATTAATTAATCAGTGGAAATCACCTTATAGGTATCTAATCGGGAAATGGGGGAAAGTCGCATGAAGTACCGGAAGAATTTTCAATATAGTCTTAAAAAGATAGTGCTCATTCATTTAAATGGAACTCCAAACGCATGGGGCCCCTTAAAGGGTAAATCCCCCAGCTCAATCTAAACGTGGAAGTTACTATTTTGGTTTTATTAGGAAAGAAAATTGTTAATCCAAATGTCAAATATTCAAATAAATTATAGAATACAGGAACAATATTGTGGTTTCAAACATAATTCAGTCCCGATATAATTACACATATCCTTATCAAGAAGTTTATATTTTCTAAAAAATATATAAACATGTCACACACACACATATATATTTATTTATGTTTTATCAACTAATTCTGGGATAATAATAAACAAATAATTTTCTTTTCTTTTTTTTTGTTATCAGCCATCCCTCCAAGATGTGGAAGGTCAGAATTCAGATTATGTCATCTTAAGAGCCCGTGCCCGCCGTATATCAGCCTCAACATTTCTATGTTTATTATTAGCATCATTTATGGTAGTTGGTATTGGTATATTTGGTGGTAGATATTTATATCGTCAATATATTAGTGCACAAATGAATCGTATACATGCTTATACACAAAAAGCAAATGATTATGATAACAATATACGTCGTTTACATACACAAATACCATTATTAAATGATAATGATTATCAACAACAGAAACTTATTGGTGATCTCAATTCGTTAAATGATATGTTTCGTATGTTTTCAGAAAATAATAATAATAATAATCATGATGATAATAATAATAATAATGATGATGATGATGATGATGATGATAAGAAATCAAAAGATAATTTCGATGATATCATCCAAAATTATTTCCATGAAGATTTTGAAATTGATGTAGAAAATGGTAATTATGAAAAAATTGAAGTACCAGATTTCCGTAATGGTCGCAGTGGTAGATTTATACATGATTTCAATACAAATATAACTGGTATTATTGATATAACTGGTAATCGTTGTTTTATTATGCCATTAAATCGTGGTAATGTATTACCACCAAAATCATTATTTGATTTAATTAGTAAAATGTGGCAAGGTTATTATAAAGTTGATACAAGAATTGTTAGACAAACAATGAGAGTTATAACACCACCAATAAAAGATTTAAATGGTATTGGTAATTATATTACAAAAGAATGTGAAGGACATCCAATATATAAATTAGAGAAATACGTTGGTGGAGGTATTATTATTATTATTATTTAATTTATATTAAGAAAATAATAATTAATTGAAATATTTTCAGTTGTTAAACGTTCAACGGATCAACATACAGTGGCTAAATTCGCTCAATTCTCTGGTAATAAAATCACCGAATTCAGCATTGTTAATTTTGATGAACTTGATGAATTTGAGAAAGAGAACCATTAAGGTAATAATTATTAAAAAAAATAGAAATATATACCTTTGGGGTGGGTTTGTTGTGTAAGTACATACATACATACATATATAAATAACAATAATAATAAAAATTCTAGTTGCAAAACTGTTTGCTTTTAATTATTTAATTAAAATTGTTTAGAACTATTTTAAAAAATATACACTTTCTATCTATACCTTTATGTATTTTATCTTTGTCATAACTTAGTAGTTAAAATACAGAAAATAAATTGTATATGTAATAAGAAGTTCGAAAACCGTTATTGTGCATGTAATGGAATTTTATAATTATCAACAACATAATTTTAGATTGAATTCTAGAGATTTCTGTTAAATTTTAAGGGAAACAAAAAAAATTAAATTACAATTGCAACTGTTCAAAGATGATTTAATTTACAACATTTACATATCGTCAATAAATTTGTTTTGTTTTAAATTTGTTTCAAAATAAACTCTTTAAAAGAAGGTAGGTTTTTTGTCACAATCATTACCTGAATCATTCTTAATTTTTATCATCAGTTATTTTACTATTATCATCTTCATCACTAACATACATTCTTGTTAAATCAGATGCAATCGATGCAGTCTCACAACTACTATCATCATTAATATTGTTATGGATTGGTGAATAATCCATTTGATTATTATTATTGTATGCTGTTAATTGAACTAAACTTAATTCAGGTGGTGGCATTAAATTGTATAATGATAGTGGTTGTTGTGATAGATCATAATTTGGAATGTTTATCGATAATTGGCTTGTACTAAAAAAAAATTATTAAAATTAATAGAACTAATTGAAACATTAACTAAATCAAAAACACATAAAGCAAATTCGTCAGCTACACAACACTTATTTTACCTAGAAATTTGCAGTTCAATATCCAATATTGGTAAAATTGTTGTTTTTGTATACCATTGAGGGCTAGAAAAATCAACAGTTTTTTTTTTAACCAATTAACATAAAATTACAGTAATCGCCGCTTCCACGAAATCAGTGATTGGGCGGCAACTACTGTACAATACTGTACATATGTACAGACTTGGAAAAACCAACGAATTTTCTTTGAATTATCTTAAGAAAAAACCTGTATACTTACATAGGTGTAGACCGATACATTGTCGGTGTTTGTTTTGTGTCATTCACTGAAAATTTACTCGATTCAAATGAATTTGTAATATTAACAATTTCTTTTGTTAACGAATCCAATTTGTAAATCTTTTTAAACTTATTGATATCAAATTTTAAATCTTCTAAAAAATTCATATTAATTTAACAAAAAAACTGCTATTGTTAAATACAAATAACAACACCTGTGTCAATAGGTCCTAATTGTTGTGCGACATTAAATAAATGTTCAATACTCCAAAAATTCGGTATTGTTATAAACATCTTGCCTGTATCTATTGGTAAATATAAACCAAATTTATGTAATAATAGAATGAATGGTTGATGTTTTAAAATATTATGTTGGTCATTCGTCCATGGTATTAATGGTACTGGTAAATTCAATACTGAAAACATTTACTATTAATTGTCTGTTAAAAATACTTAATAAACGGATTGATTACAAGTAAAATAATGAATTATCGGTTGTCTTAATGAAACATTGTTATCCTCAAATTCGTCAATATTTGTTGAAATTAATTTAATGTAACATATGTTGATTAAAATATTTTGTAACCATTGTATAAATTCGCCTTTATTCTCTTTATATAAATGTTCTTTCAATACTTTAATATCACCATCAATTAATATATCATCTTCCTCATCATCATCATCATCATTATTACTGGCGTTTTGTGGTTGTTTTTTATTTTCTTTATCAATATCAGGTTGACGTATCCGTATAAATTCATTATATTGTGTCTGATTTATTATATTTTGTTCTAATAATTCTTGTATAATTGATAATTGTGTTTTCTGTTTTATATTATCATTCTCGTATTTTTTACGTATATTCGCTATAGTATCTTCTGTGTCTCTACTTTGATTATAGTAATTTAACAAATTACCTTTATCTTCATTGGTCCATCTTTGAATAGATAATATTTAGATAAAATTTAATAAAAATGTTATGCGCCACGTGACCCATCGATGGTTTTTCATTTTTTAGGATCACCAAAGTGAACAACCATAAAAGTACTTTCAGCTTATCAAATCAGTATCGATTCATCTTCGCTTGATAAATCTCGATCAGATTGAAAGTTCTTTGAATATAAAATTCATTTTGCTAGGCCACTCACTTAAATTCACCGTTATTTGCCTCTTACAAAAGAATTGACGTGCGTAAACGATTCTTAAAAACTCGCAGCAAGTTTTTCGCATTACTGTTTATACACGTAAATCTTCTGTAAATTTCTATCTGAAGGTACGATTATACTATCTGATTGTTAAAGTTGGCACGAATTAATGATATATGTACACACATTCTCAAATTCTTGATCAACTTGATAGATCCAACACGAGCTCTTGAATTTCTTGGTTAAAAAATTGTATCAAGTTTCTGTCCATCTCGTACACGTTAAGGCTTTCTTGTTCAAGTTGGCTCGAATCAAGTAAACACATCTCTGACTTGTGTCAACTTTGATAACTTGTCAAGTTCCTTTACAATATAAAAATCTCAAGTTAAATTAGCTTTTAAAGCACTTGAGAAGTTACGTGTGAGAATGACATAAATTATGATTTTTTGGAATAGAATTTGGTTGGAAAATTATAGCAAGTTATTGTCCTTCTTGCACTCATTAGATTTTCCAGTTCTACTTGGCACAAGTCAATTTGAACAAGAAAAACTTGATAGTGTAATCGCACCCTTAGAAACATACATACATGACTGACCTTTTCATTTAGAAACATTGGAGAAATTAGATAGAAGAAATGAAACAGTCTTATGATGTGCACGTGCTAAAAAGCGGTATCAGAAGATGGATGGTTACTATATTTTACTAATTATCTCTTTTTAGCACGTGCAATCTTATTTCTGTTTTATTTCTTCTACTTTCTCAAATGTTGCTATTTGAATTGGTCCACCGTTTATTTTGATTAGATGTTATTTCCGATATCTGCTGGTTTAACTCACAAGGCCCCCATAGGCATGGGGTTCAAGAGAATGCACGATCAGCATTATCAGATCTTGCCATCAGCCCGAATTCAATTGGAGCCTCCGCATCACCAACCCGCTCTATTCCACACGGACTTCCACCCCTTACCCAGACAGCTCTCAATATTACTTACTTCACTGTAGTGAAGTAGCTTAACGAATTATTGACAACTTTATCAAAAAGTCACTTGAAGACGTGTTTACACTATAAGATTTTATTTGATACAAGTGGTAATCGCACCATGAGAACAACTTAATTTAAGACAAGATCGAGCTTTTGGGAATGGAAGATCAACCGAACCAAACAAAAAAAAACAGAGCATCCGAGACCATCGGTGGGCCGCTGAACGTATTAATATAAAATTAAATACTACTTACTCAATCAATTCTAATTCATCATTCTCTAATAAAACTGTATTTGTTTTACAATTAGAATTTGATGAATTTATAAATGTATGTATTATATATTCAATTAAATCGGACCAATCCTATAAATTAGAGTCAAAATAAAATATGTTAAAAATAATAATAATTAAAGTACTTACATCACAAATTTCGTAATCAGTTTCCCATATTTGTGAAAATGTTTTTATTATAATTGGTTGAAATAATGTATTTAAATGATTTAAATCACCACCAATATGATGCATCATTGTAAATATACAATTATTAACAAATTCGCCATTATTTTTAAAATTTTCTAATAATAAACCATATTGATACATTATTTTATTTGTTGCAAATCTGAAAAAATACACGTGTATAGTTTTAAGAAATTTTCCAACAATTAATCAAAGAACATCCCAATATAATCTACACCTATTGATTGTTAATATAAACAATTAGATGGTAGTTTTCGATGGAATACTATATACAAGGATCGGCCAACTCATCTAGAAACATTTGACAAACTAGAGGAAATGAAACAGCAATATAATGTGTATGTGCTGAAAAGAGTGAAGTAGTTAAAATTAGTTACCATCCATTTTGTCTATATCTCTTTTTAGCATGTGTACATCATAAGACTGTTTCATTTCTTCTAGTTGCTCCAATGTTTCTAGATGGAAAGGCCAGTCCTGTATAGATTATTAGCATTTATTAATATTAGTATTTTTTATTAGAGAAATCGGACTAATTGTCTGTTAATTAATGGGACAAGCTTGTACTTACTCAAACTGTTGAACCCTACCATTAACAAATAAAAGCTGTAAAATAAGCCGAAAGCCTTTTTTGGTAAATATAAATTTTCAAAATAGCAAAAAAACGACAAACATCTCAATGTAAATAATAATAATAATAATTACTCTTAATCATAAACGAAATTTAGTCTTAATTTTTATTAATTCTTACTGTTTAAGATGTTCAATAATATTAAATGAACATTGTCGTCCATTATTCGTTTTATTTGCTGTACCACCATCCAAAAACAACAAATAATTATGATTTGTTATGATTAAATCTTGTAAATATTGTTTACTTTGTATATTCGGATTATATTGTCTTAATAATAATAAAAATAATAATCGTAAATCATCAATTTCGATAATTTCCTCTTGTAATTTTGTTAATATTGAACGATCATCATCATTTAAATGTAACATTTTTTGATACGATTCAATAGCTTGAAGAAATTCATGAGTTGCAGTCACTACCTGTAAATTTACAATAAAAAAATAATCGATTCATATCGTGAAAGTGAATGCCATAACGAACCAAATGTAAACGTCTCAAACATGGTTTAATATTAATATCATCGTTGATTTTATAAGAAATCTCCAATTCCTCATAGATCCAAACACCTTGGAATATTATAAATGTTAAAATATCAATTGATAGAACATAATTCACATGTTCCAAATCTAATTCTAATTGTGTTGCAAATTTTAAAAAGTATGTTATCAACCAGAAAAAATGCGATGTATCGATTTGTAAATGATTAATATTCGTTAATAATTGTTTATGTAAATCATTTACTAAAATATTGTAGCCTTTCAATAAGAAATCAACAGTGAATTCTTTTAATATATTCGATATATCATCATCGGTTGGTAAATGGTGCATCAAACGTTTCATATTAATCCTTAAATAAACAACGTTTTTTCTTTAAACAATTTATAATAGCAAGAAATATGGGTAAGATTTACGTATTAGCATTGCTGCGTTTCACTAATTTCTTGCGACGTAATTCCTTTTTGTCTAATACAGTGGTTGTTGTTGCATTTGTGCGTGTCTTCCCCAAGCGTATCTTTTGGAATGTATGCGATTTTTGATGGGTGGGTTTCTGTTGTGGCTGATCATCTTCATTGCTTGATGTCGATATAGATTCTTGAGTTTCTACTTGTGTTGCATAACCGAAATCTTCACTTTGGGATGATTCACGTTTCTTATTATGATAGCTATTATTACCATTCGATGAATTTATAGAAGCTTGATTCTACAATCAAAACCTGATTAATTTTTGATTTTTTATACAAAACTGATTTAATTACAGTATCATTTATGATAGAAGTAACACCACCAGAGCTACTATTGTCAGTATCTATCGATTTGCCTCTAATACCATTTATAAGCGAATTCTTACGGTTTTGATTATTTGCAATTTTCATACGATTTGCACCACAACCACCATTATCACTTGAATCAGATGTTGTTGGATCTGATGTTATAATAGGTGATGATGAATCATCACCACTACCCTGTTCTGGTGGTGATGTATTACTTTCATTATCATCAGAACTATCACTTAATGTACATTCTAACCATAAATTCAATAATTTCTCTAATTTACCAACATGTTGATCTTTATATAATAATGCAATCAATTGTACAATTGTTACATTCCAATACATCTACAATTTTTGATTATTAAGGGCCATTTGAAATTCGCGCTTCAATACAACCAATCAAAATAAACGAAACAAATAATTGTGTCATTGTGATTGGTTGTGAATGAAGCGCGAAATTAAATTTTTCCAAAAAAAAAACAAACACAAAAAATTAGCAACCTTTTGTGGACATGATATTAAATAAATCATAATTTTATCAATGCTTTGCGTAAATAAATTCCATATAATTTGATTTTGCATACAACTATTAACATTTGGATTATTTGTATTGTTTTCTGGTATATGTAGAATATTTCTAATTAATAATAAACAATTATTAATACTATCGCAATAATTAATGTTCGTCTCTGAATTCTTATTATTATTATCAATTAAGAATTTGATATGATCTAATATTAATTTCAAATTACGATTATCTATGAAACATTCTTTAGTTTTGATTAATAAATGATTTAATTCATTTATTGTCTGTTGGCCATAATCAATTTTTAAATCAATCGATAATAAATATTCAATTGGTATTGTTAAATTAACAAATATTTTAATGATCATATCAATTAATTTTGTTGAATCGTGATTATCATCTTTTAAATTTGTTAATAATGGTAATAGATTTTTACGTAAATTTTGACCAAAACCAATTGCACGTCTATATGGTCGTAATGTTTGATCTTCTGTGATCAATTTTTTCCATATCTCTTCTAATTTAACTAGAAAAATGCCAAGATATTATTGAAATATTGATGCAAAAAAACAAATTCACAAATTTACCAAAACAATCATCATTTCTATCATTTAATGATGTGAATATATCGTAAATTTGTGCCATATTCTAACTACATTCATCAAAATTGTAAAGACTAAAATAAAGATATACGAAATTATTATATGAATCAATTCAAATAACGATGATACAATGACTTCAATTTATATCTCAAATACTGTTATCCATATATCATCAATGATTATAATCAAAATTATTAGTTAGTAATAGTTTTTTACCTTTTATTGTTAATAAAAAACAAGTAAGGAGAACAATCTGTTTTGATCGACTATCAAGTAACTAATAGAAGAAATGAATGCACACGTGAAAGAAAAATGCATAAAGAATTGTTTTTCTTTTCTTTGATTATTGTAATAATCCCGATTGCGTCGCCCTTGATCCTTGCATTTCACTTTCACCGTTAGAAAATCTTTTTATATTTTTTCCTATTGAAACAGTTAAACTAACGGTAAGAAACTCCACCTGTTTTTGATTGATTTATTAATTACATTCTATTGACATTTATCTAATTATTCCAACAATTTTACTGTTATTGATTTATCGGCTTCAAATTTCTTATTATTTCAGATTGTTTGTTGTTGATCACGAGCCCTGCCACGGGACTGGATAAAATATATCCTACGTATTTTCGTTTAACGTCACTTCTTCTACCTGATCAATTCAATCAATCAATATTTGATAATTTGCACAATTTGATTTTTTTTAATAATAAATTTCGAATTTTCTAATCGTGGGGATTATATGGCAAGTGTCGCAAATCTCAATCTCGAAAATAAAATTTAAAAAAAACAAAACATACAAGACATTAATATATGGATAAATATTGTGTAAATACAAAACCTTGACTATTTACAATTCCTTCATCACTATGATATAATTGTAATAATTAATAATAAACAAATTAGGTCAAGAACAATATTTTTTTATAGACTAAATTATGCAATAAGAGGAATACTTGTTTGTTTGTTTTTTTCATTAATTAACGTTTATCAAACATATTTTTAATGCTTTAAAACAATTTTAATATTTATTTAAATTATTTGTACATACCCAGAATTGTTGTGATAAAAACAGTTGTTTCTATTCTAACAAATATCCACCAACATTTAACATTTAAAAAAATGTATTTCAGCAATTTTGCATCAATTATTGTTCAAAACGATCGAGTGTATACGCACATAAATCGTCAAATGTATTGTGCCTAAATAGAATTACGGATTGGATACTAACGCAAGTCGATTCAATAAAATTCACGTGTAATTACAACGTGACTTATTATTAGGGAAGATGATCTGTACAATATGGGAGTATTTGCAAAATCTACACCATCAAATAAACATCTGAAAACAGAGATAATCAAAATGGATAAAAACAGGATGGTATAAATTGGGATTTGAACATATTAAAAATACTAAGAAAAAAATAATTTTTTTTGTTAAAATATTTCATTAAATTCTTTGATAACATGTTTGAATTTGAAATTTAAATATATGTTTCTATTATTATTGTAAACAATTCTCTTTGAAGGATTTTTACTTCCTACACACAATCGATAGATGTCTAAATACGCTTATTTGCTTGTCTTTTTTTTGAAATTTCTCCACCGATTAAATTGTGTGTGGATGAACTAAAGATCCCTCTTAGTAAATCTACAGAGTCATATAGAAATCTGACATTGTGAACATACTGGCTATTAAAGACAATTCAATTCATATGTCATGGAACTTTATATCTCTTTAAAATGACTCTATAAATACTATATACAGAAATTACCTTAACCGAATATTGATAAACTAACGAATAACATGTAACAATACTTTTGAAGTGGAAGATTGTTATTTCCATTGTTATTTCTTTATACACACACCCACCCACTCAACCACACACACACACGCTGCACTTACATACCCAAATTTACTCGCATTTATGCTTAACTGTTGCTATAATCATATTAGTTTGATGTATGAGGTAGAGGGCACTAACAAATACAGCATTAGCACTAGAATTATTATAAAATATTGTAGAAAATAAAAGAAAAATCAAATGAATTTATACTTACTGGCCTTCTTTAAAATATTCTTTTAACGTATTACTAAATCGTTTAGAATACTTAACAAATTCTCTTTTCCTTTGTTCTAATGATTGTTTACCTGTTGTTCCTGGTATAAAACCATTAACTTCATTAACAGCATCTAATAATTTTTTAATGGCACTTGCAATTTCCCTAAAAATCAATTTATTATTATTATTATTATCATCATCAATGTAATAATAACGATTATTATTTACTTTATTGTTTCTAGAAACGTTTTTCTATCGGTGATTTCATCAGGTATACGACTTAAGATACGTTTCAAAGATGCTGATTTGCGGTTCAATTCTTGAAAAGCATCTTCCGAACGACTTAAACGATATTCAACAACTAAAATTCGATTGAGATTTCAGTAGAAAATAAATAAGTTAACAAAATATTTACTGTCAGTATCTGAAGTAGCCCCTTGTAAACGTAATATACTTTCATTTAAATTCACATTTAAATCACCTTTCCTCATCAAACCAACAACAAAATCGTATGTTAAACCAGGATGTGAGGCTTCAGCTTTTGTTAAAGCTGAACGTAATGTTTGTGATGCTGAAACATCTTGTTTTTCTAACTAAAAATAGAATTTCCACGTATATTGTTTACTTATTTATTTATTTTCATTTAAATAAATACCTGTGACAGAATTGGGCGTATTAAAACAGGAAGTATTAATGATGTTACAGGTGTTTCATCGCCCATTGTCATATTTATATAATTAATATAATTTCTATTATCCAACACTAATAAATACGTATTTTTTTAATATTTTCAAATTACTTTCATTAATTAAAATTGTAGAGAATTATCAAATTTTCCATAAAACTGACAACTTTTTGTTATCATTGATAATACCAACTGTCGAAAAAAGTCCCTACTATATTTTACACATTCTGGAATGCTGATCATTATCGGAAAACACAACAATGACAAACTTTGCACATATCTTTCTCTCTATCTAACGTATATAAGAACACGTTAGTATCAAATCTGCTGTATCTATCAAGACCATCAAGATAGAATTCCAAGATGTGCACATTTCAGTGATAGTCGTGCAATCATAAAAATTCCCCAAATTATAAGCGGGTAATTCAAACTGCGCTAGCCTTAGATAATTATATTGAGAAATATCCAATATTCTTTTTGACTTACATTTTTTTTTAAATATATACATAATACACAGTTGTTTTTAAATTAATTTCGTTAAACTGCAGAAAAGCTGAAGCTGTAGTCTATGTATTTACTACTCGTTTCCTATTCTCCTTTTTTTATATAACTTATCGGCAGTATTTCGTCCTGCCAGAAAAGTAACATCACACAAACATGATGCCCAAAAAGAATCAAATATTTCTAAATACATTCACGTTATTATTAATTATTATTATTATTATTATTATGTAAACATAAGGTACAAATATAATACGGCACTAGAGTTAAAACAAAATAATAATAATTAAAAATAAAAAACACAATCCACACATAAATCATGATGTAAAGAAAAAACACTATTTTACAATATATTTGTATTGTTGTTTTTTTGTTTAAATTCTTCATTTCTTCTTGTTGAATATTTTGCATTTATTATAAATATTTCAAAGCTTAATTAATGTAATTTTTGTGATATGATTATTTATCTTTTTCCTATAAAAAGTAGAAAACTTTCTAAAATCTTCACAATCGCAATATCCAACAACAATTTGCAATACTTCACACATCTTACTTTTTTTCATTAATTTCTCACAATAAATTTGAAATTATTCGAAAATTTGGAGGGATACCAAAACAGTTTTTGGCCTCAAATTTTATTATCATTATTATTAAAAAATAGAATCTTTGCACTTGTTTTTGCCTTACCAACTTTGGCTCTCGCTCTCTTAAAACACGCGACACACACACACACACACAGAGTTTCTTCGATTTGAGAGTAATTTAAGATGAAATAAATATTGTTTTGTTCTCACAAAATTACATCAGATCTTACATCTAATTTTAATTTGTTGTTGTTTTTTTCCCTTTAATCTATTTATAACGAGTATTGATGATATAAAAGCTTAAATATTGAATCGGAAACTGTACTAAGAACTAGTTGTGCTTCAACATTAAACATTGTTCTCAATTGGAAATAATATAGAAAAAGAATTATAAAATCCTCTAAAAAATTATTTATAAACAAAATAATAATAATAATAATAATAATGACCAGATGCGATGATTTTAGCGTCATTGCGACTATTAATTATTTTTTTTCCTTCATATTTTAGGTAAAGAAAAAATTATTATTAAAAAAAAATAATAATAATAAATTTGAGAATTACTATGATTTTGCTGTCTATCAATTGGTCGGTTTTGGTAATGGACGTACGAGGTATAATTTTTCACCTTGTTTGTTAGTATAAATCGGTGCCCTTTGATAATGATCAACTAATTGATCCAATGTATGAAATTTTCGTTGTCCTATACAATATAATGCTCCTTCAACATGTACACGGAAATGTTTATTACGTCCAGGTGCTTTTAATGATACCGAATAATCACCAACCTACAAAGAAAATTATATTTAAACATTCCATCGACTTGATTAATAAACAAACAAACAGATTACATTAGTTTCACTATCTCTAATCAAAAAGTCACCATCATGTCCTCTTTGATTCAATAAATTATCACACATCGATCTAGTAATATTACCATAATACCATGGTTTATCAATTAAATGTGGTTTATCAGGCATCATAACTTGTGAACGTTCCATAACACTAGTATTATTACTATTTTCATGTTTATTACGTTCTTGATAAGGTTGTGTTAAATATTCAGATAATTCTTGTAGATAATTTCTCGGTACTAAACCAACTTGCCCTTGTGCATTACGAGCTTTATACCATTCTGGATCACTAGGTGGACGATCTAAAATTTCTAAACGATCACCCTTTTCAAATGATAATTCTTGATCATTTGTCGATGAAAATGAGTAGAGAGCAACAACAATATCCAATACATTCTCAGCCATTGCGTATGTATGTAATGTATCATCTGCATCACCTTCTTCATGGGTGTAATTTGATGGGAACCAACCAACCATATTACCACTCTGACCACGCCACCATCCTACAATACAATATTGATCAATAAAAATCAGAATTAGAATTATTTCCTTCTTTTGTTTACTTACCATCATTGCTTTTTTCTAAAATCAAAATTCTAGAACCTTTAACCAATGATAATTCATCTGGTTGTTGAGCTTGATAATTATATTTAACCACAGCTGTACCAATAGCTTCAGATGGATCAGCAGTTTGACGTGGTGATTCAACTGTTCTTGATGGTGAATTATTTGATGGTAATGTTTTCGAACCGGAACCTTTTTTAACCTTCTTTTTGATACTATCAAATAGTGATGGTTTCTCTTTTTAACATAATTACTAGGTACATAACCGGCTTGATTACGTGAATTCTGTACTTTCCACCAATGTTTCGAATCATCCAATAATAAATAACGTTCATTTTTTCTTAAATCTAACTCTTGACGACCTTGGGCAGCATAATCGTATTTGGCTACCACATGACAAATGTCGTCTTGGCCAGTTTTGCCTAAATTTTATACGAAAATTACAAATAAAACGAAAACAAACAGATCAGAAAAAAGAGAATAATTCTTCAAAATAATAATAATAATAATAAAATTGTATAATTTAAACAAAATCGTACCATGTCGTATATTTGGTACAGCCATTTGTGGAGATGATGGTTTATAATTATTCTGATTTTGCCAAGAAGGTTCTGGCATACCACCACGTACAGATCTGGTCTCCAACATGACCACCAATATCACAACAAGCACAACTATCTAGTGCTAGTTGTAACATTCATGCTTCTAAAACTACAACAATAAATGCAAATAAATTCAAAATAAAATCATGCCCTCGATAAATACATTAATTTTAAAAATAAACAATAAAGAAAATAGAAAGAGAAAATACACTACAAACGACTTGAATAGAATATAAACGAATATCAACACAATTGATAACAACTGACAACAATTCAATGAAATTCACCCCCTTTCATATTAATAATAATAATAATAGTAATAGTGACAATGATAACACCAGCTTTTACATAGATTCAAGGGGGTGGGACCAAAACAACTCGAATATAGAAAACCCCTTCAATTTTCATCTACCTAAATAATAACTTACCGATTTTCAAACTAGACATATTCTGAAATAAACCATCAGTGAATTTCACTAATTTACATTTAATTCTAAACTATCACACGGAATATATACAAATCCCACCCTATTAATCTACCTATTTTTCAGGAGATATCACAAAATCTAAGGGAGACTTTTTAGTTATGGTAATTATTTAGTAGAGAGCGCCACTGTAACAGCGGGCAATTCAAATAAATAGAATTCAAGTTATTATTTTCAAACAAATCCAAACAAAATTGATCGCTAATAAAATAAACTAACGGTAAAATCGTTTTTTATTGCTTTTTTTCATTGAAAAATTGTGCATTAGTAATTAACGTAGCTTTATAAAAAATATGCAGCAACCTATTTGTGCAACTTCAACCTAAAGCTAAGTTTGGTATAACTGTCCGAAATGACAGTTAGACGCGGTCGAATTAAATTTCCAAAGTTTTATCTGGAATTTCAGAATAATTAGTAGCTTTATCAAGAAATTAAATGACAGCACACATACATAAATAGTAAATTTACAAAGTTTACAAAAAAAATGTGAAAATTGTGTCCGAAGAAATCTAGGGTTTTGATTGACTGACAGTTGGTGGTAGTGTTTTGAAATTTCCCGAGAAATTCTCGAGTTTAACTATTGTTGTTTCTTAATTGTTCCTGTTTATTTTTATTTTTAAATAAAATTAAAATTATCATTTATTAGAAATTACAATAAATTACGTTTAACTAAACAAAACAAGAAGAAGTCGTATTATAAGCCGGCTTGTCCTCGTGTTGTTATCACCACTTTACGCATTGTCAAAATTTCGTGAAAATGGCGGACCCACTGTACAAGAGTCGCATCCAAAATTTCAAGAATAAAGGCAAAGATCAAGATGTAAGTTCGAATTTTCTTAATTAAATTGAATTAATTAAGGTTGTTTCAATCTATTTTGATATGAATTTGTCTAATTACTTTGTTATGTTTGTGTGTGATAGAGGTCATGGTTACACGAACACATGTCGAAAAAAATAACGAAAAAAAAATATATAGATTAATGTTGATGATTGTTTTAATTTTTAGGAGATGCGAAGACGTCGCAATGAGGTTACCGTTGAATTACGTAAAAATAAACGTGAAGAAACATTACAAAAACGTCGTAATGTACCAATGATAGATTCAACTGATGAAGATGATGTTGAGAAATCAATTTTAAATACAAATTTAGAAGAATTAGTTGCACAAGCTGCATGTGTTGAAAATCCATCATTACAATTAGCCGCTATACAATCAGCAAGAAAGTTATTATCATCAGATCGTAATCCACCAATAGATGCATTAATATCAAGTGGTATATTACCGATATTAGTACAATGTTTAGAAAGATATGATGCACCATCATTGCAATTCGAAGCTGCATGGGCATTAACAAATATAGCTAGTGGTACATCGGCACAAACAAATCGTGTTGTTCAAGCTGGTGCTGTACCATTATTTTTAAAATTATTACATTCACCACAACAGAATGTATGTGAACAAGCTGTATGGGCATTGGGTAATATTATAGGTGATGGTCCACAATTAAGGGACTATGTTATTGAATTAGGTGTTGTTAATCCTTTATTATCATTTATTAAACCTGATATACCAATAACATTTTTACGAAATGTTACGTGGGTCATTGTTAATTTATGTAGAAATAAGGATCCAGCACCACCAATGCAAACCATTAGAGAACTATTACCAGCATTGAATGCACTTATTCATCACACTGATATCAATATACTTGTTGATACGGTTTGGGCATTAAGTTATTTAACAGATGGTGGTAATGAACAAATTCAAATGGTTATCGATAGTGGTGTGGTACCGAAATTAATTCCACTACTTAGTCATAAAGAAGTTAAAGTCCAAACGGCTGCTTTACGTGCCGTTGGTAATATTGTCACCGGTACTGATGAACAAACACAAGTAAATCTAATTTACTCTAATAAGAAAATTCTGATTATTCATTATTATTTATTTTGATAGGTTGTCCTAAATTGTGATGCATTATCTCATTTTCCGGCTTTATTAACACATCCAAAAGAGAAAATTTGTAAAGAAGCTGTATGGTTCTTATCAAATATAACAGCTGGTAATCAAACACAAGTACAAGCAGTTATAAATGCTGGTTTATTACCGAAAATCATACAAAATTTAAGTAAAGGTGATTTTCAAACACAAAAAGAAGCCGCATGGGCCATCAGTAATTTAACAATTGGTGGTAATAAAGAACAAGTAGCTGCATTAATACGTGAAGGTGTTATACCGCCATTTTGTGATTTATTAACATGTAAAGATCCACAAGTAATACAAGTGGTATTAGATGGTATTAATAATATGTTAAAAATGGCCGGACCTGAAGTTGAACAATTATGTACAATGATTGAAGAATGTAATGGTTTAGATAAAATTGAACAATTACAAAATCATGACAATATCGATATTTACAAACTTGCATATGATATCATTGAGCAATATTTCAGTGGAGATGTAAGTATAATCATCATTATTATTGTTTTAATTTTTGTAAATATAAAACTGAAAAATAATAATAAACAATGTTTATAGACGGAAGATGATCCAAATCTGGTACCAGCGGCAGGTGATACAGGTTTCCAATTTGATCCAAATACAAATGTGCCGAATGAAGGTTTCAAATTTTGATTTATTCAGCTATTTAATGCTCAGTGTAAAATTTTTCATTTTTTTTTATTTTTTATTTTGTTGGAAAGAAAATCTATTTTTTTCGTCTATAATTATTATTATCATAGCTCGTTCGTTGGCTTCCTTTTCAGCAATTCATTGAAGATGAAACTATGTACGTTCATTTTAATAGTAAAAACGAATTGTAAATATATTTTTGTTTTTAAATGTAAATGATATAAAAAAGTAGATGTAATTTTGAAAAATCAACATATTTATTTAGCTCGAATCTTTTTTTCCATTAATATCAAGTTGTCGTTTATAGAATTATTAAAGTGACCGTACATATGTAAATATATATATTCAAATATAGTATAAGAAAATCTGTGCATGATGATGATTTATTGTTAATTATTTATATTATTTAACATAAACAAAAGTAAATAAGTAATACACAGAATCATGCACGGATTTTTATTGGAAAAAAAATTAACGTATTTTTATTGATATTAACATTATTATAAAACAATCTTGAATTATTATTAAGTTTAGTTTTTTTTTTAATTATTATTTTTCTGTAATCATATTTTAACAAGAAAAAAATCGACTGTACTGTGGAAATATCAATTATTCTATTATTTTGACTAGTTTTAAAAGTAATTTGTACGTTAGGACAATGTATATTATCAAAACAAAACAAAAATGATCGCGCTTACCATTTTTCTTTTGAAATGGTATAATTTTCAGTTTATTTAAAAACATACATAATTGTCTTTGAAAATTTTAATAGTTAGAAGAAAATTTACATATTTTCAATCGTATATATTTGCATAGAAAATAAATTTACGAACGAATCATCTATATATTCAATCATTTTTAAATGGAAAAGAAAAACTGATTTTTTTTAAACATATTTAGCGATAAAAATGATTTAAAAAAAAAACAATAATACATACATACACACAGGCAGCTCAGTCATGTTCTGTTATAACAAGACTAATAAATTTATGCAAATTTTTGGATGATTTTTTCCTGTTTTAACATAAATCCCATTTAAATGGGACATCCGTGATTCTTACAACAACATAAACCATGCATTAAGATTCGTTCCTGATTGCCACTTTGGAATTTAACAAAAGTATCCGGTGGAAAATTCACCAACAATTTCATACATCCCCTATTTAATAAAATAGTTTGTGATGATTTTTTTGGACTATCCCTCTGATTCCTTTGATGGTGGGTTTGTATTTTAGGTAGTGATTTGATTTGTTTGATTGTTTGAGAAAGTGGAGCAGAATGCCGAATATCACGAATTATCTCTGGTTTTTGTAACGGTACAGATCTACTACGTATCTTACGTGATATTGGTAATTTTTCCGGTTCCCAAGGTACTCTTTCTTCTGGAATCTATTAAAATCAAAACAATAAACAATTATTATTATTATTGTGGGAGGAGTTTTACGTTGGTTTCCGGTAATTGTTGTGGTGTACAAGCGTAACATTTCCCTCGGCGACTTTGATGTTGTTTCTCTATACATTTTCTAATGATGTTGTTTTCACGAATTCTCTCTTTAACATCGAATACAGCCACCCTATTTAGAAAACTAAAAAATCAATAATTTACTAGATTAGAAATATTGATAAAGTTTTGTAATTATTATCACTTGGGTTGTGGTGTATTCCAACGATTATCTAAACGATTAGTCTTCGAAATCTCATCAATCTTTCTCAATAATAAAAAATTATTCTTTTCAATCTCACGGCATCGTTCAATTTCATTTTGTTGTTTCTTTAATTTCAATAGAACATGTTGTCTAGTTACCGGTGGCTTATTATCGATAACGGATCCGGCGGATTGTACCTACAAAAATTTCAAATTAAACCGACTTTTTTTTTGGTATATTAACAATAATTGACTTTTCTTCGATGATTATCGTAACGTTTTTGTTGCCATGGTCGAATTAAAAGATTTTCTTTACGGGAAATCATCGGTGTTTTGGTAAGAAAAAAACCAGAATACCGGAAAATCTGTACTGTTGGTTGCCTAGCAAATAAATGCGATTCAGTTTAGAGCAGGCGTTTATAGACGGCGTTGAAACTGGTGGATGGGTCGATAACATTTGAATCTGACTTTTGAACATAACCAATAAAGTTTAATGAAACATTGAATTTATTTACGTTTTTCAATTAAAAAACAATTATGAATACACCGATTGATACAACAAATCAACCGGAATTACTTCTGAAATTGTGCAATCATTTCGCCCGAAATAATCCAGGTAATTTATGTGAAATTCTTGATAAAACGTTAATTAATCGAGGGCGAAATTTACAGCGATTTCAGTGAATTTATGTAAGATTGCATTCAATTTCCTATCAACATCATCAGAAACGATTGATAATGATGCGAGTGATGAGCAGCATTTATGTTTTCAAATACGTGAGATTTTGAATAAACGTTCAAACGATGATGGTGAACGTTTTGATTTACTCCATTCAAATATCTGTAAATTGGTAATTAATTAATATTGTAATAAAACTAATACTTTAAGCAAACAATTGTTCTTCCCCAGAATTATTTAAAGAATCGGTGCGCAATCTTCAAGTTATTGTATAAATTAAACAATACGTCATCTCAATTGAACGAAATTCGATGGAGTACATTTGAAAGTCTCGATAAATTTCCAAATGTAAATAAAACAAAAATAATGAAAACCAGTACATCTCAAGAATCATTTAAAAGTATTTTCCGAGGTGGTGCAACAATGAAATCAAATACAATCGAGACAACAACAAATTCACAGGTTTCTTATTTGCAATAATATTTAATTAATTATTGATTTTATCGAACTGTTCTAGTTATTAAAATCATCATCTAATTGGTTGAAAACTACTGAAATCGAAACAACACCATCAAGTTCAAGTAAATTATTTCAATAACAATTTATTAATCAATTAATTATGTTGTTGTTTAGATGTAAATTATGGTGAGAAGGATATATTACAAGATATTATCTATTCGTTTCAAGGAATTGAAGGGGACTATCTAAAGAAAGAAACAGCTAGTCTTGGTTTTGTTTTAGATCAAAAATCTAATATAAATCCGATACAGAAAGGTTTAATTGAACGTTTATTAGGTACAAGTTTTTTGTACAATCAACTAAAGCAATATTGCGACAATAATGATAAACAAAATGGTATAATTTGTCAGGCGTTAATTGCTAATTTACGTGACGAATTGTCGAGTTATTATAAAACTATTGCTATTTTACAAACGGCTGTAAGTGTGTTCATTTTAGTGAAATTCGTATTGATTTGAAAAATATCTCGTTTTATAGCTGTCTCAACATGATGGTGCAGATATGTCACGGTTAACACTACGTAAAACTCTCGTTTACATCCATGATCATCATATGCGATTTGAATGGTTAGCATATATCGCTGAACAATGCAATGACAAAAGAGGTGGTGCTTTAATAACATCAATCCATGGTTTCATGCAGCACGGTTCAAAATGCGCCCAAGAAATCTCCCAAAAAGTATTAACATCCGTATGTAAACCATTATACATAATGTTATCACGTTGGTTATTAGATGGTGATATTAATGATCCATATAATGAATTTTTTATTGAATTACGTAATATCAATACAAATAAAGTTGAACGTTTATGGTATGATAAATATCATGTACGAAAAACAATGGTACCATCATTTATAACATTAGAACAAGCAGAGAAAATTTTGGCAACTGGTAAAAGTATTAATTTTTTACGACAAATATGTAAAGATGATGGACATTTGCCTGGACGTGATTCATTACAAAAATTATTTAAATTCACACAACCGGATGCATTATTTCAACCAGAACAAAGTATTGAATTCCATTCCACATTAGAGAAAGTTTATCGTGAAACATCATTGCGTGTATTAGATTTATTGAAGAATAAATATCGTTTATTTGAACATTTACAATCTTTACGGCGATATCTATTATTAGGACAGGGTGATTTCATTCGGCATCTATTAGAACTTTTAATGTATGTTTTTGGATTGTTTTCTTTTTTTTGTTGATAATTTGTTTTGAATTGATGTTGTTTTCAGTCCGGAATTGAATAAGCCAGCCCAAGAGATTTATATTCATACATTATCAGCAATTTTAGAATCAGCAATACGTGTAACAAATGCCCAATATGAAGATGATGATACATTGCAACGTTTAAATGTTAGTTTTATGGGTTATTCACAAGGTGATACTGGTTGGGATGTTTTTAGTTTAATTTATATTGTTGATGGTCCAGTTGGTACAATTTTCCAACCAACAATACCAACATATCAATGTTTATTTGGTGCATTATGGAAAGCTAAACGTATGGAATTTGTATTGGCCAATATGAGAAAACAACAGATTAGTTTAGCGAAAGTATTTCGTAAAATAAAAGGTAATTATTTCTATAATAATTAATTTGATAATTAAAGTCAATTGTTTTCTCCCTCGTTTAGAATTAAAACCAATAATGCATACAATTCATATATTAACAAGTGAAATGATCCATTTTCTACATCAAACTCAATATTATTTCTTATTTGAAGTATTAGAATGTTCATGGGCTGAAATGATACGTAAAGTGAATCATGCTGGATGTTTAGATGATGTTATCAATGCCCATACAACATTTCTCAATTCTGTTGAAACTGGAGTATTATTAGATGAAAATTCTAGAGTAATCTTTTCTGTTATTTATCTAAATTTATTTGATATAATCTTTCTTTTTTGTAGTCTTTATTTTCGTTATTACGTTTGATTTATAATGTGATTTTAACATTGGAAAATCATCAAAATATGTTGAATAGTGCATCAACAAAAGAATATGAAGCCTATATGAAACATCGTCAGAAATCTGAATCCACAAAAAATAATGATTTTGGTATAACGAAAAGAGATAAAATTGAAGCACAAAAACGTGTTGTCATATTCCATCAATTTTTAAATAATATGAAAACACAAGTGAAAAATCTAGCACAAACATATCAACAATTTGTTAAAGAATATTTAAAATTGTTATCAACCAGTTCCAATATGAATTTACAATTGTTAAGTGTACGTTTAAATTTCAATGATTATTATAGAATTATATGACCAGAAGGTAATAATTTAATAATGAAGAATTATGTTAATGTTGTTGTTAATAATGGACAATTTGTTGTAAATACTAATTCACCAATTTGTACGTCAATTAATTCTAGTAAATATGGTAGTATTGATTCGTTATTGCATACGAAAAAGAAACGTAAACAGCAACGATGTTGTGTCGGATAAAAATACTGCTGTATTTCTAACATTTTCCATTTCTCATTCGTTCCAAGCTCTCTTGTATAAATTGATATAATCTATTTAATGTAGTTTCAATTGTATAACGAGACTGTTGGCCATTTGTAGTTTTATTATTAATATAATTATAAAATATACTTTAAATTGATTAATTTAATAAGTCTATCTAGAGAAACCACCTTCATTAACGCCCAATTTCTGTTGTATAATCTTACCATAACCACCACGACCTGAATCATAATCTGTTCTATATTCATCACGAACCTATAATTTCATAATTTCGATAGTAATCGAATTAAGTTTTATTTGATCGAGCAATATAACAACCTGTCCACCGGTTTTACCACGACCATACTGACGTCCTTCAATAAATCCAGCATCCCAATCAGTGCGAACAATTCGATCATCTAATCTGGTTCCATTGATGTATCTTAAACAATTCTCAGCATCGGCACGTATATAATATTCAACAAAACAAAAACCGCACGGTGTTTTCTTATATTTATCTAAGCCCATGACAATACGTCGTACATCACCACATTTTGAAAATAATTCATACAGCTGTTCTTCAGTTGTATAAAATGATAAATTACCAACGTACAGAGTAGTTGTTAAACGTAACAGACGATCTTGTTCGAGTCGTGTACCCTAAAAATATTAATCATTTATTTTCATACAGAAATATGTCAAATAAATTAATGATTTATACCTTGAAATGTTGGTCACGATATGAACTTAATTCAACTGAAGGTGACGAAATTGTGGACATTTTTGTATTTATATTATTCGCACAAAAATGAAACGTAAATAAACATCCAAATAACCTAATATTTTCACAAATCTGGCAAACTACCAACAAAACAGCAAAAATAGTCACCAAGTAATTAGCCAACATAAAATTTAGTTCTAAGCTAAGTCGTTAGAGCACATTAAAGATTTTATACCAAGTCACCTCAATTTAGGCTAATATTACATTAAAATACTGGCAAAACTATCCAACAAATTATCATATCTAATATTCACATAAAATGTGACTCAATTTTGATGCGGGATTATCAAAATTAACTTGCAAAAAAGCAAAAGTTGAATTTGGTAACTTTGTTATTATTATATTGGTGAACTGTTTAGTTATCGACATTCAAGAAAACCATTTCTCTAATTGTAGCTTATCACCAAAGAAATATAAATATTAACATTAATATTATGTATTATTTTTTTCACTTAAATGTTACGATTTTTACAGAAATTATTAAAATATTTTTTAATTATATCAAAATGCAATAGAAATGAAGAATCTATAATGTTTGATATTACGCTACAAATAACACAGATGGCCGAATAATTATTTATTAAGAGAGCGGTAAATTTAAAAACTAATGGTTGTGATAACAATGATTGCGTAATTTTCGGACTATTTTTGGACAATACAGCATCAGGCCCATTTCTACATTCTTTATTTTGATTTTTAGAAAACAGATAGAAGAAAAATAAGACGCAATGACATACGAAACCTTGGAAATTATCAAAATTCAAGACTACTACATCGATGCTACTACTTGGACAACTTTTTTCAACCAAAAATCCGATTAAGAATCTGCTACTTGATAGAGAACAATGTGAACATGTCGGAAGTGTTACACAAAGCAGTTGAAAGTGTTGATGATTTGACTAAAGAACATAAAAATGAGGCTAACAATCAAACAGAGTCACTGGAAGAATCTGAAGTAAGAATTTCCTATAACATTCAAATAAATTATTATAAACATTAAAAATTACAGCCCTTATATTGCCAAGTGTGTGATGTTAAAGTTACAAGTTATCTAGTTCTACAACGCCATAAAGAAGGTAGAAAACATCGAATGAAAATTGAACGAAATGGTAAAACATTTATGTGCGAATTATGCGACACTATTGCAAATAGTGAATTGCAATTAAAAATTCACTTTAATAGTAAGTAAATTGGATAAATTCGATTTATTTATAAATTAAATTTCTATCTCCTTATTTTCTTTGAAAGGTTCAAAACATAAAAATCGTATTTATCGTAATGAAATTGCAAAATTCACAAATATTCGTCCAAATTCTACAGGAATACTATTGATTATTATTTGTGTTATTTGTATATTTATTAACTTATTATTGTTATTCAAATTTATTAAAATTTAATTATTCATAATTAATGCTATTATTAATGATAAAATAAATTAATTTATTCATTGAAATTTCGATTTATTTACTGGGCGAAATTGTTCCTAATTTTATTTTTGTTTTAATTGAATACAATTATTAATTTACAAATAAATACGATAAAATAAATTAAATAGAACGACACCTGAGTACAATTCACATTCAATCGTTTTATACACCGCCACCGCTACGTTCAACGGATATCTTCTTTTTCAACATATCTTTCTCATGTTTGGCCTCCTCTAATTCAGCCATACGGGCAAATCTCGAATAGGTCACATGTCCTGATTTGATGGCCGACATCATCTATTAAAAGCAAAATTTTATACAATTAAATACTTTTCAATTTATAAACTATACAAAAAATTCTCTAAACCATGTGGATTTAGAGAAATTAACGATTTAAATTAGCCAAAAATTTGTTTAATCATGCGAAACAATCAAAAATAAAGTGCAATTCTAGCGCACTAAATTGTGGTAATGTTAAAGGAGGAACTAATGGCATCAAAAGAAGAAAAAAAAACAACAAAAGATAAAGCACAATAAAAACAGACAGCGACAAACTCGTCAAACCTGTAAATATTCATCGAGTTCGACTTGTCCGTTCATATTTGTATCAATTTCTTTTAAAATTCCATGAAGTTCCTCGCCAGGAACCTCTCTACCATCAAGTTGCTGTAAAAAAGACGTAATTTTAGAAATAATGCTTTCATGATAAACTTACTTGTAAATAATCAGATAAATCCATCTGTCCGTTATATAAAACATTAATTTCTGATAGTAAAGTATGAATTTCATCTTCTTTCAATTTCACACCTACAGACTGCATCAACAATTAAAATAATATGATAATAATAGTAATAATGGCAATAATAATGATAAGAATACAAATATACGAGACATAGGGCCGGTTCTGTGACGTTAAATTTAATCTCTTTAGAGGCGCCTCCATTCCGGCCCTGTCACCATACTAATATGTCTGTTTAATAATAAATTACCTTAAGACTTCTTCTAATATCATTGATAGAAACATATCCTTTGCGATCTTTATCGATAATCTGGAACCTTTTAATATACAATTGTATCTCTTCTTTTGTTAAATTCACAGGTATTTTATCCCGACTAGCACGATTCACATTCTGTCCCATTTCATTATATAAGAATTCTGTGGCATTTTTAATTTGATCTTGTTTCTCTTTATCTGACCAATTCAATTCCTCACCCATTATATTAACAATTTCAGGTAATGCCTCTTGTGCAGCTTGTACATTTAAAAATGCTAAACGTAAACGTCTAGCAATCATATCAACAGCTGTCATTGCATATTCACGTACACCATAACGTATTTCAGCATCAATATATGGAAATTCTGGATGGATTTTTTTACCAATAATTGGCCAACGTTTACCAGTTAATGATGCCATTTTAGCAACAGCAAATGCACGATCACCATATGATTCAGCTAAATGTTTGGCAACTTCAAATTCTAAACCGAAATCTTGCACAAGACGTATATACATTGTTGGTGTCCAATCATGGGCACCTTCTAATAATAAACCATCTGTTTGTGATTTTATATGTACCGGTTCTAAATTACATGCTGTAATTGCTGCATCAATTGTCTCTTCAGCCATTGCACGGTATGTTGTCCATTTACCACCGGCTATTGTTACTAAATTACTTTTACTAACATGAACGATATGATTACGGGCTAATGATTGGGTATCTGGTTTGTTTGGATCAGAAACTAATGGGCGAATACCACTCCAAGCTGATAATACATCACCGCGACGAACTGTAAAAAAAAACAATTATTAAATTTTATTCAATTCTAAATAATTTTGATGTTTAATAAAAACCTTCAACATCTGGATTCAGATAATTCTTAACTTCTTCTAAAATAAACACAATTTCATCTTCTGTTGGTTTAGGATTGTGTGTAACTTCACATGGAAGATCTGTAGTGCCGGCAATTGTTTGTTTTTGCCATGGTAAGAAAAAGATAACACGTCCATCACTAGTTGATGGATCTAATAAGCCCATCTGTTCAGGACTATAATAACCAGGTAATGTTATATGTACACCACTACTAGGACAACAAATCGATTTGATTGTAGGATCATCCATTCTACGTATACTATCAGTAAATGGACCTGTAGCATTAATAACACATTTAGCTGGTATACACCATGTTTTACCAGTAATTTCATCTTTAACTTTAACACCAGATATAATCGATTCATTTTGATCATTGTTTTGTTTAATTAAATCAGTAACTGATACATGATTAGCAACAGTAGCACCATGACGAGCTGCTGTTAATGCTATCGCTAAATTCATTCTAGCATCATCTTGTTGACCATCATAATAAACAATAGCACCACATAAGCGATCACCACGTAACATAGGGAATAATTCTAATGCATTCTTTTTTGATAATAAATATGAACCTTTCACTGTTTTACTACCAGCAACTATATCGTACATTTTAATACCGACCCAATAATACGGAATTTGCCACCATCTACAAAATTGGAATAGAATAATTATTCTATTAATTGATTATGAATTAAAATCAAAATTACGTGTAAACAGGTAACATAATTGGTAATGGATGTGCTAAATGTGGTGCTGAATGTAACATACTAGCACGTTCATGTAATGCTTCTTTCACCATACGATATTGTTCATAATCTAATTGCATTATGGCTTTTTGTAAATAACGTACACCACCATGTATTAATTTTGTACTACGACTAGATGTGCCACTAGCAAAATCATCAGATTCAATCAGTGCCGTTTTTAAACCTCTTGTACATGCATCTAATGCACATCCAGCACCAGTTGCACCACCACCAATGATAACAACATCAAAACTATCCGTTTGTAATGACTTAATTTGCTCATCACGAGAAGGTAGATGACGTTTAGCACGACGTTGTGTGGTTGCCTGTTGTGCCTTAACAACACCCCACTAGAAAATCAATAATAAAATTAAACATTAAAGATGTATTAATTAATAATATTTAAATTATAAATACACGTCGATCTGTATCGTCTGTTAGGAAGAGATATGTAGCAAAACCAGCACCGATTGTGGTGGTTAAACCACCGATCACTAATTTACCCAAAATTGATGCCATCCTATCAATTCATTTGGTTCTTAACACTCTGGAATAACAACAACAACAACAACATCAATATAAGAATTTTAATTATTTTCATTAATTTAAAATAATCACTTGCACGTGGTGTTAATTACCTGTAATTGGGTTAATTTACAATCAACTTATCTCTTATCGAACACAATCATACTGTGTGTGACTGACTACAAAACGCGTTATAAAACAGCTAATTTTTTTCTGCGTATAATTCTTATCACAAACAAGATCGAACCGACTCTACTTCAAGGTTATAGGTTAGGTCACTCTTACTCGCACAAATTTTGCAACTCCCACGCATAATAATTGCGACAATATTAATATTGCGTAATCGCCTCACAAAAAACTTAATTAAATTGATAAAAATACAACAACAAAAAAACAGATAATAATAATAATAATAATCAAGTTACCAGGAAATTCCGATTGAACGACAAAAAAAAGAATCACCTGACAAACGACTATCGCGTGTCAATTCAAATCCATAGGCGTCTATATTTTAAAGTGGCATTTTGATTATGTAAAATGAATTAAATTACGACACAATTATATTTGTGCTAACCTTTTCTTATTTATATGTATCACAATAGATCGTATTCACTTTGATTGATATTGTATTCGGGAAATTGAATCGAATAATTCGCGCTTTATATATTTCAGTTCTTATCCGCGGACATCAGACATTTTTTTGTTGAATGGAAATATTTAAAATACTCACGATTTTAACACATGTCTAGACCAGATAATTGTCATCAACAGTTGTTGAATGTTGAATGGTTTATACTTTGTATAAATAATATCAGACTAATATCAACATGCGATTATGGCGTGATATAAGATTTTCGTTTGAACAAGCGCCAACACTTGCCTAAATCTGTGTAATTATTGTGCAATAATAATAACTATCTAGGGTGATGGATAAATTCGTAGTAAAATGAAAACATTTGCGAGATTAATTAAAATTAAGATTTTAAACCATAAAAATCTACATGAATTATGATTAAATTTGTTTTTAAATTACATTCGGATAATTTTCAAATTTCCCTCTATAACTTTTGCTTCTGGTTGGTGATTAATATTTGCGTTTCCATGGTAACATATAAATAGCATATCTGCATGCAGTGTACAACCAATTGGTGATGCCAAATCACCATTCAAACAAACATAACAGATTCACATGGATCCATAAATAAAAAGAGATAAACATAGCCATATTTGTAATATTGGCAACACGCACCTCTCTCTGATCAATTTTAATAGTTGTTTTATTTGAAATTTTTGAAACAATTACATTGTTTTCCCCATAAAAAAAATAAATTAATTTGTATGATTTCTTGTTTTTTTTTTGGTAAAAATCTAACCAATCACAGAATCACCAGTTTGATGTCGATGACAATAATCACGTCCTGGTAAAGTTGATAATTTACATGGTGTTCCAGCACGTGTTCGTGCCTGACAATTGCTTCTAAAAGAACTACCATTTGAATACAACGGGGTTCTACTACGTGATCTTGATGAATAAAAACCACTTCTTGATAATGGTGGTGTTGGTAGTCTTGTATCTTGATCGTGCAATTCATTATTAGAACTCGTATCACAATTATTACTTTTATAAATTGTATAATCAGATGGATTATCATTTGTATCTGTGAATTTATCTTGTTCTATATTGTTTTCAGTACTAGTTGGTTGTTGCCATTGTAAAAAACCACTAACTTTCGTCTCAACATCTTTGCGATATTTTTGTATAATCAAGAAGATCATTTGAATTAAAATCAAACTTAAAATCATTAATGTTAATCCTAATGGTCCGAATTGCTTTTGATTATCCATTAACGCAATTGATAAATTCAATGGTGGTATTATTGTTACAATGATTCTTGTACTGAAACGTGCTGAAAGGAATGCACAACTCAACATTGATATTAACATGAATGCACAATGCCATAATATTAATGATAAACGTTCAACAGCCAAATCTGTACCGCCTAATGCACGTGTTAACCATTCTAAACGTTCCTCTAATGCATGTTTTGTACCACCAACTATACGTACAAGATTATGGACAGTTCGATTGACTTCTGCTAAATTCTTTAAAGTTGCATCATATTGTTTCTTGAAGTTTTCATTTTGTAATAACAATAATCGAGAAGATTCATCTATTGAAACGATAAAAATAAAAGCAACTATACAATAAAATAATTTAAAGGAAAATTTACCAATTCTTTCGAAGATAATTTGGGCTTTATTCTGTATGGCAATGACATCATCAAGTAATTCTTGATGATTATCGCGATTCTCTCCAACTTGTTTGTCTAATTCTTGTGCAGAATCTTCCAATTTCTTCTGGATATTTCTGGTCATTTCCACTAAACGATTATGAGTTTCCATGATTAATTCTTTTTCTTTAATTAATTTATGCATGTTGTCTTCTAAAGTTAATTGATTGTGCAATTGGGCTTGTTGCATGTCTTTCTGTTGTTGTGCCAAATTATCTTGCCCTTTTGATAATGTGTTTAATGTTAACTCGGTCATATCTTGTAGGTTCTCTTGGTTTTCACTGATACTTCTCAATGTTTTCAATTGGTCTGTTGCAGCATTCATTAAACGATTAACTGTATGTTCAGCTAAACCACGAAATTGTATTTGACGTATTGAATAACATACAGCACGTGCTCTATTACTCATTAAATGATAACTTGTCCATGTATCTGAATCCATATTAGTTGTACAATCTTTTAAACTCATATCATCAGTACATGGAAACATTATTCTACCTTCCACATATGACTGACAATTTAATAAATGTACAGCCATTTTAGCAACTTGTTCATCATTCATTTTATCACAATCTGTTTGTAATTTAATTACAACACGTTGTTGACACGAATCTAATTCGGATAATGCAACACCTGTAAGTTTCTGGGCTTCTGATATGAATTCATCATCTTTTATTGATATTTCATATGGTATTCGTGGTGTATAATCTTCACCAATTAAATGTGTGTTGTCGACTTGATGAAAATTGAAATATTCACCAATTTTTTTCATATAATCACCCAAATCACCATAACTTTCATGTAAATTCGTAAAAAGTAGAAACCAAATAAAATAACAATAAAAATTTTTCATTTTTTTTTGTGTAGAAATTTATTTCAATTAAAACACTTTTATATCAGATTAAAATCGTTAAATCGTTAAAATTGCGGGATTATTCTTATTCGAATTAATTTTAAATCACGAATGGTGCAACATAGAATCGGTTACATTATGCAATGTATTTTAATTGTAGCTCTAAAAGCAATTTAAATCAATAACTATCGCTAATGGTAGATTTGTGCATAGTCACCAAATAGAATTGTTTGAAACAGTAAAAAATTATTATTTACCTCACAGGTTAAATTATAATTTTTGTTATTGATACAATTAAAGAAACTAAAAAGCGCTGCAATTAGATTAAACAGCTGTTTTTTATTGACACCTGTCTGTAACAGTGTAGCCAACTTTATTAACGCTCAATTTGTGGCTAAAATACAACCTGTTTCACCAGATCGAAACGTTTCCCAACTCCTATTTAAATAATTAGAGACCGGACTTAGAAATCTGGCTGACAATTAGCGTAGTCTGACGTTTTCTATTCAAAAACTACAATCATTCAGTAATATTATTAAATTATTTTAGTTATTATCCATCGATTTTTGTAAGTACTAAGAAAATATCAATAAAAATATTCATCAATAATTTTTAATTCGTTAATTTTTGTACAGCTTAAATTAATCAACAATTTTGTTAGTGGCCTTTATGGTACGACAACGAATGGTGCCTAGTTTGGGATGAAAATTCTACCCTAGTAGACCGCGCACCGTTTCATTAAAACTCCCTGAGGTTATATGTTGGCGAGAGTGCTGGCTGACTGTATTACCACTATTTCAACAAAATATTCTGTAAGTTCATCGATAATTGCCCAGCACTTAAATTGTCTGTATTTTGTATGTTCCGCACGGTGTGCCAACGTCAGTTCCCTATTTTCGGAACAAAAGTCCGATCTGTGATTATGAATTGTACATTTGATGGCTACATTTAGTTGGGAGACAGTTACAAGGTCACAAAATTCTAAGACTAGAAGTATATGTAAAAATCAAAATTAACAACAAAAACAGTTGTCTTGTTTTATTATAACTTAGAAATAAACATTAAAATGAGTGATCAAACTCACAATCAATACAATAATAATAATAGTATTGGGGAACAATTAAATAATGCAACAATTATTAATCCAGAAACTCCTACAATAACAATAACAACAACAAATCTACAACAACAACAACAAAATAGTGGAATTAATAACAACACAAATAGACCACAACAACCGGCGTCACGCCAATCAAATTTACAAAGAATACAACAGAAGAAACAAGCAGTTCTAGCATTTCCTTACAATAAGAAATTATTAAAACTTGGAATCTATTCGAAGTGTCAAGTATGTTCTTGTAATTATTTTAAAAGATTTGTTTTTGTTGTGTACTGTTTGTTCTTTTTTCAATGAAATTCAGACGGATAACTGTCCATGTAATGGTTGGAAGAAACTTGAAGACTCAATACAAGAGGCAACATTTACAGATACGTGTCGATGTGAACATACATTAGAAATGCATATCTCACATTTGCGACATAACAATGAAGATGAAATTAATCGTTTGTTACGAATGGTTGTTGATATCGATAATATGGGTACAGCTATGACACGTGAAGAAAATCCAGAAACAAAGAAAGTCTATAGATATTTATTTCAGGTTGTCATTTTTAATAGAAAATTATGAATTTCCATTGAGTAATTTGTGATTAAATTTGTAGATTTTACGTAAAAGTATTTTAACTGGTGAAAATCCTTTAATTGAAAGCTCATTAGGACAACCACCATTTGAGAAACCATGCATACATAAAGCTGTAACAAATCTATTATTTTATAAATTTTCACATTTAACCCAACAAGAATGGAAAACAATGTGTGAAGTTGCACGTATATTATTACATTGTTTAAATACATGGGAATTTCCATCGCCTAGCAGTCAAAAACATATTGTCAATCAAGAGGAAGCGACAATTTATCGTATCGAACATACAAGATGGTTAGTATTTTGTAATGTACCAACATTTTGTGATTCATTAAAACATTATGATACAACAATGATATTTGGACGTACATTACTACGTGCCGTATTTAAATATATACGTAAACAAATTATGGATCAATTTCATCGTGGACGTGATAAAATGCCACAAGAACGCCGTGTTATGTTGTTAACACATTTTCCACCGTTTTTAAATCAATTAGATGAAGAAATTTATGCAATAAATTCACCAATATGGGATCCAGAATTCAAACATGGTTCAGTTGCTGGCCATTATCAAGGTTTATTAGACGCTGGTAAAACGAAAAATAATAATAATAATAACAATAATATCGGTATAATTAAACGTACAACTGATATCAATAAAATGGGTATTGATGATCAAGCTACAACATCAAATAATAAACAGAAATATAATGAAACATCTGGACGTGAAGCTAAACGTAGGAAATTAGCAAATGAGGAACAATTTGAAGATATTTCAATGGATACTGTAGCACATATAATTGCAACAATTGATGATCCAAATTACATGACAGGTCCTGATGTATATTGATCAATAATTAATAATTTTCAATTCTAATTAATGGGTTATTAGTTGATATTTTCAGAAAATGCACCACCAACAGATGAAGCACCAAAATTAGAAGAGAAACGTAAAATTATTGAAATGCACGTTATTGGCAATAGTTTAACAGAAACTGTATCAAAACAGACAATGCTATGGTTTATTGGTTTACAAAATGTGTTCTCCCATCAATTACCACGGATGCCAATCGATTATATTACACAATTATTATTTGATCCGTAATTATCCTTTTGCAATTGAATTCTTGTGGAATTTATTGAAAATTATTGTAGGAAGCATCGAACTATTGCGTTAATTAAAGAAAATCGCCCAATTGGTGGTATTTGTTTTCGTCCATTTGAGACACAAGGTTTTACAGAGATTGTCTTTTGTGCTGTAACATTCGGTGAACAAATCAAAGGTTATGGTACACATTTAATGAATCATTTGAAAGATTACCATATTAGAAAAGGGATTTTGCATTTTCTAACATTTGCTGATGAAAATGCTATAGGTGAGATAATTGAAAAATTAATACAGTTTTTTATTGTATTCTATTATTTTATTAAAAGGTTATTTTGAGCGTCAAGGCTTCTCCAAAGATATTAAATTGAATCGTTCAATTTATCAAGGCTATATTAAAGATTATGAAGGTGCAACATTAATGCATTGTGAATTAAATCCAAAAATTGTTTATACAGAATTTACATCAGTTGTACGTAGACAAAAGAAATTTGTTAAACAATTAATCTATCAACAACAACGGAATGTATCAAAAGTCCATCCAGGTGTGACATTTTTTAAAGAAGGCGTCCGTAGTATACCAGTTGAGAATATACCTGGTTTACAAGAAACCGGTTGGAAACCAGCAGCCAGAGCAACACGTAATGCACAACAATTAGAAGAAACACAAGATGTGGATGTATTAGCTGGTATGTTGAAAGTTGTATTAAATGCTGTGAAAAATCATGAGTATTCATGGCCATTTAGACAACCGGTTGATAAAAATGAAGTTGTTGATTATTATGATCACATCAAATATCCAATGGGTAAGAAATAAAATAAAAATCATTATCAATCAAAATAAATAAATTTGTTACAGATTTAAAAACAATGACTGAACGATTGAAATCGAAATATTATGTATCCCGTCGATTATTTATAGCTGATATGATGAGAATTTTTCGTAATTGTAAAATTTATAATTCACCAGAAACGGAATATTTTCAATGTGCCGTGAATTTACAACAATACTTTCAAACGAAAATGAAAGAAGTCGGATTATGGGATAAATAAATTTTAATAACGTACAAAATAGTTAATTTAATAAGTATAGTTTTATTTCGTTTCGACCTTTATTCGTTTATTCTTAACTCATAGCTCCTCTATTTGGTACGTCTTTCACTTGTAGATAGATCTGTACCGAATTAAAATCAAATTCGAATATATTCAGTTTGATATGAAACACATTACCTAAATAGTAAATAAGAAAACATTGACGAATAAACGGTTAACTATCATGGTGAAAACAATTCAAAATTCAGTCGAATAAACAGAAGTTCAGGTTTTGTTGGCATAGATACCATCAATTATGATACGATTTCAATGGAAGGTTAATGAGTACCTAAATAGCAACGATCGTCAAGACCAATTTAGACTCATGGCTACAAGAAATACTTCTCAAACAACCACTCGATTGGTGTTGATTGGAGTAGAGCTCTGGGCCGCAACCTCTTAACAGAACCGGATTACAGATGAATTTCATCTTTTGGCCTACATTCATACCGCACAATCTGACATGTTCCATTAATTGCAGTTCATAAGGCTGTCAAATTTGCGTGACGTCAATAACGATAGAATTGGAATAATGTAGGAGAGTTCTAGGATATCGAGGAGAACGACTTGCGGTTTACTAAAAGAAGACACACAGTCCTAACACTTCAATCTGCACTCGGAATTTTACTGGGTGTATAGTAAATTGTCCTATGTCGTGCCCCCTCGTTGCGTGGGTTGGATGGCTGCCCTGTGGAGTAGCGACCCACCAATCAGAGGAATCAGCTAAACGACAGGATGTTAGCAGCAGTGATCGAAAGGGCCCTCTTCTTCTGGTGATAGGAGCCTTACTGAAATGAGTATTCAATAATAAGGAAACTGTGCCGCAGGGGGCAACAGAAGTAGCGACCCTGTTGGTTTAGAAGCCCGAGCTGGCATAACAGCGCTGAGAATTGCATAAATCAACTGCAAGTGAGAAAACTCTTGAAGCGTCCCACCAGTGATGCTGACGGAACTGGTACCATGGGAGCCAATGGAGGCTGGATGGAGGTTGGATTCGTGGGGATAGTGGTTGAAAGTCGTTTAGAGTAGAGATGGCTGGGTGGCAACAACTACTCTCGACGGGTAAATTACACAGAACTAGTTCAGGAACTGTCTAACTGCTAAGGCAGTAGCGGTATAGATAGGCCTCATCTCCACTGAAAGGCTCTTGGAGCCTGCAGCCTCAAGATGGTCGGCCATTCTCTCGACTCTGCGTTCATCGGGGTCGTGTGGGTTAGGACAAATTGCAGGTATAAAATTAAACTATGTATGTAGTTCAAACAACGGTAGTCATGATGTCATTGGTTAAAATCACTTATGTTGCTCATCGAGATTGAGAAATCTGGATGAGTCGCGACATCAACTTGAGAATGAGATCCCTCAAGAAGAGAGTAAACGCTCTTGCATTGCTGCGGTGCTAGATGTCAAAGTCAAAACACAATCCAATTTAACTCGCTTATCTACATAACAGGCTCATTAAAATTTGTGATAAAATCCTGATAATTATTGCGACACTATTTCGTAGATTTTGAATGAAAATCTACGGTAAACGAAACTTCAATCACTGTTAATTAGTTAAAGATAACAGAATATTAATTGAGTAATTTTAATTAAATCGAATAAATAAACAAAGATAAAAAGAGAGAAAACGAATATATTAAATAATTATTGTTTTGCTTGTAATATTACATAATTTGAGATAGAAATGACTAGCAAAATTTATGTTATGTGTTAGATAAAAATTCATGAAAATTATATTAGAATTTCTCCAACATGTGCATCTTAAATGTATTGAATACTAACAAAAACAAATTCTATTCTAAATTTTATCATATTAATAATAATGATAATACAATAATTAATATAAAACATTTGGTAAAAATGTTTAAAAACAAGAAAAAACTTATCATAATATAATAATCAATAATAATATCGATAACAAACTGTATACATATATAAATAAACGAAAAGGAAAATATTAGAATTATTTATAGTTATATAATAACGCAATAAAAATGAATATCAATATTATAACAAACGTTTTACCCTAATTATTCATCTAATTTAATACTAAACAACAGTTGTTTTTCTTATCGTACATAAAAATATCAATTTCTTTTCGATTTAACATCAAAATTATGTGCGCATTTCATTTATTATGTATTAAAAAAATTAAAAAAAAACATTGTTAGACTTATTCTACAAAACAAAAAACAAACACCTCTAAGAAGTCTCAGACTAGATTATAACAAATTTTTTTATCACTCTATTTAGTAATAAATTGAACAAAATTAATGCTAAATACTGCACTCATCGCTACTACAACTTGATAAATCTTCATTCTCATCATCATCATCATCATCATCATCATCGTAATCATTATCATTATTTTCGTTTTCCAGATCTAAAGTAACATCTAGATGGTGTGATAATAAATCTTCATCATTAGCCTCATCGAATGAGCTGTAAATATATTTTTGTGTTTATATCGATTATTAATTCGAATTTTTCTAAAAATCATTAATTGTGTATAAGCGAAAATCATTCAATTTAATTTGCAAACATTAGTAGTTTCTGTTTGTGGATAAAGAATTTTTTTTCAAATTGTGAATTTGAACTCATCTTTTCCGACAAAAAAACGTTTAAAATTCGGCAAGTTCTACCATCTGTTCAAATTCTTTCTTGTAACAGATACGATTTGTCGAAATGATGAATTTGAATTTGCAACAATCGAAAATCTTCGTAAAAAACGAACGATAAAGTATACTCAATCTATTTTGGATTGGTCGCCTTAACTTAAAGCAACAACATTAATCAATGAAAGTCGTTTGTCATTGCTTGAATCCCATTCAGATTACGAGTAGTTATTACAACGAAAAGCAAATAATTTAAAGAAGACACAGTGTTTCAATCGAAAATCCAAAGTCAAGTCGACTAAATCAGAATAGATGAATATATAACGAATTGTTAGTTATTTAACCATTAAAATGTTAGATTTATCCATTCAAGAAAACAAATCAGATCTTACCCGATCATAGCCACACTCGTAATCCCTTCAATACAATTATCAAATTAATAAAAAAAACCATCACCATTTAACGTATTTTTTTTTAAATATAACTTGAAAAACAAAACGAATTACTTACAGACTATCCTGTTGATCATTTCCACCTTCTTCAGCTACCAATAATTCGTATTCTTCAGCAGCATATCGGTCCCAATCGGACATCTGTAATTAATTTTGTTTGTTTGTTAATAGTTGATAAGAATAATTGAAATAGAAACAAACCTCATGTCCATCCACATCGTGATCACGTTGTGATGCGAATGGATCACGTTGTTCATGATCCAAATATTTTTCTAAATTAAAGAATGTATCGAAAAAGATTGGTGTCATTTTACATTTTTTCAAATCACTTAATGCAATACGTCCTGTACATTGGGGCTTCACCATATCCAACATTTGACACAAACAATCCTATTAACACAACTATAATTAAGAATTTAATTACAACATTAATTAACTGATAAATTGTACTTGAAATGGCAATGTTTCAATTCCAACAGCTTCCATACGTTGCATTTGTTCTTCATAAAAATATTCCAATTCGTACATTGATAAATAACCATCACCATCGATATCCATACAACGGAACCAATATTCAACAGCAGTTGAATGTTGTTTGTCTTCTTCACTTAATAGAAACCATACAAATTCTGTATAAGACATTTTCTCGTCGTGTTGTGAACGTTTTTGGCCGCGCGTCACACAACCACTGAAAATTCTATCAATTATACGTGATGAAAGGGCTAAAAATTATTTAATTTATTAAATAATTTCCAATGTTATATTAGGAAAAACACAACAATAAAAAAAATTGTGTCGGTGTTGTTACCATGATCATTGTGTCGGGCTAAATCTTGTTTATCAATAAACAAATCATGATCTCTATCTAATTCCCAAAATTTACAATAAATCACATAGAAATGTTCATAACTGAAATATTGTGTAATCTGATTTATATCTTCTTCATCTTCTAATATTTGTATGATATTTAATAGGTTCGATCGTCGTATTTCTGGTATTGTTATACGGCCAGACCATGAACGATTCACACAATAATAAATACGTGCAATAACTGTATGTACGTAACGTGAATGGAATTCGGTGGCTTCTTTCAAAAATGTCAAACCCGGATGTGTTTCCACAACATCCTGCACCAATGGTATGAAATCCTCTGGTGCTAACCATTGCCGTTTACCTCTTGTTAGAATATAAACGAATCTCGATGATGTGTCATGGCAATTGCTCACCATATTCGTCCAGAAATTCATGAATTGCTCCAATGTACAATTGCCTTTATCATTACATGCAGCCAAATATAATGGTGTTTTCCAATATAATGGTAATTGACATGTTGTTGTTATTGTTGCGAAATCATCTCTGGATGCATGTTCGCCAATTTTTGTGAAAATCTGTGTAATTTTATTGCGAATCGTTTCTAGTTGACTAGCAGAACTGGGCCGGCCAGTTGGGAAATGGAAACGTGGTATATTCACATTACGATTAGCACGAACATGACGTTGTAGCGTTGTGTGTTGTTGTAATGCCGGCTTTGGAACAATCTACAATATGATTTGATTGTTATTACAAGAAAAATTGATTGTAATTGAGAGTGATTACTTGTGGTTTGATGGGTTGTGATGGTAGACGTGCTCTTTTATCAAGCAACAAATCACTGGGGCATCTTTCAAAGATCAATACACGTTCCGCAACAGAGCCTCTAGTTAGGAATGGCCGTATAGGATTGGCTGCTGTCTGTCTAATATGTAGACGTTGACTTGATGTTAATTCGGGATGTGGTACTTGTTGTTCCACTGAAGCTCTTCGATTATTATTCCTTTGTCCCCATTTAGTTACAACTACCTCTTTCTCAACATCCTTATTATTTTTAATTGGTGTGATTGCATCGATTATTGGTTCATCATTAACCAAATCACCATTTTTCAATGCATTTATCAAACGTTTCTCTTCAACATCAACATCATCAATTGTTGTTGTTGTTGTTGTTGAGGATGTCCGTGACGGTAATAGATTGGAAACAGATTGTTGAGGATTTCGTGTATCTGTTGTTGCTTTTTTTACAACATCATTCGTTAGTACACGATTCTTTAATGGCCATGTTTGTAGGCCATGATGAGGTGGATTTATATCTTCCGGTAGTGTCATTTCAATTGTGTCAGAAAATCGAGGTTTCGGCGAGATTTGTGGTTTGCGACTAATTGTTGGTTTTTGCGCCTAAAAAAATAATAAATAAACACATCGATAATTATTTTTAATTAAAGGCGGACAACCTAGTTTGAGATTAATATCAGTATTGATGAAGATGATTTTTCAACGCGGTAAAACATCAATCTCCATCAATATGATATGGAAATTAGGTCAATTAATATTTATTTTTATCTACCTGATTTCCAGGCGTTGCTGTTGTTGTTGTTGTAGTCTTCTGAATTTGTACTGAATCAGTTTCTGATTGGATATTACGTTCGAATTTTTGTAAAGCATATTGAATACTGGATGGCATTGTTTTATTTTTAGCTGCCAAACGGGCTTTATCCTCAACAACGAAATTTTTCACCAATTTCTCCAAACGATTATTATCCATTGTTGGTGCTTGTGCCAATAATTCAATTGACGGCTTCGCCGGTGGCTGTGGTTTCAACATCGTACTGTAATCGAATTTCCACCAATTATTCAGATAATTATTGAGACGAGCAAAAAAAAAACGAGTGAGAGATAAACAAACCAACAAAAAAAAGCGTTAGGTATTTATCCCGAAAATCGGTCAAGTTATTATTGGATAGATCTAAATTTAAAAATATTATGATTTTTTTGTTTCAATATATGAATCAAACTTTCACATGATTTTCTTACCCTAATTTGGTAGTATCGCCGGCAGCATGACAACTAATTAAATCAGCCGGTGCTAAGCCTCTGCTTTTCCAATTTTGATAAATAGCCTCCGCTTGATCGGAGATTTGTTTTGCTATAGCTGCAATATCATCATCTGGATCACGTCTTCTGGCTGTTGTTGCCATTATGTTCATTAATTAATAACGAAAACAATTCCTTATAATAATAGTAATAGTAATGTAATAATGATAAGGATATTGTAGCCATTGGAGGGCCATTTTTCCAATCTCCAATCACATTCTAGCTCTACAAAACAAAACTCGTTTAGTAGAAGGAAGAAGAATAAAAAAACAACAACAAAGAATTGTACATATATCCTTTCACGATATGTCGACATGTCTAATGTTAAAAATATAAAACGTTATACTAAAACCAGGGAAGAGACATAGAGCTATTATAAAGCTCCAGGGAAGTTCAATGGCCGAAAGTAAATATGTGGTGGTTGCTACTTGGCGACCATACAAAATAAAATGCACTTCTAATACTTCACTATCATTAAATTGTATTAAATTTAATTATCAACAATTTGAAATTAACAAATTTTAATGATGGCTAATTGTTATAATCAACTGCATATACCTGAGAACATTCAAATTTACCAGGTCAAGTGTTTGGATCATGTGTCGTAGGTGGATTTTATGATATTCAAACACAATGTAGGTGGATTAACAAATTTATTAAGCAATAATTCTTTTAATAATTCATATTAATTTATTTAGTCAGTAATTAATTGGCATAAAACGCACGTATAAAAGACATAGAACTTAATGGTGCATTGTCCTTTACAACAAACATTTTTTTTGGCAAGTTCATATATGTATCTATATACGACATTGAATATAATAAAAATAGATGATAAAATATTAGCTTTTTCCACTATCTATTTAATGTCTAATTAAATAACAAACAGATTAGATGGTAAATATTTTAAAATAATTTCCATGTTAAATATATTGATTTTACTGCCAAATATTCATCATTTCGACTTCAACAAATAAACGAATTGTCCGTTTGAGGTTTGAAGGATATTTGTGAGTTTCCTTGAAAATTTTTGAATGCAAATCACAAATTGACTATTTAGGCCCGGTTCATCGTGCCTTGACTTAAGCTCGACGTTGCCATCATCAATAATCCGTATTTTATTTGACTATAAGGCTCATTTTTAATAAAGTAGAATTTAAGTGTGTGACAAAGTATAATGAGTCTTATGTTCAAGGAATCCTAGCCTTAAGTCGAGACTAAGGGCGACAAGATGAAGGTGGCTTAGTGGCACATGTTACGGAAGTTCGTGAAATTAGGAACACCGCAAGGTTTTTAAACAACATAAAATTCTACTTTACGTTTCAATAATACGTTGCAAATTAGAGATAGCTTGTTAGAAGCTGCACTTAATCCACACCATCGATAATCACTCACACAAATTACAGTAGAATGTCGATTACCCGAACTATTGCACATTGTAGTTATCTGTTATAAACTAACAATCAGTACTACGTTCATGCTTGTTTGGTTATAACAACTATTTGATAAACCGAACAAATTAGTTTCGTTAATCGACGCTCTACTGAGTCAGACTGTTAATTTTCTTTGTAAATTGGTTTTCGAAAATGTGAAATTATTGTGTTTGAATAAAGAAAACGTATTCCTTGGTAGTCTTAGTCTAAGTTTTAATCTTCACACATTAAAACAACAGTCAGATTGCCAATACCAAAGAAATATGAGTAAAGCTATACCAATAAAGATTGAGATCGAGACCAAAATTTTCTTAAATGAAGCTATGAGGAATCGATATTCTTTTTGCTTTCCTAATTCTCGACTTAAGCTCAACTTTCCCTTAAAGCGTGAAATATCTTCATGACGCTACAAAAACTGGTAAAATTCACAATTGTTCTTTATTAAATAAACCATGGGGAATAGAAATTTTGAATACGGTGTTCCTAGATATATAAAAGGAACATATTCTAAAGACCATAAACTTTGGGAAATACTAAGCTTATTTTGCTTTCGATTTGTAAGCCCCTTTTCGTTGGGGTCGTCTTTAAATTCTCTAATGTAAATTTATTTCGAACTGAAGACTTCCAACGATTAGGACTGGTTCATCTTGCCTCTCTAATTCTCGATTTAAAACCGACCTTGCCTCTTGAATCACCCTCAAGTGTGTGTCAAAGTAAACGGAGTTTTATGTTTAATGAATTGAAATAAAATCGAATTTAAGTGAGGCAATAAATTAGGAACATTGGGAAACTTTTTGGCAACATAAACTTCTATCAGTTCACTTTACTTTGCAATAACAGGTTACAATTTGAATACGTTTTGCATAGAAACTGCACTTAATCCGCCTCTAGGTATATATTTCAAAACCTGTACGTAATAATATAAAGGGCAGTGTGCCAATGTTTACAAACTAATTTTTATACTTCACATGATTAAATATTTGTGATACGTCCAAAAAAAGCATACCTGTAATCGGAAAATTTAATTTCCACATTGACAATCTTTCCTGATACGGAAAAAAGAAAGAAAAATCTCGATTAGGCGTTCAATGTTTCCAAATTTTCTTTTTTACACGAACAAACCTAATTACGGACCTGGAAATCGATTGATTAAGGGGCGACACATTAAAACCCATTCAAATCCAATTTATTGAATTCCTTTTGGTCTAGTAAAAACTGTACTGTGCCAACTTATCGTATGGCTTCTCTACACGTATCCAATTTTGTGATATTCCTTGTAAATTCGAATTGGTATTTCTGTCCTTAATTTTCATTCACCGAAACAAACAAAAATTCCTAAAGTGGAGATAGACATCAAGATCGAGACTCGTAGTGAATAGTGACGATTATTTATTTTGTTGCTTATCCGACTACAACTTTTTTTCGGTCTAATTACTTCCGCAATATTTCACGAATCTTTCAGTTGAGACAAAAATAACATTAGATGAGAAGATGTTTAGAAAGTTAGACACAAGTTTTTCATTTTAATTCCAGCTTCTACAAAAAAAAATGTATATTCATAATTTTTATCTGTTGTTGACAAATACGTATAAATTTATGCTTAATTTAATTTTCTAAAGTAACGTAATTTGAACGATAATTGGATTAATAAATAATCTGACCTTTTTTTCTCTCGATGTTGATGTGTTTTTTTTACAGTTCACTGCTCTACGAATCTCTTAATATGCATGCAAAGTAAAAATAAACCTAGTTGGAATAAATCAAAAAATCGTTCTTTACTGAACATTGAATACAGTCGAACTTGGTTATAATGATCACGGCTATAACGAACAAACTGTCACAGACGAAATGTACTTTGCATGTGTATCGACTATACTCACGGATATTACGAGCAAATATCGAATGTTTTCCCAATTATTTTTCTATTTCCACTTAATTAAGTTATAAAGAAGGATAAAAGTTTAAAAGGATGACTTACAATTACAAACAAACGAAAAGCAAAACAAAACAAAAACCTTGAGCCTTCAACTCAATTTATCTTACGATTTATAAACCTCTGGGCCCCCTCAGACATGGTGTAGTCTTTAAGTCTTTCATTGTAAACCTACTTTGGACTGAAGAGGCCTAAGCCTGGTCCAGCGCAGTACCGATTAGGTCCGGTTCATCATGCCTTCGTAAATCGCGAATTAAGCTCGTCCTTGCCTTAAATTGGCTTTCGAAAATTGTCCTATTTAAATGTAAAATTATTATGTTTAAATATCAAGAGTACTGTTGGCAAGTATTGATCCAAATTTTAATCTACACATTTTAGCCAGATTGGAAATTTTGAACAAATCTAATTACTCGTTTTTGCCACAGTCGTTGACCGATTATTGAATGAGTAAATTCAAAAATAAATACAGATTAAGATTTCTGTTCCTTTAAATGAGCTCGGCCTTGCCTTTTGTTACTTACTTGAGTGTAAGGCTGATTTTAATAAAGTAGAATTTCAGTACAATCTGTCTTATGTACAAGAAACGTTAGGCTCCTTTAAGGTCGATATTAGGAAGGGAAGATGAAAAGAGCCCTAGAGAATTTCGTAATATGTATTCTTGAATTGACAAAAAAAAATGGACTGTAAGAAATTTAAAAAGGTTTAGCGGTGCACATGGCTTTTTCCGGTTGCATTTGCACTTCCTGTTCCAGAACACACATATCTATGCTACTAGATAGTGATAAAGTTAAAATTATTCGTGAGATAGAGCAAGGGTTTAAAAAATATTGAATTGTGCAAGAATCTAGGTGAAGATGACGATTTTATCGATTTACCAAACAAGCCCCAAAAGCCCCCTTATGTATGAGTTATTTTCTTTGAACTGACGCAAATGTGAACAAGCTTTAAGTACCTACACTAAGTAGAAATCTTTCTTTTGTTGCAGGACAGGCTGAAATACTGGGATAATTAGGGTGGGTCCCGCTTATGTGAAGCCCCTCAACCGGCTCTGATTTGGAAATATATTTTTTAAATCAAATTAAGTACAAAAACATTAACGTAGTCAGAGCCGGCCCGGGGATGCATTGCGCCCGGGCAAACATAAGTAACAATCGCCCCTTTTAACCTATGTCTATCTATAAAAATTCAAACTTATATGATTTGGCGATCCATTGTAAACCGCGCTCAGGACAGGTTCCCCTGTAGTTCCCCATCGGTTCGACACTGATCGTAGTCCATGGATATAACAAACAAATTCGTCGTTCCAGTGGTGTGTGTTATAACCGAATTCGACTGTATTTCCAAACAGAAATAATTAATCCAACGACACGAAAAACATGACGATTCGAGAAACTAGTGAACAACAAAACGATTAAAACCAACTGAGATCAGACAAAGAAAACAAAAGAAATTGTTTATATGATCGCTGATCAAACTAAAATGATCAATTAAAACATGTTACTTCTTGGACATTTAATTATAATTTTATCATAATTAAAATCGTTTAAATGGTGTGCTTTTTTTTCCTTTTCTACCAGTTTTGCAATCAACATAGATGTTGTTGACAATTATTATGTAAAACGATATTAACATATGTATATTATGGTCGATTATTATGAACACATTATAATAATCGAATATTTATTAACTAATAAATATTTAAAACAATACGTCAATAATTGTAAACATCATCTGATTAGAATGTTTCTTCACTTATTCTGCCACAATTTGGTTTGGATGTTGTGAAATCGCATTGACAACGGAAGAATAATGGCAAATAAACGATGCAACAGGGTGGCCTCGTGTTCTACCACGGAATTTAATGGAATTATCATAAATCACATTCTTAATAGAAGATTTGCTAAGTAGCTTTAAGTATCTATCACTTAGATTGAAGTGTGAATGTTGAAAGGCGATGTTTTTGTTGCTGTTGTTGTTGAGATGGCCATTTCCACCAATTATTTATGCACAATAATATCAGAAAATCATTTTTACTGTTAGTAATACGTTTATGTTTTACTTATTTTTGGTTTGAACGATGTACATACAACATGTTGAAACAAAAATAGAATTGGCATAAAATACAATTGAAATTAGGACAATAACTGTAACTCTCTAATGATAAATTTTCCTATTTGAACCTATACTAATTGTTGTTATTACTATTGAATATTAATAAATGAGTTCAATTGGATAATGTTTTCGCTAATTAAAAATGCAACTGATTTAATTTAACAGAGACTAAATATTTACATGAAATTGTATTCGGTTAAAAAAAACATTGGCATCTGTGCAGTGATTGCAAAACGGTGGGTTTGCCGGAATAATGTTCAAGAGCTAAACAGAATTCGTAGAAGATAGTTGTTAAAAAAGTTTGAGAAACACGTTGTTTTAATTTTTTTTTTGAACAATTGCACGTACCTACCACCTCCATAATTAGCTTATTTATCGGTTCATTATAATAGTGAACCTTGAAATGTGGTAATTAATTAGCTTTATCTACCGATTTCATTTAGAGAATAATAGACGATTTCATTTGGAGCATAAAAATACTGGGAAAGTAGATTTTTTTGCTTTTCAATTAATGTAACTTTTTCACAATTAACATGACCTGCTCAATTTTTGTTGTTCAAAGCAAATACGCAATTGTTTCTGGAACGATTTCATTTATTTTTGGGTATAATAATTATTCAGAAGACAATTGATGAATAATAGAAAAACAAACTTCAATTATGATGGACAATCTGTCAAGTTTCACTTTCACGTTTAAAAGGTAACAAAACCAATAAAAATGCACTTTTAGGCACAATTCATCTTTTCTTTAACATTGATCGTATCATAAATGAGCTTAAAGTTTGTTGTACATGGAACTCATTTTAATTTTCCATACATTGAAAACAAAAAGAGGCTTATGTTCAAGAAACTTAAGGCACGGTGAGCTTAAGTAGAGATTTAAGAAGGTAAGATGTACTGGACATGCGTTACACTACACCAAGCAGAGCACCCCTAACTCTAGGGTTAAATGGACTGTAACCCTGGAGCGCCAGCATTTTGGGGCGGCAATTTTGCGTGCACTCATATTAATTTGACGGCTTTAGACCAGAAACTTATATTTTTATTTGTTTATTGGTAAAATAATTCTGAATCTTTTGTAAACCTTTACCGGTAACCTCGATCCCGCTTCCGTGTATTTTCTTATGAAGAAGGGCGCATTATTGTTAGTAGCCGACGAGCGCCAAATATCTTAGGACGGCCCTGAAATTAAGACTGAGGGTATCCCTATACCCTTTACAAATCGAAAACAAAATTAGCCGAAAGCTCAGGGTTTATTTATTTGTTCGTTTTCAAGTCCTTAGATTATATTCCTTTTATACTTTTAGGGACACCGCTGCCAAAAATTTGCATTTTTTCCGGGGGTGGTTGACAAAAAAAAGTATTGTGAATTTGTCCGTTTTTGTAACACCATGAAGATTTTTTAGGATTAAGCCAAGGTCGAACTTAAGTGGAGATGTAGGAAGGTACTACATGAATCGAACTTTAGCAACTCATTTAAAGAAACAGCACAAACACCACGTTATTTTGATAAATTTCCTCATTATTTGGAAGCTTATCTGTCAATAACTGTATTAAAAACGCTTATAATTGATAATTGCAGTCTGGCTGCTATTTTAAACATCAAAACTAGGATTAAGACGAATACTTTTAATAATTTTACATGTTTAGAGGGCAATTTACGAGAAATTGCATACAAAGGCGGATTAGCTGCAATTTCGAGCAAATCATTTCTAATTGGAAATTGTTATTGAAACGTCATGTAGAATTGACAAAAAAAAACAGCAATGTTCCTGATTTCACATATTTGCATTCAACATAATGATGATTTAAAACAAAGTTTTAAGCTACGTTGGACGACTCTAGGTATATGCCTCGTCAGTCCAAAGTAGGTTTATATTGAAGGATTCAAGAACTATACCAAGACCAAGGGTTACAAATCGAAATCAAAATAAATAAGCTGGTGGCTCAGGGTTTTTTTGTTCGTTTTAGACTTTTAGGGGCATCTCTACCAAAAGTTGTTTTTCCAGAGATTATAAAGATCTTACACGATTCAAAGCTACATCTAGCTTAAATCGTGATTTTGGTAGGCAAAATGAATCTTAGCGATTTTACGTTGTACTATTCTATACTTATGTCCAAAGTAAGTTCACAATGACAAACACCGATTGTGAGAGTTAATAAATCGAAAAATGAAATATGATGAAGGGTCAGGGTGTTTTTTTGTTTTGTTTTTACGTTTGTTTGCAAATCCTTAAAATCGCTAAAATTTGCGTTTTTTTACCAGATGGAATGAACGTCATGAAAATTCTTCATGAAACATTTGATTGTTTAGGACAATTTAGGCGAACCAATTTGCAATTAAAACTCTGATACAATAGAACAAACATGAAACGGTAGTAAGTACTCAATTTATAACTACAATTAAATCTAAAATTGATTGCAAAAGTATTACGAGATAATTGGATGGATGATAATAGTAATAGTGCAGTAGTACATGGTTCGGATAATCGACACACTTCTTTATGGTCAAATTAGAGAGTGATCATTGTATTAACTCCAATAATAATAATAATAATAATAGCAATAATAATAAATCTTTAAATGAATCACCAAGGAATCTCAATTGTGTATCGAAATGATCACAAATAATCGATTTATTTCAATTTGATTTAAACAATAAACTAAATTACTACACGTAATTAGAAATTAACGTTGTGTATTTGCTTGTTTTAAAAAAAATAGAACGAACAACGTCTAGTAACAATTTCACCAACCACAAAGTTAAGTCGGCCAACTTAAAATAGACCACCTATACTTTTGCGTACAAGCTACTGTATAGAAGGAAAATTTCTCCACATTGTCAATAATGAAAACTATTTCAATTTAGATGGGTGTTATTAATCGATTTGCATTTCCTTGAAACTGCTTTAAAAATATCAGATATTTAATCTTCAATAACAACCTAGTTTTTCTCACAGAAAATACGATAAACAAAACGTGGAATGTAGCATAAATTCAAGCCCTTCATGACATTTAAAGTGTTATTATTGTACCATGAAAAAGGGGGTTTCGTGAATGCTTAGGTACACCCTTTAAATACTATTAATCCAACCCTCTTCACGATTTATAGTTGCTTTTATTGTATAGATAGAGGCAAGTTGCCGATATTTACGTTTAAAAATGAAGATGATGGGATGAAGTATTTCGATATAAATTTTATAATGGAATTTTTCGTTTTGAACACCGAAAAAAAAACAAGAACAACAATATTAATGGAACATGTTGAAAGAAAACTTTTGGTATTTTCACTTAAAAATCAACCGCAACAATTTTATAAGAAATAAACACATTCACATTTTAAATATAGGTATATTTAATAACGTGTTAGTTCTTTAAAGAAATCCTTGCTATTTAAGCCCACATTTACATTTTATATCTTTCCGAAAATGGACAGCAGGAGCCCCTCCTTCTACCAACAGCAAAGTGGGCACAACAACGTTATTATTGTTGTTGTTATTACGTTATTGGTTACTACATAGATCATCTTTTTTATTCGATCTTTAATAATAATTATGGTCACTGCATTTTTTTGATGGAATATGTGTGTTGTCGAATCAAAAACGCCGATATGTTTTGGTTTAAAATAGAAGAAACGATGGCTTTATTTATAGATTTTCAGCGCTTTTAAAGCATTCAATAGATACGCATGAATACAATTTTAACTTACTTTTTGCAATTAGTAATTATACATCATTAATTAAAGGAGAAATAGAAATTCACTTACATCATAGTAATTTTCCAATAATTACATATAAATCACACTAAAAACAATTGTAAATAAAATAATCGAATTGAATAATTTTAAACCACTTTTTAACATTTGTTTAGGAACTAATTACAGAATTTTAGACAGCAAAACAAAACAACAATAGATTTAAATGGTTATTATTAAAACAGTGTTTATTTACGGACGGATTTCTACCGGAAAAAATTATGATTCTAGTAATTAAAGGGTCACTTTAGTTGCCGCCTGTCCCTCCCCACCTAATTTATATTGATGCAAAAATCAAAATAAAGAAACCAAAAATTAAATAACGACAAACAGATACGGTCACGTACCAACTGGTTTTAATGTGGAGAATATAAAATGGGAATATAGAGAAAAATTGAGTGGGCTTATCCTTATTGGACCTGTATCGATACTAACGTCATCTGTAATCGAATGAAACAAGCTGCTTACGTAAATCACGTGCAAAACATGATCCTTGTGCACTCTAGTAAGCGAGTAGTGAAATACAAAATGCTGGTTATCCTGAAAACTGTAACGAAATCGATACTCAAAGCTGGTTGCAGACATTTCAGTGTTTGTTTGTTTTTTTTAAATCAATCCTTTCCGATTTGAAACACGTTTGAAACAATCGAAATACATGAAAATTAATTTTTTGGAATTATATAGTGAAACAATGCTGACTTGACGTTTTGATTTTAAAACTGGTGACCAAGCTGAATGTGGTTGAGTATAAACTTTTTACCTTCTTATGGGCTTCTTTTTGGTTCGTTTGCATTTCTTGGTGGTGATTCATCATAATCCTATCAATCTTTTTTACTACCTAATAGCTAATTAAAAGTAATTGATTTTTTATTAAATTTTTTACTGATTAATCTAACATGACATATTTAATAATAATAAGTTTAATAGTTCATTTTATTTGCATTAATTACTGCTGATTTCTCTTTTTTTATTGCTAATTACTATAGATGAATGATTATTATTATATTCACCTTCCATGTCAGGCTACGTTAAAAATTTTTTACGGCCAACACAACAAATGGAATGATGTTTAAACAAAAAGAAAAACATAAAAAATTGTCAAATGTGTTTTCTTTTACGATCACTTAATTTTTGTGGTATATGTATATGCGGGCGAAGTTGTGGAATTTTAAAAGAATGCTGCGGGTTCAACTATAAATTTCTTAAGCTCAATCTCCACAAGAACACATGTCCGTGTTACCTTCCTAATTAGCATTGTTAAGGAGAGTTATGCTGATCAGAACGAACAAGTCTTCCTTACTCCATTTGGGAAGCATACTTAATTTTTATCTAGACTTTTTGGTTTAGCTACCCTTCTAAGGTATTCCAAGGTAAACGTGTTATTCTATGAGCAAAATAGTCAACCAAAACAAGCTATAGATTAGATTTAACGTGGAATATTTCCCGTTCGTCTCAACTAACACGATCCCCACGGACGCAGGGTCGTCTCGGCCTTTGCCTTCAAGCCGACTACCGAATTCCATTAGAGCTGCAGTCTATAGAAGTAAAACCTATCTAAATCTCTACTGGTTAGTTTTTGACAGCCCGTGGGTGCTTTATGCAATACGTTCACAAGATTGGGAACAGAGAAGACCCTGCGTGCATATACTGCGATTGCGAAAATGATGATGCTGAACCCACTTTTTTCAGTTGCGAAAAAATGGTTTTCTTTGAGACATAAAGTCCATTTGATAATTGGAATAGTTGGAAGAGATGCAGTGGAAACAATGGTCACCAAAATATTAAATACGAAAGAGAAATATGAAAGATTTGACACAACGGGTCTTTCTCGATGTATGTTTTCACAACTCAGGAGAAAAAAATGGAGGGGTTTTAGTTAGTAAGAATATGGCACTATCCGGAGGCATTGATCACCTTCCCTCCGACTGTGCATGAAGACTTCCCCTCTACAAAACAAGCCACTACTGGTTAACCAGGCCATTCTGTCTATGGCTAGCTTTCGAGCTAATGCAGCTTAGCTCACCCGATGAGAGCAGCTACCATCATCAATCTTCTCTACTCTGCACGGAGTTTTAACCAATGCTACCACGTTTTTTTTTGGGGGTTTCTGACAGTAGAAACCTCAACTATAGTTTCAGGCGAGATTATACAGTTTTTATTTTCAATTATTAGAAGGGAATACTGATAAATAAACTTAAAAAAGTAGGAACCCAAATGCCAAGAGAATAGCACACACTTCATTCTCATCGTACCGAACTTGTGAAAACAAGGAAAACTTACCAAAAGCGTCGTGTTTTTCCAGAACAATACTCAGTTTGCAAATCAATTTGTTTTGCCATGCAAAAAGTCAATGGAATCGAACGAGCCGGTAATTGATGCTGTAGAATCGTGGTTTTGCAGATTAAGGAATTTGGTTTACATCAAGTGTTGGAATTACTTTTTGAGGGCTGTATTAGGCTAGGCCAAGTATTAACCAACACATGTTTGCAAAGCTCAGTTTTGATACTTCCTTTTTATGTAATACAGAACATAATGTTGTATTCTTGATAAACACAGGAGTCAAAGGGAATTTGTAGCTAAAATCATGAATTCTCTTTCTGGTAGTAGATCTCATTGTGAATTAGTGCTTTAGGCAGCTGAATCTTCCCAATTTCGAATTGTGCTGCTAAACAACACCAATTCGATCTTTGGTTTACATTTGCCACATTTTGGTCCATTTCTCTTGTCAAATATCAAATTATGCTATTATATCGACTTTACTTGTCCCACGGTCAAGTCGACCACATCGAAATAAACACACTATACTCTACTAGTCGACAATCGTGTACGCTTTTCTATCAAAACAATTTAATAAATCGAAGAAAGTTTGCCTCTTGTTCTTGTTTTGTCGATGATTGCTTTGTTTTTTCTATAATACTAGTCGAATTTCTAAAAGCCAAAAAAAAAACAAAAACAATGCTGTTGCCGTGTTAATTCCATTCAAAACTTATTTATTAGCTAATAACGCACACAATCAACTTTCTAATAGGCCATCAATTGTTTGTATGGAAGAAAAAATTCGAATAACTGCCATAGATATACATAAAATCCACGTTTTTTTTTTGTAGTAATAGTAATTGTTGTTAACATCACTTATTGTCATGTCACGTACAACTTTTACAACGATTCTTTTTCGGACAATATCGTAAATTTCCAATAGTTAACTTTTACACTAGCACTTAACTAGTAGGAGTATAGCAAAGATTTATTTCCTTTAAATTGCATACAACAATAATAATAATAATGAAAAGAACGATTGCCATATGCTGTTTAGAAATGGAAAATATCAAATAAATGCCACAGTCCACAGTTATGATCAGTGTATGTAATGTATGACAATTCCAATAAATGTTTTATACATTCAATGCAAATAGTGAATATGAATGGATAAACGAATCATCTGCATTGCATTTATAATGAAGCTAAATTGAAGTAATGTTTTTGTTGTTTTTGTATTTGACTCTTTTTTCGTTTCAATATTTTGTTCTATATTCTGTATGGATAGATATGCGTCAATAATTACTAAGAAGTATATACATAATGTACGATGTAATAAACGAAAAATCTCTCATCAGATTATAAATTCATAGAAATCACATTGTGATCAATGGATAAATAAATTATTGCTAATTAAAATTTGGCCTTCTGAATTTTATAACGTCATTCTACTTTTCATAGTATATGGATATGAATACAGGACCGGCTCAAGGGTAAATATAGTCTGATGGTCAGCGCCCAATCTTTTCTTTTTCCTTTTACAACAACGTCGTATCGTCACAGTGGCGGACTGGGCCGCCTACCAACGGATCCAAAACAAAATGCCTTTTTGTCAACTTCATTCTTGTATTTTTACTTTTTGTCATGTGTTTATGTAATGCATTTTCTGTAATCACATCATTTATTGTTTCTCTAGACGTTTTTAATTTTTTATGCTAACGAATCGTTTGCATTTGCGTTCGCTCGTTAGATGTGGACATAGCTTTAGATGTTAGGCCACAAAGCCATTGCAGTGGCACCTAGAGCCGGCGCTGCATTATGAATAGTTAAGCGGTATTAAAATAATATTTTCTTTTTAACGGCACTCCTTCCGAGAATGATCATTTCGTATTCTATCACTTGAAGTGTGAAGAATAATGACATGACATGACTGTAGTCAAATTTTGTTATTGATCAAAACTATCGGTTTTTATAAATGCAACAAGTTTACCATGAACATGAAAAAACGGTTTTTTTTTCTCTATTTAATTTTCTACACAGTGGAAACTAACGAACAATCAGAATTAATGAAGAACAGGTGTTGATGGTGTCGAAATTCTCATTTAACATGTTTTCATGTGGAGACAGTAGAATTTTTCTTCAACACAACAACTTTAATTATTATTACACACGAAATAGTTGGAAATTAATTTAAAAAAAAACTTGAAGTATAAATTTGTTTGATATCAATATGACAAACATAAAATGGTGATGGTGTGGTTGCTCTAACAATTCTAGCTCAATCTCTAGCAATTCTTAAGCCATGGCCACATCTATCGAACGATCACGAAGCAATGGGTACGAACGGGAATGTCAACATCGTGTGGACGGCAACGCATACGCGATCGAATGGAAACGAAGGCCAAGGAATGGCGTGAACGCCGATCCGCTAGTTCTCGGTAATTCAAAGGAAATCAATCGTTCGCGTTCGATCGTATTCCCATAGTGTAAACATAAGCGAATGCAAGGTCATTCATCGACTTCAATCTGCGCGTGACCATCCCATTCGTTCGCCTTTGGTTTCATTACTATCTATTCTTTTTGCAATCGTTGATTTGTTCCCCTTCGTACCCATTCCTTCGTGATTGTTTGATAGATGAAGACGGGACTTATCGAACGAACATGAACGGTAATATAAACACAACGAACACGAACAAAAAAGAAACTAGCCGAACTCAAGCGAACATTTGCATTTGTTGATGTTTGTTTGTGCCCGTTTAGATTCGTTAGATGTGGACGCCCCATTAAAAGAGCCAATAAAATGCATCAAAAAATCGATATGGAATTGAAAGAGGCCTGAGTGCAATTTTATTTTATTTAAAAGCTGTGAGCACTCTCGCATTAAATTTCCATAAATATTATGAAAATTAAATGTGTAATGCCATAACAATTCAATTTTAATAATAGAACAATAAAACCATAACGATTTGAAATAGGTGAAACGATAATAAAACGAGAATTTCGATAAGAAACTATTAATTCCAAATATTATTGTGAATTCAACATGCATTTCTATAGACTGCAATTATTATCTTTTTTGTTGTTGTTGTACGTATAAAACAATCAAAAAGAATGCTTCTATAGAATGATGTGCGTTACAAGATTGTTGTTTATGCAACACATTCTTGTTGCTTTATAAACTTGAGATTTTGATACAAAAAAAATAAATATATTAAATAGATAAAAACACACACGTGTTTGGAAATTCTTTGAAAACAATATTTTCGACTTCATCTTCAAGATGAAAACAAGGCGCATTAGAAATTATTTATTCGTTCATGTTTATACAAATGTATTTCCAGAAAGACGTGTATTTTACATGTCTGAAATATTGACACACATCATAAAATTGTAAAATTTAAGCCCATTCAAATATATTCATTCGTTCTCGCAGCTTGTTTGTATCTTTCATCTCCAAGTATAATCTTTGCGTGATCTGCTAGAATCATAAAGAGAATTTTCGATTTTCGAACCATTTGAATTTCCAACTGTGTAATCATAAGGTTTTTCGTGTTTTTCTTTTCGTTAATTTAAATAAATCACACTGTTATTTTGTGGCTTGCTCAATGATGATTTTCCAATCGTTATTTTTAGATCTGTTTTCTTAAGTCACATTCGTTACTCTTTAGTTGGGGATTTTCTTCTTTTCTTTTCCCCCATTTCAACTAATATATCTTTTATAACTTCTTATAAATACTTAAGCCTGAAAATATAAACACATTAAATTCGTTGTAAAATAGTTAAATTTGTTTTAACATTACACTATTTACAAATAAATAACTTTAGCGCCGTCGTGACTTACCAACAGAAATTTCAATGACGACGAATAAAACAAAATCATTGTGTTATAGTAAACCACAATTGATTTGGTCTACTTGACTTCAGGATCGCCACTTGACTGGCCAACTGTAATCAATAGAGGTGGGTCTAGTCGAGGGCAAGTGAGAACCGGACGAGAAATTGTCTCATAAAATATTTTAAAGCTTATTGGAAGAGGCGCCAAAAATATTTTGCACCCCTTTGCACTGGGTCCGGTACTGGTAATCAGTTTATTTACACTAACATTATTATAGAACACTTGGCCAGCAAAGTAATCAACAATATTTACTAGCAACTAGTATTCAAAGTGGAGTTTGAAATTACAAAAATTACTGAGAAAGTTGAGTGACTGTACTGCGCATCTGTTTTGCGAACATAAAGTCAAGTCGACCGTAGCAAATTTGGTCCACTCTACTGTTGGATGGAATAGATCATCACTGTGAAGATCAAGACAAAATTAGAATGAAGCTAGATGTGTTGTGCATCTTCATAGTTTAATTAGAATAAATTGACATACAGTTAAATATTTCATTATTTCGTTTGTCCCTTTATTATTTGAAACGAATTTTAACCATCACTTTAATTAAGCCTTTACACTATAAAGATTTTTATAGCTTCTAAAGCAACCTCAACTATTTAAGTTAGAACAACTATAAACAGAGAGAATAATTGCTATTTCAACATTATTCTAATTTAAAAGTAATTTTATATATATATATATATATATATATATATATATATATATATATATATCAAGCAATAGTGTGGAGTGTCCCCGGTGGTGGCCTTTCATTTTGTCGACCATCAGAAAAACATTGACTTTTTCAAAACTTTTGGCGTATGCTGTTCGATGATTGCGAATTAGTTTTGTTTCCTGCCAAAAACTACGGCGTGTGTATCTTACAAAATCAATTATAAATAAACATTTGCTTCCTTGTAACAATTACATAAACTTACACGACAACTATTTTGGCCAAATTTTAATAATACTTTCCGCAGAATCACGCTAATAAATGTTAAGCTTTACTTACATTGTAATTGTTTAGTATCACACATACACACACGCGCACACACAATCGTAATTCTATTTGATTAGCGATAACGTTAAGGTGCTGGAATTTCGACAAATCAACCTGCCATAACCGCTGAGTAATAGAAGAGAAATTTCAAATGAAACAGCCTGTATACAGATCGAGTTCGAGAGAAAGTTGCGAAGAGGGTTGTTAAATCGGTGTGATTTGTTTGAAGTTTCGTTTTTTGTTAAATAATCGAACGAAAAATTGAAATTCATGTAAATAAACAACCAATTATGTTGAATTATTTATGAATGATAACCCGAAAAACAAACAACTTGCACAAATAAAGATTCTTGATGAAAAAAAAAACGAATTTGTAATTTGCAAATCATCCATTTATACGACGTAATTAGCAAAGGATTTCACTGTTATAAGATTCTCGTGTTGATGTCCTTGATGTAGTTGACTTTAAACTATAATTAAACAACACAAAAAAATAAAAAGTAAGTTCATCTATAATCTGGCAAGAATTTCCCCGATTCTGTATGTCGATCACGAATCGATCATTCCTTAGTTAACAATTAATTCAATGGAAATTTATTAATTTTATATAAATATTTGATATGAAATACTACAGATTTCCATCTCTCCAATTTGAATCTATCTAGTTTTTAAGTTAAGCAGCACATTTCCAATTGAGTCAGTTGACGACCGACTGTTTGTGGGTTAGTTCTGTCTTTACTTAAACTAAGCATTATTTTAAATAAAATTGTGCGCGAAATACGTGGTTTATTCGATATTCTTAAGAACATTTCAATTGAAAAGATGTTGGTGTGATTTATTTGGAAAATTGTTTGTTTTTATTTATCATCATTTTGTTCGTGTACACTTCGTTTTTGTGGGTAATTGTGATTCGGCCGCAACTCACAGCAATTTTCGTCTGTGATTTTCGTATAAATAGCTACAATCGCCAGTTTTTAATTATTTTTATTCGAATTCAGCAAAGGTATGTCTGTTGCTACATTATGATTTTTGTGAGATGAGAATATTTTCGAAAACAGTACTTTCGTTCTGTAATTTTCCCGCAATACTCGCATGCTATAAATGACATAAAAACACATAAATGAATCGTTAATTGTTTGGTTTGTTAAAATTGTTTTGTAAAAAAAATAAATCATATGAGATATGTAATAAGTTAACCTTGATTATTAGAATATAATCATTAATGTGCATATATGTATGATGATTCTGCTCTTTTTTTATTAGCTATTATTACTATTATCAGTTCTGTAATTATTTAAATACAGATGCGTGATCAACGGAATGTTAACGAAAAATTAATTGTTTCAAATTAGTGTGTTTCGTAAGATGATAATCACCCTGTTTACGTATTTAATTAGAAAAATTAAAAGGGATTTTAATTCGAATTTAGAAGAGGGTCGAAAAAAGAAAAGAGTGTTGTAAGCAGTTTTTATTGATGCCAATTATACACGAAGTCGTTCACCTTATTTACAAATCTTCACATTGATTTTGGATGACATAATTTTTTGGTGTTTCAAAAAAAAACACACAATTAAACAAATAACAGTTTCGGTTTTGATTTTTTTTTTGCTTCGATGGATATTTTTTAATTGATCAAAGTTTCAAATCAAACTCAATTGTTTCGACATAATCGAACAAGAAATGATAGCACATGTCCGCTCAACGGTGTCCCACTAACCGATTCTCTTCATTCATTCTGAGAATTTCGTAATTATAGTTCGACAATGTCTACAGTTAAATGTAGCTTAATTATTCTAAGCCGGACTTAAGTTCTAGATAATTACAAATTTAAATCGATACAGTTACAAGAATGAGATATTTCTATTTTATACAATTTTGTATTTGTCTAACTCATAAATAACTCACCAACAAGACTTTTAAATTAAAATGTGAGTTATTTATAAGACAGACATATCCGAATTTCGAAATTTTGATTTCTACAATATTTGAATATACTGTGTCCGTGTGTAATATGGACGACTTGGCTTTAGCACAAGAATTTTAAATGTTAAGCCATATCTATCGAAGGAGCATTTTGTTCGTTTGTATTCGATCTTGTTTGTGCAGTGCAGAAGTACGAAAGTGTTCGTCTACTATGTAATCGGATTAGCAACTTTATTGTCTGTTGGCTCACAACGACTGGAGATGAGTGCTAAAAATGTCTTCGTATCTTTGAGATATGAGTACTGGCTGTAATAGGGGCGCGCTATTGGGTAGACACGTGCTATATGTGCAAATATGGAACATTTTATACACCACAATTATTTTTTTGGTAATTCTTAACTAATCCACTTGTTAACATTGATTTTGTTATAATTATTAATAAAATAATAAAGATGGGATTTACGTGTATAAATTTGTAGATGACGAAAATGTTTACTTTCTTATAAATAGTTTGTAAATACTCCGACCAATTGTGTTCGAATCTCTTATTATTTGTTGTTCATTCTTTTTAGCATAATTTCAAACAACCTTCATTTATTGTTCTAATTTTTTCATTATATAACATTTCGATAAGCGCAACCTTAACGTTACTGTCAACAACATTATCATTTTTACATTGAAAAAAATAAATTTTATTTTCATTTGCGTTAAAAAATTAGCGTGAAAAATACCCCTTTTATATTTTATAATAACAATAACAATAATGAAATTGTAGTAGTATCATCAATTCCAAATTGGATTCCATTTAATCTTCGTCAAATTGATTGATGACGATGACAATAACAGCACTTGATCTAACTATTATAACAAACCAACAAATTAGAATTATTGTCTCTATGTAATATTTAATTGTTTCGAATGTCACCATATGGTTTCCTACAAATAACATCAATTTATTTGTATTTATATTAAGTCGGCTTCAATTTATTTTTTAGTCTTCATATTAATTCAGTTAAACAAATATGTGTTGTTGTTGCATTTTCAATTAATTTCGATAATTTTTTTTTGTTAGATATCTGGTTATATATTTATTGAACAACATGGATATTACGAAAGAGCATGTTAATCCAAATCCAAGGGATAAAGCCAATATATTCTCAGTTATATTCTTCACGTAAGTATTTTCGTTTTATAATTTTTTTTAATTCGTAAATAATACAACTTGTTATATATAACAGTTGAAGGCATCCTGTATTTAAAAGATAGAACACACCCTTCAAGATAAGCTCCTTAAATATCTCTTAAGGGCGGGCATGCCTTTAAAACACACACACAACCAGACTCACGACTGTATAATTTGATAACAAGAATTATGAACAGAATCTGATTAGAGAGTACAAGGTTATCAATTAATCGTTTAACATAGACCATTTTTGTGTTTCATTTCAATAATTTGACTCTGTATGTTGATTTGGTAAAATCATATAGAATTCTGTGTAAATTCCGGTCTCAATCCCTACCTCTAATTTCACGAATTTATAACAATTTAATCGCAATTATTTTTTTGTCATTGGTTTGTAAAAATCCAGTTTAGGCCCATAAAAGACTCTTAAGGAATCGTCAAAATGAGACGATTCTATTACATCTGGAATTTGATAGAATTCTGAGTGAATCTCAATCTCAATAGCTATCCATTTTCTTTACGAATTCATGCTATTTTCTTACAATATCGATTGAGATAGTGATTTGTGTAGAATGTTACCAATGATCGACCCAGATGTTTCTATTTCAGCCGGAACAGTTGAAATCCAATTTTTGTTTTGTTTTATATTTTTCTACAGTCAATAATGATGAATGAATGATTTTCTGACAGTTAGATAAACTACCAGCTATGTAAACAGTAAAATAGCCCCCCTGCTGTAGATTTTCACGGCAAATTGAAATATGCCAAATGTTACAACATTTATATACAACCTGTCCCATTGGAAAACCATCCACGAATTGATCGCCTGTTTTAAGATAATCGAACGTATAATTGCTACCTTTTACTGGGATATCCGGTATGGTTGTTTTGTTAAACCTATTCGATATTATCTAAAACGCCTACAATATTGATAATTATTATTAATAATAATAATAATACCCTAAAACTACTTGAGTAATGATGTGGGGGGCTATAGATATGGTGATGTGTGTCTTGTGTTTTGTTTTTTTTTTAAACAGAACCACCAATTCAATTTAGGTACCATCTGCCACTCTTCAAAATGTCTAAACTATTCACCAATAATAGATCATTACTTCTAGTTAAATAAAGATTAGATATTTTTTTTGGAGAATCACTGAATCTAAAGGTGCACTTACATTTGAACAATTGTAATTTCTAAATTTTAAACTGTTTATACAACGCGTATGGATACACCCTAATGAATTCTTATTTAATAAATGTTTAGATACACCCTGGACATGTTCAAGAAAGGTTATCACAAAACATTAGAAGTTGATGATTTATACAGTCCGATAACAAGTGATAGAAGCACACTTTTGGGTGATAGACTAGAAAGGTAAGCTTTGTTTAAATAAATCGTAATGAATTTGATGTTTTATATCAAATATGTTCAATATTTCACATCAATAATAACATTAATTAGTCTCATAAAAGAAAGAAATTGATCGATAACAATATAACAATTATAATAAAACTAAATCAGCTTGGCGCACTAGACTCTAAGATAGTAAAAACGACTATAGATGTAATAAGGTGCATTCAATTTTAATTGACTATCAACATCATTATGGGGGGGCGTCCACATATAACGAACAAGCATGAATGAACCAACAAACAGCAACGTGCAAATAAACGAATTTATGCGAACAAAAGTAAATGAATGTCCTTGCGTTCGTGTTTGTTTTGTCATCGTTCTTGTTTACATTTGGGTTGGTTCGTTATATAGTAAATTGGAGCTGAATGCACTTAAGATATGGAGACTTTAGCTTTTGTAACAATTAATCTTCTTCTAATTAACACATGGATATGTTTTGTGATTCTGTTATACTTGCTATTACCATAAAGTCAAGTGAGTCAATTCAGATTTGTCTCATTATATTTTAGTAAATGGTTGAAGCACATGGAGCAAATTAAGAAGAAACCGAAAACTAAACCGAGCTTATTAAAAGTATTAGTATCAACATTTTGGCCAGAATATTTATATTTAGGTGTATTATTATTTACAATGGATTTAGTCGTGCGTTTAACACAACCATTAATGTTGGGTAAATTATTGGATCATTTCCGGCCAAATACAACAATTACAAGAACATCCGCCTTGTGGTATGCTGGTGCAATTGTTGCATTAAATGGTCTAAATGCTTTATTTATAAATCAATATATTATGGATGCTTTCCATTATGGTATGAAAGTAAGAGCAGCATGTTGTGCATTAATTTATCGAAAGGTAATTATAGAGAATGGTGTGAAGTTGTTGTCAATCAAACAAAAATAACGTTACTTTTAAGAATAGGCTTTACGTTTGAGTAAGACAGCATTAGCTGATACAGCATCTGGAAAGATTGTTAATTTATTATCGAATGATGTTAGTCGTTTTGATATTGTATCGATATTTATACATCATATGTGGATAGCACCAACATCAGCATTAATTGTAGCATATTTCCTTTATGCTGAAGCTGGATATGCTGGAATTATTGGGATCATTCCAGTATTTCTAGTTGTGCCATTACAAAGTAAATATTTTAAAGGAATTCTATTATCGATTATAATATAATGATTGTATTGTATAGGTTATACTGGGAAATTGTCGGCAATCTATCGAAAGAAAACTGCCATGAAAACTGATGAGAGAGTAAGACTGATGGATGAAATCATTTCTGGTGTTCAAGTAATCAAAATGTATGCGTGGGAGAAACCATTTACAAAATTAATACGTTTAGCACGTAAAGCCGAATTGAAAATTGTAACAAAATCATCTTATGTACGTGGATTATTTATGACATTTAATTTATTTACAACACGTGTAGCCTTATTTTGTGCATTATTAACGATGGCCTTAACTGATCAAGAAATAACAGCAGCTAAGGTAAGTCTTCTAAAACTTCTCACATTAATAATTGGTAAGTAATATACAAAAAAAAATGATTTTTTTTAGGTGTTCGTTTTCATGTCATATTTCAATATTTTATCGCAAACAATGTCAACAATGTTTGTGCGTGGTATATCTGAAATTGCTGAAGTTCTTGTTGCTGTTAAACGTCTACAACAATTCATGTTAAATGAAGAATTTGTTGCCATTGACAGGTTGCAACACAACAATAACGAATCGACGGAAAACAAAAAAACAATGATCTCATTACGACATTTAACTGTTAAATGGAAACAAAACTTAACTGATAATGCTTTAAATCATATTGATTTAAATGTTGATAAAGGCAAATTATTAGGCATCATTGGACCAGTTGGCAGTGGTAAAAGTTCACTATTACAAACAATCTTAGGTGAATTATATATAGCTGATGGTAATTTGGAAATTAATGGTAAAATATCGTATGCATCCCAAGAACCATGGGTGTTTGGTGCAACATTACGGCAAAATATTTTATTTGGTCAATCATACGATAAACGGAAATATAATCAAATTGTTAAAGTGTGTGCTTTAGAGAAGGATTTCAAACAATTTCCTGATGGTGATGGTACGATTGTTGGTGATCGTGGTGCATCATTGAGTGGTGGTCAAAAAGCTAGAATTAATCTAGCTAGAGCTGTTTACCGTGATGCCGATATCTATTTATTAGACGATCCGTTATCAGCTGTCGATATACATGTTGGGAAACATCTTTATAATGAATGCATCAATGGTTATTTGGCTGATAAGACGAGGATTTTAGTTACACATCAAGTCTATCATTTAAAGAATGCTAATGAGATTGTCATATTCAATAATGTATTTTTATTTCGTTATTCAACTAGATTTCTTTTATTGATTTCGATTCATTTCTGTAGGGATATATTGAGAATCGCGGTACATTCGACAATTTAGCCAACAGTGACACGCTTTACGCTAAATTATTACAAACAGAACCGGAAGTTGTTAATGAAGATAAACAGAAAAGCGTTGAACAAGCTAAATTAACACGCCAAGTCTCTATTAGAGTATAACTCATTTATTTTTCGATGTTGATTAATGCAAAATATAATTTTCTGTTTTTTTTTCCCCAGAGTCGTTCATCGTCTGTTATAAGCGCAATCAGTGATTTGAGCATCACTGATAGTTTGATGCAAGAAGAGAACAATGAAGAACTCGAAGAGAACGAGATTAAATTGAAAGATCTACAAGAAGAATCATCAAAAGGCAAAGTGCACGGTTCATTATTCTTTAAATATTTATTATCTGGCGGCAATATTTGCTTCGTTTCAATTGTTTTAATATTATATTTTATCACACAAGGTTGTGCTAGTGGTGTTGATTATTTCGTTAGTTTCTGGACGAACATTGAAGAATTCCGTAATGTTACAACATTACAAACAACAAATACAACAACAACTGTCTATTTAACAACAACACCAGAATGGTCAACTGAATTATGTCTTTATATTTATGGTGGTTTAATTGCATCATTATTTATATTTGCATTGGCAAGATCAATGTTATTTTATAAATTAGCAATGTTAAGTTCACAAAAATTACATGATAATCTATTTATAAATGTTATAACTGCCTGTATGAGATTTTTCGATACAAATCCAGGTGGTAGAATATTGAATCGTTTCTCTAAAGATATGGGTGCTATTGATGAATTATTACCAAAAGCTATTCTGGATGCTGGACAAGTTAATTTCTTGTTATATTTTAATTAATCTTCCATTTATTCATTTATTATTTTAGATTATTCTAACAATGGTTGGTTCTCTTGTATTAATAACAGTTGTTAATCCGTACTTCTTAATAATTGTGGCTGTTATTGGATTCTTCTTTATGGTGTTGAGGAAAATCTATCTGAAATCGAGCAAAAATATTAAACGATTGGAAGGAATAAGTAAGTTGTTTGTCTACCTTAGAATCGACTTGAATTTATTAAATAAAACAAACCAATATTCGCCACATGCCAAACGAAAATAGATGAACTATAAACTAGTCAAATACAAAGTATATGAAATTTTCAGTGAGAAGTCCAGTTTTCACGCATCTAAATGCAACTCTACAAGGTCTAACAACAATTCGTGCATTCCAGGCTCAAAATATCTTAAGGGATGAATTCGATAAACATCAAGACTACCACACTAGTGCTTGGTTTATGTTTATTGCAGCCAGTTCAGCGTTTGGTTTCTATTTAGATCTGTTATGTTTCGTATTCATTGCATTCGTTACATTTAGTTTTCTTACATTGAGCGAAAGTAAGTTGTATTTTAAACACAATTTTTCCTACATATAACTATTCTTTTTGTTTTAATATTGATTTTGTTGAAAAGATTTCGGTTTGAAAGGTGGCGAAGTTGGTTTAGCCATAACACAAGCAACTGCCCTAACTGGTTTTGTTCAATGGGGCATACGACAGTCGGCCGAAGTGGCAAATCAATTAATGTCCGTTGAACGTCTACTAGAATATAAAGATTTACCAAAAGATAATCAGCCGCTTAAACCGATCCAACCGTCAGATAATTGGCCAAAAGATGGTAAAATTGTATTCAATGAAATGGGCTTAAAATACGATTTGAGTGCACCATTAGTAATAAAAGATTTGAATTTAACAGTACAACCGAATGAAAAAGTCGGTATAGTTGGACGTACTGGTGCTGGTAAATCATCATTAATATCAGCATTATTCCGTTTAGCTAATGTTAAAGGATTGATTGAGATTGATGGTGTTGATACGAAAGATTTACAATTGGAAATTCTACGTTCAAGAATCTCAATTATACCACAAGATCCAGTATTATTTTCCGGTACATTAAGATATAATTTAGATCCGTTCGATGAATATAGTGATGATGTTTTATATAAATCATTGGAATTAGTTGAATTAAAAGATCCAACAAATATTATAAATCGTTTAGAAAATCGTGTTATGGATCGTGGTTCTAATTATAGTGTTGGACAAAGACAATTAATTTGTTTAGCACGTGCCATTATACGCAATAATAAAATTTTAATGTTAGATGAGGCAACAGCTAATGTTGATCCACAAACTGATGCATTAATACAAAAAACTATACGACACCATTTTGCGAATTGTACAGTTTTAACTGTTGCACATCGTTTAAATACAATTATGGATAGTGATAAAGTATTAGTTATGGAAAGTGGTACAATGATTGAATACGATCATCCATATATTTTATTGCAAAATCAAAATGGGAAATTCTATAAAATGGTACAAGATTCTGGACGGGCAATGGCTGAACAATTAAAGAAAATCGCCTGGGAAAGCCACCAAAAGAAACTATCCGTTCCTGAATGATGTGTACCCGAAAAGTTCATACTTACTTAATTATTATGTATTTTAATTAGTTAATTATGTGTAAATGAACCAGTTCGAATCTAGATTTGCATTAATTATGTAATTCATTATATAATTAAGATAGTATTTTTGGAAATTAACGAATTTTACTTGAATGAATGAAATATAAAAAGGCTGTGTCACTTGCCTAATACCAAAATTATGTTTAATTATAATCAAACTATTTTTAAATAAACTTATTGATATAAAATAGAACACACCTTTTTTTATTTTTAACCAGATATAGTGTCCTACCCGTATCGATTCAATTTGCCTTTATTACAAAGATATACTCGGAAATTGTTGGCAATCTATTGTATGCATGCACGAAACGGTACCTTGGAAAGAAGAAAGGTCTGAAAAATTGTTGAATAACTCTTCCAGGGTACGTGGCATTTAATTTGTTTACAACACCTGTGCATTATTAACGATGACCCTCACTGATCAAGAAATTAGTAGAAAATTTAGAAAAAAAATTGACCTTTAGGTGTTCGTATTTATGTCATATTTCAATATGTTATCACAAACAATGTCAACAATGTTTGTGCATGGTATATCTGAAATTGCTGAAGTTCTTGTTGCTGTTAAACGTCTACAACAATTCATGTTAAATGAAGAATTTGTTGCCATTGACAGGTTGCAACACAACAATAACGAATCGACGGAAAACAAAAAAACAATGATCTCATTACGACATTTAACTGTTAAATGGAAACAAAACTTAACTGATAATGCTTTAAATCATATTGATTTAAATGTTGATAAAGGCAAATTATTAGCCATCATTGGACCAGTTGGCAGTGGTAAAAGTTCACTATTACAGACAATCTTACGTGAATTATATATAGCTGATAGTAATTTGGAAATTAATGGTAAAATATCGTATGCATCCCAAGAACCATGGGTGTTTGGTGCGACATTACGGCAAAATATTTTATTTGGTCAATCATACGATAAACGGAAATATAATCAAATTGTTAAAGTGTGTGCTTTAGAGAAGGATGTCCAAGAATTTCCTGATGGTAATGGTACGATTGTTGGTGATCGTGGTGCATCATTGAGTGATGGTCGAAAAGCTAAAATTAATCTAGCTAGAGCTGTTTACCGTGATGCCGATATCTATTTATTAGACGATTCTTTATCAGCTGTCGATATACACGTTGGGAAACATCTTTATAATGAATGCATCAATGGTTATTTGGCTGATAAGACGAGGATTTTAGTTACACATCAAGTCTATCATTTAAAGAATGCTAATGAGATTGTCATATTCAATAATGTATTTTTATTTCGTTATTCAACTAGATTTCTTTTATTGATTTCGATTAATTTCATTAAGGATATATTGCGAATCGCGGTACATTCAACAATTTAGCCGACAACGACACGCTTTACGTTAGATTATTACAAACAGAACCGGAAGTTGTTAATGAAGATAAATAGAAATGCGTAGAACAAGCTAAATTAACACGTCAGGTCTTTATTAGAGTATAACTCATCTATTTTTCGATTTTGATCAATGCAAAATATAATTTTCTGATTTTCTTTCAGAGTCGTTCATCGTCTGTTATAAGCGCAATCAGTGATTAAATTTTGAGGATTTACTAAAAGCTAAAATTAGTCTACTTAGAGCTGTATTAGTTATGTAATTAATTAGTATTTCGAAAATAACAAACTGTGTCACTTGCGCCTAATACAAAAAATTATGTTTAAACTATTATATATTTAAACTATTGTTAAATGAACTTATTGATATAGAACGAAACACGCCTTTTTTTTATTTAGCTTCAACCGGAAATAGTGTTCTGCCCGTAACGATTTAATTTGCATTTAAATGACAAAGAGATATTTTATAAATAATACTTAATTTGTAATTTCTTTCAATTTTATTTCATTCACAATTATGGTTATTTATTTTTTTTTCTGTAAATGTTTGATTTTTCACTCATTTTATTTTCATAGAAAACTGGAAAATTTCAACACAAATCGTTTTCTTTTTTTAAAAAAAAAACAACCTACAATTACATCATTGAATACAAGCGAAAACAGCATGAAACCAATGAATAAAGAAGAGAACAAAGTCAACAATAAACGAATCAACTATAAGTACAATGGCCTAAAAATAAAATTAATGATTTGGAACTTAAAATTAACAAAAAAAAAACAAATATTCACTCATTGATCATCTAATAATATTTCAAAATGAATGGAACCTTCTCGCAGTAGATTACCACCAACATATTTAATATTCTTAGCCCAGGCACGACATTCAATATTAACAATAATATTGGCTTGAAAATTATAATAAGAAAATTAGTTGAAAATTAATGTTTGGTATAAAAAATGTCAACAATCTTACGTTTTGGATTACGAATTTCCACAGCAATTATAGGACTTAAATAATTATCTAAATTTGCATAAGGGAAATAATAACCAGCAAAACCTCTATTTGGATAATAACCAAAATTAACAGCATTCTCCTTATCAACAGGATTTTCACCTTGACAACTTACCCATATTTGAGTCCTATTATTATCAGGTAACTGAAATTGTCACTAATTATTGCATCTAATTGAATTAAATCAATCGTATTTACTTTATCTATAATTTCTTTTAAATCATTTGGCATATCTGGATGTGGTGCTTTATAAATTTCCGGCTCCCAACCAAATATCTGTAACAATATTTTGATTAATTAAAAACAAACAATTGCGTAATCATTATCGAGATTGATCGAACTTTATTCAATTTTAAGAAGACACAAGGTGATGATGTACCATAACCGTAATTATTACTAGGACCACAAGGACCATAATTATCTAAATTTACAGTGCACACATGTCCGGGATCTGGTCGCTTATCAAAATTACATTGTTGGAAATTGGCACCAGTTTGATTTGCTTTATAATCTAAAAAAAAGCAATTAATAAAATTCAATTCAGTAGTAACTTGTTCAAATCTTTGGCTAGTTTTTTATTGGTCAATTGTACGTACCTGATAGGAAATCATTTAATAAATGTATCCATTTGTCGCTGGTTGTTTGATTTTTCAAATTGAACCATATTAATGATCCTTCTTCTGTACGTTCAGATATTGGACGAAATCCTAAACCTGGATTTGTACCAATCAAACTATCATCTAATATACGTCTTGGTTGTTTGTCATCTAATGTAGCAAGTAAACCTTGCATACATATTGCAAATAATGCAGCTAATACTATATAAAATATTGTGTAGAAAATTAATAGTTGACCTACAACAAACAATTGATAATTTAATTTTTCAATTTACATCACAATAATCTTATAAACAAATATTAAATATTGATTCAAACAACCGCCAAAGTCTTCCAATTCGTAAACAATACCACAATATAGTGTTGTGTAATTTATTTCAACATATTATGATAGTATCAATTGGCATAGTTAACAATTTTGCAATACTCGGACCATTGACGTGATTGGAAAAACATTATTTGAAACAAATTAAATTGTGGAAAGGGCCCGTGTAATTTATTTTGCCTTGGTCCGGCTCTGACTCACTGCCAGACACGTTAATTACTAAAATATCTATTTTTTAATCTAATTAATTTTATTCTAGATAGATAGCGTGTTACTGTCAGTGGCTATAATGGATACTTTTGTTAGACAAAAACAAAAATAAATAAATAAATAAATAATTTTACTAATGGAACAAATTGATAAATAGTGTAAATAATTTTATTAACAAAAATAGTGCAATATTACTGGAATTGCTGTTGTATTCCAAAGTGAATTCAATTAATTCTATTCGTGTACATACAAATCATTGCTTGTGTAATTGTTAAAAGTAATTAGGAAAATAATTTTTAATTAATTGTATTAGAAACCTCGTTTGGTACAATTAAAAACAAAGCGAAAATAACCACAACAAAAATAAATAAAGTGGATGATTTCTTTATTCGATTAGTAAATCTTGTTAAATTATCTTATTTAATGGTCTAATAATTTCAACAATTATTAGATTAAATCCCGAGATGATAATCTATCATAAACGGTATATATAACGTGTCCTTGCAATAGCGTAACTTTGGATATTATCGTTGATCACAGACAGTGCTTCTTAAACTGGGGCTGTAAAAATTTAATTCAAGTCCAGCGGTGTCAAATATTGCGCACCAAGGTTTGATTTGTTATGCAGCAAAAAAACCAAGCACATCCGACTCATTAAAACGCGACTTTCTGTCATCAATTTTTGTATACTTGAAACAAATCCTAAATCTACGTTTCATATGAATATTGTTTACTAAAGAAATAAATTATTTTTGGAAAATCTGAGATCGCGAAAAACTCTCTATGATAGAAAGGGGTCATGAATAAAAACAGTTTAAGAACCGCTGATTTATCATATAGCTGGATTAAGGTGGACGTTCATTAGTCTGCATCGTACGCGCCAGTGAACGTATACGCTTAGCGTGGTAACCTATGGAACTTGACGAGAACTTTGTTGTCGATTGTTGTTAGATGATGAGAACGAAAAACGATCGAGTTCTAATGGTGTGGCACGTTCGCTGGGAATTTGGTGCGAAATTGTATTACTAATAACTGTAATTCAACATCTACGTTTACATCATACACTTAATGATTGTGTTTGCAGCGCATTGTCAACTGTACTCGTAGGGAAGTTAATTAATCAATTAAGGAGTTTCGATCACAAACTATCTGTCTAAATATTTACTAATACTACACATTTTGATTAGATAGTAAGTAAGTAAGTAAGCATGAAAAAGACATATAATTGAAAAAAGAAATGAAACGGATATCAAAATAATCGTTTGTAACACTAGTCCAGAAATTGTCCCTTTGCGAGTACGAGTATGACTTGCAAAACAGTGTCTGGCCTTGGCTATGGAGCTGTTTCTGTAAATGGAATATAAACCTAATCCAAACATACAGAGTATCGAGATGCTCCTACCCTTTCGAAGAAAAATGTAGAAAGAGAACTCGATCAAAGATTCTGACATACAAAATCACTCCAATGATTTGGCAACAATCTCTAATGAAATGGCCAAATGATGTACCATAAATATTTCCAATGCGAATATACCGATAGATGCACAATAACATTTCCTGACTACTTGCCATAAAATTAGCTCATAGAACGTATATTTTATATAATATGTGTACATATATAAAACTTTATGATTCTCTAACAAACTAAAATACTAATAAAAAAATTTCCTCAACTTAAAAAAAATAATCAATATGTAGCGGTGGAAACGGAACGAATTGAAGAACTGATCTTTTTTCGTCCTCCACTTTTGTTACTATAAAAATTTATGACGGGGTGTCCACATCTAATGAATGAGCCAACAAACAAAAATGAATTCAAAAAATCGTGAACGAATGCAAACGAACGTGATCAAACACCAATGAACTTATTTTCGCTTGTATTTTCCGATCTATTTTTCACACAGCATGCATTACACTCTGTTCGATCGTTAGATGGCTTAATTGGTGGCCCCCAAACCAGTTACGGTGGCATGGTTGCGTATAACGGTGGGCACAAAATCTCCGATTTGGGCACGCTTAAAAAAACAACAAATTGGCATGAAGAAACAATTTATCAGCAAGAAAGACATGTGTCTTTATCGTATAGAACCCCTCTGGAGTCGTCACTGCCCCAAACCACTTACAAACTAATTACTGTTGAAAGAATTTCGAATTTCTCCGAAGATCAATGTACATGGATGGACAGTGGCGCGTTATAGCTTCCCAGATAAATTTGACTTTGGTGGGCCCCATGTAGAGTTTTGAATTCAGATATGTTTCTTCGGAGGAAAATTCGGTATTCTTACTACAGTAATGCGTTTATAGAAAAGATCGCGTTGGAGCGAATTCGTGTAAGTCTCAGGCATTTACCTGTGTCCACACGACACTGTAGGTGGGCCCCAAAATCCATGTTTTCATGGTAAAACGAAACGGTGTCACTACAGTACTTGGCTATTTAACGATTGTTCTGAAATTCCAAACTGAAAACGAAACACTTTCTTCGAATAAGTATCCATAACAACAAATTCGTTATAATTTAATCAATTTTCACATTTAGAAATGATAATTGAAATATAGAAAAAAACAACAACCACGTGATAAATGATAAAAAATTAACAACCGCATGTGTTTTGCTGTATAATTTATTATTCAAATACGAATTACGTAATTTACACATATCAATATCATGTAAATTTCAAGTTCCGTTAATAACATTTCCCAGTATTTCCGGATTAACATAGATAAATATTAATTTATCAATGTTAAAAAACATACTATACTTCTTATTTCTTCTACGTACATTGAAGGGACACGGTATATATATACACATATCGCAACATAAATGATTGAATTGTATCTGTAGATACAACATTTTGAATAAATTATTTATCAGTATTTCTTGACAAGTTTCAAGAAATCAACATCATTCTATTTTGAAAGTGAATCGTAGGAAGTTCTAATTATAACACGAATATATTTGATACGTTTTAATATAAATATAAACGCGTCATTCATATATCCTGTACTGAAAATTCCCAATTAACATCGCCTATATTTTACCACATAATTAGATTATTTAATCGGTTATCTTTTATCGAAAAAAAGAAAAAACAGAAACAGCTGCAACAATAGAACATTTGATCAACATTTATAACAACAAGTGATAAAAAATTATTATAAATACGGAAATATTTGATAAAGATTAATTAAACAAGAATGAATGTTATCAGGATAAAGATAATTAATGATGATAATAATAATAATATTAATTTTGCAATAGTACAAATACGAAATGGGGTCGCAGTCGATCTTATATCACCACAGGAACATTACAACATTGACAAGAATACACCAACCAGAAAGGACAAATCGTTAATTATCAGCACAGAAAAGGGAGTGTTTTTTAAAGGGATTAACCTTGGACTATTATTATTATTATTATGGTTATATCACCACCCTAAAAATCTAAAATTAGTTGAATCCAATTGTATTAAAAACACACGTAAGATGAGCTCTCTGTAAACGTTTATTTTAATTCGGTTTGGACTAGTTTTATGTGGAATTTTCTCACTATAGGTAAAAACCTTCGTCTATATTAGATTTTCTAATAATGGAAAAACACACACACACAATAATCGATTTTTATTAAATGCCATCAACGATCAATTTTCGCAATCAAATATTTGCAAAATAAATATCATTTAATTGACGTTCAAAAGATCAGGACCTCTATACTGTCTATTCAAACTTGAACGATGTCGATTGAATTATTTGTTTGTAATCGAATCAATATTAATTAACTGATAATACATAATAATAATAATAATAATAACTTACCCCAATTCTTGCTAGTTCTACCTAAGAACTCTTTAGTTCGTGGATTATAAATGGCACGTTGGAAACTTTCCCATTTTGTTAAATTCTCAGGTTTTTGAAATTGAAAGCCCGGCATACCATTCTCATTCTCTTTACCAACCATTATTATAGCAAATCTAATCTAAAAAATTGCCGCTATTATTATTAATAATAAGACTGGTTATAGAAATTAAATAGCTTACATGTAATCAAATACCTGAATGTTACAAAATTGGGATCGTGTGCACACAACTACAACTTGTGAGCGCACTGCTGGCACTAACAGCACTGCTAAAGTTGCAATAATTTTATAAAAAGAACACGACTAGACGCGCACACATCCACACAATACACACACACACACACAGCGAAATACATAAATACACGTCTATCCCCGCAAATACATAGGAACAAAACATTAGATTACACTATTTGAAACAAATAGAGACACTATTTACACGTATTCTGTACTTGACTTAAGTAGCTTTAACGTTGAACTTGTTTGTGCGTTCGAACAAACTCAACCGAAGGTTATAGAAACCGCTTCAACACGTTTTCGATGTTTCAAAACTGTTGTTGTTGTTTTGTTATTATTATTATTATTATTTGTTTCGTGTTTTGTTTGGTCTTTTGTGTATACAGAAAAAGTTGTTTTGTTGCCCGTTAAAAGTCCCCACAACGGATGAAAGACTGTATTTGGTGCGCTGCGCATATTTTTATCGTTTTTCCTCAATCTTACAACTGATAACACTCAATATATATTATTATTATAGCCATTTTCAATCGTATATATCTAATCAATCATTTCCCCAAATCTGTACAATTAGAGTTTCATTTCCATGACTTAAGTTCCCGAAAAACACCGTAGAAATCGAGTAAGTAGACTTAAATATTTTCCTTTGTTGATTGCGTGCTCGACATTTCATCAGTTTATCGATCTGTATTGTTGTTAGACAGCAATTTTTGTCTTGTCTGTCCTTTCCGAGTAATTAATCGACGTGTTATAAGTATTGAGTAATATATCGACTTAGTACTGTAACACGCATAAAATGCAAAATTTATCCAAGAATTATGGATATTTATGCAAAATTTACTTGGAATTTTGCGTCAATGTAAGTATTTTTGTATCTATAAAATAGAATTGATCAATCGATAAACTATCTTTAATAATGGCGTAATTGTTTGGTTTGAGACAGGGTCGGCGCTAGGGTGGCTGGCGCCCCTTCCCCCCACAGATTGTGATGTTCTTGAACTCTAAATATCTATCTAGAGGGGATAAATACCCTTTTTATTTGATATAGTAAAACAAATTGAGAGTTAGACATGATTGTACCTACATCATATCACAGATAAATCGTCGATTTTTATGAAATCAACCAACGTCGAATATTTGACAAAATTCAAAATGACCAAAACGTCTATTCTGCTATATCTACTACACGTCTGTTTTAATTTGGACAACTTAACTACTTGTTGAATATTTGAGATTTCCTCGCTCTACTCTAATGAAACATAAAATTTCTAATGTTTCGCCAGTAAGACGATAAAAAAATCTCAAAACTTAATGAGTTTAACTAGTAAATCAAATTAACGAATCGATCTATAAATAATATTTATATCGGATAAGATACCCAGACGTTGTTATTGATGTGGAACGCCTCAAGGCAAGTCAAACAAACCGAAATAGACAGAATATACATGAGTCAAATCGGCCAAATCAAAGTAGACGACGTGTATGTATTGTTAATGCTCGTAAGCAAATTAACAAATACGCTAATAACGTGATAGATATTCGATCAATACATGAAATATCATTATGTTACGAGCTTACTATAACCGAATTCGTTGTTGAATAACACAGGATTTTCAATAATTAAACAGGTATTAATTAAATAATAATAATAATAATAAAAGATTGCTATTGTATTTTTTATAACACAAATAATCTAATGTCGAAAACCAACAATCGTAATAGTAATTGTAGAAAACCTAAAAAGAAACCTGATAAACCTAACAATACGTATATAAAAAAATACGTTTTCTTTATGAGTAAATCAAATGAAATTCTGAAACCTATCACTACATCTAAATGGAATCAATTTACATTTAGAATCTGTGAACATTTTAGAGATTGATAATGATAAGAGAGTTCAGAATTTGATTCGATATTATGTTAACAATTGGATACAAATGTTTCGTAGATATTTTTTTTTGTCAGTCAATTATGATGAATCACAGTGATCTTAAAAGGCAAATTAATTCGTAAAAAAAACAACCAACACACACGCTCGCACACCCCCCATAAAAATTACAATAATGAAAATAGTAATAAACAATAATAATTTAAATTCGAATATCCCCATTATTGATCTTTGTATAAATATCATTTGTAACTAATTCATAAGTGCCTTTATTAGTTAAATAATAAATATTATCGTTAATTACATTCGGATTGAAGCCTTCTTTTTGTAGATCATTCTTTTTCAATTTATATGTACCAGTTAAATCGATATTTATTAACAAACGTATAAATATTGGTCGAGCATATGATGGTAGTAATTTTTGTATATTTACAGCTAATTGTATTAAATCAATTGTCAAATCAGGATCATAAATCGCTGCCATACCGGCACGTCCTTCTTGTCCACGTATTTCCACACCATAAACAATAACATCTTTATATGAGATTATATTACTTAAAATCGCTTCAATTTCGGATGTTGATACATTTTCACCTTTCCAACGGAATGTGTCGCCTGTGCGATCTTTAAAATATAAATAACCAAATTCATCAGCTACCACAATATCACCTGAAACAATAATGTGATTATTATTACAAAAAAAAACAAATTGTTGCTATATAAAACACTGTAATAATAATTACCAGAAAGGAAAGCTTGATCGCCTTTATGGAACACATCTTGAACGACTTTCTTTTTAGAAGCTTCTTGATCGACATAACCCAGAAATGCTCGTGATGGATTATTTGGTATAATTTTACCAATAAACACACCGGGTTCATTTGGTTCACATAATATACATAAACCGCGTGCATCACGTATTGGTTCACCTGTTTGCTGATCAACTTTGATTATTGATATTGGATAGACTTGTGGTATTATACGTGATATAAAACCAATAGCACCAACCGTATTATCAGTATTTGCTAAAGAATAATGAATCATTAATTAATACAAATTGATTATCGTTTTTTTTAAATTGATTCAATTACTAATATTAGCATTGCCTTCTGTTGCACCATAAAATTCACCAACTTTCGGTATATTGTAACGTTCAACAAAATCGGTCCATATTTGTGGACGTAAACCATTACCATAAATCATACGTAAATTGTGTTGTGTATCTGTTGGTTTTGATGGTACTGATAAGATATATCGACACATTTCACCAATATATTGACCTATCTTTTAATTAAAAAAAAACAATTAATTAATTGATGGAGTAAACGAATAAAATTCAACTTACAGTACACTTATATTTCGAACAATCAATAAAATATGCACTAGCTGAAAATTTCTTTCTTATTACAATTGTTGAACCGTAAATGATCATTTGACCAACAGTCATACAACCACCAGCTGTATGATATAATGGTAACGGTGTATAATAACGATCATTATTCTTGAAACCTAATAACCAATGAATTGCGGCCGCTATGAAAATGTATCTAAACGTAAAAAAAAAATTATCAAATTTATTGAAAAATATATAAAGTTGTATTCAGTATATCGTCATCATCTCTAAATGTCATCAATCTGAATACAGCCGACCAACGCAGTGCCGACAAATCAATGACATTTGGAGATTATTGTTTACATATAGTGAATACTTTACCTCGAATTGCTGATAACGGCCGCTTTAGGTAAGCCTGTTGTACCTGATGTGTAAATATATAACACATGATCATGATGATTGGGTTTATCTGTAATTTGTGGTGGTGACGATGGTGCATCTTTGATTAAACTATCCAAATCTTGAAAACGTTGATCAATTATATTAACAGTTTTATTACAATTGAATTGATATAATGCAACTTTTGACTCAATTTGATCTAAAATCTCAACAATAGCTAGAAAAGAAAACGAATATTTTATTCAATTAACGTTTTTTTAATATTTATGTATTGAGAATTGTTAATTATGAATGGATTTAGAATCATTCAAATGTGGCATAATTGTTTTATATTCAAATGAATCTTTTTGTGTTTGATACATTGATTATGTTATAAATAATTAATTTTTATTGGAATCACTACCTTCGGTTAATTCACCACTAAAGATCACAGCTTGACTTTTCCCAATATTAATCGAATGTACTAATGGTGTTAGACGTTGATTTGTATTAATTAATGGTACAATAACACCTAATTTTGATAAACCTAACCATGCTGCTATAAATTCTGGTTTATTATCACAAAATAATGCAACTCTATCACCACGTTTATAACCATGACTTTTAAATACATTTGCAATCTTATTACTATACTCTTCCACCTGTAATCATATATCATCATAAAAATAATAATAATAACTGATGAATTATTTACAAATATAAATAATTACTTGAATAAAATCCCATTCTTGATCCTCAAAAATTATACAAGGTTTATGTGGATGTTTTTTAACATTCTCATGAAATAAATCGCTTAATGTGCGATTTTTTCGATCTAAAATTTTCACTTGTATTAAAAGACGACCATAACTGTATAAAGCCCTATGAGAAACAAAATAAAAATCTCAAGTTTATTTATTGGTTTCAAATATCTATGTAATTGAAAAATTGCCACTGTCATCATTTAACAAATATGTTAAACATTCGATAACATATACGTGTAGTATGGAATCAGGACCGTACAATGGAAAAACTGAGCTCGGATAGCCTAGTTTGTCGTCATAGAAATAACGAGGTATCTAATAAATTTCGTGAAATTCGGATTGGCGCCCCGAGGTCTGAGTCTCTCCCATTACATGGCCCTGTACGAATTAAATAATCAGCAAGGCAATTTTCTGTTATATGTTACCAATTATACTATAAACAAAAAGTAAAAAAATAATAATAAAATATATAGAGGTGTACCTGATGTCTCTGGGGGCAGTCATTAAGGCCACATAAACCCATTTCCATTTACCAGCAACTAAATATGCAACAATAACAACCAGCATTAATTGTATAACAAATTTCCATCCAAATAAATACCATATAATACCACCAAAACCAATTAAAAGTGATAATAGCATCAACATAATTATTATACGTTTAAATAATAAACGTATTGGATGACGTTTTTTTCGAAACGTTGTATTATTAATGATTTCTTGTTCACCTTGTTTCTCTGGTTGTTTGTAATTCTGTTCAATTTTTGTGTCTGTTTTATTATCGTTCACCTTCCCGCTCTCTAAATCAACTGCTGAATGACAATTGTTACCGGACTCATGAATCTGACAACGAAAACGTCAATTTTTTAATGAGGTTATGTGAACAACAAACAATTAAGTAGTGACATCTATCAATGAGTTACTATATGACTTGATACAGTTGAAGGAAATGTATAGTCTATCGAGCAGTTTAAGAGATTGACCGCAAGGAATCATTTTCACTGTGACTATAAAGCCTTAGAAAGATTTCAAAATTATTCACCTAAATAGAAAATCAGCATGTTCGAAAAAAGTGGGAATTTACACAGGATAAACGCCAAAGAGACTGTTCAACTTCATTTTAAGTATTTTGTTAAGATTTGCTATTTGATTATAAGTGTACGTTTAAGTCGTACTTAAACAGCAAATCTGTATCGCATAAATGTCTAAATTGTCTAAATGATGAAATATTCTAAACTTCTTGCATTGTGTTTTTTAAATATTGATGTAAATGAAAGTGAGCTCAATCAAGAATTGATACTTCTCCTCATCTAAAGTAAGTTTTCTCGAACACTGACCGAAATGCTCCATTTAGCTCAATTAAAACAAGGAATGGCGACGAAGCAATTGAGCTAGACACTGCACTTGAGTTGTGCCCTCTCTTGCTAATATACTCAACAGTATTAATCTGGATAGTTTTGTCATTTTCTATACTTTTCCAGGTCACAAATTTATTAATTTTCCTGGATGTAATGCAGTGTATCCAACGCCAGTTCTTCAATTAGGCGATCTAAATTGCTTTTTTGCTACAAGGCTCTGCATTAAGTACCACTTTTAGATTATTTAATGTCTACTCCGAAATGCCACGCAACATGTTATTGTATGAGTCTCCTTTATTTTCCAGGCTGGCATATCTTCATTAAGACATTTGTGAATGTACTCTTCACTGCATTAACTGAGAGACTCCTACTTCTAAAGATGGCCACATCTTTTCGCTTATGCAGAACAAGAGTCGGGAGATAGTTTGGGTGTAGGGGTCTATACACGAAAGTCACCAACAGTAGAAGAGTTTGCCAATTGTTTTGCTAACAAATGCCAAAACTGAAGAGTAAGGGATCTGCACACGTGGGACTGCGCGTGTAGATCGTGTGTTTGTGTGTATCGCAGCCCCCGATTTTTATAATACTGTCGCGTATAACTAAAAAATTAAATGGAATTGTGAAAACGTATCAAAATTCTTTATTCTTTTTAAAAGAACTTTGTAAGAGTTAATAATAGCAGGACTACTTCTTCGTTTGAAGACATTTTTGAGCGAACGTATTATAGGATTTATATGCGAGGTTACCTAATATAAAGAAATACGCGAATGGCACTATGCGAAAATCGACATCCGATACATATCGTCAATGAATGCGTATTTAAAATTCCGTCTATCACAAACACTCCCATAGTCCCGCATTCATTTGTGCGTTCCAAAGAATGGCATTTGAAATATTTAATCAGGTAAGAATAAACAGCCCATTATCATTTTACATTCCGGTTTTATCGCCAATGAAATATCTTGACTGTAGATATTTGTTTTATAAATTCCAGAATTGGAAGTTGCACGAGACGAAGGTGACGCAGAAATTTGGGGAATATATTAAAACAACAAACTCACATGTCCAATTCCATTTGTTCAAATAGTGGAGACAATATGGGAACCAAACCAATATTTCTTTTCTTTTTTTTAGTGAAAATAACAAACTTGAGTATAAAGACGTAACAGTATACCTTACCAAGGGCGGCAAATACCCTAGTTCCGGTTCTATTAGCTAGCAGAACAACTCTTATGGTCAACTCCTAGAGTTAAGTTTCGGTAAGAACTACACAAGCAAATTTAAGGGCGTCTCTTGAGCTACTTTCACTAGGGTGCGATGAAGCGGAGGGGATTTTGCAATAGCCAATAGTATTCAACTCCAGAAACCCAAGAAATCATGCAGTGGCGGCGACAAAAAATTCTTAATATATTTTCACGAAAATAAATTATGTATGTCACATTTGCTAATAAATTTTAATTAATATCATATTCCATTAATCTATCATTTTTGTCACCATATGCCAAAAATATAAAATCAACGAAACTATTGAGTAATTGAGTGCGGAATGCACGGCACTGGCAGGCAAGGGTAGGTGGGTGGAGCAATGGGGCAAGTGGGGATGACGACCTTCTTTCTAACGGTGTATTTCTTACTGAAATATCACTATAGCTCCATCGAAACACTCGAACAAGGCACAAAACGAGTTTATTCAATCAATCAACAAACATAGGTACCTTTCTGTATTAATTCAGGTTGTGACGTAGAAAAATTCGACCCGGGGCACGAAGACTTAGAATCTCATGTCAAATTCTTTATGGCACATATTTCTATCAGGAATTTTTGTTGCACGTTGAATCTTTGAGCGGAGATTTCATACGATTCTTTAAACCGAATATGTGCGGATGCGAAAAAAAAACAGATGCCACTTAGTATTTTTGAGTGCTATAACGCATGTGAGAACAATTGTTTCGTCTTTTTTGGCAAGAAAAAGCAGAAATGCTCTTCTATAAATCCCGGTGTTTAGTTTTGAAATTATTGTTATTAATCAATTATTAGTAATAACTATTGTTAACATAATTGTTTAATTCTTTTTTATATCAATTGCAAATGACTAATTACTCATTATTTGTTGTACAATTGCCATCTGTCTCAATTAATTTATGGTCAATTCATATATTTTATTCAATTATCAAATACAGTTAGGCTGCGATCACTTGGCCTGCTTGGCTTTAAGACTATAAAATTCTTAACAAATTGTGTTAACCGACATAATCGAACTGTAACAAAACATTTGACTACCTCTAAGTCAAGTCGGCCATCTCAAAAGTGGACAGACTATAACTATTTATTGAAAAAATTAAAAAAATATATATTCCTAGAAATCTGTCTATTTTGTATCGAATTTAATTATTTTCAAATATATTTAATGTAAATTTATTCACATATTTGGGTAAGACAATTCAAAAAAAAAACAACACGAAAAACAAAAACTCGACAACTAATAAACACATAAATGACGTTAAATTCTGTTAGAATAGTACATAGGTCGAGGTCTTTTACAATGCTTTTATCGTTCACCTGTCTTTATTAACTATAAAAATTAAGACATTGTGATTAAATTAGCAATTGCAAAATTTGCAAACAACTTTATGAACCTATGTGAAAGGAAAATTTTGTTGAATTTTAAATTACTGCTTTATAGTAATCTTTTTTTATATATATTTGAAAAAGAACAAACAAAATTAACATACAAAAAAGCCTGCATTTTGATTCTGTTTTAACAAACAGACCTTGATTGCACCGAAAGAACATGAACTTTTGTTTAAAGTTCGATATTCGACAATAAATAATAATTATTGTACGGTAAACTATCTTCAAAGATAATAAAAAAAATTAATTAATTAATTAATTAAACTCACTAAACTAATAAATGTATTCATTATTATTAGAAATTTTTCATTCTACTAACATAGAAAATTTGTAATTACACTTTCTGATGGCATCATTTCATGTCTGTAATTTTATAAAATTCCTAAATGACCTTAATTTTTAGTGGAAATTGTAATGAATAATGATTATTTATATAAGATTCATCTAATGAATTGGGGTGGTTTTATGATGATGATTTTAGATAAATTATTAGAAAAAAAGAAGCTAATTACATACCTTACCATCACAGCAAGTCTCTGTTCTCATTTTCTTTGCTAAAAAATTCTCCCTTTGAACAAGCACAAAATCAAACACATATTAATAACTATCCGGATAATTAAGAAAAACAAACTTTCTCAATACAAAATTTATAAAACAGAAACAAACAAGGTACGATGAAGATGTGACTGTTATTTGTTTCAGTTACAGTATGAAATGGTGGAAAGACGGATACTTTCTATCAACAATTGCCCCTCCAAAACTTAGCTTCAACACAATTATCTGACTTTATGTTACAACAACTATAATACGGTATTGTTGGTTTTTGTTGAAATTTATTGAATCAAAGAAGAGAAAGGTACAAATTTACCTATGTAGAAAGCATGGTTTATGTCTATTATTTCTGCCTGTTATCTGTATCTAATACCATGAATTAAAAATAGTCGGAAGTGGATTTGTTTTCAAATAAAATGTTAAGTGGAACATTCGAATTTACGAAATTATACTTCATCGAATCGTACACGATTTACTTGACTTGAATTAAATTATCTCGTTTACTATTGTGCAAATCTATGTTGGCCAAGTCAAGATAGATGAAGTTTACGAAATAGAGATTAAGATCTGGATTGTTCAAGAATATTAATCACTCTCTAAGTTGATCATATAGAAAATAATTATTAAAAATTAATATTGTAATAAACGGGACGTTCATTGAACTGAATTGTTTCAATCATTGAAATACAGTACAATATAAACTGTATTTTCGTCTTTTTAATTATAAAGGAAATACCAGTGTGAATTGTATACGTTTTATTTAATGTGACAAACTAGAATTTACGTCGATAACAATCGACAATATTTGAATAATTAATCAGCCAATATTTTCCATTGAATTCTAATAAAAAAAATTGTTATTCGTAGGTACATAATATTTTACACAATTTAATGTATTTTTCTGTACGATTATCCGAACTAATTGGGGACAAAGTATAATACCGTAGGTATATAATTAAGCATGGACGAACGTGTCCACTTTATTATTACAATTGAGTTTAAAAATGGATTGCAAAACGTGTGGAATGAGTGCAATAATTAATTGAATAATTGCCAGCTCTCAATCAATTTGCATAGATTAATATCAAGAAAACAACAAAAACAATAACAACATTAATAAAATATTTGAAAACCGATTACACCAGTATCAGGGAATTACTTGAATTATTAGAGTTGATAAGCATTCTCTCATTAGCAGTTCATGCTTAAATTTGATTATAATTTTTTTAAATTACATAAGCCAATCTATATAACACAGTAATCATAAAACAATATAATTGCTTTCTACTCAATTGTTGTTATTAATGTTTAATTAGTTGTAACAGACAACATGGTCAAGGACAACAGCGAGTTCAAAAAAGAACAAAACTATTGTTACTTACAGATTTATTTAACATTCAATAACTGTGCTTCAATATTGTTGCAATATTAAATTATTTTAAAAAAACTCACCTATTTATTGTTTTATGTGTTTCTAATTAAAAACAAAACCCACTAAAACCCATCAAAACATCTCAAAAATTGGATTGGATTCAAATTAGATTTGTTAATAGAACCTGTTCTTTAGGAGCAACTTTTTATATACATAAATTATTAAAAAAAAAATGACGTCAATATAATTAAGAAAACAAAAGAAAAACAATTATATACCGAACGCCGTTTATTTGAATAGTAGAGGATTAGCATTTTAGAAAACTTTCATCTAATGATGGATAACGTTCTAAATGAATACCAAATCTGAAACAAAAAAAAAACCCTACAAATTAGAAACAATTTTGTGTTTTTTTTTGTAAAATAGATTCAAAATTACTCTTTAAAAGCTTCAACAACTGCATCAGCTTTTGATGGTTCCGAAACAATAGCCGTTTTAATTCGATTAACATCAAATAATGGTAATAGATATTTCTGTGCAACACGATTCAGATCATCAGTTGTAACATGGAAAATTTGATCCATTAGAAGCCTAAAAAAAAATTTTTTAAATTAACAATTAATTATTGAATATTTTAATAAAAATTAATCACCGATTATATTTATAATCGGTATTTTGGAAATATGATAATAATGATAATTCAATAACATGTCCGATTGTTTTCTCTTGATCAATTAATTCAAATATTAATGAACTTTTAGCTGATTCAATTAAATTCTTATCAAATTCTTTATTTTCTATATGTTCATTGATAATTTGTTTGGCTTCATTATAAGCACCTATAACATTAGTGGCACGTGAAAATACCATATATAATAAACCATCTTGTGGTGATATCATTAATGTGTAACCGTAAGCATAGCCTTTACCGCGAATTTGACGCCACATTGGTCCCTAAAACTCTCACATTAATCAACACAAATAATAAACAAATTACAATCATAATTACTTCAGCTTGTATTAAATATTGTAAATAAAGCATTAATGCTGGTAAATCTGGATCATTATATGAATTAATCGATTCAACAGTTTGATAGAAGAAACTTGATTCTAAACATGCCATACCAATAAAACAACCTTTTATATCATCACCATTAATCATTTTCAATAATTGATAATCAGGTATTGGATGTAATTTTTGTTGATTTTTCACATAATTCTCAGGTAATAGTTGTGTAATTAATAATTGTTCTGGTTTATCTAATTTCTCTAAATTGCCCATTATATGTAAAATAATATTCTTCGGATTTGTTAAATTTGTCCAAATATTTTCACATGTTTTTATTATATCTAATGCATCATTATCATTTGATAGTTTTTGTTGTAAATCAATTAGAAATTTATTTTGTAATAAAATACTATTATTATGTATATTACTATTTGTTATAAAACGTAATTCGTGCATTGCATACCGTGCCATTTTACGTCCAGAACGTTTTATTTCCGATATAGCATTATTTATTTTCATTGATATAATTTTGAAACGTTCAATTGTAAATACAACATTATAAATTATATTATGTAACCATTCTATGCCTTTTTGATAGTTTTCTGGTATTAATTGGAACATTATTGATATTGTTGTTGAATATGGGCCACAATTAAATAAACCTGTACTTGATGTAATACCAAAAAATGCATTTGACGCTAATGTATCTTTTTTTAATTGTTCAACAACAATCTCATAAGGGATAATATCATTATTTTTACGTATTGGCGAATCAAATAATGATTCTAATATTAATGGTAAATACACACGAAGATCTTCAGGTATTGCACTACTATCCAATAAGGCGTATATCTAAAAGTTTTATCAATTAAAACGGGCTTAATGTACAGAATACAAGAAACTTACGTAAACAAATTCAGAATTAACATCATCGAAACATGTGAAAACTGGTGTATTCGTTAAATCAATTCGTTGATTAACATCAGTTAAATCAGTACGATATCGTGTAATATTGAAGAAATTAATTGAATTAAAATTTGGTATTGGTACAGATGTTAACATATCAATTGGTGGTTCTCTACTATTGTATTCAATTGCATTTTCTAGAATTTTCTCACAATTTTTCAAACCATCATCACCTAATTGTTCAATTTGTTTTTGTACACGTTCGGCTTCATCTTTGGCCATTTGTTCATGTTCATTTTTACTTGGTATACATTGTATTGATATATAATTATTATTAATTAAATATTTTCGTATCAAATCAATCCAAAATGATTTTGGTTCTTTCAATAATTGATCAAGATCAATAATTGGATTTAAACGTTGTTCAAACTAGAAATTAACAAATTATTTTTGTAATTCAATTAAATTAATGAACAATTAAATCTTACATCTTGTTTTGTATTTCCATACAATATTTGCCCAATTATCATGAAAGCCAAACTGAAATGTGGACTATTTTCTAAATTACTTAAATACTCTAATTTACTTCGTTGTAAAACATTTTCTAAACGTTCCATATTTACATCATTATTATTAACAATATCTTCAAGGATATTTGTTAATTTTGGTTTGATTTCCGGTAGTTTCTTAATTGGTACATTTTGAAATAATAAATAAATACAAGATATCGAATTTTCGACAATATTATAAGCAACATTACTAGCATAAGGATCTTCAATTTCTACAAATTCCTTCGGTAATGTGTACGTAGAAAATTCAGTTAGATATTTAAGAAATAGTCCGAGTGCCGTTAATGTATATTGTTCAGAAACCGCACTAGGTCCCCGCCAACCTACACAATACAATCCATTCATTTCCTCATCAGCTGGATATGGTATAATTAAGTCACGTGATTCAACTAATGGTGATACAGGTGTTTGCCATGGTCGTATAAAATCACCACGATCACCTTTTAATAAGATTTTCTCTTCTAAATTTTGTAATGATTTAAATATTGCATTGTGTTTAATTTGACCAGTAATGATAATTTTTAAATTTTCTGGACGATAGAATTTTTTATGATAATCACGTACTTTTTGATTATTTGTTGATTCACGTAAATTTCTCATAATACCACCAGTTTCTGATGAATATCCACAATGATCTGGATACATTGCTTTTGATAGATTTAAATGTAAACGTGATTCCGCACTGTTTTCACGTCCTTGCATCTCACAATAAACAACACCAGCATCATCACCTTGTGGTGTTATATGATGGACTTCAGTTACGAAACCTTCATCCTACAAATTTGGCAGAAATTATACGAATTTTTCTAATAGAAAAATCAAATAGAGATTTACAGTCAATTTTGGATACAGGATATGATCGAGAAATATTGGCATTAATGCTAAGAAACCATCACTACCAGCTGTTTCCATTGTATAACAAGTGTGATCTGTATCAGTCCAGGCATTAGTACCAGATGCTAAACATCGGTTTGCCAATAAATCTAAAACACCCTTATATGGGTAATCTTCACTCCCTAAAAATATCAAATGTTCCAACGTATGTGGCAGACCATCATCATCAAATGCTTCAGTAGCTGAAAACATTTATCAATAAATCAGAAAAATTGTCATTTGTAAGTGATTAATGTACCTAGGCAGAAATACCCATTTACTATAGGACCATCAACTTCAGCCACAATCACTGTTAATCCAGTGAGTCGTGATTTATATTCAAATACTGGTACTTTATTGAACGCTTGTAAACAATTAATTAATGCAAAACTGCCAGTTTCCATCGGAGGAGTGACATCCACAGGTATTGGAGACATTATTGCAATTTTACAATTCTTCTAAATAAACTTTTATTTATTTTTCTTAAACTCTCTTATCTTATCAACAACTAAAACAACATCAATTGCGCCCAGTTACTACTAATTAACAGGTAAATAATTAGAAAGTAAAAACAATTATTTTTGGTATTTAATTCGTCGGAAAATTTTGACAAATGACAGATATGACAAGGAATCATCTACATACCTCATTCTTTAGTGCGTAACTCGTATGTGTTTATCTCTTTTCGTCAATTAAAGCGAACATTCTCCTATGGCTAAATGTAGTTTCTACCAACCGATTGAAATTTCCCGTTATCCAGATCGTTGTGTGTATTGTTAGTTGTCTACCTAGTAGTTGTTGAGTCTTTTATTCTTGAATAAAATTGAAAATTTCAATTCATAAAATGTTAAATGTTTTTTTTTATTACATCTTTTATGGAATTAGAGATGGTTTCGGTGGATTATTCACCCTGAAAATCAACAAATTAGAGTTGGTGTCAGCCATATTTCAGGTGAAGGTCATGTATAGTTCGTTCACTGTTAGGGTAGCATTCAGAACAAATCGTTGGTTAGGTCGACTGGATCCAAATATATCTGTCTTAAATAGATAGAAATACAATTATCTATAAGTACTGAATTTTACAACTCGTAAATTTTCCTCCAAATAACAGTTTGATTTTTTTTACACATTTAATTATTGATTTAAAAGTTTGAGCAGCCGTGTTGTAATTTGATGGTGTATTGTTAGTTGCCAACTCAATAGAAGTTAGAAAAGATGGAAAATGTCTTCTATGAACTGATTACACATTACATATTTACTATATAGAAATAATTCCTCTCAATTCTTCACACGCAAAGCTGAGAATCAACAAATTCGAGTTGGTTCTATCATCTATATTTCAACTGAAGATCAAGTATTGCTCGTTCACTGTTACGCTTGATTTCACAATACACAATGATTAATGAAATTAAAATTGTAAATTTCCTCCCTATTAATTGTGTGTCTTTTTTGACACCAAATATATGCAAAGATTATTTGTTACACTAAAATGTTAGAGAAACTGTATTGCAGTGCCAATATGCAATTGTTGGTTGCCTACTCAATAGATGTCAGAAAATATCTAAATTGATTACATTGGTTAGTGTTTTATATAATTTTGAAATAAAATATAAACTGTTCCTAATAATATTCGATCCATTATATTGAAACGGGTTTTCTCAATTTTCTGTTTCCACATGGTCCCAGGGACAGCGCCTCCATTGGTTAATTTAATCATTACCTGTGTCCTTTGGTATTTTTGTTAAAGTTGCGTGCGCACTAGATTCCATCTGTTCTCATTCTAATCTTTATCTCTTTCCATCTTAATAAAACTGATTGAAACAGAGAATTGATGTATGTTTTCGGGGGTGATATACACACACACTCATACACGTACTCAGATCAGTGTTGGGATTTTCATGAAATTTTCAGTCTGAAATGAGCGATGTTGTTGTACGTATAGTTGGAATTTCAATGGTCCCGGTACTGTGTTTTTGCTAAATCAAAACGTTATCAATTATAAAAGAATTTTTTTAAATTAATTTTGCGGAATTTAGAAAGAAAACCTAAATAATAAAAAAAATAATAAACATGCATCGTCAATATTTGTGTGTTTTATTAATTTTATTGTTTTCATTGTGTTGTCATCAGTGTTTAGTGTTTGCAAAAAATTTCGAAAATCTACGTTACAAAAGGACGATCAACAATAATAATAATAAGAATGATAATAATTGCAATGATGTCAAATTGATTTTTCAATCATGGAATATCAGTCTTCCCCCACAAGATAACAATGCAAAAGGTAATAATTCTAACAATAAATAACAATAAATTATATAAAAAAAATAATGTATATACAGTTATTAATAATAACGTACCTACAATCATCTAACGGTAGGTTAGTTATATTTCCTATAACCCACCTTATAAATGGCGAATTTCTATGGGACACACGATACATAATGTAAATTCATTTTTTAGATAGGCACGAGTGTTTTTCAAAATAAAATCCATTCTAGGCTATCATTTAATAAATATAAACCGACTAAGTAATTCAATTTCGATAAAAGATAACGTTTAAGAATAAATAATGGGAATGGCAACAACAGATTCGTCGGTATTGCATCTTTTTTTTTAATATCTAATTTCTTCCCCGATTTAGATTCATTGTCGTGTTTTATTCATTTTGATTTTGCTTAATTCCTTGTCTTTGATTTGTTATTATTATTATTAATTATAATAATAATAGTAATTAGATAGTATAAATGCAAATCAACATCCACTTGAAATTCATCTCTCTATGTACAGACATATCTACCTATTTATTTATTAGAATTATGATAACAAGATCATTAATGTTAAGTAGTACAATTAAAATTACATTCTAAAAGGCCTGTGCTTTATGTTTTATAATAAATGTTTATAATTGGGGAAATATCAAATATAATTTATAACTAAATGGTGCTATTTTCACATTTACATTAATCTATTTCGTTGTAGATGTTTCTGTAATTGTATTTATTATTATAATGTTATATATATATATTTTTTGGAAGTATATGTGCGTTTGCACACACAATAATTTTAAGTGATATACAAATTTTTGCCATGACATCATGACTTTTATTTATCAATGAGAAAATTTATATTTTATAACAACTATAATAATCAGAATATTGTTTGAATATATAATGGATTTCAATTTTTTTCTGTGTGATTAAATTAATTGAGATCAGGGTCATTGTACGTTTAGAATAAAGAAAGAAAGCAAAAAAAATCACCCTTTACTTCAATTCTATGCCTATACGTTTACATACAGAGTGCTTCACATAAGAGGATCCCTTTGTGTTGGATTAGAACTCTTATTACCACTCACCAAAAATATTTGAAGGATTAAAATAGAATTATAATTTTAATCCTTATGCGAAGCATTCAATTGTGTGTGTGTGTGTGTGTGTAACGTTTGCAGGTAGAGAATTCTTTGTAAAAATGTAATTTCGTAAAGTTTCAGTTGAATGTATAAAAAAAAATCCTCGATTTTTTTGAGCAATTTTTGTAGGGTTATTTTAAAATATTTCGTTTTCTCTTATTGATTTTTCACGTGAATATCGTACATAATTTGACCATGACTGAAATAGATTTGTAAAATCAAGATTATTCACATTTAGCGAATGATACGATTTAATCAAATAAATTGCTGTTGTTTTGGCACACTCAGTTATACTTGAGCTGCACGGTTATAGGTACAAAAGCTGTCATTTGACATGATACATGTTGTTACAGTTTTTAACAGCGAAATATGTCAATTATAGATATGATTATGGTTTGTTTGGAATCAGTTCTACATTGTCCTATTATGATTGCAAGCACTAATAGCGAAATTTGGGGATAATGGCTGATGTACGCTAACATTACACTATTTCAATTGTATATTGATTTATTAATGAGTGTATTATCGAATGTTCTATTTGTAGTGTAGCGTAGCTTTGAAAGGGCGCGCTTACACGTGAAGTTTTGTTATTTTCCAATTGAAAAACCATCCTTTTTTCTACGTCTTTGTAGTACATATACAATCTTCTATAAGATTATATGGAATTTGATAGTTCATGTTTTATAGCAAATAGAATACGTTCAATTTTAACCACATTGTGGTGTGGTTCAATAAGATAAAACTATATGATTATAACCGTTTCTGTCTTGGTAAGTTTTGTAAAATGATAGTTGATTCGTTTACACAACAGCATTAGGCCCATTTTACACTAATCGATTGTTTTAACAGTACAACGTCTAAAGACCTGTTCACACGCAGCGAGTCTTTTGCTAGATCGAAAGATCTTCGGCGAAATGAATCACATAAAAATTAAATACGTTTATGAGTTGGCGAGAATGCGTTTACGCTTGACGAATAATCTGGCACGAGAAACTTGCGGAATGTTTATACCCTCAATAATGTTCTCTAAAGCCCCGTCCAGATCTATGGAATGCTCACGAAATCGATGAATGGCCTTGCATTCGCTTGTGTTCCGCTAAACAAAGATTTGTTTTTCCACTCCACACTATGGAAACACGATCAAACGCGAACGATTGATTTTCTTTTCAAATACCGACAACTATCGGATCGAAGTTCAAACCATCCCTTGGCCTTCGTTCGCATTCGATCACGTTTGCATTACCGTCCACACTATTTTTACATTTCCGATTGTACCCATTCCTTCGATAGATGAGGATGGGGCTCAAGTTTCCATCTATTGTATAGTTGGGCTATTTTCATTTGATTAACTTAAATCTGGTGATACATTAGTGAGCCGAGGCTCTGTAATGTAAGGCTCGCCGAATGATCGTAAAATTTTTGTTGAAGAGCCTACTGTTAACATCTGACGATCCGTTTTTGAGTCGAGCATGCCAACATCAAGAAAATAATACGCTAAATGAAAGTACATATCGAAATAACTACACAAATTTGCAATTTTCTGGGGAAGGCCAACAGGAAATCTTACTGCAAGCATGTTACATTACAGACTCGGCTCGCCTAATGAATTATCATTTTATTATTCTCAACTATTCACGTTTAAAATTGGTCAAGTCAAAATAGACATGCTGTAGATATTTATCCAATACGATCTTGAGGCTCAATGACGTTGGAGTTTATTAATTACTCGTGTAAATCTGTACTAAGCGAATAGGCAAGTTTTACATAGCTCCGTATAATCGACATTCGGTGAACTAGTAGTTGCAACATGATTACTTGCGCACAGCAGTGTATGCGGAAAGCTTTAGAGATTTCGTTAATCAATCTCCAAATTTTAAAAGTAGAAATAAATGCGTTTTTTTTACCTTAAAATCAATTTCAAATGTAATTTATTGATATTTACAAATACAATACAGAAATGAAAGAAGAAGAAGAACAGGGACAAAAATATTGTAATCTAGAATTATTTTTAACTAAAATTGCGGTTATCAAAATTTTTATTTGTTTTTTTATTGAAACTTGCCCTCAATTGGATGAAATTTTAATAATTCCATCAGATTGTAAAAGGTCATAATTACATATTGTAAAATATTTATTTAGTGTGGAAAATACAGTTTGGCTATTTAATAATTTGCTTTTATTTTATGGAAAATTTAAAATTACCAAACGCAGTTGTGTTTGGCAAATAAAATCAAACAGAACAAAAATAAAACTCTACAAGTACTGAGTTAATTATAAAAAGGGTGTGTATGTGTGTATTCCCTTTTTAAATTTGAATTATGAGATGAAACTTCTGTTAACACAATTTTTTGTTTTTGTTTGATATATCTGATTTCCGCTTTTTTTCTGTCTTCCTTGTTCTTCTCATGTTCATTATTATAACATAATTTTCGTGAAAATCTCACTTAAAGCTGTGTGGCAATCAGATTTTCCTTGTAGTTTTTCCAATAATATTATCATGATTAGGTAGCTGTCAGCTACAGGTTGTCAATAATGATTTTACATTATTAAATACAATAATTGGAAATCCTGACGAAATTTATTTTTAATTATTATTTTTTTGGGTTAAAATCAAAGTTCGTCTATAAATAGAGTGATTTATGTTTTGTTTATGAAGTAATTGTTGCAATTTTTATTTCGGCTTTAATTAATTAATCAATTAATTAAGATTTGATAATGTAAAATCAAAATCACGTTCTTGGAAAAACCGTAAAAAAAAACCGTTTGTATGCATAAACACAAATATTTAACAAAAAAAAATCCTCTGTTTATTATGGTGGATGATTCAGAATAATCAGTCATTGTAATTGTAAAAAACATTTGGAAGATCGTGTTACATTTTAAATGATCTCATTTTTAATTAAATTAATGAATCACAAGTTTATGCTATTTTTCTGCAAATCAAGACAAATATCTCAAATTACATGATCTGGTTATTTCAACATTACCATTAGATAAACAGGACCGGTATAAGAATAAGACTGGTGTCCGAAATTGATGAGAATTTCAATACAGAACGAAAAATTTTACGAAATCGTCGACCGTTCTTCTTAGGGGGGCGTTTTCGCCTCGTATGCTTGCTTTTTAGTTTTTCGCACTTTTTAAGGATTTATTTTTTCTGGAACACATCCAACGACTAATTAAAACAATGCCTTATTAAAGCGACTAAATTCGTAAGGAAATCAGTTATTCACAGATCCAAAACTGATCGTGTTATGATGGTGAAACAGCTGTGTCTGACCTAAATGTAGATGCAGCAAGGGCAATAGTAAATAAATTGAATAACAGATTTATTGCATAAAAAATAACCGTATTGTTGCTACCCTTGCGAAATTCGTATGCACATCTGATAAACGAGCATTGATTTGCTGCTACTGATCGGTACCTTAACCGAGAACTGCTTGTTTGTGTTCGATCTTATTTCTGATCTTAGTTTAATTCACGAGTGTGTCTAGCAAACAAGAAGAAATGGAACATGTTAGCGTTTGTTTCCATCCACGCATCTTCTACGACTTTCTGCCATTTTTCTCAATTTCTAGACTAGTTACAAAATCATTTCCACTTGGTTAATTAGTTTTTAGATGTACATCAAATAAATCCTGGTGAGCTTGTTTCGATTAGTTATACTAAAAGGAAACAACCTGTATATAGATTTTCCATCAGTGTGTGTATACAGACAATAGAATAAAAAAATTCAAGATCCGTGTTAACATATCGTATTTAATCAAAACTGAGTACCGGTTATTCAATATCCATATATGGTTGTTAACCTGTATGTATACACATTTAGAAAACGGCAAGGTGCTGTTTCTTACAAAATAGTCGTAGGTGTACATTGGTTTTTACAGTAAAATTATGGATATTAAGCTTTCTATCTTTTCTATTAATTAATCATTTCAGAAAAAAAACTAATCAAAACTCTTTTCTAAATAAAACTAATTAGCTCTCATTGAATTCTATATCCAAAGGCGGAAAAAATTAAAAAAATTAAAACACAGTTGTTGTTGTTGGTGGTTGGTGTTGTTGTCTGCTATTTTGTTATTTGCATCTTTATTTTATTTTACGTAAGACGAGAGAGAACCTGTTGTAGAATGTACAACACAACAGCACAGTCAGGTCAACAGTTGTTTGTTTTTTTTGTTGTTTCTTGCCTGTGTTCATTAACTTGCTCTTTTATGAAACAAAAAAATTACGATTATTTTCCTATAAATTTTTATCGATAACAATGACTCGTATTTTTGTTTTCTTTCATTTATTATAATTAATTATAAATTAGAAGAAGAAATAAAACAAAACAAAACAGTCAATCAAGTATATTGGAGACTATGAACTGTACAATTCTTTATAATAACAATAGAGTTTTTTTTTATTATTATAATAAAGACGTCACTTATATTTTATATTGGATTCGATTGGCGTTTTATTTATAAAATTCTTGAAAGTCGATGGGAAAATCGCCTTAAATTTAATAATTTTTATTTTCGTTTATCATTATTATTATTAGTATAAGTGAAAACAAGAAAATGTGAAACCAGATCGCCCACTCAATTTCTACGCGTCTTGTTTTATTATTATTTAAAAAAATCTTTCGAAAATTATTTAAAATGAAATCTTATGAATCCTGTTGAGATGCTGTTGTTCATTCAAATTTTATTTAATTTTTGTTTCGTCTCATCTCAAATCTCAAACACATCATCCCAAAAAAAACATTGATTATTCGTTCTATCTAATATCATTTGTTGTGAAAGTATTCGTGGAAAATGCCGATAATCGGTAAGAAAAACCTACTGTATATACATAGATAATGTTACAGAAATATATAAATAAATACTTGAAAAATTGTATGGAGAAAATATTAAAAAAAAGTATATTTACAATTTAAAATAGTTTGTTTAAAAATACAATCATAAACATCTACACTGCGTCGATGTTGATTTGGTCGACTCGACATGGAAGAATTAAAAAGAGATAATTGTCTGTTTATATGTACAAAAGAATGAGAGAAGAGCAATGTTTCTGTGTTATTGCAAATGAATTGCTTGATGAACAATGGAAAATCGCGATATTTGCTGTATTCTTTCTGTTCTGATAGAGTTTTGTGTGAAGAACAACGGGTTAAAAGGAGCGTCTACATCTAACGAACGGGCACGAATAATCACAAACAAACAGAAGTAAGTGATTGTCTTCACGTTCATTCGTGTTGCACTAATTTCAAGTTTCTATTTATATGATAAACAAGAAATATCAACACACCGCACAAACTCGCATGAATGGTTTCCTTTGAAGTACGCACAACAGGCAGATGGCGGGTCGAAACGTTCGTTCGCTTTCGTTCATGTTTGTTCGTTAGATGTGTACATAGCCTTAGTCCTCGATTCCACTGTACAGCCTTATTAAACCATTTTTTCATTGTTTGTACCACAATAGAGTCAAGTTGATCAAGTAAAAATACTTAGTGTATGTATGATACATCATATTGATTCATAAATTCAATTTTTATTTGATAAAAATAGCCAAAGACGGTGTTTATTGAATAACAATTTTTCTACATCAATTTGCATTAAAAATTGTCCTCAATATTAAAGTCGATTGAACAGGACCATATTTATGATTTAACTCGATCTGACCTGACCTGACTAGATTGATTCTGAGGCGGTAATAATTTTGAAATAATTTGAATAAAATATCGTCCTAATTTTTGAATGCATCTGATACGGTCCTGATGATATTACAACTTCATTTTCAAATATCCTTGCAAATAATTTGCTACGATGGCAATTCCTTTTTATTATGAGATATTAACACAAGTAAACTTCCAAAACAGCCGCGTTCGTAAATATTTACCATTCCTTAAATTAGAGAAGAAAACAAACAAAGGTTGTTCCCTGAAATTGAAAAATTCGCGATTTCACTAAAATTATGGTTAATTCAATATTTATTCTCCCTTTCTGTGTTATCTTTCCCATTGTCAGCGACTACGTACCACATTTTTACAGTACACCATTCAGGACCGTATTAAGTATCATATTTTAAACAAAAATATTCAAAATAATAAAAATTCAAGGTTTATTGTTGAAATTACCTTGCCAAAATCGATAATGTTTCTTTCATATAAGGATAAATGGGGGGGGGTCAAATTTTCCAAAAATGTCCATCCACAAACATTCCAAATTAGGGGGCGATAAACGATTGTTTGTTTGTTTATTTGAATTTGGCTCAAAACATTTATTTGGTGGTGTTCCTATTTGTTGAATATTTCAGTGAACTTCTCTTATACAACAGAAAAATCAATAAATGGACTACAAACATACGTATATATATACCTATGAAAAAGGTCGGGAAATTTTATATGTGTAAATATGCAAATAATTTGAACCTAAAAAAGATTACAAAATTTCAACAAAAAAAAAATATGGAAATACAGGAAAAAGGAGACATTTATGCAATCAAAAAATAAACATTTCCTTTTATCTATAAACAAACACTTAATTGTAGAAATATGGTTATGAATACATTTAAAATATAAAAAAAGTATAGGATAACATTCTTTTTTTGCATTCAACATTTGATTAACTCAATCGCATTGATTTGTATCTTATTTAGAGGATAATTGTTGAATGATTATTTATTTTATTTTTTTTAACGCTTTATATTCGTTTTATTATCCACGTATTAATAATAATCTAGATAGTGATTAATCTGTCGTCGATTTGACAAAAATAATTTTGAGAATAGATCTGGATATTATATGTGGCTAAAAATATCTTCCAAGTCTCGATAGTTTATTTATTTATCAATATAACGTGTAATATTTACTTGAATTATTAGAAATATTTTGATACGTTGTTGTATATAAGTATTTATTAGTAATTGGAACGCCTTCATTGCTGTAACAATAGTTACAGAACGTGATTGAAATAAATTGGTGTATTAAGAAAACAAAAACAAATAGAAATGAGTGATGTATTTTGCTTAAAATTTCAAAACAAATTGTTTTAAAGTATGTGTACAAGCCGGCACAGTGGCGTAGCATGTGCTAAATCGATCTAGAATGTAGCCTTCGGGTTCGGCATGTGTGCACAAAGACGACGCCATATCCAGTTCTAACTAATAAAATAATAATGAAAGTTCGGCTTGAGTCCGGAACCCGGAACTTCAGCTTACCGGACGTGTGTTTCCAGCTAGATACACTATATATAGACGACGAGTTTTCTCATTATTATAATCCCCTAAATCCTAGACAATGGTTCAATTTGATTTATCGGTATGAATGCAAATAACCCTCAACACTTGCTTCTGACTTAATTTTAAGATTAGGTGATTGAAGGGACGCCAACAACTTGTTTACATAGAGACGCCATACATTTCAGCTCCCGCCCTGCTAGATGCAGTAAAACCAAAGGCGCCCATTGTAATACAGCTTTCGAGGGACACTATTTGTATTGTTAGCCAAAGGCATTACGTCCTTAGACCGGTGCTTGTTATACATGAGCCTGTTCCTAGAATGAAAGTCGCTACTTAAAAGTTATGGTTGCAGTAACGGTTCGTACTGTGACACTTTGTACAGCACAAAGTATCTTTGTCGAATGACAATTTCGGGTTCAAAAAAAGAAGAGTTGTCTAATTACCATAATTACGTCAATTATATATTTTTAACATATTTCTTTACCAAAAAATCTCATGTTGCTGTATCTGTATTCTCACCTACTGTTTGTTACATCACTGATTTAACGTGAATATACAATAATCTAACACAACAACGTCTAACGAAAAGTCCGAATCAATACAGCTGGCGCCGAAAAGCTTCTCTCTGTCTATAATTTTACAAACTAGGAAAAAGGAAGAGAAAGAACCATACAGCAACAATTTCTTCTTCTTTCTGCATATTGTTCAAAAATATTTTAATTGTCCTTTTTGTATACGTTTACAAAATCAATACATACAGTAGGTATAAATTTTAAAATTGCATGTATACATGTCTGTACATGTATTTAGAATTGTTACCAAATTGACTACTTCATAACCGGTTTCATCTCGTCTCAATTTCTTTTGTACATTTTGCAAAAGTTCGAAGTCTGTACGGTGTCACATTCAACGTGTTCAAGTGAAAATCGACGATTTGTAATAATAATACAAAACGAAATTAAAAGCCACTCGACAAATCAAGTCCACTGTCGTATAATTTTCTCTTTATACAGGTAGGAAAGAAATTCATGTGTGTTGTTGTTATATTTTTATTAAGATATTAATGTTTAGTTTATTAGGTGTTAGATTTGTATTGTAAAAATCTTTTATAATACTACAATTTCCAATATAAAAATTAATAATTCTTTTTCTTTAAAAAAAAGGGAGCGATATGACTTACAACTGTAATAAACCGTGAAAATTTTCCAATTTCTATTTTTATTACTAGTAACAGTATTATTAGAGACAGTTGTTCATGAATCAGAGACGATTTATAAAACGGAAAATGAAGCCATACAACAAGCTGTTGAAATATTGTCCCAATTTCCCCCAGTTTTAACACATTTTTTTTTCGTAAATGTATACAGGACGTTTCCGCTAACTATAGCCAAAGGTTGTTTATTGAAATAATTGAATGAGCTTACAAGGATTTGTACAATGGCACGGTATCGTAGTGATACAAAACGATGTTTTATAAACGCATTACTGTAGTAGAAATAACGAATTTCGACCGTATACATATATAGTTTTGATTTTACGTGCGATACCTGCCATTTGGCTTAACTCACACCTTGTCATCAGCCTGGCTGCCGGATTCCCTTGAAGCTGCAGAATCCAAGGGCCAACCTCTAAAACCGAACCAGATATAAATCATGTGGAGATCCATCGGCTCCCATGGCACCACTTCCGTTTACATCACTGGTGGGATGCTTCGCGAATCTACTCACTTCCAGTTAAGTTTTGCTCGGATCCGTGGGAATTCCACACTCAAACCAACAGGATCGCTACTCTTGCTGGCCCCTACGGCACGCTATCCTCATTACTGAGTACTCCTTTCTATAAGGCTCTCCTCACCATAAGAAGAGTCATAGTTCGAGAGCCCTTTCGAGCACCTATGTCATCAGCCTTAATGCACTGTGCGAATCCTTACCCTCTGCCACCATAGAAAGGGTACACACAGTACAGTTTCAACCCCTGTCGTTTAGCTAACGACCTTGATTGGTGGGTAGCTACTCCACCGGTCAGCCTCCCAGCTCATGCCACGAAGAGGTTCGATATAGGACAATTTACTGAATTACTGACTGCAGATTGAGAGCCAAGAATTCAAAACTATAGTTCAAATAGGTTAAGAACTACACCGCTAGAGAGTAGGTCATCATTCCCACTTGCCCCGTTGCTCCGCCCATCTACCCTTGCGTTCCAGTGCCGTGCATTCCGCACTCAATTACTCAATAGTTTCGTTGATTTTATATTTTTGGCTTATGGTGACAAAAATGATAGATTAATGGAATATGATATTAATTAAAATTTATTAGCAAATGTGACATACATAATTTATTTTCGTTAAAATATATTCAGAATTTTTTGTCGCCGCCACTGCATGATTTCTTGGGTTTCTGGAGTTGAATTTTATTGGCTATTGCCACATCCCCTCCGCTTCATCGCACCCTAGTGGATTAAGACACGCCCTTAAATTTGCTTGTGTAGTTCTTAACCTATTTGGACTATAGATAGGGCCACAGCAAGGGTGGGGGCTGAGTTATAACGCGCCACTGGATTTGTATGTAAATAAGTGACGTGATGATTTAAGGAGAAACAGCTTCTATATACAACAATATCTTTGGAGTTAAATAGTTATCGTTGTGAAACGTCTCATTTTGTATTTTTCTCATTTTTGGGGGAATTCAGTTTATTCTAAATTTATGTACGTCCTCAAAAGTGAATCTTTATTGTAAACATATTTCCATTAAGGGAAGCTGTTTGGTAATCAAAAGATAAAAGTTAGAAGTGTGAAATTTCATCGCACACGAACAACAATTTTGGATAAGTGAAAGTTTTGCTAAAATATTTGCTATTTAATATTGATTCAACTTGCTGTTTTCAAGAGTCAGAAATTCTCAATATGAACCCTCCCTGTAATACGATCATTACGTGTATAATCTGTCAAACAATACAAAAATGTTTCTTCTTCATTTGTTACATCTGAATAAATATATCACGCGTCAACACAATAGCGTACCTACCGCTATTGTATTTTAATTATTTGTGGAGGAAACAAAAGGTGATTTATAGCAAAATTGAAGCTACACAAGAAGTCGCCACTTCCTTGGCAATCCGGAAACGACGAAATTTACACATGAATTTTACAATTTTCATCATGTTGACACAAACTACGTGACTTGTTATTATTGAATAAAAAGACACTTCTGGAATTGTTGTTATAAAGAGTGGTCGCTTTAGAAGGGGGGTTCGGTCGTCTACTTGATTGATATCATTTTATTTTTGAATTTTAATAATCGTTTTTTTTTGTGTGTTATCTAGGCGATGTTTGTGGAGGTGATTGCTGTGGACCGGAAGCTGAATCTATCTTAAGAAAGCAAGGACAAAAGGATTTTGCATCATTATTAAGACACAATTCACGCTCATTACAAGGCTTGTTGAGTTTTACAAGAGCCAGTTTACAAAGTAAGTTAGTCCAATAATAATTATGATTATTATTATTATTGTTATTTTTTTCTAATCTTTTGTTTTGTTTTTGTAATTTCAAACATTGACTAATTTTGAATTTACATTTGCCTGATACGTTTGTTGCATAACAACATCACCAACATTGTTGATAAGTCACTCATCTACGAATTTGTTTGTTATTTTGGCCTTCAGCGCGAAAAATTATTTTGAGTTAATTCATAAATACGCGCAGCACGAGGCGGTTTGTGGTTTTATTTTTCGTACTAACAAGCCGAAGAATTTGTCTTGTTATGTATATGTTTTTGTTATTGGCCAATTCTCTATACATATATACATTTAAAACAGGATAGTGTATGTGTATATGTGTCACATTTCCAGACGCTTGCAAAATATGCCAGAAATAGATTATCGTATTTCTATATAGTCATTGTAATTTATCTAGATCGCTAATCTAATTATCCTTTCTCACTTCATCTCTCTATTGATATCTATGTCTATCCCTATCTAGATTTGTGTTTGCAATGAAAATTCCTTGGATTTTTGTTCGTATATTTTCTGCCAACACATCATTATAATCACATTATTGTTGGTTAATTTAATATTTCCGGAACTGATACACTATTACAGTCGATAGTGTGTTGATTAACCGAACTAATTGGAACTACAATTGGGTAGAGGCGGTAGTGCAGCAGTGGTCCGGATAATCGACACCCTCTACCACGTGCCAATTTTTTTTAATTGTCACATTTTGAGATAACTTCTGCAATGAATTTCCGATAGTTAGGGGATGAATAGTAAATAAAACAATATTCAGGGGCGGTCCGTTAACTTTTGAAACTCTAGACTCTGGCACGCGTGTCATAGGTTCGCCACCACTGCCCTAAACTGTATAATATGGGCAATAAAAAAGGCACATGTCTGGAGGGCTCCAAAAACATTATTTTCACATTGAATCTATTCAAATTATTCGTAATTTTGTTGTGTCATTTCAAAAATTAACTACAAGTGCCCTTTCAGCCGCCAATTAAATATTATCATTTAAGTTCTTGATAATTTTTTTGCCTCGTCCACAAATAAAGGAAATAGATACTCTTAAACCCCATCCACATCAAACGAGCGAATGCAAACACACGCAAACATTCAGATAAATGCCATTGCGGTCAATTGTGTTACACTCATTAAACTTTTGTACTTCCCGTCCACACTACACAAACACGAACGAATGTGAACAATCAATTTCCTTTGAAGTACCGGCAAGTGGCGGATCACCGTTTGCTAAATGTGGATAAACAAGTAGTAAGCAGTCGGTGAAAATAATTTTCTAGGTAGTCCGGAAGTACGAAAAATAACATAAAACCTTATCTGATGGTGCTTAATTATTTAAATGGGACCACAAAATCTTGTAACGTCTCGGACACAGGAAGGGTTAATTAAATTCACCACTACTAGCCCCCTCCTCAAAAACCGGGGATCTTTTATAAACGCATTACTGAAAAAATATCGAATTTCCTCCGTTGAAAAATGTCTGAATTGAACATTGCACATGGAACATCCAAATTCGAATTTGTTTAGGACCCCATGAAGTTATAAGACATCAACTGTTTGAAACTTACTGTTTTTGGTTTAGTTTATGCACAATGGGTGTGTAATCCCAAAAGTGAACATTCCAACTAATTAATGTCTTAATCAGTTTTAAACTATGAGCTTAATTTAGAGGATTCTCGAAACTGTGTGTAATTCTCTCTGAAATTGTCAATGGGAATTTATCGAATTGTATGAAAAATACATTAATTCTTCTATAAAAATCACACAGAATTAGTGAAGTTGTTTTATATTTGAAAAAGAGTCAAGTCACTGATTAAAACAGACAAAAACAATAAATATTTAAACTACACAAATACAAGAAAGATAGAATGTAGTCTAGTGGAATGTCTAGACAAAGATCGTATTAGATATATACCATTAAGATGGACGAAGAAAGTTGTGTGTGTAAGGTTTGGTTGGTTTTTTGTTTTGTTTTGAGAATGGAATTTACAAAAAAAATCTTTCGTGGGAAAGGTTCGCACGTTCTCAATATACAAACCCCCAAACACACATACATACAACAACAACAACAACAACAACAACAACAAACACAACAAATATGTGTAATGAAAAAAGATAGAGACAACACACAGTGTGTGTATGTGGCTCTTCTTTATGGTATTTATAATGAATGGAATCGAGATGGGAATGGGAAATAAGGGCGCATTCTTTCCACCTTTACAACATTAAGATATTTACGATATTATTTTTTAAAAATTAGTTTATCAATCAATGTTTTTAATTATGATTTGAATTAAAATAAAATATCCCATATGGAATGGATATACATATAGAAAGCGATGGTTTCTTCTTTGTTATTCAACATTCTTACCACTCAGATTTAATGGGAAACTTAAATATTTATTTAGCCTTTAGTTGAAATCCTTACCGATTCATAGTTGTTTTATAGTGTCTGATGATTTCACGAGACAGAAAGGCATTTCTATATACTATACGTCTACGTTGATTTGGCCGGCTTGACTTGACGTCTGTTTGGACTATGAAGAGGTGGTGGCGATGAATTGGTATGGTTACATTTGCGCTTGGTCATGCGTCAAGCGCATGCCTTTGTTGAGGAAATTTATTTGTGAGGTAAAGAAGTAAGAAAAAAATAACGGAATAGACACAGAAGAAGAATTTTTTCTCTTTGCATACTACGACAAGCATTTGGCAATAATTGAGCTGAAAATCACAAAGGAAGATACTAAATTCCGTAAAGCTGCAAAATCGCTTCTAAAACCAAATTAATAACAACCTTAAGGTTTCTACTTATTACCGACGACTCGATTAAATCGTTGATGTACTTATTTAAAGTTTTCACATCATTTTCATCGCATTAATGCTATACCAGAGAAGTTCTAAAAGTTATAATAGAATGCCTAAATTTTTAATCTCTCTCTCTCTCTCTCTCTCTCTCTCTCTCTCTCTCTCTGGTTTGTGTTATATTGAGTCGAATCCAAATGTTAGGCGGTTTATACGCAAACCACGTAGATTCATAGTTTCTTGCTGCATCTGCAATACTTTTCTTAGAAATTAGCGGGTGGTGTTCTTTGGTAAAGTAAGAGCACTGGCTCCTAATTTTGTTTTTAACACTTTTTGGATTAAGATGGTGTCAACCCAGTCCGTTTGAGGCATGCAGTACATGCGTTAAGCGCATGCAACACAGTGAACCGCACTAGTGTAAACGCACTTAATCATCTTCGTAGATGTTTGGAGGTCAAATTGACAATAGACAGAGTATATCCTTCATTTATTCACATCGGCTATATAGCTTCAACTGGACAACCAATTCACATTCTATTGTTTTTGCCAAATAAACCTCTCTTTTAGGCATTTTAAAACAGTATGATTGGCTGATTAATTTTCCACGAAACCATTGTTCACGCATCATTAATTCGTTAATAACCATTAATTTGCCCAATTTATTTTCGACTGATGCCTCTTTGACACTGAACGATTATTCTTGTATCTACCCAATAGGTGTGTGCATCAAAAACAAAAATAATTTCCAGATCAATAAGAATTAAGAATTCATCAAATGGGAATAACAATTCAACGGAACAAGAGAACTGAAAGTAGAGGAGAGACAAAAACAAAACAACAAACAAATAACGACGGTATGTTTTAAAATGTGGAATTAATCAAATTGTCAAATTAACACAACCAGACATTCGACATTTGTTCCTATCAATTCGTTGGGAATATTATTAAAATTTCTAGAATAAGGAGAAAATGGGAGAGTCAGAGAGAATAATGGGAGGAGGGGGGGATGAGACAGGATAGCTAAAGTTTCATTATTATGGAATACCATTCTCCAAAGTTGTGTGTCAAGGTTTAATGCTTCTTGTTAAAATCCGGATTATTAGTTTTATTATTGTTTTTTCGGTAGTGGTGGTTCTAATAATTTCAAATAATGAAACGTTTGAATCACATTTAAGAAAGAAAAGAGTCATAATAGAACGAAATAGCCCTTCACTGAGATTGGCACGTGCGTATATCCTCTTTTATGTATGTATCTATATACCATATGATTCGTACAAGGGTCCATTTTTATATTATTAATACTATACATGAATAGCATCCGGTTTGAGAGTATAATCTGTGAATACTCAGCCGCACACATACACACACAAACATTTACACAAGAGAATTCTTCTGTGCTTATAACAGAAGGTCCAGTGGCGGTCGTTTCACTTGGTTGGACAAACAGGCTAAACCCTGTCTCTTTTTTATTATTACTATTATTAATTTTATTTTTATACGAATTATTTGTTTGTTTGTTTATTGGAAAAACTCACCAACAATTACATTTTAATGAAATTCAAGATTATAACTAATCTAAAGATGAAAAAAAAAGGTTAATTAACAACAACACCAACTACTTTAGATTAGCTTTTTGTTTGTTTTTGTTCTAACAACAACAAAAAAATCAGGATCCACAATTTATGATTTTATATTTAACCATCCAATCATCACAAATTGAAAGTGTAAAAGGCTGATTAAAAAAGTGATTTCTAATGTGTTGGTATATTTGTTCAATATTAATGAATAATTTGTTTGTCTTCTGTATATGATGATGACGACAAGTTTCCATTTATCGTCAACTGTTAATGTTTGTTATATTGAAGTCTATTAACTCTTTAAGTTTTGTTGATTATACTACGTGTCCGTCCAATAATTTTACGCACTTTTGAGAACAGGAAATATTTGTTGCATGTTCATTTGAGGAATTTTTAGTGTTTAGCAGAGAAACATTCTATTTCACTTAGGGCCCAGTTCATCTTGCTTAATCTCCACTTAAGCAATGGCCTTACCCTACATCACCCTTATGTTACTTTAGCATAAAGTTCATTTTAATAAAGTCTAATTTGAGTAATTCATGGGAATTTAGGCTTTACTAAGATAAGATCGATCTTTACTTGAGAATAAGGGAGGCAAGTAATACTCAGTAAAGTATGTGGTGAGATTTGTACTGTTGGAGCTACGTTCCCTCTTTTGTTCATGAGTTAGTATTGAGTAATTATGTTTTAATTTGCTACAATTTGACGTTATAATTACACATTGTAATCTTGATGTGAACCTCAAAGACCTATCCAGAGTCGAACCAGGAATAAATTGCTCCCGGAGCCAACATGAGTTACAGGCGTCCTTTTCACTCTGTGTCGATCTATCCAAAATTCAAACGTATATGATTTGGCACCGCATTGCGCCTGTAGTCGCCACACCCACGGTCCGGCACTGCATTTAAGTTTGTTACAACTTTGATTGTAATGGCAGTATGGCAACATTTTTTAACTCCTCCGGTTTATCTGGCTTGTGCACGCATCTGTCAACATACTGTGCTACAAGAATGGTCACGTGTGTCCCGGATATAAAAAACTCACCACTTGAAACACTAGTAATGAAGCTGTAAAAACACTTAGCGCTACACTTAAGTCATGTGCTCGTGTTGAATTCATCAGTGTAACTGTCATCGCTTTAACGAATACGAATTAAGAATTATTTGGCGGACTTTATTGGCTAAAAATTTAGATAGAGCTTAATGTTTTTCTGTTAAGGCTGATTTTTTTGGGTGGGGAATAAACAATTTACCTTGGGTCCGGTTCATCTTTCTTTACACATTTAAATTATCCTTTGTTAAAATAAGGGATCGGCGATTTAAGGAGACACGATGAAGAAGAACCACGCTTTACGTAACCTTGTCTGATCACTGTAGACTTTGATTTGTTTTGATTCAAACGACAAATTTCGCGACACAAAAAAAAACTTTTTCTATGTATATCTTTAAGACCTATCGGGCTATCTACAATAGGCCAAATTTCTGACAACCAATTGACGAACAATCGATGATCATATAAGTAGTTGCTATGGTGAGTACATCATTGCGCGGACGCCTGGTATCTATCTATCGATGGTGTCATTTAACACAAGTAAAAAAATGAATTGATGCAACCGGTTTTTTGACAATTTCGAAATAAATGTTTTACCAATTAATTAGAGAAACTGTACATCTAATAAATTTGAATAAAATTAGAATTTAATAAGCTGTAATCTGTTTGGTTTTTTTTTTGAATGTGTGTTGCTACTAATATGGGCTAGAAAAAAAATTCAATCGTATATGTATGTCTACTTTAGATAACTTAATTATGCAATAGAAGATTATCGGGGCGATAACGGAAGTAGTGATTATTGTTGTTAGTTTGGGATGTAAAGAATAGAGCGTGTTCTCTAGCCAGCTTGTCTCCTTTCTATTGTAGAACGTTTCTAATACAAGCTCATGTGGATTTTAAAAGCATACACACACAAACACACACAGATAGACAATTCAATTTCGTTCCATACATACCAAATCTAGTATGTTATTTGATTTGCAAATAACTTAAGGCTACATCAAGGCTAATATGTACATGTTAGTTGTAATTGTTTTTTTGCATTCAAAAAAAACAACTTTGATGTTAATAGAATAATTGATTTTAATTTAAGCAAACATTCCATAATATAGAAAGGAGAGACCATAAATAGAATATGTATAAGTTGCGTTAAAACGAATAACAACCAGGGGTGGAAACAAAAAAGACTGAAAGACTGGTCAAGGTTCGATTTAGCCAAATCGAAATGCCACACGAAAAAACTCCTTATGCACAACACACACACACACACACACATACACACATACACACATCAAGCCAAATGTGTATAAAATCACACGCAAAAAAATCCCCCCAAAAAAAAACCAAACGAAAGGAAAATAGAGAAGCAAAAATTGGAATTATACATGCGGTCGTCGACTTTATGTCGTGTGTGTATATGCGCGCCGGCATATCGTGAAACGTTGCCAAAAGAAAACTGGCAATCGTCTGCGTATCCATCGTTGGCATTTCTAAATTTGTATCTCGTTTATAATGAGGTACACACACACAAACTTGATTTAGAAATGGGTTGATGGAGGCGATGAATCGATTCGATTTTGGCTTCTCAAAGAAGAAAAAACACCACCAACAGTAACTCAAATCACAAAAATCTTGATGCTCCTTTTTTTGCAGTTTGTTTTATTGTTGTTATTGTTTCGATGGGGATTTTCTGATTGAATATCCTGTATAGTTGAAATATGTGACAAGTATCGCAATTTATGCTCTTGCATAATGTCACACAGATGGTTTGAATGATGATCATAATGATGATGATGACGATGACGTGATAAAACAAAAGGAAGTTGAATGAGTAACGTTTTTGTTGTATGTGTTTCTATTATAATACGGGTGCGTCCGGTTTTTGATTATTCATAAGATCTGATTTGAATTTTTTTTACGCCTTACAATTATTCTTTAATGAATCTTTTAATTGAATTACCATCAGTTTTCATGCTTTAGTTCCAAATCATTATTTCGCAGTTGAATTTTTGGTAGCACTTTAATGATTGTTTTTTGTTGTTGCTATATATGGGATAAATTGTGGTATTGATTGAGTTTTATCTTTGCTGACACCTTGACATCTGAAACTAGTTCTTTGTAGCATTTAATTGTGTGTTGTTTTTTCTGCGGAACTTCAAACTCTTATCGACCAAAAACCATCTCCAGACGTAATAATAATAAAGGATGACCTTTTTTTTATTCTTGATTTCGAAATTCGAAATAAACCGTATAGTAACTTGCTTTTTATAAATAAAATAATAATAATAAAAAATCCATTGAAATTTTTAACAAACTTTATGATTTTCATTCCTTTATATTTTTATGTTATTATTATATAACCGAAATGCCGACATAATTGGCCAATATTACAACTGTGTTAAATTTTCCAGGATATTACGTTTCTAATTTTAGGAGTTTTCCCGAAATTTACGCATCGTGTTCCTCCTGGATAAATTAACGAATTATATATATGTTTTAGATTGTTTGTTGTTTTCGTGTTTGTTCTACTAAAAACTACTAGGATTCTGTTGTAATATGCAAAATTTTGTTGTTTGTTGTTCATCGATTTGTGTAATTATCTTTACCTTGTAAATTGTCTGCAAAAATGCTAATAGAATGTTGGGTGATTTTTATTATTTTTTTTTAATAAGGAAATATTGGACAATTCCAAGGAATTGGAAAGTTTTTCGATTACACAGTTCATGGCTTCAAAATTGCACTACCCTTATCTTTGATTGAGAACATATGCAGGTGTAGAATATTTAATAATAATAATAATAATTGTAATTTGTAAACAAGTAAATTTTTTATACAATGTACGTCAATGAAAAAACTAAATAGCAATTATCAACTATTTACAATATAAAAAAAGTATTAATTAACGATAATTACTGGTTTAGATATTAGTGATGTCGATGGAAAAATACGAACCAACGATTCTACTCAGGGCCGTCCTAAGATATTTGGCGCCCGTGAGCTTCTAACAATAATGCACTCCTTGTCTGGGTGATCGGTAAAGTTTTACAGTAGTTCCAGAACTATTCTACCAATAAACAAATAAAAATATAAATTTCTCGTGTCCAGTCGTTAAATTGATTTGTGTGCAAATGCCACAGGGCTACAGCCCATTTAGCCCGGTGGTTAGGTTGGCATTGACTCTAATTCTTTATCAACTTTGATAAGATAAAATGAAAGTTTCTACTTGGGGAGCATTTTGTTAATCTCACACCGTAATGCCTGAAACATTTATATTTCCAAATCTGAAACATGTCAAAAGTAAATATTACGTTCGTTCCTACATGAAAACCGTTGAAAGAATTTGGGTTTATCAGAGGCATGCGTAGATGTTTGGAACGTTTCTATCGAAATAAAGCCATGTTCACGTAATCAGAATGAAAAAGCAAACGAATGTAGTTCGAACACAAACGAACATGACATCCTTAGAGGTATTTTAAAGGAAACTTTGTGCGTAATAGCGCATTGTGGACGGAGGGAAGTATATATCTCTCCTTAAATAATGAATATAATTAGAAAACATTACTCTGTTCAGATGCACGTTCGCTTGGGTTTGTTTGGATTTGTTTTTGTTTGTTGGTTTATTCGTGCTCGTTAATTGTGGACGCCTAACAACTATCTTGAAGTCAAGCCGACCAAATCAGAATAGATGAGTGGTATGGAGTAAAATGGAGTATGTTGTAGTTTTTTATAAAATTTCTTAGATTCATACGAAAGTGACTTTTCATGGAAATCAAATTTCTATTTTCGAATTGATTTCAATTCAAATGGTTTCTATTTAAATAAATAATGAAAGAATTTGGTGATAAATGAAAAATAAAAAAACACGATAATGTCATTGGCCTCGTCTCGCTAATAAAATGCAGTTAAACGTGTCGACTTTTGCGGTTGTCTTCTTTAAAGATGTGTTGCTCTGTTGTGTGTGTGGGCAATTATTAATTGATGTTTTCCATCCATTTCTGCTATACAACAACTTGTTCACCCACGCCATATATTTGTCTATTTATTCATATTTAATACAAATATTCTTTCTTCATAGCCGAAAAATTCTGAAATAAAGAGAAAACCAAATAATTATTTTTTATGTTTTATTATTGTTTTCAGATCATGTAATCGAATTGTCCTGTCAATCAGAGAACAAAACATTATTGTTGTTTTCACAAGTTTACAAAGGCAAAGCAATTTTATCACAAGAACCGATAACGGAATTGTATACAGATATACGAAATTATATTACGGTGGTGGTGAATTCAACGATAAGTCAAAATAGTCGTCGTAACAGTGATGTTGGAACAATATCAACAACAACATCACCAAATGATGATGGTTCAAATATTGATATTGCCACTAGTGTCACACAATTCTTCACCGAATTCTTCCCATTAGTTTACCATCATATCTTATTAGATAATAAAGATAATAAAGATTTTACATTGGATTATAAATTGTGTTTGAAGAAAACAATGGACACAATTCAACCATTTGGTAATATTCCAAATCAAATAGGACAATCATTGGCAAAAAGTTTAGAAGCAACAAAATTACTATTGCAAGCCTTTCAAATTGGTTCAGTTGTTCTAAATGCAACCGATCAATTATTGATTGAAGAAAATGGTAAAAACAATAACGAATGTCATCGGGCATTATTGAAAATGACATATTGTCCAAGATGTATGGGCTTAACAAAGAAAGCGAAACCATGTTCTGGTTATTGTTTAAATGTATTAAGAGGTTGTTTAACGAAATATGTTGCTGAATTAGATTCACCATGGAATGGTTATGTTGAAGGTATTGAAAGTTTAGTAAATGCAATGAAAAAGAACAATATTGATTCAGGTGTTAATGTTGATGTGGCTATTAAATCAATTGATACGAAAATATCAGAAGCGATTATGCAAGCAATGGAAAAGGGCCAAGATATCGATACAAAAGTAAGTAGACAATATGAGTCAACTTTAAAGTATTCGTTGCAACTTTTTGTTGTTGTTAAATTCTAAACTGAATCTTTCTCTCTCTGTCTCTCTTTATACCTGGCACACCTCGACAGTTTTTGAAATATATATGAAAATACCTGGCGCCCTGCATGTCTCAACCTGCCGTAAAGCATTCCAGTCCTTTGATTCATACCGAACATTATAATAACACCGACAAAAAGATCGTAAATCATTTTCTTTATTTTATTAATAAAAGAAAAAAAAACGAAGAAGATGAATTCGAAAAAAATTTCCCTACCATCCGGAAAATATACAAAAATTTCACTATCAATTACGAATCGAATTCTTTACGAGATTAGCAGTTGCTTAAAAGAGGGAGGGTTGTTTCCTTCATCGTTTGTATATGTGGTAATTTTCTAGTATACCACCCATCCATGTGTGATACAGAGATGGATTAAGCAGAAGGCGCCCCAACTATGTGACAAAGGGCTTCTTCTGTCTGTCTTAATCCGCCTATGGGATGATTGATAGATAAAAAGAAAACATCAATTATTTGATTGTTTACCAACAGGAAATAACAGTGTGTTGAAATTATCGTTATTCTTCATTCTATTATAGTGAAATCTTTCAAATCTATTGTCGGTGTTAAGAGTACACATACCACCCGTAGTGTAACGATATAAAGGTGGTATTTTATGTTGAATGAACGACTATCAATAAAAAAAAACAAAACCAAAAAGAAAACTATATTCACCATTGTAGAATGTGGCTATTTTTTGATTTGTATTTTTTTTTGTTATTAATCAATATCAAAATAATCCATGTTTTACGGTTATAGCAGCGATAAGACGGAAGGAGTTGTTTTTTGTTTTTTTTTTTGGTCTAATAATTAACAACTTTCCTATGAGAGTCTAACCGTGTGACAATCTCTAGAAATGTATGAACCAGTTGCGGAAAATGTCTAGACATTGTTCCTTCCAATCAATTGGAATAAATTTTCAATTTTAAATTAGAATTTAATTTTTTTGTACTTGTTTGTATTGAAAGAAAGACCTGTATGATGTTGGTTGAGAGCATTGGAATGCGATAGGTGGTGGCGGCGGCTTTCTTTCTTTCTGTTGCAAAGCCCGACGGTCCACCAAGGTCTACCACACATATGCATCTTATATATACCCCCAGCCCCCAGTATCGCCGACCACCTTTCCACTCACACACACACACACATAGAAACAGTCATATAATGGCCAGGTACACATTCCATTCTCACATTGGACGCGTGAAACACTATTCAAAGTGTGTTTGCCCTCTAATCGCTTTATCAATTTAGAAATAACGGTAATTACGATGGAGATATTATGAATGAATAATTTTATTTAGATATTATTTCACAATATTTTTTTTGTGTATTTTTAGGTGAAACGAAATTGTGGACCAGCTGCATTCACTGATCAACCAACAATAATTGGTTTAAACAATTCAACAAATACAACATCAACAACATTATCAACAACAAAACCACGTTTGACAAATTCAAGAGTATTTGCATCAATGCCAGAAACGCATTTAGCTCATTTTTTGGCTTCTATAGCAAAAACTAGAGGTTTTTATAGTAATTTGGCTGATACATTATGTCAAGATGATAGTTTTGCTGAACAGAAAGATGTACGTTGTTGGAATGGTGAACGAATTGCTGAGTAAATTGCTGTCATTTTTTCTCACTTGACAAATTAAAAGAATCTCAAAAATTATATCATTTTTTCCAGGTATACAAAAACTGTAGTTGATGTCGGATTAGATATGCAAAAATATAATCCTGAAGTGATACCAACACCAAGTTTACAAAGTATGGATCCAAGAATTGCTGATCTTGTCGATAAATTACGACATGTACACCATGTAATACAAAAAAAAACAAAATTATTCCAATAATTTCTTATGAATTATTATAAAATAATCAATTTTTAAACAGATGGCAATGTCATCAATCGGTCCATCACCAGGTGTCGAAGTTGATTATATGCAACGTGATGGTGTTGATGGATCAGGTTCAGGATATGGTCCAGATTTTGATGATGGTGATGAAGATAGTGTACGCGGTTCCGGATCTGGACATGGAGCTACAACTGATGATGGTAAATACTTCATCAAATACAATATTATTCCCAATTATCGATTTATCTATTCTTCTATTTGTTATAGGAGATGAAGTTAAACAAAAAGTCGATGTTCATATTGATATAAGACCAAGTCCACCGCACGATTATAGTCCAACACAATCAACTGCCGGTTGTGATTTCATCAAATCATCGCAATTATTGCTCACATCATTGGTGCTAGTTGTTGTACTTGTTAAATTCTATTGAAATTCGAAAATCAACAGAGGATAAATGACAGGAATTTATTTAATTTAAGACTTTTTTGTTGTTGTTGTAGACTTGTAAATGGTTTTTCTATAATTGTTATTATAGTTGAATTCGAACAATGATTTATGATAAAAAAAAATTGATAGGAGAATGTATATTTGAGAATTGGCTGTTTAAAAAAAGAAAAATTAGAAATATTTATTATATTTAGGGGGCTACAAACAAAACAAATTTAATAGGTATACATCACAGAATTTGTCTAATTGTGTAAAATTTGTTAAAAAATCTATATAGATGAAACTATATAGAATTAATTGTAAATAGTTGGATTAGATTTATGATTTATTTGAACTTGACGACTGTATATAGAAGATGAATCTAAAATTTCCATCTCATTACGTTGCCTGCCAATTGTGTACTTTTTTTTATTTAAAAAAAAAGAAGAAAAGAATCTTGCCTTATTGTTGTTTCATAGTGTTTGTTGTTTTGGGAAAATTCATAAATTTCTAGTCGAAAATAAAAAAAACACATCCGCCATAATTACAATTGTGCCGTATTTACTTCTGTCTATTCGATTTTTTTTTCATTCTATAAATTAAATCAACTATGAAACAAGCAATTGACGATGACAGTCATCTTTAAGTTTTGTTTGTGTATTTCAAAAATACGAGTCTTTCCAATTGTGTAATTATAATAATAATAATAATAGTTATAATAATTCAAAAAAATATGGAAACAAGTAAAGGGGTGCTTCTCTTAAATTTTAATTCGTTACATTTATATATATATTTGAGAGTTATTTGTGTGATTTTATGCAAATAAATGTATGATTGGATGAATAGAAATGACTGCATGTGTGCGTGTGTGTGTAGATAGATTATGAATTAATCTTAATTATTAATTATATTTTGTATTTTTTAAATTATTTTGAAAAGTGTCTGTGATTGAATTATTTTATTATAATGATGATAATAATTTAAAAGAAGAAAAAAATCCAAAATTATGCACAATAGTTTCAATATTTTTGTTCAATCATCATAATAATAATAGTAAAAACAATAAAAATCGATTTTGTGATTCACAAATTTCTGTTATAATAATTTCATTCATATTGCTTATTGCGCGCCATTTATTCTTTGTTTCTATCTGTTCTTTTTTGTTTTATTGTATTAGCATATCAATTTAAGCAATAAATGATTGTATTCAAACTGTGCTCATTAACGATCTTTCTGTTAAAATTTTAAATAACGAATAATAAATAACGAATCTTCAATGTTTCGTAATTGTTATCCTCGACCCGATTTTTAGTTTCATATTTCGCGCCCTCTAACAAAATAACCATCAATTCGGCTATTTAGCGCTGTGATTAACAGGAATATGAATATGTGTAAATAGCGATAGCTGCATTTAACAATCGCTTAAAATCCGGTGATATTCAGATGATCATTGTTGGTATCCGTGTTTTATTGTACCGTAATCTGACGTTTCTCTCGTATACACACGATTGGATTATTTGTGTAGAGTGCAAGAAGGGTGCGCCGAAAATGCCTAATTTATCATTTCTAATAAAATTCAGATAATTAATAATAATTAAAACAATACAAATAGAAAATGTGCAAATGGATTATAACCTAACAGTGTGATAATTGCAATGTTTATTTAATAAAATAAGATTTCACAGAAATGTGCTATAAAATTTATAAAATATGATAGTTTAAAACAAGGAGGAGAAACAAAAGAAGAATAAAAAAAAGGAACATTAATCCAGTGGTATTTTGATTATTTTATCGTGAAATATTTAAAATACGAATCAAAATGGCGCATCAGATGCCCCCTTCGGTGAATTGTTCATTAGATGATATCGATTTAACAGCATTAAAAGTAAGTTTCCATTGAAAATTTGTATAAAATTTTTATTTTTAAAAGTAGATCGTGCAAAATTTCGGCCATTTTGTCAATAAATTGATATTATAAACTGTTATTATTTCCATATCATGATGTAAACATACAATTTGGGTGTGATCATTTTCAGTTGATAATAATAATAATAATAGTAAGGGGTTATATTTTCTTCTTAATTTATTTAAAGGATCCGGCTGGTATATTCGAATTAATTGAAGTTGTTGGAAATGGAACGTACGGACAAGTATACAAGGTAAGTGATATTTTGTACAATAATTACAGGTAATCCACACATCATGTAGGTTTCAAATTTCACAATCAAGTTTAATTCAATTAATTTATCTGATAATTTGTTGGATTTTTTCTTTAATTCAATTAATAATATCTCATTGTTAAGTGATGACGTTTATAGATTTTTATTATTACTCATCTCTTCCAAGATTTGATATCACATTCGATGTATCATTGTCAAATGTGAATTTTTTTGAGATTATTACTTTGTTGGTATTGTTAGGGACGTCATACGAAAACTGGTCAATTGGCAGCAATCAAAGTTATGGATGTTAATGAAGATGAAGAAGAAGAAATAAAACTTGAAATAAATGTATTAAAGAAATATTCAAATCATCGTAATATAGCAACATATTATGGTGCATTTATTAAAAAATCACCACCAGGTAAAGACGATCAATTATGGTTAGTTATGGAATATTGTGGTGCTGGTTCTGTTACTGATTTGGTAAAATCAACAAAAGGACAATCTTTAAAAGAAGAATGGATTGCTTATATATGCCGTGAAATATTACGTGGTTTATCTTATTTACATTCAAATAAAGTTATACATAGGGATATAAAAGGACAGAATGTTTTATTAACTGATAATGCTGAGGTTAAATTAGGTTTGTTACAAAAACGAAACAAAAAACTGAATAATAAATAATTGTTTAAATTTTAGTCGATTTCGGTGTGTCAGCTCAATTGGATAGAACAATTGGACGTCGTAATACATTTATAGGTACACCATATTGGATGGCACCGGAAGTGATAGCTTGTGATGAAAATCCGGATGCTACATATGATAATCGTAGTGATTTATGGTCATTAGGTATCACAGCATTAGAAATGGCTGAATCACAACCACCATTATGTGAATTACATCCAATGAGGGCATTATTTTTAATTCCTAGAAATCCACCACCAAGATTAAAAAGTAAAAAATGGAACAAGAAATTTCATGGTTAATATTTAAGCATTTATTTAAAAAAATATATATATTGATGATAATAATAACTATTTATGTAGGTTTTATTGAAACAGTATTGGTGAAAGATTATCATGAACGTCCTTATACAGAACAATTATTAAAACATCCATTTATAAAAGACCAACCAACAGAACGACAAGTACGGATACAATTAAAAGATCATATTGATAGATGTAAGAAACGTAAACAAGAAAAAGAACGTGAAGATTATCGTTATTCGGGATCAGAAAATGAAGAAGAAGAACCACAAATTGCTGGTGAACCTAGTAGTATTGTTCAAGCACCTTGTGGTGATACATTACGTAGGAATTTCCAACAAATTCAAGAAGGACGTACATTAAGTCAGGCTATAGAACAGCAGCCACCGCCACGGTATTTTCTAAATATAAACATATATACTTTTTTATATTTAATTTTATCATTATAGAAGTGGACGAAATAAAGAAAAAGAAGAAATTCCGGAACCGGGACCACCGGCTCGACCACCCATACCACAACGAATGATTGTGGTACCTGATCCGGCCCCTCCAAGAAGGTAACGATTTTCCAATTATTGAAAAATCTGATGCATTACAAATTTTAATGATTTCAGACCATTACCTCCACCGCCTGACAATAATTTTGCTCCAAGATCTCAACAACAACCGCCACAGCAGCAACAACAACAACAAAGAAATTCTCAATCTCAGCATGCCTTTAAACCGATGGTATCTATATATTTTTCTTACCTTTTGTCTATTAGAACTATCAAAGAAAAAAAAACACTACCATTTTGTTACTTTAAAGTTTTGAATGTGTTATTGTCGCATAATTTTGAACCTTCTTACTATTAGTATAGCACTGCTTCACTTCTAATTTAGTTGTTTCGTTTATTTCATGTCCATTTGCAACTTTATCTATGCAGGGTGCCGCACGTAAACCAGAGGTAGGTTTTACCCTGCTATCAGTCATTAAATCATTTTAATCATTTTGTTAATTCTGTATTAATTTATTGTTTTATTGTATAATAGGAATTGGATGCTTTGGCAGCTCATTTGAATGAATTAGGTGTTCAACAATCTGCTCAACCAGAAGCACCACCTAGAAATAATCGAAATAATAAACAATCATCAGTTAATAACAATTTATCAACACCAAGTTCAGCTAGTAATCACACACAGAATAGTAGTAGTCAGGCAACATGTGGTAATATTTTAGATGCAGTTGTTGATAGTGAAAGTGATTCAGAACCAGAAGATAATGGGCGTGTTAGAAATGATGGTACTTTATTAGCAAGTGATCCACCTAAACCACTGTAAGTCTATTTATTGCTATATATTTAGAAAAAGTTTGAAAATTTTCTAATCGATTTCCCTTTTATTGTTATTTTTGTTCCCCATTTTTTCGTTTTTTTTCTCTTTTGTTAGTCCTGAGTTTTCTTACAGAGCTGGTTTAGGAGTTGTAGCTGAAGGTACAGCTAGTGTTTCTAGTCCAGGTGCTACCGGTTCAGGTTCTAGTTCAGGCAGTGCCCCAAATCGACCATTACCACCAACACCTGATGATGATGAGTCTCAAGGTGACAAGACGCTTGTTTTAAGAAGGGTAAGTTTCAAAGAAAATAAATGCTTTACTTGTTCTAATATCAAAAGTGAAAGACTAAAAAAAATAAATAAATAAATAAATAAATAGAGACTTAAATAATATAAAATTGAGTAGGTTTGTAAATTTCATTCTTTTTTTTTGTTGTATTTTTGTTTTTTATTTTTAATTGATAAAAAATGATAGCAGTCTGCAGCCAGTCAAAATGTGGAAGATATAGACGAAGCAACATTATTAAAAGAATGGGATTTTGAGAAATTTTTCCCTGTACAATTTCGAAAATCTCATCAAGATACACCATCAATACCATCAACATCAAATCAGAATAATAAAATTATTAATATCAAAAATAATCAACAACAACAACAACAACAAATGTCAAAAGATAAAAAATGTCATCGTCGGATGGATAGTGATTCGAAAATATCAAATCCGTTTTTCCGTGGTTTTCGACGTGAAAATTCCGATTTTTTCCCATTAAGTTCACGTCATTCAGCTGTATTTTTTGATCGTAATATACGTTCAAGTGGTATATTTAATAATCGACGTAGTGCTGATATTATTAATATTGAAAAACGAACAAATGGTGAACCTGTATTAATGGATTATATAAAACGTAATGATTCACCAAATTATAATAATAGTAGTAATAGTGGTGGTGGTTGTAGTAGTGGTAATAATAATAATAATAGTAATAAGAATGATATAGATCAAGATTATGGTGTAATTAATAATTTAAATAAAAAAACGAATAATTTTGATATAAAAAAATTACAAATTGAAGGTAATATTATTAAACCACGTCGTGAAAAAACTGAATCAGATATTGTATTAAGAAATACAAATGCACGTCGTTTAATAAGAGATAATATTGAATCACAACAACAAAATGGTAGAAATATAGAAACATTAAAAAAACCTATTTCAAGACCACTTGAAACTAGTTCAATTTCTTTATCATCTGTTACTAACTCTATTGATGGCGAGGAATATTTATATATACAGGTAATTTCTAAAAAATCTGATTTATTTTTTATAATCTCCTTCATTCTGAATACTGATTCTTGTATCACTTAAAATTCTGTCTATAATTATTAAATTGTAAGAAATTTTTATTATATTTCTCTAATAAATATTTCGATGTAAATGTAAAATTGTATAATTCTTTTATAGATTAGGTTGTAACGTTTTGTAAATGTAGCTTAGTTTTATAAAAATTAGTTGATAGTTTTGTTGTAAATCAGTATTCAGATTTTTAATAATAATAATAAAGAGACAATGTAATTTTGTAACAATTTTAACTCAAATTACTTGCATGTATCATTCATTTCTACGCATTTAATTAATAATTCAATTAATTGATTTTGGGAGAATATCTACTAAATAGTTTTGCTTTCTATCTTTAGCTTTAAACTAACCAAATATATTGAAAATCACAAAAAAAAAACAAACAAAACATGAATCTAATATGATAATTGTTTTATGTAATGTGGATTGAAGAACAGCAACATCAACTATATTGGAATCATAAGATAAAAAAATCTACATATTTACTTGCAGAGCATGTATTACCTCTTCGAGTCATGTGCAATTTAAGCATGGAGATTTGAAGTGACTGGCTGCAACTGTTGCCATTCTTATTTTTTTATATTTACAATAGTTGCATTTTTTATCAAAGATGTAGTTTTTGAATTAAGTATTTTACAAAAGAGATGATTATTATTTTTTTTTAATGATTATTTTCAATAACAATGATGCATTTGTGTTTTAACAATTGTGTGTTATTTTTGTCGTATTAACCATATTTTTATATGAAAATAATTGTAAAATTCGATTTTATTCATAGTTTCATATTGTATTTTTCTTCTCTTTAGAATGGTAGAAGTAGTGATCATTCACGCCAAAGTAATGTTTTACCAGATTTATTAAGTCAAGCTGGTGGAAGTCCTGGTACACCGTCAACTAGAGATAAGTCTCAGAGTGAAGAGGTGAGTCTGTTTTTGCTGTTGAATTATATTTAATTTTTAAGCAAAATAAAATCAATTTGCTTATAATTTTTACGAGCTTTATATGTTTTATCTCATATGTGTATTGGCGATAAAAATGTATTAATTTTGTTGTGGTTTAAATAACTGGTGGAGCAAATGATGCAGAATTTTTGTAAATCTTCGTATTATCCTACAGAAATTCTGTTATCATTCTCTGAATTTCATTTACATTAATTAACAGGACGAATATAACTGAATTGTTTGATAAAAAGAATTATTATTATTATTATTTTTTGATAAAAGAAAAACAATGATCTATAAAACTTATTGTTTTAATTGCAATATTTTTTATAAATCTTCAATATTGTTTATTGTTTTTATTATTGTTATTATTATTATTATTTTTTAAATGTTTGATAATGATACGTCACTAATTTTTAATGTCTTTCTCTTGGTTTTTGCCTGAGTGACGTCCGTAACTACACAAAAAAATATATTGTTAACTGTAAGTATGATTCTTAAGTTAATTGTTGATGTAGTTGTTGTTATTCTGAAACATAAAAATATGTCGTAATCAAAATTTTAACCATCAATTTGGATAGTTAACATACATCATTAAAATCAATCAAATTCTTTCGTTAAAGGGAGATTAGTTTAAGTTGGTATTAAACGAATTACTTTTATAGAGAAGATTGTTAGTTATCAATTTTCTTGTATTTTTTTTTTGGTCCTATCTGTTTATCATTTTTCGACCATGTTTATTTGTAAATTGACATTTGCAATATTATAGTTTGGCGTCCAAAAAAAATAATAATAATTGAAATAGGTGCCAACTATTCTATTCTCTCTTACATTCATTATTTTGGATTGGGCAGGTTTCCTTTTTGTTGTTTGTTGACTAACAATTTAAACTAACGTTTTAATTAAACAAAATAAAGGTAACAATTTGAATGGGTATTATTTAAATTTGAGGTAATTTAGGTAATTGAATTTCGTTAAGCTTTTCAATCATTTTGTGTTCGTCTCATTGTTGTTTGTTTTACTATTACTAAATTTCATGTAGACATTAATAATATTTTAAATTTTTAGGGCTATTTATTTATTTATTTATTTTTATTTATTTATTTATTTTTGTTTTTGTATAATTAAAGAATTTATTTTCTGTTTACAGTATCGCCAAGCTATGTCCTCAGCAAATACCCCAAATAAAACGTCAACACCATTAAATGTTCATGCTCTTGCTTTACAACAGAAGCAACGTTCATTTTTAACATTTGGCTTTGGTGCTGGATCAGCACAATCACGACGTGAATCCCATGTTAATGTGAATGTAACACCAACATCTCATGATATATCCTCGGATACGCCAGAAATTCGTAAATATAAAAAACGATTTAATAGTGAAATATTATGTGCTGCATTATGGGGTATTATTTACATTTAGTTGTATTTTTTTCCTCGGAAATTTTTATAATAATTTTATTTTATAGGTGTTAACCTACTAATTGGTACTGAACATGGTTTGATGTTATTAGATAGAAGTGGTCAAGGGAAAGTTTATCAATTGATATCAAGACGACGTTTCCAACAAATGGAAGTATTAGAAGGTCAAAATATACTTGTAACAATATCAGGGAAAAAGAATCGTGTTCGTGTATATTATCTTAGTTGGTTGAAAAGTAAAATTTTACGTACTGATGGTGTTAGTGATGTAAGTGTATAAAATAATAATTTTTTCTTTTAATTTTTATCGTCATAAAAATAAATTGAATTTTTTTTATATATATATATAGCAAGTTGAACGACGAAATGGTTGGATTAATGTTGGTGATTTACAAGGGGCTGTTCATTTTAAAATTGTTAAATATGAACGTATAAAATTTTTGGTAATTGCCTTAAAAGATAGTATTGAAATTTATGCATGGGCACCAAAACCATATCATAAATTTATGGCATTCAAATCATTTTGTGAATTAACTTATCGACCATTATTAGTTGATTTAACTGTTGAAGAAGGTACACGACTTAAAGTGATTTATGGTAGTGCTGATGGTTTTCATGCAGTTGATTTAGATTCAGCTAGTGTATATGATATTTATCTACCGAAACATGTAAATAGATTTAATTTTGCCGTATATATTTTTTAATATTTATTTGAAATTCTTTTAATTGTAGACACAAGGCGCTATTACACCACATTGTATAGTAACATTACCCAACAGTAATGGTATGCAATTATTATTATGTTACGATAATGAAGGTGTTTACGTTAATACTTATGGGAGAGTTTCTAAAAATATGCTACTACAGGTAATTTAATTTTTAATGACATTAATTAAACATTATTAATTTGTTATTTATTTTTTAATAGTGGGGTGAAATGCCAACATCTGTAGCATATATTGGTACAGGACAGATAATGGGTTGGGGTAATAAAGCTATAGAAATTCGCTCAGTAGAATCTGGTCATTTAGATGGTGTTTTTATGCACAAAAAAGCACAAAGATTGAAATTCTTATGTGAACGTAATGATAAAGTATTCTTTTCAAGTGCAAAAAGTGGTTCTTCGTGTCAAATCTATTTTATGACATTAAATAAACCGGGAATGGCTAATTGGTAATATACATAAATATGTAGAGAGAGAAAAAAGTAAACAGAAATAATGAGATAAAATTGATGTGTAAATAACACAAGGATGCTGATTTTCTTTACTTTTGTTTTGTGTTTTTTTTTCTTCTATCATTTCTTTTTTATATTATTATCATTTTTATTGCATATTATTATTTTATTGGAACCATAAATGATGGTGGTGCGTGTGTAATTTAGTCAGTATACTTTAAAATATACTAACGCAACAAAAGTCAACAAAAAAATTTGAGGAATCTGAAATTAAACGAAAAACGGACAAATAGTACAATTTTAGGTCAAATCATTCTGCAATGCCGATAAAAATTTTGTTATGAAATGGTAGTTCTTTTTATATTCAAAGAAGCAGAAAAATAAATGTTAAAGTAATTTTTGTAATGGTTCCTTCAAATGATTCATTTTTGTGTTGTTTGAGCCTGAAGAAAAGTCGAAATCTTTTTTACGTTAAAGAAAAAACATGTATAATGATAGTACAAACATTATATTGCATAAATAATGCAAACAATACAAAAATTAAGCAATAAATATGGAATTTGTTTTTTAATTGGGAACTATTTCAAAAATTTTCCAGCTCCATTTATATAATATTTGGTGCCAATCAGAATGTTTAGTCAAACATGCAAGAGAAAAAAAATGCTCACAATATTTGCAAACCATTAAAACAAATATAAATAAATAAAATATAGATAAGTTTATATAATATTAGTAAGATTAATGAGTAAAATTTGATATAATGCAAGTTTTACTCGATTTTTTTTATATAACTATACGTAAATAAATTTGGAAAGTGCTGGGTTGTTCCACTTGATATCTTTAAAAATTTATTTCATTATCGTCTAAATTGTTTGTTATTGGAACAAGTAACATTTTCTGTTTCATAGTTATATTGCATATATTATCAAAATGAAAGGAAAAGTAAAAAAATAGTCCAAATGGAATTTTATACCTACTATTTCTAATTATTGTATTCGGTAAGAACTAATATTGTTTATTGTTTCGGTGCAATGAAGACTGTTTTATCAAATTATGTGACCAGTGATAGATCAGGTCCTGTAGCCAGTAGTTTCTTTTATACTTTATATACACAAATATTACAGATGAGATATAGCAAAAAAATTGGCTAAGATTTTAAGTTGCTTCTACTATTATCTACTCTTTTTATAAATATAATTACTTCCAAAGAAAAAAAAATCAATAGGATGTGTGATTTCTTTTTTTTATATCAAACGTTAACATTTACTACCTACGTATGTATCATTTTTATTAATATTATTATAATTCCAAACAGTAAAGTTATATAACAAGAATATTATTATTATTTTGTTAATTTACTAAATCCCTTATTTCCTATCAGAATAAAATTCGAATTTTCATTTTTGAAATAATTTTATTATCAACCACAAATCATTAACAAATTAGTCATCTTTTTTGTATTTGTATTTGCCACGCATATGTGTTGGTACTGGACAGACACCAGGACATGGAAGTTGTCCTGGAATTTCGCAAATGCAATGTCGATCACAACCCACACCGAAATTTGCGGGATTATCTTTTTTCTCTTTTGAAATAGCCTCGGCTTCTAATACATCGTGTGTTTTACCAATAACCCTTACTAAATGTTCATAAATTTCTTCTTTACTTTTATTATCAACATCAACCAACATTTCATCACCAGTTTCTATAAAAAAAAAGAACTTTACCATCATAAAAAATTCAAATCTATCCCGTATAACGCCTACCATAGAAACACCTAATGAATGGTGTTGGTGTTAAGTTCTTGAATGTGCAAATTTGAACATTCGGATTTTTGTATTGCACCTGCGGTAGATGCCAAAATACGAATTCTCTGAAATATACATGAAAGTTTTTTGTAAATAATTTCCAAATCAATTCTAACATAACCTCACTTTGTTCCTTGATTATTTTTACCATTTAAATTGTAATGTACACTAAATATTTTGATTTGATCTTTTAGAACTAAACGACCGGTTTCTAAATATTTTAATGTTCGCCGTATAGGCGCTGGTCCTATCATAAAAGGCATTGTTTCTTCAAATTCCTAGGTTTTGCACAATTAACAAAAAAAATTAGGTTGGGTATGCAGATCTATCAATGACGTAGAATTATATACTTTACGTCATTGAGATCTATCAGTCAAAGAGATGTCACTACAGTACCATAAGCGAAATGTAGCTCCCTTTTAAAATAAGTAGTCTTATTATTTATGTATTCATTGTATAATAATAATGAATAGAATAATTTTGTATACGCTATTCATATTCAGATTCAACGATGTGGCTATTTGATAAGAGGGCGAAATAACAAAAAATGACATTCATATGTAACATTAAAGCCTCGATTCCACTGTACGAGAATTTGCGCGAGTTTATTCAAGGTTAAAAACTTACGAAAAAAATTACGTTTGTACACAACATTCATGCGAGAAAAGTTTTTGACAATTTTGTCACTTTTCCAAGACAAAACTGATAAAAACTTTTCTCGCATTAGTGTAAACTGTTTACACACGTGCTAACTAGCCGAATGGACATAGAAATCCGGCCTTACTTGATGTACGGATGCCGTGCGTTTGCCGCGCGTCAAATGGTGACCAGTGGCGTAGTTCGGCGTTCTCGTTTCAAAATCGTAATATTATTTTGGTTATTGTGTATCGTTTTTTTTAAGTATGAGAAAAGTATCAGTTTAAATATCCATTCAATTCTAAACCCGATTGCAGATTGATACACCAAAAACGTTGTTAGTCAAAACGGTTTTGTTCGAATTTATAAACTCAACGCACACTGATCGTACAAAAACGTTGTTATACCGAACATTTTGTTCTGTCTTGCAACGTTTCCATACAAAATATTTTGTTCTACAACATTCTGTTCGTTCTCAACGCACATTGATAAAACATATGGGTGACGACTGCAGATTTTTGTATCTAACAAGGAAATTGTATGTTGTTAGGTGGAGAAATTCGTAATCAACATTCCTAATTTCCATGACATTCCAAATATATATAAACTAGCATGAAAAACAAATAGGAATAAATGCCCTGGAAATAGTAGATTTTCCATGGTTCTCTTAAAAATTTATCTCTTTTGTCAAATTTTCAAATTAGTGTTGCTGAAAACGACCAATGCCTGGTCTTTCAAAACTTGAATATAAAATTTTAATCAACAATAAATAAATGATTTATAGATGAGAGTTGGAATTTAGCATAAACAACTCTTTAACAGTTTCAGTTTGATATATCTATAGATATCACAAAAGCGCTACGCATTCAAGGAATTAGTCTGGCGCATCCACCAAAAGTATCACATAGCGCATCGATCAAAACAATCTTTTTTTCGGCGCATTCACAAAATCTTTTTTGAGAAAAATAAGCATTTTTAAATTATCCCTGCGCACCCACCAAAATTTTCGCCCTTCGCATCCACCATAATTCTTCCAAAATATAAACAAAATTTAAGAATTAACTCGGCGCATCCACCAATATAAATTATGCTGAGAAATTATTGGACAACTTTGTGCAAGGCTATGGGATTTTGTATGGGAAAAAATATTTGCGTCATAATTATGAACACAATTTGCCTTACTTCTGTGATGATCTAAGGAAGCATAGTGCCTTAGATGATTTAGCTGTGTTCTGTTATGGCACGCAGATTTACTGAAAAGTGCAGTCAAAACTTTCACCGACGAAGCCAACTAAACAGAAACCAACATTATTGTGGATCACTTTTAACCAATTCATGTAGCCTCTGACAGACAACCAACAAATTTGATTATCGAATATTAAAGCTAGCTGTGGAGTTGCCAATATTAACACAATCAATAACTGTGAAAATTTATAGCGTCTAACACAGTTTTCGAATATCTCTTAAAAGAAAAATGCGTGAAATCGTTCATATTCAAGCTGGACAATGCGGAAACCAAATTGGCGCCAAATTTTGGGAAGTTATCAGTGATGAACATGGTATCGATCCAACTGGAACTTATCACGGTGATTCTGATTTACAATTGGAACGCATCAATGTTTATTACAATGAAGCAACTGGTGGTAAATATGTACCGCGTGCTGTAATGGTAGATCTAGAACCTGGTACAATGGACTCAGTACGTTCTGGTCCGTTTGGTCAAATCTTTCGTCCTGATAATTTTGTATTTGGACAATCTGGTGCTGGCAATAATTGGGCTAAAGGTCATTATACTGAAGGTGCTGAATTAGTTGATTCTGTATTGGATGTCGTACGTAAAGAAGCTGAAGGTTCAGACTGTATGCAAGGATTTCAATTAACACATTCAATCGGTGGTGGTACTGGATCTGGTTTGGGAACATTATTAATAGCGAAAATTCGTGAAGAATATCCAGATCGCATTATGAATACTTTTTCGATTGTACCATCACCGAAAGTATCTGATACTGTTGTTGAACCATATAATGCAACATTATCCGTACATCAATTAGTTGAAAATACTGATCAAACTTATTGTATTGATAATGAAGCTTTATATGATATCTGCTTTAGAACATTAAAATTAACAACACCAACTTATGGCGATTTAAATCATTTAGTTTCGGCAACAATGTCCGGTGTAACAACATGCTTACGTTTCCCTGGACAATTAAATTCTGATTTGCGAAAACTATCCGTGAATATGGTGCCATTTCCACGATTACATTTCTTCATGCCTGGCTTTGCACCATTAACATCACGTGGAAGTCAACAATATCGTGCATTAACTGTACCGGAATTGGTAATGCAAATGTTTGATGCCAAAAATATGATGGCTGCATGCGATCCACGGCGTGGTCGTTATTTAACTGTTGCAGCAATTTTCCGTGGACGTATGTCCATGAAAGAAGTTGATGAGCAAATGATGAATATACAAAATAAAAATAGTAGTTATTTTGTTGAATGGATACCAAATAATGTGAAAACAGCTGTTTGTGATATACCACCAAGAGGTTTGAAAATGTCAGCGACATTTATTGGTAATTCAACATGTATTCAAGAATTATTTAAACGTGTTGCTGAACAATTTACAGCGATGTTTCGACGTAAAGCATTTTTACATTGGTATACTGGTGAAGGTATGGATGAAATGGAATTTACAGAAGCTGAATCTAATATGAACGATTTAGTATCTGAATATCAACAATACCAAGAAGCAACAGCTGAAGAAGATGAATTTGATGAAGAAGAAGAAGCCGATGAAGGAGCAGCATAAAAAAATTAAGAATTTCCTATTTTGTAACTTAAATCTTTTGTACTTTTGTAAATGTTTAATGAACTCAATTTCGATATGTCGTAATTTATTTGGAAAAAATACAGTGCTCGTTTGAACAAAATTCGAAAGATTTAAACTTTCATTGGCAATTAACACGCAATTTCACCAACAATGCCTAATAAAATTCCCTATGAATAGAGAAATTATATGGGGAAATAACCAATTAAATATTGAGACAATTTCTTTTTGATATTACAAATTGACATTGTATTTAACAAGAGTTATTTTTAGTAAATACATTGAAAGATAAACACAGAACTAAAACTACATTAGTTTTGATAACAGTTGGCGACATGTAGAATGTCATTTATTTCCTGACATTGATTGTGTTTTAAAATTGTTTCGAACAGTTGTGTGACTATTCAAACAGCATAAAACATTTCGAATAACAACCATTTTAAATAAGAATTTTCCACATTAAAAATTATTTGCTACGTTTAAAATGTTGAAGCCACCTTTTTGATTGAAATCTAATACAGAATGTTTTCAAATAGAGTATCCGGTACATAAGCGATGGTATGTTCGAGCGGTTAGAATCATTCCAGAACACATCTATTATTCCCCTGGTTATAAATTGTATGGCTCAACTCTGCCAATAAACAATGTTTACAACAATCGATTTAAAGACAAATGTTTGATTATTTAAAATAGAAATTACGCCATAATCAAACAAAATGCATTCGCACAATTATTCGGTTATCATTTTCATAATTGCTTTGAATTCGGTGGTGTTTGCCGGTGTAATGCATAGCCATGAAACAAGTAATAAAGAACGTGTAGAAGATGGGGCTTACAGTCCCCGAGATAATAGTCATTTCTCTGATAGTGGTGAACATCATAGTGAATTCGATCATGAAGCGATCTTGGGCAGTCATAAAGAAGCTGAAGAATTCGACCATTTACCACCAGAAGAAGCTAAACGACGTTTAGGATTATTGTTGACGAAAATGGATTTAGATGGTAATGAATCTATCGATAGAAAAGAATTGAAAGCTTGGATATTGAGATCATTCAAGTAATCACTCGCATTTGCAATTGCGGCCTTAAATAAATGAATGTGAATCGGTTTTAGAATGTTATCAGAAGAAGAAGCCAAAGAGAGATTCGAAGATGCCGATGAGGATGATAATGGTGTAATTACATGGGGTGAATATCTATCAGACTCTTACGGATTAGACGAAAAAGATACGATTCCACTTGGCGATAATAATTATGAAGTATCTATTTTCATTCATTATTAATTAAAATCTTAACGTTTCTGTAAATTTGTAGTTGATTGAAGATGATAAAGCAATATGGAAGGCGGCTGACACAAATGGTGATGGAGTTTTAGATCCAATTGAATGGTTACCAATGTCGCATCCTGAAGAACATCCAACAATGTTACCAATAATTTTAGAACAAACACTACGCGATAAAGATAAGGATGGTGATGGAGCATTGAATTTCCAAGAATTCATTGGCGATCGCGGAGAAAACCATGACAAAGATTGGGTGCAAGTTGAAAAAGATAAATTCGATCATGATTTAGATAAAAACCATGATGGATTATTAAAAGGCAATGAGATCTTGTCTTGGTTAGTTCCCAGTAATGAGTAAGTTTTTATTGGTTTCTTGTATACAATTGTTTACTTATTTCAACGATTTTTTTTAAGGGAAATCGCCGAAGAAGAAGTTGCACATTTATTTGCATCCAGTGATGATAATCATGACGATTTGATTAGTTTTTATGAAGCCATCAATCACCACGATACGTTTGTAGGTAGTGAAGCAACTGATTACGGTGATCATTTGCACAATATTCATAATTTCAACGATGAATTGTGATATCTTATTCAAGATTTAATTGATTTATTAAGATTAATATTACAATGTATTTGTTTTGGTGTCTCATCAATTTTCGTAGTGAATTTTATCTTTTTGTAGAGACAAATATTTCTAATGTTGTACAAAAAAAGAACGAAATTATTTATTTAATTCTAGCAGCTTGTGCCATAAATAAATTTATAGGAATGATAATCGTTTTTTTTCTGTGGTCACTTATGGTTGTGGTGTTTGCCTGATGTAATTTTTACCAGATGGTAGTGCAACAACTGTTAATGATGGGAACAGTGTTTTAATTTGTTCATCAGAAACGGTCGGTTGTACCATTACATCTTGACCAGGTCTCCAATCAACAGGTGTAGCAATCCGATGTTTATCAGTCAATTGCAACGAATCGATTACACGAAGAATTTCACTAGAAATAAAAAAAAATTAGTATAAAATAAATGCAATAAAACAATTACGATTCCTACTCGAAATTTCGTCCAGTTGTTGCCGGATATAAAATCGAAAGACGCATCTTTTTCTTTGGATCAATTATGAAAACAGCCCGTGCCGTCAGTGGTAAACCATCAACATCTCTTTCATCTGGATCTAACATATTCAATAAACATGCTAATTCACGTTTTTCATCAGCTATTATTGGATATGGGAAACCTTCATTTGAATAACTAGCATAAACTTTTATATCTTTTTGCCATTTCTCATGATTATCAACTGAATCACACGATAGTGCAATAATTTTAACATTACGTTTAACGAACTCCGTATATAATTGGACAGCACGTGCCAATTCTGTTGTGCATACTGGTGTAAAATCAGCTGGATGTGAAAATAGTACACCCCATCTATAGAAAATTCGTAATAATTAGATTGATTATTTTTTTGGTTAATATAATAATAATTACGAATCACCCAGCCAATCATGGATTTGTATTTCGCCGATTGTTGTTTTTGCTGTGAAATTTGGGAAAATTTCACCTAAATTCACCATGTTTCCAGCATCAACAGGAAAATTTCAAAGATGAGGTTATGACGCGCGTTCGAGTAACCATACATATAACAATAGTAAGATAGTAGATGCGTACGCAAGCCAGACAACAGCGTGCAGACAAATAATGTTGCCATATTGCTAATTATTAGTTGCTTTTTAGACGTCGCAATGTTAGTATCGATTTTAAAAAGTTATTAAATTTATTAATGAACAGTGTTTGAAACATTAGCGTTTTAGTAATATTAAAAATGCAATATAGTGTTAATGCAGTGCAGTGAAACGGTGCTAGTGTTTTGTGAATGGATTGATATGCCAAGCAGGACTAATATACTAGTCCTGCTTGGCATATAGGTGTGCAGGGATTCACCTGACTGTTAATTTTTACAACAAAATAATTATAAGTATTTTTATCGTCGCGGGATAACGTTTCTTGACTAGAGAACTTTCAATATATCGTAAATTTAACACAAATCTAGTTTAGAGGTCGGACAGACCCAAACTAGCTTGGGCCCAGAAACAGCTGCCTTCTTGATTCGATCATTATACTTACGCCACTGTTAAATACACAACCATTTATTGTTATTATCAATCTTAAAACATCGATTCTTTTTAATTATGAATGAACAAGGGGGTCAATACGAATTGCTGTAAAATAAATTATCATATTATAATTCAATAAATTATAAGTAAACCCAATAAAATTCAAAGCGTTTTTCAAAAAAAATTTTTGAAATTGATAAAGGCAACATATTTCGTAATTGGGTAAATGACAACAATAGGAATACAATGGATTATAAGGTATATCATATAATTCATTGTATATATATTATTCCGGTTTCTGATTAAAGTACTTTTTATGGGAGGGTGTTCTTCGTAAAAGTTGTAATTATAGTCTGCAAAAAGGTATGATCACTAGTACCAAGTAAAACTGAAAACACCTTTCAAGCGTCTTGAATCAACTTTGATAACTTGTCAAGTTCTTGTGCAGTATTGACATTTCACATTGAATGAACTGGTGAAGAACTGCCCGATGAAAAAAAATTTTGTCTAATCATGTATAAGTATATATGATTATATATGATTATATATTATTCCATATATAAATATATATAATTATATATGGAATCATATATAATCATATATGGACTTATATATAATCAGATCTGATCATATAGAGGTCTATATATAATTAGATCTGATCGACTCTGGTTGATATAAGCCTATATATAATCATATATGAACCTATATATAATCAGATCTGATCATATAGAGGTCTATATAATCAGATCTGGTCATATATAGGTCTATATATAAGTTCCAAAAAAATTCTGCTTTTCAAGAATTTGATTAAGTGTTGACATGGTATAACGAGTTCTTGTTCAATTTTGTTTCCAGAATTGATGCAAGTTAATGTTCACCTCGCTCTTCTTAAAACCAGTTATGTATTTTGGAAAGTTATTGCCAAGTTCGTCCAACTCATATTACAACGTAGATTTAATTTAAGTTGAAATGTCATTATGGTTCACAACGATATAAGACACTTAAAAGTGTGTTTCAAGATTTACTTGATACAAGTTAACTTGACTTAACTAATCGTAGACTTGCAGCATCTTTAGACGATGCAGCAATGCATATAATTAGGAAGAATTGAAACAGATTCATCTGATTCATCATTTAAGTCGTCAAAAGTTTCAGGCTCTTCCAAAATTGTCGAAAGTGTAGGAATATATTGACTGTCAATGTCAGCCTGATAATATTCATTGTCGTTGAAGTCTTCCTCTAACAGCTCAAAATCTTCCGGTTCTTCCAAAATTGTCGAAAGTGTAGGAATATATTGACTGTCAATGTCAGCCTGATTATATTCACTGTCGTTGAATTCTTCCTCTAACTGTTCAAAACCTTCCGGGTCTTCCAAAATTGTTGAAAGCGCAGGGATATATTTACTATCAGTGTCAGGCTGATAATATTCATTGTCGTTGAAGTCTTCCTCTAACAGCTCAAAATCTTCCGGTTCTTCCAAAATTGTTGAAAGTGTAGGGATATATTTACTATCAGTGTCAGCCTGATAATATTCATTGTCATTGAAGTCTTCCTCTAACAGCTCAAAATCTTCCGGTTCTTCCAAAATTGTTGAAAGTGTAGGGATATATTTACTATCAGTGTCAGCCTGATAATATTAATTGTCGTTGAAGTCTTCCTCTAACAGCTCAAAATCTTCCGGTTCTTCCAAAATTGTCGAAAGTGTAGGAATATATTGACTGTCAATGTCAGCCTGATTATATTCACTGTCGTTGAATTCTTCCTCTAACTATTCAAAACCTTCCGGGTCTTCCAAAATTGTTGAAAGTGCAGGGATATATTTACTATTAGTGTCAGCCTGATAATATTCATTGTCGTTGAAGTCTTCCTCTAACAGCTCAAAATCTTCCGTTTCTTCCAAAATTGTTGAAAGTGTAGGGATATATTTACTATCAGTGTCAGCCTGATAATATTCATTGTCGTTGAAGTCTTCCTCTAACAGCTCAAAATCTTCCGGTTCTTCCAAAATTGTTGAAAGTGTAGGGATATATTTACTATCAGTGTCAGCCTGATAATATTCATTGTCGTTGGATTCTTCCTCTAACAGCTCAAAAGCTTCCGGTTGTTCCAAAATTGTTGGAAGTCTTGGAATATGTTTACAATCAATGTCAGCCTGATTACATTGTTTGTAGTTCAATTCATCATCTAACTGTTCAAAAGCTTCCGGCTCTTCCAAAATGCTTGAAAGTCTTTGAATATGTTTACAATCAATGGCTGCCTGATTATTTTGTTTGTAGTTTAATTGTAAATCGTCAACATTTTCTTGTGATACATCCAATTCATCATCATTTTCATCTCTTTTTCATATTCTTCCGTATCATCGTGTGATTCAGATAATTCATTAACAAAACTATTTCCCGTGTCACTTTCATTTGAAAGTATTGATAATTCTGAATTAATTTCATAGTTGTGATTAATGTCTGATGTATGCTGTTCTTTAAATGAGTCCCTTTTTGGTTCATATGTTCGTGTTAGGCGTTTATATAAATATAAACTACCAATAAACCAACTACCAGTTGTAATAATTATTGGCCAACGTCGTGTTTTGAAAAACAAGGTAGTCATGGTAGCTACGGTAGTTATTGAGAAGAAGCACGATAGTGACTTCTTTGATACGCCACTTATTGATTTCAAGTATGATCTTATAGACCAATCATTAACCGATGATGATTCTATATGTGTTGAATCATTCACTGGTTGATTGATTGGATTACGTGAAATTTCACAACCAGCAAATGGATCTAAGGGCAGCATTTTTTTATTGCATAATAAACACCTGTTTTCTACTTTAACGGAAGTATCAAAGTCCACTGGTAATCCTTCGTCCTTAAAAATAATTAAAATAATCTCGTTTTTTTTTATGGATTTCTCTTTTAAATCTATAAAAAAATACTTGTATAGAACGATCACGGATAGCATGTGCAGTATTTGAAAGTGATATTTTATCAGATGATGAGGCTATATCTTCGGAAATACCAATTTCCTGTGGTGTTTCTTCCTCCTTGGAAATAAGTAAAATAATATCGTATTTTTTACATTATCTTTAAATTTTTAAAATACTTGTGGAAAATAATTGGTAGTAATACCAATTCCAGCATGTAAAATTTTTTGACATAAGGTTTGACCAATTAAAGCACTGTTGATACTCGATGATTGTTTAATGAGATCTGTATGAATTAATCCAACAATATCGATCTTTTTATCAATATCTGATAATTTTCCATTTTCTACAACAAATAAAATTGATCCAAATAATAAATTAATATAACTATAATAAAAAATGAATATATAAAATTACTAATTGTAGCAGTAGGCTTATAGTAAGACGCATATGACGATATTAGTTGTCTTAAAAGACTCGCCATTTCAAGAAATTAATCAACCAAATGGTCAATAATCTGCAACAGAACATAATCATATTAATATAAATATTAATCGTACATAAATCATTTTAGATCTGTCCAATTTTAGGTATTGACATTTAAAAATATGGATCCTAACGTCAATATCGAGAATCGAAAAATAACCAACAATTTTCAAAATTATTATCAAACAAACCTCAATGAATGATAAAACAACAATGCAAATGATTATTTGTCAAAAAAATTATAATTATTAACATAAAAAAGCAAAAAGTTCGCAGTCAATAAAACACTCAAATGAAATATTCAAATGTCTATGAAAACTGACAGCTTACGCTTTTGTTTTCATTGATATCCCGATTCCCTAAATATGCTAAACATTGAACGTGATCTAGATTGTGGCTAGATGAAAACAAAAACCAGTAAATTAATACTTTAGACAGTGAATGTTCGCATATTAAATAGATTCATTTTATTATAAAAACGATAATAAAGTGATCAGGTGGAGCTGACTACTACAAAATTCACGCCGTTTATAAATTTCGCGCTCGATTTGTGGGATTGGTGTTATCAGTGGCTAATGGCCGACTGTTAACTTTGAAGACCCTGGACTATCACTGCTTAACAGCCTACTCAATTACCGCAAGTTTGGATTAATTGTCGCGACTCATTTGCCATTTTGTTGAAAAACTATTTTTTTAAATAAGAAAAATAATGGGCAACAGACATTGAAGAACTTTATCTAGACACGAATATTTGTTGTATCATCTATTTTTGAAATAACTGTAACGTTTATTACAAAAATATGTTCCATTTTTGGCGTTATCATTCAAATAAATAGATTCTAACGTCAATGTCAAAAATCAAAAAAGAAACCTACAATTTTAAAAAGAAATAATCAAAATTATTATCAAACAAACCTCAATGAATTATAATAGAACGATTAAAATGTTTATTTCGCAAAAAAATAATAATTATCAGCACAAGAAAGCACAAAAATCGCAATCAATAAAACACTCAAATGAAATATTCAAATGTCTATGAAAACTGACAGTTTACGCTTTTGTTTTCATTGATATCCCGATTCCGCGCGTGTGCTAAACGTAGACCGTGATCTATTTAGATTGTGACTAAATTTGAAAAGCTGTATAGTTAGGAGTTGCAATCATAATTATATGTACAAAAATCGAGGTTACTATAATATTTAATTTAATATCAATTGTCAGACATAATTAAGAATTTTGATTTGATTTGATTTGAGTACCGAAGTCAAGCTACGTTGGACACGGTTAGTACTTAGATGGTTGATCGCTGTGTATCGTTGAATTTGTTTTTGTATTTATTCATGTAATAAGATGGCAGAATATTTTGTCAAATAGATTATTATGTTTGCCTTTTGTTAGTTTTACACCCCAACTACTACACGAGCACGAATTTTACGCATAATGACAGGAAATTCTAATGAGCAGATGATGCTAACATATTTGTGGTAGATATGGCCGAAGATGTGTACGGTTTTGCTAGCATATCATGGCACAATTTTTGGTTATCTGCGATGACATCGTTGCCCTGCAAAAAAAAACTTTTATCAATGTCAATCCCATCATGGTTCTATACAAATATTTTTTATAAATTTATGAAAGTAATACAGAAGAAAAATAACGAGATTATTTTATTGATTATTAAGGGGGAAGAAACAATAGAAGAGAATGTAAATAAATTGACATTAGCAACAATTAAAATACAAAATCCTTTTTATTTTGACGAAAATAAATTATTAACAATATCTCTAAATTGAAGTGATTCTGATAATGAATACCAAAATACTGACGAAACGTACGTAAATCATTTATTGGCAATCGAGAATGTGTTATTAAGATTATCTTTGTATTTAATGGATGGTGTATTATCAAAAATCCGTTGATCAATCATTGTTGCAACTACTTGTACTGTATTTGTTGTTGTTTTGAAATAAATAAAAACAAGATTCCTGAATTTTATTTACAGTTATTAAGGCATCCATTATATAACATAGTTTGTCTAATGTGGCTAAGGGCGGCCCTGGGAATGGATAATGGATGGCAACTACAGGAACTTTAATCATACTTAATCCTGATGAAGCTAGCTATACTACGGTAATCTCTAATAATTAACAAAAGTATTTTTGGCTGTCCATATCCCTTCACCATCAATAATTCAGTAGTGATTGATACAACTTAAAGTATGAAATACATGAAGCTATTAAAAAAGAATAATTATATTTATAAGCATTGGGTTAATTAGTTTTTCGGTAGAACACTGTAGCAACTATTGCTATTGGCAATTGGTATCCATGTAGCAACTTGTTGATTTGTTATTCTGCATCAACACCATCTATTGTTCGATGAATAAATTATAGTAGATTTAATAAAATTTTCAATATTATTCCGGTAAAACCATTATTTCTAGCTTAAGTACTTTTGTTTTTAGTTTGATTATAATCGATTAGAATATTTTTAGCTTTGTTTTTCTTGTTTTGCAAATACATTTAACATTTAGGTTAAGCTTAAAGTTGTTTGACACGTTCGTTAATTTGTTGGTATCTAATCAAAGGCTACTTTTACTTGTAACAACTTTCTGTTTTATTGCCACTATGTAGTCCACCTTCGACCTTTCCTTTCTTAAAGTATTTCAGTACAAATAGTTTTGTCTGTAGGTATGGACAGGTATTTTGTGCAATTTTCCATAGTCTTTTAGCAGTTTTGTTTTCCATTACAAATTGTTATTCTTTTGCAGCATTGAATTGTTGACCGCATCCGAAATTATGTTGTTGGCACGAATGAAAATTGTAAGTATTACAATTAGAATTTAAATTCCATATGTTATTTAATTGTTTTTGTAGTTGAACAATCAGAATAGACTACAGAAATTTATTAGTCTGTTAAACAATCAAAATGTTAAATTTTCCAATGTTTGCGCTTCTGAAATGGAACAATTACCAAAACTTCCACTACCAAAACTCGAACACACAATGGAGAAATACTTGAAAACCGTCCAACCATTTTTGAATCAACAAGAATTTGAAAGAACTAGCAAATCAGTGAGATATTTCCAAAAATGTACTGGTAGAAAATTACAGAAATTGTTAGAAGAACGCGCTAACAACCATGATAATTGGTTAGCTGATTGGTGGTTAGATACAGCATATCTATCGTATAGAGATCCTGTTCTTATTTATTCAAGTCCTGGATTAGTATTCCCATTTGAAAATTTCGAAAACGAAGATGAACAATTCAATTATACAGCAAAATTAATATTGGCAGCAATTGATTATAAACAATTGATTGATAGCGGTTGTATGGAGGTAGAAAAAATGGGCAAAGATCCATTAGATATGAATCAATATAATAAGATTTTTGGTACGTGTCGTATACCGGGTGTTAAAATTGATCATTTAGAATTTAATCCACAATCAACACATATAACGATCGTGAAAAATAATAATGTAAATTGACGAAATCATCGACATTTTGTTATTTATTTTAATCAATGTTGTTTTAGTTTTTCAAAGTCAATGTAATAGATCCTTGTGGTAATATACCAAGTGTTGGAGAATTATTGGGTTGTCTCAAAGAAATCGCGAAACAATCAGAAGAAGCTGGCCCACCAGTTGGAATATTAACAGCAAACGATCGTAATTCGTGGGGACGTGCCTATCAAGATTTAACATTAGATCCAAATAATTTACGATCAATACGAGCAATTCAAACGAGTCTTTTTCTGGTATGTTTGGATCGTTCAATAGCTGACGCTTGTACTGAACAACGTTCTAATGCTAGCAAACAAACAATCCATGGTGGTGGTAGTGAAGGTAATGCTGCAAATCGTTGGTATGATAAAACAATTCAATTTGTTGTTAGTATTGATGGAACTGTTGGTTTAACATATGAACATTCACCTAGTGAAGGCCAACCAATAGCTGTAATGGTTGATTATTTGATGAATTACATGTAATATTTGGAATTGCAATCGATCTTCTTTCAACGAATTTTAATCGTTTGTTTGTAGCAAAAAAAGTGGATGTGACACAAGCTCACCAGATTGTGGATCTGATATTGAACCAGAAAAATTACAATTCTGCATCAATGATAAGATACAAAGTAGAATATGCCATGCAAATAACACAGTCGATAAGTAGAATCAATTCAAAAGAATAGAAAATTATTGAATTTTTCACAAATACCAAAATTTCTAGATTAGTTGAACGTTTTGATATGGATGCTTTTCAATTTAAAGAATTTGGAAAAGAATTTATTAAATCACAAAAATTAAGTCCGGATAGTTTTATACAAATTGCAATGCAATGTGCCTTTTATCGTTTACATAATGTACCTGGTGCACAATATGAATCAGCAGCAACACGCAAATATATCCATGGACGTACAGAAACAATTCGATCATGTTCAATTGAATCAATTGATTTCGCTAAAATGTTGATAAACAATTGTATTTCTAAGGATGAAAAAATTGAAGGTTTGAAAACAGCAATAAATTCACATAAAAATTACACAATTGAGGTACGTATATGGATTTTTTTTTTAAATTTTTCTATAAACCCAATTTGTTTTGTAGGCTGTAAATGGTCATGGTGTAGATCGTCATTTATTGGGTTTAAAATTGATATCAATTGAAAATGGTTATGGTATACCGGAATTCTTTAAAGATCCAGCGTATACGAGAAGTATACACATGAGAATTTCATCAAGTCAAGTCGCTACAAAATGTGATGCTTGGATGTGTTATGGTCCATTAACAGAAGATGGTTATGGTTGTTGTTATAATCCACTACCGAATGATATTAATTTTGCTGTATCAGCATGGATTGATAATCCGGAAACAAGTGCTAATAAATTTCGTGAATCTTTAGAGAGCAGTTTAATTGAAATGCAAAAGCTTTTAGCTGATGATGATAATAAATGTCAAAAATCAAAATTATAAAAGGACTTGTGGTGATGGTGTTAATAAATTTGTGTTTCAATATATTTTGATAACATTTTTATCTAAAATTACTGCACATTTTTTCTTCTTCTTTTAAATAAATATATAATTACGGAAGCAGTATTTAATTGTTACAATTAAACCAGGGAAAAATGAGCAAATTTTTGTTGAATTTCAAACGCGTCGCGTATCTGATAGGACTCTAACAATACAACCAACACCACCAACATTATAAACTTTCTCATGCCACACTAATAAATGTCCACTACTGCCTTCTGATGGATTTTCAAAACCACGATAAATGTATTTCATTAGAACATCAACTAAATCTGGACTTAATGAATTCACTGCTTCTTCGATTTGTGATATTTTAATTGACAATAATACACGTAATGTTAAATTTAATGCATTTTCCTAAAAATATAGAGTATTGAAAATGAGCAATCAACAATCTAAACAAGCACGATTTACCTTAATCTGTTGATTTTTACTACCCAATGGGGCATTACTTAATACTGTTGTTAAAGCAGCTATATACTTGCCTGTGTGATTAAATTAAGGAAAATTTGGAATCATAACTGTTTTCAGGACCGTACGAAGGAAATGTGCCAAGTTTGCAACAGTTGCATGAAGATAAAATAGGTCAAGTTTAAGGTGAGACTTGGGCGCAGTTTTGTCTTCGTACAGTTCTGATTGTTTTTAAAATCAAGAAAAAAAGGATATTTTTGTAGTAAACAATTGACTTCATTCTCATCCGGTCCAGTTCGACCACCCTGATCGCCATCATCTTCCTTAAAATTATCTTCGCAATATTGGTCTACATCGAGTTTACGAAATGCTGAACTTGATGTATTTTTGGCCATTTCTCCAAATACGTTACTTTTCTTATAGCTTTACCTAAAAACCAATAAAACAACACAACGCCCAGTTGGAGGTTAGGATGCACTATGACGTCATAAACAATTACAATTTACAAATCACTAAATAATTCAGACTTGTTTAAGAAAATTCCTTCGTATTATTACGACGAAAACTGGATAATTACAGCGTTTTTTATTGGAAATTTTCGAATTTTATGACTACAGAAATTTAAAAAATTTCAAGCTGACGTCATAGCGCAAATGTCAACAAAACTAGAGAATTTTATCCATCCAACTTGGGGAAATTTTGCTCTTTAAGTTTCTTCCTGATTAATTGTCAAAATGGTGAGTACGTTGTGGTTTAAATTCTTCAATTTATCTTAATCATCCATTAATCAATTTAAAGAAAAATCTAATTAAATGATATTTAAAACTATTTATAATTATAATAATTATAAATTTTCGTAAATTTCTCTTTCATTCAAGAATTGTTGTTTTTTGTGGTTATGTTGACCAACATGTCTCTCTATTTCAGGGTAAAGTAAAGTGCTCAGAATTACGTCAAAAAGACAAAAAGGAGCTCACCAAACAGCTCGAAGAGCTCAAAACTGAGCTTACTAGCTTACGGGTAGCTAAAGTCACCGGCGGTGCACCATCCAAATTATCCAAAATGTAGGTTATGATATACTACTTTATTTCAATTATTAATTAACGAATTTATTTGTAGCCGGGTAGTGCGTAAAGCTATTGCACGTGTGTATATTGTTATGCATCAGAAACAAAAAGAAAATTTGAGGAAATTGTATAAAAACAAGAAATTCAAACCATTGGATTTGAGGCCAAAGAAGACTCGCGCTTTAAGACGTGCACTAACCAAACACGAGCAGAAAATAAAAACACCTAAAGAGTTACGTAAACGGTCGATTTATCCACCAAGAAAGTTCGCTTTGAAAGCTTGAATTGATGAAAATAAATAAATTTTTTCAATAAATATCAGTGATTTTTATTCAGGTACAAACGATCACATTACAGTTTTCAGGTGTTTTTTTGCCATGTAAAATTTCTGAAGGGTCTCCATCTACGTTTTTGATTGGTTTAAGGACATACATATATACGCTATAGAGTCCTTTTGGGAAATTTCTCTGTTTAACTTGCCTGTAACAATCTAGTCCGGCTTTAGTGAATAATTTCTTAAATAACGATAACGGTCTCGTTACAGATGAGTCTTGTTCGTCTTTTTCGATTTCTTCCGTCGATGATGCATTCTCTTTCACTATTATCACACCATTTGATTTCAATCCTGTTCTACGAATTTAAGAAAAATTATCAAAAAGTCTATAATTTCTGGTGTTTTGCTGTTTTACTTGCAATTTTTGAAAAACTGAACAAGATCTGTATCAGTTAAATGCCCCAAAACCCACTGAACCCAAATCACATCGTATTTCCCTTCATCAGGTTGAAATTTTTGTAAACCAATCGAATAAAAATCACCAATTTTATCACGTACTTTCACACCCAAATATTGTTTGGCTTGTTCAAGAAATTTCGGATTCTGTTCAACAAGATCAACTTTTTCAAATTGATCACTTAATAAATATTTTGTTATACGTCCAATACCAGCACCACAATCTAACGCATATTGTCTACCTGGTGGTGATTTTGATTGGAATAATTGTTTCAATAGTAATTTGGAATCTTTTATATCGATTTGTGATAGAAAACCTAAACCACCCAACATTCCATCAATTGTTGGTGGTATTTCTGACCAATATTCTACGGCTTTCGTATAGAATTTCTCATAATTTTCATTCGTTATTTCAATATCAAAATCCATATTGTGCCTGTAATAAATACATTTATCAAAAAAAACATTCAAAAACAACTTACGATATATCACTATTCTAGGTTAGAAAACTGGTTACAATTGTATGTCTATAATTGCGCGCGCATGTAAGTTGAGATCGTGCAACCACTCCAATTAGCCATGTTTTCATAAGAAAAAGAAACGACGAATCGAACAGATCCTTGAGCTTGTAATTAACACTTCAATGATATTTATAGTACAGTGCAATCAGTTTTAGCAGCATTTGTGGATATTAGCTTATAAACGAAGAAGAGTAAAATCAGCCTTGGATTTGTATTGACAACAGTGCAACTCATGTTAACTACAAAGGTATGATCTAGTGACTATATGTACCAACACACAAGAGTTGTATAATTAGTTGCCTACAATCACAAGCCTATTCGAGAATTTAAAAGATATATAGTTATACCAGATCGACTCGACTAAGATGATTCTAAATTATAATAAAATAACGATAAATCAATTAGAAGCCTTTAAGATAATCGTGCAGGTGGTAATGTATGGAATTTATTCGATAACGGACTGCAAAGACAGTAGAAAATTCAATAAATTTGTTTGTTCTCTTTTTGTGTTTAAATACAATCACAAGAAATGAATTCCCTGCAGACATTAAACTAATTGTGAAACCATTAACCCAGTTGTCTTACTCTTAATTTATTGATCACAATTACCAGCAGCACCTTACAGTATAAACGGAAAACGGAATCTTAAAATAACTTCACTTATCATTAATGAATCATTAATTAATTATAGCCAAGTAAAAAGTTACCATAATTGAAATCACCTGCTGAAAATATGATTTATTTATTGTGAGCAACTGCATTTCGATCTTAACACGTATGAATATTTGGCATAATTTAACGAATGTGTTAATTTGCTTCATTTATATACAGGATTGGTCTTTTCATCTAGAAACATTGAAGAAATAAAAAGAAATGAAATAGTCTTATTGTGATGTGGTACTTAGGGGTTAGAAAACACTCTGCTATCTATTAACTACAATTAATTGCTTCTTATATTAATTACTATTCTATAGGTGAGGTGGCAAATATATCCATCTCTCTCTCTCTTTCATACATACTACATGTACACATGTACACTACTACAGCTTCTCAGGAAACCAAAAAGAGAATTAACGTGTCACAAATGTGAATTTTCTCTAGATACTTAGAAATTCAAAGTAGGACATTTAATTGGGCATAATATGGTTTAGTCCTATTTTTATGAATAATTATTTCTTGACCACGTTTTAATATTTTCACATTAGAAGTGATGTCTTCAACAAATACATAAGGTCCTTCAAATAATCTACTTACCTTATCATCACCGTCATTTTTAATTAAAAGTCTATCACCTTTTTTGGAACACACTGGGTTAATTGTTTTATCGTATGTAAGTTTACGTTTTAATTTGCTCTCAATCAGATTATGACGAGCATCTGCATGTGCTCTCTGTAGGCGATATTTTAATTCTAAAGGATAATTATTAAAAATTATACAATGGATCAAGCAGTGCCGGTCCGAGGTGGGCTGCAGGGGCACCTGCCCCGGGCGCGGTTTCCAATAGGGCGCCAAACCATATAAGTGTGAGATTTGATAGATAGACATAGAATACAAATGGCGCCTGTAACTCATGTTTGCCCGGGAGCAATTTATTTCCGGTCCGGCTCTGGGATCAAGTTCAATTAGTAGTCAAATTTGTAGGTTTGTGGCTTTCATCTTTTAAAGCCAAATCTCTCAACAGTATGTACATCTCGCGTGATTCACAAAAATTGTTGATAATGAGGGTACATAAATGAAACTTTCTGTTTCTGTGGATATATGATCGATTTTATATAAGTTTTGACCATCTGTGTTGGACAGCAATTGTAACTCTACACATTCTTTGGGTTTCTTATGAATTTCTACAAGGTATGGATGTTCAGGCCAATCGCTAGCCGTATTCTTCGTCATTATTTGCATTTACCCTATCTGCTTTTCTACTCTGAGCTCTTGTTAGACCTGCAATCACGTTTTCTTTCATACCTTTCAATTCATTCGATGTTACGGTTGTAGGTGAGAGAGCATTAACAGTTATATTCTCGTTACCTTCCACATTAGACTTAGATTTAGATTATAGGGGTCGATTGCCTAAGGCTAATAAGTTAGCTGCGAACATAGTTGATCTATTGTTCTTAACCCTTCGTCTATTGGTATCCCAGAAAAGATATCTTTCTTGCGAAATTGATTATTTCTCTGGAAGATTTTTCCTTAATTCAGCAGGTGACAAAGTCACATTGCCCAAATTGAATAGTCTTATGAGAATAAAAGCATCGCATTGGTGTAATATGTGTTCCGAGGTTTTGTCGTCCAATTCACATAGACTCTACATTTCTCACTGTCTGATTTGCCCATTTTTTAAATATAACTGGGCAATGTCCAGTTAGAAGTCCTGTTATGAGTCTTAATTCGTTCCCATTTAGGACGAGAAGCTCTTAGGCGAATAGTTAATAAAGTTGCCTTTCACATACTCTACCTACTGTAAAATCATATTCTTCTAGTCGAAAGCAAAATTTGGTTAGTCGACTGGACGGATTTGTGTGATTAAATAAATATATCAAAGGCTTATGGTCGGTTAGTATGTGTTTACCAAACAAATATGGGCGGAACTGTTTAACACACAATGGCTAATAGAGTTCTTTCTCAATTGTAGCATAGTTCTGTTCGGCTTTATTCAAACTGCGGCTAGCGTATGCTACAGGTTTGTTGTCTATATTTGACAATATGGCTCGTATAGCTGCCCGGGAAGCATAAGTTTGCAAAAGAAATTCATTATCAGTTAAAAAAATCGACATACAAGTAGTTGGTATAAGTGTCGGCGCTCTTAGGAAAATGATAATGTTGTAAGATTCTAGTTTTTTCCAGGATCTGGTAATATGCCATGAGGGAGTGATTACATGACGTAGATAAAGTATTTCCTTTTTGAAAAATTCACACTTTGAAGGATTAAGTATTAAGTTTACTTCTCGAAGTCTTTGAAATTCTTTTAATAATTTCGCCTTGTGATCTGCTAATTTTTTTCCGAATACAATTGAATCGTTGAACATGGGAAAATGGGAGATGTTTTTCGTCCCATGGGTAGTCTTTTCATTTGATACTGTCCCCGGTCTGTTGTGAAAGCAGTATACTGTCTACTTTCTGGTAAGAGTTCTATTTGATAGTAACCGTGACTAAGATCTAAATGAGAAAAGTATATAGCACCAGACAAGGAATCAAGAATATCAGTTATATTCGGGAGTGGCAATTGCAATTCCACTTTTTCTCACCGCTAGCATTATTCTGACAAGATCGCCAACTTTATACTATCTACTAACTAACTTTGCAAGAGCTAAAAAGTGATAGTTTTTACTACTTATCTCGTTTCAGCACTTGCATGTCATAAGTCGGTTGGCATACTTTAGCTTTGCATTCAGTTAATTTGTGTTACTCTTTGTAAAAGCTCTCTTGTTAGTTATCACTTACTGCAGCAGTTGGATACAAGAATTGTTACGTTAATGAAAGTTTAATTTTGCGTGCGTGCATACACGTGTCATCAATTATACGAAAATTTGCATATGCAATTGGAGTGCAATCTAATATATCTGTTTTACTGTCAGTATATTGAAAGAGAAATTGTACGAATCGACAGGATGGTTAAATTAACAATAATTAAATATCCGTTATAGCTCTTCAATTGAGACATAGGTACTTACGTAAAATGAAACATAAATACAAAAAAGTAAATTTATTAACATCTGCTGTAATTTAGTCCTATAATCATGTTCAATTAATGAGAAAGCCTATAATCAATCCGAGATTAAATTGCAATATTTAGTGTCGTTTTCACCAGTTCTAATTAACAATAATTGTTCTCTTTTGTATACATATGAATATTAATAAATAGGATCATTAGATACACCGTACGATTCAAGGAGCTAGGTACATAGCGTCATCCTGCCTTACGGCTTTCAAATAAGTTAAAAGGAGATAAAAAGAAAACCGGCGGACAGAGGGTGAGAAATTTCGGCTATAAGCAACACCCACCCATAGATCCTTAGACAATGGTCCCACTCTCTCCTGTGGACAAAAATATACCTGAGTCTATCTCGTTTTCCCTATGTACCTAGATCCTTGAATCGAACGATATAGGAGAGTATTAATGAATTAAAAAAGAACACAATTTTTTTTGTACGTTTCTACCTAACGATATCAAAGTGATTTTATCAAATGTATCAGCCAAAGTGTAAAGTCACGTGCAGATGACACATGTGCTATCAAAAGGTTACACATGCGTGTCTAATTTTTGCTCCAAGCGGTTGATTCACATAACTATGTCAGTGAATAATTTAAAAATAAAAAAGTTATTTCAATATTTTTGTAGTGGTTGTTGTTGGAAAAAGTGTAATTATCGACATTTTTGGAATACATACAATTATCTATTGAAATGTACAGGCATTCTACTGATTAATGAACAGCTGTGCGCAATTATCATTGTAGAATATACGGTTGCACACGATGATAAAGACCCTGAAGCTTCTTCCTTCGAAATTGTGTCGCACTGTTATCCTGAAAAAGGATAATTATTTGACCGTTAGCCGTTTTTTTATATTGTGTTAGTCACAATCGACCGATTTCCAGAAGCACCCTATAAACTTTTCTAGTTGAAAGCACACACTTATTATGATGCAATTAAAGGATTCTCTTTTAGCCACGGATGAAGTAGTCTGTTGGTGTGTTGTTGTGTGTCGGTGGCACGTGCTGAGCTCGAGCCCTAAAGTTTGCTACGTTTACCATATGACGATAACAATAACAACAACAATTGTGTTCAATATTTTTTCGTCTTCTACTTTGCAGAGTCGTTTTTCGCTTGAATTATACATAGACGAAGATTGGTTCACCTTTTTTTTTGATATTAAATCATTCTATATATATATATATATATATATATATATACCTATGTTATCAGCTTTCAGGAAATCGGAATAACAATGTTGTAAGTGTGTCAAGAAGCAATAGATTAACTTATAATTGGTTTGTTAGAAAATTGTTGATTGCCGGCTATGATAACAATTCTGAATTTCCAGTTGTTCGGATTCGTCCAATCTGCAATTCGTCACGTTGAAATGGTGAAATCGCAAATAATACAGACCATGCAAATAATGTATCTAAGTAGGTAATAAAGTGGCGGCAGTGCCACCACCATCATCATCGATATTCCAATTGCCCATATCCATGCTACTGTCTGGCTTTTATTATCTGTGAGAAATCACCATCGTCTTCTATTGTCTATTGGGGGCTTATGACCGTCTTTACTCTGTTGGCGGTTAACTTAGTGGCGGTTACGATTGTATTAACGGCCAATCATGAGGGTGGGGCACCTGTTTTGTATGTGTGTGTGTGTGTGTGTGTGCGCGTATATTCCGTTGTTGGGACTCTGTCTACACGTTGGTGTTACTGTTGCTGCTGCTGCTGCTATATGTTCGGCAGGTGCTCCACCAAGACACCTGCACCCTATATGTTGAGTTACACTTTCTTAACACTTATATACGACGGTCTCATTCAATCCAACGAAGAACAACGATATCTTTTTACAAAAAGAACAAACCCAACCCTTTATAATATAGCCGAAAATCTCAACCCTTGACCTCAATAATATTTATATATATATATATATATATATATATATATATATATATATATATATATAGGTAGATAGTGAAATCTTTTCATTTATTTGTTACGAAGAAAGATCACAAAAAGTCGAACAGGTTTTATGAAATGTTGTGTATGAAAGAAAAAGCCGTTTATGACGAAAACAAAAAATTAACAATTAACTATAATTGTGGGGTATTTTTGAATTTTTACTTGAATTGGTCGCACAGCTGAACGTAACTCTCATCGCCTCCTTATAGTCACCTCGTCTTTGTTTTCGGAAACTGTCGTTCCAGATGTCCATAGGGTATGATCCATATTTTCAATTTTTTTCCTCCTTTTCGTGAACAATTGACAAGAACAAATTGTTTCCGGTTGATTCAAGTGAAACAATAGCGACGGCGATGTGTGTGTGTGTGTGTGTATAGGTACCTACTTATAGCAGGTGCGCTATTGAATCGGGCACACGATAAAATTAATAAAATAAAAGCAACAAATATACGTTGGTATTTCTTGTTGTTATCTCTGTTGCTACCATCCACTTTATTATTATAGTTTTATTGTTTAAGTTTGTGAATCGAATTTTTCGGCGTCCTCGTTAACTGGTTACTAAACGGGTGTTCAACTTTTTGCGGTTAAACACACGGTGCCGACCGCAATGACTGAATTTCCTTCTACAGGACGATGGCAAAAAAACACGCACAATATCAGGCGGTTAAGATTAACAAAACATACATCGAAAAAAAAATCAAAAATTTGCGAAACACTATTAATATGTTACAGTCAATATATTAATTAAGTGTGTGTTGTTATTACAGGCTTGCAAGATGTCCTAGTGAGAATCCTGAAATTTTTGCACACCCTGGACGACAACAGCAACAACAACAAGAACATCACTGCCAGCTATTTTGCTGAACATCTGGATAATATATCCTGTTCGAATCGTTTTACTTTTGTTTAATAATAACAATGATTGACGTGTCACTGTGGAATTATTTGGCATCTGGTGTGTTATTAATTTGCTTTTCTGTGATTATTACCGAAAAACATTTCTGTTGCGGTGAAAGCTTAATTTAAATAAAAAGGCTCGTTTCTGGGCCCCTCAAGATTCTGTCTTTGGTTTCTTTATTTCCGTGTATAGGTAAGGTATGTTTCTATTCATTCAGACAGGTGGAATATTTACACAATTTGGCGAGGATTAATTCAATTTTAATTCATGAATTGTCAAAAAGCAATCTATGGACAGGTGATAGAAGAAAAACTATTTTAATATAACTAGTAATAGAAGCGCGAAAAAAATGCGGACATCTGCTGTAATTTTCAGAAAAAATCTGCAAGTCGTTATTATTGCAAAAAAAATATAATTCTAATTAGAAGTGCTGTTTGATGGAGATGAGTGATGTTGATGCGGAGGAAGAACAACTAAAACAAGACGTAAAAACAAAAAATTATATCCATTTCCTTTAATAACCACCTGAATTTTATATTTTATGCAATTACAACTTATTTCCGGTACTTGCCAACTATTCTCGGTGTGTCTAGTTGATTTGTTATCGGAAATTTCTCACGGTTATATAACTATATACGACAATGTTTATACCCTCATCGATAACAATGATAATGGACTCAACAATTAGGGGGTGTTGTTGGTTTTACAATAATAATAACAATAACAATAAAATAAAATAAAAAAAACAACTAAAGACATTTACCATAACGTCTATTTCTTAATTTCTCACGATATAGGTGTGGAAATGCGGGTCCTTCTGGTTAATTTCACTAAAAATACTCAACCGGCATCTTCTTCATAACTACAACAATTTCGAAATTGTTTTGTCGTTCACCCTATTAGAAAAACACCTGCACTTATGACAACGCCACTTTTTTTTTGTCTGTGTTTCATTTGCATTTCAACGATTCTATCTAATTGTGATGTTTATATTTATTTATTTTTTTCGGGATAAATTATCACATCCCAACATAATTATGTTGAAATTAGAAAATTAGTTTCTTTGATCATCAAAAAAAAAATATTATTAGAACCGGAAGTTGCCCTTTGTGTTATTTATTTTATAATTTCTATCAAGATATTGACCTGTCACCGCTAAATTACGAAATTATTCGTTTAAATTAATAGCAAAGTTGTTGTTGCTGCTGTGATGATTTCACCATTAAGATAAAAGTTGATAATTTAGGGTGTTGCAGTATACATATATATATATATATATATATATATATATATATATATATATATATATGTATAGATACAGGCGGCAATATTGACAAGCTGCAATTATAAAATTTATAGACATAAACGATTAATGTTTAAATAGTTTATAGAGAGAACACAATCGATTGATTTTAAACAACTTCAAGCCAAGTTTGTAGTCTAATCGACTACTGAAGTCTCCAATTTTCTAATAAAATTTGAATGAAATGTGACATCCGTTATAGACGGTTTTAATTATCTTAGTATTATTATTATTCTTATTATTTGTATGAAACAAAAATAGATAGTAACAATGGTCGATTCTACGGCGCGGAAAATTAGCGACCCGTGTTGTAGTGGTAGACCATGTAAAGGTAGATCTATATACTTACGGATCATCACCATATGGTTGGCGTGTGCCTAAAAATGTGTTGTAGGGTGTTACGCATCGTCTATAAACCACCCCTCGAACAGTCTGAGGTTAAATAAAGGGGACGATAAAAGGTGAAAGTATACGTATATCTATCTGTATATATAAACAGACCTTTCACTGATTCAAATCGAAATAACAATAGCCACCTATGCTTTTACTTGAGAGAACTTTCTTTGTTGGGGATAATTTAGGGGTGTTTAGTAAAATATCATTTCTTCTGTAGTTTGTTTCAAAACGAAAACGTGAGATTTGTCTTTTTCCCTATTACAACTTTCAAATAAAAAAAACAACAACAACAACGTGAGAAACTGTCGAAATGAGGTCAACAGAAAAAATCTCTAAAATCATCATCAACCACCACCATCGTTGTGTTAATTTTTAACGGTTTCCCTTTTATTATTATCAACAAGGATATATATGGATAGATCAATCAAGCAATTTTAGGGGGTGTGAAGTTCACTTTTTCCATTCAGCAACAATACAGGTATAAAATTTTATTAGCAACCTAACTGTATTGAAAAGCGAAACAAACACAAAAAGAAAGGAACAAATAATAAACGAAGAGGGTGCCTGTTGCGGTACTATCCATCCGTTGCCGCCCCCGCGATCCATGTAGGTATACAATACGCCAGGTGAGATCACATATTGGCCAAGCACATGGTCGCATTATTAATTAATTTTCTGTGTATGTGTGTGTGTGTGTGTGTGTGTGTGTGTGTGTGTGTGTTAGGGTAGCGATTATTATTGGCATAATTGATGCAGGGCAGCGATTTGTAAATAAATACGAATAAATTTGCAAATTTTCCATTATTTACCTGTCTACTTTCTGTTATAATAACAAAATAAGGGCCAAGGTTATATTACTGATATTGTCTATGTAATAAAAGTGAAAGTTCCTTTGATAAATCGTAGCCGACACCTATTACACGAACAGTTCTACCTGGCAATCTATTTAATTACGAAAACGTATATATTGAAACTAACAGCAGCAATAATCATTTAGTGCTGTCGCCGAAATGGAGGTCAATCCGTACTAAAATCACAACAGGTAAACATTTGCAATACAGGTAGGTCTACGAAGAAATTTAAATAAAATAAATATAGAATTTGCTTTAGTTTGTTTCGATATGGGAAAAAAAACAACAACTATATAGTCGATAATTGGACTGTTTAATCAACAATTGGCATTGTATTTACAAAGATATTGCTTTAAATAAAAACAGTGTCATATTTTATCTACTCAATAATAATTGTAATGACCAGATAAAAACAACGCAATTATTTGTATTGATAAAGTGTTGTTATTTTTAAGAAAATACGCCACGCTTCTAGTCCGTTGCATTGAGATAACAAAAGAAAATATCTCGATATGTCGGCGTTGCTCATTAGCCGAACTGAACGATGGGTAATTTTCGTCACGTACTTCATCTAAAAGTGATTTATGGTCGGACTTTAAAGTTGTGTATACCAAACGTTTATTTGGGAAAATCATAATATTTTGGAAATTCTCGTGGATTAATTGAAATTTACGAGAATCAAAGGAATGGTAGCTAAATAGCTAACGTTTTGGACAGATGGTCAGGCAAACATGCCCAACCTATTTTACATTCCAACCCTCTTGGAACTGATCCTGATTTTAGTGATGATTATCTGTATATATAACTATATAGATTTTCGATTTTAATATTCATTCATTGATCAACGATTATTTCATGAATTTTTGACCATCATTAACCATCAACAATGATGATGATTACTGATATGATAAATTATCATATTATACAGTGAATTAAGCGACAAAAAATACCAGAAATAAAACCGGCACAATAAACAAAAATCAATTAATCAAACTTCTACCAATTACGCAAACAATAGAAATTCGTAATTAATTGTAGGTAGATTGTGTTCGGGGAAAAAAAAACCAGTTGGATTTCCACACATGAACAAACACAATTTGTTAATCAAAAAAAAAATAACAAAAACGAAAACGAAAGAAAACCGTTGAACAGAAGACAACACAACGCACATGGTCGATTTTATCACTTTTGTCCATCAACCATGACCCATCATCCATTTACCACTCTCAATTATGTAAATGTTGAGTAAAACGGCCTAATTTTAATCAACATCAAAATCCGAATAAATTACCAAAACAGAAAACAAACACACAAAGTAATTGATCGATTTGATCATTTAATTAATTAATACAACGTAAATATATTTTAATCAACTAATTAATTTCTACTTATATAACAAATATTTAATCCATTTTCTATGTATATGTATATGTATACACATAATAAAGCACAAAATCCAATCATCCAATCATTGTAGAGATTTGTTGAATATAACACCGCCTATTGAATGATTATAACCAATAGACGACTGGCATTACATGCTGGTGGGAGTGTTAAATTGACTGAATCAGGCACGTGTTTCATATTAAAATCGAGCTATTCCTACCTTTATCAACCTTTATTCTAATAAAGAGGAGTAGGGGTGGTTGGTTATTGTGTTTGTGTGTGTGTGTGTGGCTGTATATGAAAAGTTATACCTGTGGACAGATTCTTGATGCTTTTCAGTCAGGTGTAACGTACCCATACAGCAGCATGTCAACGAACAATCCATGCCGAAGATTTTTACGTGATATTTAATTAATCGTGGCTGATTTTTTTTTTTGTTGGACAATTTCATCATCAATAAAAACTATTTAGACAAACATTTTTCTAGTGTTAAAAAATTCCAGTGATAAGTGTCTTATTTATTATTTTTTTTTACTGTTGGATTTCTTTGAGAATATTTAAATCGAAACAATGTGATTTGGACTTTTCTGGTTGGAGAAGAAAATCAGAAATTTTTGTTTAAAACCAAGAAACAAGGTATGAATTTCAATTTTTAATTTCTTTCAATATTTCCGCTAAAGGCGTCCAATTTTTGTTTGAATAATAACTGGTAGTTCCAGTAAAAAAGATTTTTACAGATCACTTACCTATCACAAATAGCGGCAACTTGTTTTATTACAGGGCAATAATATCAGTCATGCAAATTCTTGATAATAAAACTACATACGAAATTCGTATACAATATACAACCAATTGCATTTGGAAAATTAACAATTACATACGATTAAATTAAAAATAATCATTAATTCAATGGATTTGCAATATATACAGGTTGTTTCTGTGCAATAGAACAACTGTTCGTTTCTCGTTTATTTGTAACGGAAATGAAACGATTTTTTTCAGGATTCACACTATGACATCTGTTGACTAATTCACCAGTACAAAATCTTTGATAACATTCCCGATAATGCCATACAGAGAAATTATTGATAGATACCGTTGTCGTTATGATCGTAATGAATTTCGTATTCAAACCAATGAAAATAATGAGAGATTTGCATTAAATTGCAGTCAATTGTTAATTGTAAATAATGACATTGTTAAATAATTGCTCGATTATAGTAAATATTTCTACCATAATCAATTTTCTCTCTGTAGTGTCTCCCGTTTTTTTTTAAATTTTATTGTCTTCCATCTATTGTTTTCGTCATTAAAAGCAATTAATAAAAAAATAATTACATCTAATGTATACGTGTGTGATTATTTCGAAACAACCTTTAATGGAGGACAATCAAGAATTAATATTCAAAACTAGAGGATGACAGTACGCAAAAAAAAACCTAAGCAATCAATTGTTATATAAATATAAATGATGATGTGTGTGTGTTTGTTGATTGCCATGAAACTTGGAATTTGTGATAATTTCTTCTTTTAAGGATTTTCCAGACTAATTGTGTTTTCTTTTCAAATACAATAACGTGAAATTTTCCTATATTTCGATTATATTATATTTTATTAATTGTACAAATTACAAGTTTTATTTCATTGAAACAACTTGTAGACATTTATAACGTAATTGATTGTTGAATCTTTTATCTTTGTCGTATATAATCGGTCCTAATTACTATTTGAATTTGAATAAGGAAAATAAAGATGGAGAAAAACATGGCTAGTAACTTAATTGTAGTTGAGGAAAGCGAATTTTTAGTGAAATTCAGTGTAATGACATTACATTGTCCAAATTCAATCAATAAATTATTGGAATTCGTTTATCAAACAACAACACAAGATTTTGCCGCACTAGATTGGTAAAGCTTATTATGAATTTCCATAAGAATATATGTCAAACAAATATAGGCGTTAATGTTAATGGAATAATAGGGTTCTTTTAGAATAAACCGCAGGTGAAAGGTTGTCTTCTTGCGAAGACCGTTCGGTACATCATTTCTACGGAGCTTCATGGATAGCCGCAAGTTACTTAGTGTTATTCAAAGATGCAGCGACAGCAATGTTCCGCTTTTACTTGATACGAATTTCTATAAGTTTATTGGGCGACCGTTCAGAGTCAAAAAACTCGACTATTTCATCTTATGTATCTATCAGTAACACAGATTTTCTAATAGATTCAACGCATTTTCACAGAAACAACTCATTCGTTATTAGTATTTTTTTTATAGTTTAAGAAAATCTACGACTATTCACTCGTTAAGGGTAGCGGAGGTGGGCATAAAAATGTTGGAAACGAAACCTTCTATTAGAATAAATAATTCAAATATGAACCCCCTCAATTTTGCATTAAGGTGCATCCACATTTGTACTTACCTACACGTTATTATTGTTGATACACAATAGTTTTAATTGTTTAAAATCAATAGACGAATAATTTCTAATCCAGTAAGCAATGACTTAGTGTGCGTGTGTGTGTGTGTGTGTGTGTGTGTGTGTGTGTGTGTGTGTGTGTGTGTGTGTGTGTGTGTGTGTGTGTGTGTATGTGAGGTCAGAAGAAATTAATTTAATATAGATCTAGATGCCTTACGTCATTCAAAAAACACATCGCTTACTTGATTAGAAATCTTACAAATCATCTTTTACAAGACTGATTTATTAAATTTAAGAAAGCGAATCAATTATGGAAAGCGCTATCCAATAGATATTTAGTTTTAGTTTTGTTTTATTTTCGATTTATTCATCGAATTGTTATGAGACAGTAGATAATGTCCATTTCCCTGCTATTTTTATAATAAAGCAAAACAATTACCGGCGACAATCTCAGTGATCAATAGGGCGAAATCATCGCGTGAGTACACCATCACACATATACACATGCACACAATTAATGGTATAGAGAATATTAAGGGTGACACAGTAGATTTTTACCTACAAGTTAGACAAAGATAATAATAATAATAATAATAGTAATGAAAAACATGTGGACATTAGAGTTTGAAAACATTGATTTTGGTCATCAATTTATAAAATTGAATTTCTATTCTCTATACTTTTGTTTTTTTTTGTTATAGAATGCCACGTTTGGCCGCCGTCATGCCACAATTTGTACGAAATGATAATACGTCACAATCATGTAGTCCTTCTAGTAGTCCAGTGGCTGGTGGTGGTGTATCGTCAAGGAGTGATAGTCCATTATCGCCCACACCAGTTTCACGACATAATAGTGCCTTCTCTCTAGTCTATCCTAAAGTATTTCAACGAATTAATGGTAATTTAATTATTGAAATTATTAAAAATAATACTTCTATTAATTTTACTTTGTTGTTATACAGGAATGAGCGCTTTAATGTATGCAAATTCAATTAATCCACTTGTTCCTACAGCATATAATCCATATATATGGCATCCAATTCCCGGATTATTTCTGCCATATTCACCGACAACAATTAAGCCGGAGCAATTGAGTCCGGAACGGGCGACATCAACGGATGCTGGATATACACCAGAAAAAGCGAAAATCGGTAAGTAATAAATGATGTATTCAATTTTATTATTTAATAGTTCAATAAACAAATTAAAATCGTGAATAATTTACGAGCACCTTTGCAACAAATTCTCGTCAATCTACAAATTTAGTTTTTGTGCGATTTGCCCCCCGCTCACCCGAACAAAACTCGCCACTGTGCGAGAAATGTACTTGTGTAAACACTAATGCGGAAAACTTTCCGCGAGTTGTTGAATGTCGCTCGCGTGAGTTTTTGATCTTGAAAAACTTACGCGAGTTCTCGCGCTGTGGAATCGGTTCCTAATACATTTTTAATCTGCGTTCGTCGAACAGTGCGACAAACGCGGAGTAAAACGACCATAATGTGAAGCGGGCATTAAACCTCGTTTCCACTAGGCGAGAAGGCCGCAGCGATTTTCTTCCCCATAGAAACTTACAAATAATTTACGTTTATAAACACTAAAATGAGAAGATCCCAATACTTTCCATAAGTTTCTCGCGTGAGTTTACTGGTCGAGTGTGCATTTTTCTCGCCTAATGCCTGCTTCACATCATCGTCATTTCCACTTCACGTTTGTTGAACAGCGTTGTCCAAACGACAATAAAAACTGATGTGTGCGTGATGGATGACAATTGTCTGTTCACAAGCCCGCCTAAAAATTCGGCGGTCCTCGGGGAAACCAGGAAGTCCGCGGGCTCCGGAGAAAGCAGTGTGTTCCGGCCCCTATATATATACATTTATACGTCCTGACGCAGATCGGAGGCAAAACAGGGACAGTTGCTCTTCCCTGAGATCGATATAAAGTTTCTTGCTTTGTTTCCAAGCTTCCTCGCATCCCTCTCCCCAGGATTTTTTTTTATGGAGAACAAAAAAGTTTACTATGAACTATTAAGGTCCCTCAGACCAGCAGAAAATCGGGGGAAAATACCCTGATCTCCTCCCGTCTTGTTGGGCCTGACTGCCCAAGGAACGTGGAGTAAAATGACGACAATGTGTAGTCCATGGTATGCTACACATTATCATCGTTTTTACTCTGCGTTCGTTGTGCGTTGTTCGAACAACATTGCTCGACGTGTGCAGAATAAAATGGCGATAATGTGTGGTTGACATTAAACGCCGTTTCCACTAAGGCCGGTTTTCGACACACGCCGTAAATTTCACGCGCTGGATTATTTGTCTATGTTCTTTACAGGACTAGCCTTTCCATCTAGAAACATTGGAGCAACTAGAAGAAATGAAACAGTCTTATAATCTGCACGTGCTAGAAAGAGATATAGAATTATAAGGCTGTTTCGTTGCTTCTACTTTCTTAAATGTTGCTAGATGAGTTGGCCTACCCTGTATAGTTTTTCTATCTGGCAAGATATTAGTGACATGAGAGTGAAAACGGGACCTTAGGGAACGCTCCAAAAATTTTCTCTTTACAAATAAAGTGAAATCGATTGTCGACATGATTAACATAAAGAAACTAAATGAAATGTAAATGACATAAAATTAAAAAAAAAATCATTTAAACTAATTGGATATCAAATTATTGATAATCTACACACAACATGTAATGTTATTATTATTACTTTGTTTTTGTTTTTTGTTAAATTAAAGACACGACAACAATTACGATTGTTTAACAACTACAACAACAACAATAATAATAATTAAATTGAAATGATAAGAAAATAGAGGAAACAAATTGTGAATCTGTTACAGATGATGATGATGTACCACTGAATTTATCATTAAAAGGTCGTTCACGTACACATAATATTTGGTCGCCGGGTAGTTTATGTGAACAAGAAATGAAAACGTTATCGAACGATTTCAAATCAGAGAATACGACAACAATTAATAATAATTTAATAGCAAAATCAATTGATACACGATGGCAACAATGGGAAACAAAAACAGCAACAACAACAACAATAGACAACAATCACCAACAAATTCAAACATCCATTGGATCGAGTTGTGGTGGTGGTGGTGAGAAACAATTTATGGTAAGTACAACCCTATATATTTCTCTTATCATTTCACTATATAATCATTATTGATTATATAGTAAAAACATTGATATTCGTGAAAAACCCGTTTCTCTATATAGCAATTTTCATCTAAAAACTAAACTAATAATCAAACAAATTCTATATGTAAAGTTGAAACAAAGACGGGACACCACCGTTTTCTTTTGCCTTCCATTTAATATTTTATTTCTATGTGGTAGATATCGTGACGGACATTCTACAAACAATAAATAAATGAATGAATGGATGAATTGAAGAACAAAACAATATAGCCGAGAATAAATTTCGTAAAAATACCAAAAAACCAAAAAAAAAACAACAACAACCATAATTACGAAACAATTAAAAATCCTCTTAGAAATAAATTATTGCTAAACGAAAGAACGATTACAAATACGTACTTACAAACTATCTCTAATTTTCCTAATGATAGAAAATAGACAAGTTATAATTAAATTGTGGGAAATAAATGTACAGGTAAGTATAGTAATGAGAGAGGGTGAGGGTTGATTTTTCAAGACGACAACGACAACAACACTCAATAATCTTTCCGATTTTATTTCTCTCTTTCTCTTTCTCTCTGCTATGCCGTTAATTGTTTTTATTTTGTCTGGTTTACTTCAATTATTCACTACACCGTCTTTTTTTGGCCCCAAAACAAAAAGATCGTGTGGTGGTGGAATATGTAATTAGAAATAAATTCCCATTATATTTCTATATTTACAGCTATTTTCTCGAATAGATTTATAAAATTGTTTTTAAATAATGGAAAAAAAACAAGGAACAATAGAGGGTCGTAGTTGTGGTAAGTGGAACGCCCATCGATAAATCTTTTTACAACAATTTGATTGCTAACGATTTTTAATTTTCAAAGAAACCGCGCCAAAATTGATGCAGCGAAATTCAAAATACAGTAATAGACTCTCGCTAAAGGACTAACCACACAGAGACGACTCGACACGTCACGATATTGATGTTCACACAGAGACGACACTGTCAATCAACATAGACAGGCGTGTGAACATGGGATAGATTGAGTTGTTTCATTTTAATTTGTAATTGGTCCAAATTTCGCCACCAGATGCCAGCACATTTGCCAGATATCATTTGTCTGTTTACGTGACGCCGCTGTGTGAACGGCCCTTAATTCGGCACATATCAGTGTGTACAAAATAAACTGGCCAAAACGCCGGATTACTGGATGGTCCCGGATTATAGAGAGACTACTCTACTGTATAATAAATCCTATCCAACTGTACGGTTTGATCGATTTAATTATTAATATATTATCGATTCCAAACTATTGTCGGTTTGCTAATAATTAGCGATGAAATATTCATGATTTCTGTTTTTAAACTTACTTATCAAGGATATTTTCTGAAAAATTCATCTTTTTTTTATTCGCCTGTTATTGTCCATTATCGAAATTGAATGGAATTGATACGCTTCCGTGCTGAATGCGACATAATTAAAAGTGTATCAATTTATTATTAACGATAATCGTCCTCTATCTTATAAATAATTGAAGAGATATACAAAAAAAAATAGACAAAGACGAATAGTTGTTATTTGAGATTTGACAAAATTGAGTTATTGAAAAATATTCAAAGTATCGATAGTTAATAAAGGAAAGAAACGTATTATTCGTGTTTAATATGAAATCGATAGTAATTTTATTGTAAAATTCATAAGCCCCATGTTAAGCTATTATTTTTTTTTGAGAAGAAGAGAGAATGATCCATAAAAAACCTGGTTAGACAGAGAGATAGAATGACAAAGTAAGTCGACTATTCCTACTACGCTTAGATTTCACGAGTACAATTTCCGATTAAGGTTCATTGCATTATTTATTAAGACATTAGTCGTAGATAGTAGAAATGATGGTCTGTGATCATTATTGGATTGTGACTATGATTTAGTCCTGATGTAGATTTAATGTCCACTACTAAACTTTATTGTTCTATGAAAGTTCACTTTATATATATATATATATATATATATATATATATATATATATATATATATATATATATATATAGGTATATATCTACATTTATAACTAGACTCTACCTTCTCGTTTTATATTATTATAAATTATTTATGTCTCTCAATAACGGGCCATCATAAGTAGTTGAATAATAAAGTTTCGCTTTATTAAAAACTAATAAGGTTTCCCCTTCTTCACTTTTACAAAATCTAATAATCAATTCTTGTTCTACTTTGCATCATATACTTATTGTTTACCTGTTGTTGTTGTTGTTGTTGTTGTTGTTGTCCACCTTTGTTCATAGACCGCTCTTGGAACAAATCTAAAAAAGAATTTTATACAGAGCGTTCCATGCAGCTTAATCAAATCGTTAAATTACCAAAAGCAGCAATGATTAAGATATTAACGAAACGGCCCTGTACATACTATAATTTTCATAGAAATTCTGATTTTATTTACACATGAAAGTCCTGTGTAAGTTGACCATTTCCAGTGGTTGGAACGCTCTATCTAAGTAAATTTAAATTTGTGGGTGTTAAGTTCAGATATTGATATTGATAAAGAATCGCTTTGTATTTGCCATTTATTTTCATCGAATAACGTGTCACTGAACGTTTCAACAATCAACTCTTGTTCTATTTTGCGTACTGTTTACTTGTTGTCGTCGTCAATCTTTGTACGTTGACCAATCCTAATACAAATCAGCAAAATAAAAATTAAGCTCCGTCCACATCTATCGAACGATCGTGAAGGAATGGGTACGTAGGGGGACGAATCAGCTAATTCAAAAATACATGGATAGGAACGCAACCAAACGCGAACGAATCGGATCGGCGTCCAAGCCACTCCTTGACCTTTGTTACCATTCGTTTGTATTTGCATTACCCTAAACAATATGTATACATTTCCGATTGTACCCATTCGTTCGTGATCGTTCGATAGATGGAGATGGGGCTTTATCCAGGGCGTTCCATGTAACCTAATCAAACCGGAGTGATAAATTTAGACGAAACGATGTTTGTAGTGGCACATTATGGTTTCATGGAGCCCCAAGCAGATTTTAATTTTTTTAAATTCGATATTGTTACCACTGTAAGCGTTTCTGAACGAACGCATTGTGTCCACAGAATAACGTACCGCAAAATGCTTCTTAATGTCAATAATCTATTCTTGGTCTACTTTGCGTATGGTTTATCTATTGTTGGTCTTACATTGACCACTCCTAGAAAAAAGTATATTCAGAGCGTTCCCATGTGACCTAATCAAAAGGCAGACCTTTCAAGTAGAAAAATGACAGGAAACAGGCGTGATTAAATTAGACGAAACTCTTTGTGCGCTTTTTCTGATTTCATGGAGCGCTTCAAACAAAGTTTGCATTTGGGGGACCCTGTGTACAGTTCAAATATTTGGAGGAAATTCGATATTTTTGAAATAACATGCTACTTATCTACTGTCAATGATCAGTTTTTGCTTTCCTTTGCTAATTGTCTACTTGTTGTTGTTATATTGTCCACCCTTGTACGTTGACCACGCCTAGAACAAACGAGAAAACATATACAGAGCGTTCCATGTAACCTAATCAAACAGAAGACCTTTCAAGTAGTAGAAAAATGACAGGAAACGGGAGTGATTAACTTAGACGAAACGCCCTGTACACACTCTACTTCTTATAAAACTATTGATTTTATACACGATTACACTGTGTAAATTGATCATTTTAATTAATTTGATGAATATTTTCCAGTGCCAACAATGTGGGAAATCTTTCAAGCGATCATCAACATTAACAACGCATTTATTAATCCATTCCGATACACGACCATATCCATGTCAATATTGTGGTAAACGATTCCATCAAAAATCCGACATGAAAAAACACACTTATATCCATACAGGTAAGTCGGCATCATCATCATTATCATAATAATAATAATAAGATAATCAACACATCATTAATAATTTAAATAAGAGAATTCTTTAGAAAATCAACACAATCTCCATTAATGTTTTTCATTGTCAATTTTTAAATAAAAATTTAGAAATATTTATATAGAAAACAACTGGTTTAGTAACAGCCCCTATACATATACCAGAAACACATGTCGGGGGTGTTCAGACACGCGAACGACCACCACCATTAATGCAACTAGATAACGCATAGTCCACCCTATTTAAATAAATTATTAATTGTTATACTGTCAATGATGATTGTCGGGACACCAGATTTATGATTCATTCACTTTTTTATAAATCACATCGGTTAATCAATCATGGAAATTGATGTTTTTCTATTTTCTTCATTTCGAAAGGTGGAAACTTTTTTTTTATTTATTGAAAGATTCTCTCAACTATTATGTGTTAAATTTTTTAATACAATTTTTTTTTTGTTCGTTTTCCGACTCCCTGTCACTCAATAGCATAATATTTATGTGTGTGTGATTTATTGGTAATAATCACATGGATGCGTGCGGTCACGTGTTCGACCGGAAGGAAGTCGGAAATTCTAACTACCACCACCCCTTTTCTGATATACTTATTAGTTCTGTCCCTTCTTGATTATCATCGACAATATCATCATTACAATCCATAATAATAGGAAAAAAAACGATGTTGTGTTTTTCCCTCTACGATTATCATTATGTTGCGTTTTTACACGTGTTTACAGTTTGTTTTTTTTTAATAATCAAAATGACATTGTTATAAATATATTTTTCAATTGTTGTTGAAAAATAAATGTATTGGTAAATAATTATAGTGGAATCTTTTATATATATATATATATATATATATATATATATATATTGATATGCATTGTTGATTTATCGACGGTTTCAGTTAAAAAACAAAACTCAGACCGATAAACAACTCCAATTATAATAAATGGTGAAGTTTTTATCAAAAAAATAATTTTTTTTGACTTCATTATATCGTATTTATGATTGACAAGGTATAATGGATAAAAGGTCTTTTGTTTAATACTCTGACATACTTTTCCATTTATAGAACTTTATTATTATTAATGGATAATATTGCAACATTTCAATCCATCAAAATTTCTAGAGCAATAAGTATTAAACGAAAGTGAATTTATCCACACACATCTGATTTGGAGATTGCCCAGTAATAATTAAGCCCCGTTCACATCTATCGAATGATTACGAAGACATGGGTACGAACGGAAATAGTGTGGACGGCAATGCAAACGCGATCGAATGGAAACGATGGTCAAGGAATGGCGATCCGCTAGTTGTCGGTGATTCAAAGGAAATTAATCGTTTCAGTTCGATCGTGTGCCGTCAGTGTGGACTGGAAAAATAAATGTTTGTTTATCGGAACACAAGCGTATGCAAAGTCATTTATCTACATTTGTCTGCGCATGACAATCCTATTCGTTCGTGTCTGGTACCATTCGTGATCGTTCGATAGATGTGAACGAGGCTTTATACACAACATCTACCACAGTTGAAGGATAGCAAATTTCAATTAATTAGAAATAAAAATATCGAACAGAATAATTCAAAACAAATATAAAACGGGCAAATACAATGTATGTAGTGACCATTTTAATAAAACCAATCTATTACTAAATCAAATAATATGTCTATCAACTTTTATTGTGTGTGTTCATTTATTTGATTTATTCAGATTATTCAGTTACACACGACTGACAATATCCATTTTGTTTATTAATATTTTCGTTTACGCATTAATAGTAATAATAATAATAAAAACGATTAGTTGATTATTAGAATCAAGGTTTCACCGCCCGCATCACCTTCGAATTATAATCTGATAAGTACCGCCTCTAATATAACAATAACATCAACAGTGACAACAAAGTTGCCTATTTGGTTGTGGTAGCACGTCTGTCGATTAATGGAGCCGGTTCCGCGTTCGATCCCCGTACGCCAACGTCTTGTTTTTTCTCCCAATTAATTATAATATTTATTGTTCTCTTCTAGGCGAGAAGCCGCATAAATGTGTGGTATGTTCGAAAGCCTTCAGTCAATCATCAAATTTGATTACACATATGCGCAAACATACCGGCTATAAACCGTTCTCTTGCGGTTTATGCGAAAAGGCATTCCAACGGAAAGTTGATCTACGCCGCCATCGTGAATCACAACATCCAACAATACCGGAATCGGTTATCAATACAATCGTTATCAATAATACAGAAAATACGAAACAAGAGACTACTACTACTACTACTACTACTACTACTACTACTACAAATACAACTAGTAATAATAATAACAGTAATACGTAATGATTTATAATTAAGTGTTTTTGTTAAGGGAAAAAATCTAGTCTTGATGGAGAGGCCCGTGACTAGTGTTGCCATCGTTATTTGATAAAATTAAATATTTTCTTCGAATTAAACAAATAAAGGGGACTTAGAGCCAGTCTAGTCTAATTTAATATAAAAATTAACAAACAAACAAACAAACATGTGTTACCATCAATGTAGAAAGTGCAAATATTCGCTAATAATTGACCAAAATTTGGACCAATATTTGTCAAAAGATACAAATAAACAAACGAAAAAACAAACAATTAACAATTCTGTGATCTTTTCTCATTGTGTATAAATTTGTAAAAAATTCGTCAGCACCATTTGTTGTATATTTGCACTTGATCAATAACAGTTTTATTAAAATGTTTTCCAATTTGTTGCCAATGTATGTATCTCTATATACGATTGGAAAATGTTTAGTAAAACTTCATACAGCTTGTAAAACCAAAGATATATGTAAATTAAGGTTGATTAATGAATTAATTCATAATTATTTTATTTTTTTTTGTAGTCTTTAAGTATTTTTGTATAAGCAGTCTTTTTTGCTAAGAATTTCTAATATAAATTGGGTGCCTTGAATTGTTAGATAAAAAAATAAATAAATAAATAAATAAATAAATAATGATAATAATAATAATAAAAAGAGAGACATTTTAAATGTTAATTAGCGGTGAATTGCATTTTTTTTCTAATTCTGTGTATGCCTTTTGGATTTTAAATAAATGTTGATGATCTGATTTATATTTATATTGTGTTAAATCATTAATTGTATCTCCCTCCAAACGCTCCTATTCATTCACAACTGTGTGAGTGGCATGGCAGCAATCATCTCTTCGCCGAGACAAATATTAATTCGCTAATCAACATCGTTCTGGTTATAATCATAAACTCGTTGTTGAGAGCGAGCACGAGCCGTCGGGCGGCAGGTGCAACCACCACCACCACCACCACCACCAGTCACTGGATCATTTCTTAAGTTAGCGATTCTATAAGGAAAAAAAACCAATTATTTATTCACACATACATGCGGAAATCTATGTATAAAAGAAAACGACAGATGGCAAAAATTATGAAAAATTGAGGAAATTTATACAATCAGCTGATCGATTAAAATTTCAACGAAACGTGTTCAAAGTATTGGTTCTAAGCAGGTGTTTGATTGGTGATTTCTATATTGATTTGATGGATAAAAATGAATGGAAAAGGACTGGGACGGGCATTGTCAAATTTGGAGGCCGTGGGCTAACACTGTTTGGAAACTTACCTAATTAAATTGATTATTTTTACCCTCTTTTAAAGTTTTTTATTATAATTGATTTTTTTGAATATACAAGGTTTTATATGGTGTTGTAATGAAGAGCGCCCTCTAATTGAAAGATCATGCCTCAATTCGCTGCAGGCAAAAGAGTGAAAACGGTTTGAGGACCAGTACTGCGCCCTTCCTCGGTCCGGCACTGCAACCGTGTCTCATCATTTTTTATTTCTTCTCTATCTCTGTTTATTAATCGCATTGGATATATTTCTTATAAACCTCTGCCATCGTTGCTATTTTACTCAATTACCAGAATAAATGAACAGCTCCCATTGCGACAATCTCGGTGACTGATCAATTGATCCCCATTAAGCCCAGTAGTCCACACTATCGAGTCGCTTTTGGTCCGCAATGAAATCCTATCATATCCACATTGCTGGACAGGTTTCGGTCACGCTTCAGTCTAAAATCGTTGGTATTCCAAGTCGTTCGTTATGGCTCTTTATTTAGATGATGCACCACCTACAGCATAACAAAACAGGTAAACAACGAAAAGAATGATATGGGTAAATACGTCCAAATGGCGAGAGGCGAGACACGAAAAACTTATATTGCATGCACATATGATCGGTGGAAGACTGAAAAGCTGGTACAAAAGACTATTCATACTATGAGAGTACCTACGATGCTAGTTGGGTGTCCCTAATTACATTTTATCTGGTCAATAAAGAGTTGGGTGCAACCGATAATCCGGATTACTCCAAGCCATTAGTAACCCATTAGGCGGGTCATTAAAGCGGCTTACAAATACGCAGAATTGCCAATGTAATGACAAAACAGATACGCAAAATTATGTCGATTTTTCTCGGTCTATGATTGGTTACTATATAGTTTACCATGTTCAAAAAGAATGCATTCATAAAGGAAAAGAAGTTTTCAAAATACTGTAAGTAACGGATGAGTGGAAAGCAAAAAAGCTTTGTGTAAGGCACACGAATAATGCATTTTGTAAGACTCTAGATTTCAAATTGTATTTAGATATGCTACAATCATCTCTGCGACAAATGATTACTTCGGCACACAAATCGTAACCTTCCGGCACCCAATTATCGTAACACGGCGCCGGCTATCTGCGTGGTCCGGGCACCCAGCTCGTAACTTCCAGAGATAGATTCTCAAGTAAAATATTCGTATTAATTGACCAGACTCGGAGCATGACTGGATCAGTACTCCCATTTACAAATATTTTACTGGCACGATTGTATGGATCGGACCTTAAAGTGGCGTGAATACCAAAAGAAAAGATTTGTCGCTGTTTGTTATTGAGGACCGTTAAAAAAAAAACAGATAAGAAAAAAGTCTAACAAGTTGAACATAACCGTATTTGTGCGTGTAACATTTACACGGAAAGTGTAGAGACGTATGTATATAACACAGCTGGTGTCATTGACGGTGACCGGAACCAGCTTTCTTAATAAATGAAATTGTCAGATTTTTAAGAAAAAAAAATTGAAGGGGCCGTTCCTGGTCATATGAATATTGACAATTGTCGTGGTTGATTATAACTCCAGGTAAAAACCCACGTATTTGAATGATAATAGTTGATTTGAGCAGCTTTCTATAAATTGGTGGGGCACATTACTACGATGGCCGGAATAATCAAATAGATATCAACGACAAATGGCCCCTTTGAAGACCGTTTCAATTGTCCATAACACCATTAGCATAAACTTGTGTTTGTTAATATGACAATACAAGCATTTACATGTCACATTATGCTGATACTGATGATTTATAGTCTAATTGAAAGATTCCCATAGATATCTTGAAAAATCGTTTTATCAACACCTATATGTTGATGGGAAATTGTTTATTATATTGTCATTCTATTTTCTTGGTTCTTTTTTTATTTGTTTATGATAATTCTTGCAATTGTCCATAATTTGATGGATCCTGAGACGTTTCATTTTAAAAATATATCTCCATTACCACCATTTCAAGTTATTTGTTAATTATTAAACAATCGAACAACAAACAAACTGCACACCGAATCAGTGGCGCGCCCAGAAATTTTGCAAGGAGCGTCCAATTGGGAAAAAAACTAAGAAATTCTGAATGTTTTTTTGGAAACAACTAGAACTGGAAACAATTAGAAAAATGACAATTTGATGAAATCTTTTAACACATCACTTTGTAACAAAACAAATTTATATTGTTTTCAAATAGATGAAGGGGTGGTGCAATTGCTCCGTTGCACTACCCCTGCGTGCGCCAGTGCACAGAATGAACAAAGACAAATAAGTACAGAAGATGAAAAAAATTACGTAATTCTTATTCATTAATTTATTATTCATATTTGCTTGTCGTCATTTGCTAGACATTTTCAAACTGATAGAGAATAATTGTTCATGTTGTAATTTGTTGAATAAATTTAAATGACCAAAAAGGGCGGCTGAAAACATATAAGGCTTGATCACATCCGGTCTTACCTGATACCAATCTGATTATTATCGTTGTTGTTGTTGTTTTTTTTGTTTTCTTGTTTTATTTCGTTCTTTTTAATTATTAAGTCCATTGGGTATTGGTAAAAATAGCTGACCTACATCAATTGTAACCAGATGCATTTATAAATAATATGCAATGCAACCTGTAATTATTGTTGCATTACGATTATTTACCGCGTAAATTACCTAAATTTTGTGGCATATATCTGGAGCATCTATAAAGCCCGGTTCATCTTGCCTTTCAAAATCTCGACTCTAAGTACTTGAACATAAAATACATTCCACTCTGTCAGTCACTTAAATTGTACTTTAACATTTAGTTGATTTGAGGCAAGTTTAAGTAGAGATTTAGGATTTAGGCAAGATGAACTGTGCCCAACCCAAATTCAGGATTTTGAACGTTTATTTGTTGTAAAGAACATTGTTTCATGTAAAATCTTAATCTGCAAACAACTACTAGATACAATTACTTTCACTACTAATACTGTCATTATTATCATTATTATTTATTTATTTTTTGCAATTTACGTTCAATCTACCCCTTTTATCATTAGAAATTCCCTTTTGCCGATTTCCTGCTTTATAGTTATTGTGATTGTCTATAGTCAGAGTTGATGGTGATTCCTGGAAGGTTGTCTAATACACACAGAGATATATAGACGTTTGGTTCATTATTTCGATTAATAATAAAAGAATATGTCGCCACATTCGCAATTATCTCAAATGTTCGATATATCAAATAGAATCAATGTCTATTAATCAGAAATAAATACGAAACAATTCAATATTTTATAATGGCAGATATCGAGTAATAGATAATCGAAACCGGTCTAATCATAATTTCAATAGTTTATCAGCACGTAGAAAAAAAATGTGGGGAAGTGTGCCGAAAACATAACGGACTTCTACCCTCTAGAAAATAATAGTCTAAAACAGATGTCTATGATTTTAGTCTATGCCAGATTCTTCAACATTTGATAAAATTTATAAAGGAAAAAAAAATGAGAAAACTACCGCTAACCACTACCTATTTCTAGGTGTGTGTGTGTGTTTGTGTGTGCGTGTGTGAGTGAGCTTGTGTATAATAACCCCGGAAGATTTGACAGAAAAAACGCTAGCCAAAAAAAGAACCAACAACAACAGACCTCAACGTGTTTTAATTGTGTAGAAGGGTTGTTCAACCTGGTGGCCAGGGATCTAACGGGATTTTGTATTTTGGAAACGATGATTCGCCAAATGGATCGAAGAATTCAATGTTTCGCTATAGATCTACTATACGATAATATGTTATATAGCATGTGTATGATTGTGTGTGTGTGTGTGTGTGTGGAAGAAAGAGATTTAAATTTTGATTTTTGAAAAACAGATAAAGATAGATATAAGGCAGGTGGTTATAATCCATTCGTTCTTATGATTTCTTTTCTCTTTCTATAAAGAGGCAGTTGGTAGTTGGTAGTTGGCGAGGCACGCGTCTGGCTTGTGTTAATTTGCCTCAGGACATGCAACATTCGTCTTAACAAAAGGGCCGTATCACACTCTAACTTCTATACGGAAATTTATTCTCATTAAAACGAATTACGATTATAATTAATGGAAAATCCATCGATTTCCAATTGAAGAATTCAATTAATCTTACACGTAAATAAATATTCAATTGTATTATCGATTATTTGTAAATTGTATAATTATTTGATTTGTATTCGTTAGTGTAATACGGACTGAGGGTTACTGCTATACCTGGTGATCCCGGATCCCACATGGTGTGTTCGTCTGCCAGAACTTTGCCACTTTCCCTCCCCCAAACCGGGTTGCCCACTTTCGATCTCTGACACGAGCTCACTTTTCTCGACTCTATTGTCTACTATTAAGAAAAATGAGAGTGTGTGTATATATACATATAAAGAGATTTTTATCTACCTGTTGTTTAATACCCTTTTCAGTTTTCTTCACCTTGATACCTATAAAATTTATAATAATAAATAGATTTGGTTCGAAAAAACAAGACGAATTCAATTATTTTATCTAGAATTATAACCGAACGAAAATTATTGTAGAAAGCGCACGAAAATAATGTTAAAAGGTGGCGGCAGGTGTTAAATTCTTAATCAATGTCGTTGGTATTCATTTAAAAGCACATCTATACGGTGTACAAAAAATAAAACAAACAAACGGATCATCAACCACAACGACATTCTATACGCAAATAATTGCCAATTTGTAATACAACAATAATCATTAAAATAATGTTGGCAATTGGTCCCCAATAAAATAACATCATTTGCAACTTGTAAAGCCATCAATCAGTAAATTAATTCACAAACAAAAAATCGAATTCTATTAAAGCACACACACAAAACAACATAATAATTTCCAATCAATAAATCAGCTATTGTCAACGCAATAGACGTATCTTTGGCCATATACAGGTAAGTAGAGAACATTTATATTTAAAATAATAAAAACAACAACAAAACTTGAAATGGTAGCAAGTTTGTTGTTGCCGGGTATTCAAGACCGCTTTTTCTTCATCGTCATCTTCTTCTTATTCTTCTTATAAAACTTTTTATATCTCATCATATCAACAGGCAATCACTTGATTGTTGTATGGTTTATTATTTTATCTCGCCATGTGGTCATGTCACAACCATTGATCCATCATCATCTTCTTTATTATTGTGAATTTTTTCCTACTCAAAACTACATAAACAACAAAGATTTTATATGAAATATTTATTATCGTTTTTGTAAATGAAGTTTTTTTTTATAGATTTGAAAATCATTGAGAGTTGAGGTCACAAAACTTATCGGGGCTCCCTCTGCTGTTACTACTGCTATCAAGAAGTATTTGCACCTGCCAGTCTCCCTCTGATCGCATTCATACCGGTACAGGTGCCGGCCAAACTAAAATACGGGGCCTCATTCTTGAGGGTCAATCCCTGCTTGTTGCCGAAGAAGAACAAGAAGAAGAAGAAGATGCGTGTGTATATTCATCGAATGAGAATATATAAAGTAAACGACCACCCCGGAACTACTGATCAAAAAAAAATCCCGGCTATTACACAATAATCGAAAACGTTTGATTTCAATCGACAAACGCTATGTGCTTTTATGGAACACATTTTTCATTATCACCTGTATGTTTGTGTGTATGAGTAATAAATCTTTTAATTGATGTTGTTCAGGTGCAATAATATTTCTTTATTGAATTGTTGGAATAATAAGAGCCACACACACACCCACACACATATCAATTTAACATTCCAACAACGTTAATGCAACCTTAATTGGTTAAGAGTTTGTTTTTTGTTTTGGTTTGTTTTAACCCATATAATCCCAATTTTTACTCTTATACGCGTTATAAAAATATTTGAAGAGATTTAAAACGAATTTCGATCAAATTCATTCTGTTTTGATGATTGTTTAAATGATTAAGACAAAATACCGTTTACCTAGTGGCATTAAACACACATAAAAGGTGTGTTGATTGATCATAACCACGAGTTTATCTTAATTATAATCCATTTAATTACACACAAATACATACATAAATATATGTAAGACACACACACACACACACAGACACCTGGATAAAAGTGAAATGCTATCATTGAACATTATTAATAAGATTGATTAAAACAAGAACCATAAAAGACAAGATACGGACGTATAAAACGGCCAATAATTGACACATATGTGGATTGTTCCCTATTATAAAACTTGTAATTTAGAACGATTAAAACAATCGTTTTCTTCTCTTCATTTTCACCATCAATGCTGCATAAGTCACCAAATAAAAAACCTAATAAATTGCATGTTCTCGTTCAATTTAATATTCTTTTGTCGGTTAGAAGGTAAGTCCAAAACCGAATACATACAGTGTCGGCCGGCTCATCTAGAAACATTTGAAATGAAACAGCCTTATTATGCTGCTCGTGCTGAAAAGAGATAAGTAGTAAAAATTATTAACCATCCATCTTCTGTGTATCTCTTTTTAACACGTGCACATCATAAAACTGTTTCATTTCTTCTAGTTGCTTCAATGTTTCTAGATGAGTTGACTGATCCGGTATACAGGATAGGTCTTTTCATCTAGAAACATCGGTGATATTCGAATAAATGAAATAGTCTCATGATGTGCACCTGTTAAAAAGAGATGTAAAGAAGATGGGCCGTCACTAATTTTTACGTGCACACATCATCAGACTGCTTCATTTCTTCTAATTTCCTTAATGTTGTCTAGATGGAACGACCAGACCTGTATACAACTTATACAGTTATGATGGTGATGATGATAAAAGTTCCGAAAGGAATAATCTTCGTATGATTTACGGAAACTCATTTGACTGTTTTAGTTGCACCTGTTCATCAAGTTTGCTTTATTATGAACGAAAGCTGAGAACGATTTTCAAATATTTTTTTTTGTTCTTCTGTTGTTGCTATTTTAAAAAGGCAATTAATAAAGTAATCGTTTTTGTTTTCATATATGGTTATCGTTAAATAAAAATAATAATAAAAAAAGTTGTTTAACCCCATCTGTATGTTAATTAGTATATAAAAGATCACTGATTTCATATCTGATATCTGGCTTATGTTTTATAAAAATCGAACGGAAATACCGGTCTTCCTATTATTATATAATCGGTACAAGGAAATGCCTTAAGGGTTGGATGACCTCTTAACTTTAACCAAAAGAAGACAAAAGGACAAGTCAATAATTATCATTTGAATAATGCATGATAGATAAATTAAATCGAAATTTTCAATAAGTTAATAACAACCCAAATTGCTTTAATGGAAATTATAAAGGAATCTCATCCGGGGTAAGTCTAATTAGCGCCCTATAAGCGTCAACGATAGAAACAGGAAGCTTTAGAACTGTTAATTATTATCGATACAATGTAATCGAATACAATGAATGAGCGGGGGGGTGTAGGATAGATTGTATCAGTGTCGCGTGTCCTTTTTCTTAAAAGGCTTCTATCTATATACCTACATATAATAACCCCATCATATATTATCAATTTTTTTAGATGCCTTATTCTCTCATTTCGTGACTTTATTATTCGATTTTCTTGTTTTGTTTATTATCTTTTCAATAGTTTATTTCTTTAAATGTATAGAAACAATAACGCTGATTAATAATTGAATTTATCAGATCAAATAGTTAGACTATATTCAGGAAAAAATTATACATTTGAGTATATTGGATAGATATTTATGTACATTTGACAAAATGAACGATTATCTCTCAAGTGGCCAACGATATTAATTTTGTTTCAATTGTAAATTACCTGTAAAATATTGCATGTCAACTTGACAATTTCATTATGTTAACACACAGTGGCGTAGAATACAGGTAGGCCCCTTACAACACGGTTATAGGGTTCCAACAAAATGCCGTGTTATATGAATTCGTGTGCTACTAGATAGTACAGTCTTCTTTTTAACTGAGTGATCTTTATTGATTTTGTTCGTTGTAAAGTCCTCTCTTAAACTTAGTGCTTCACTCAGTGAAAGGATCCCCATTTAGCAATTAATGGATTAAGTCTATGACTTAATTGATGTTTTTGAAGAAAAACTTGACAAATTGACGTGTTTATGTGGGGCAAAAATAGAGAGATGTCGCTAATCAAATTTAATACGGATTAAATCACACGATTGTGTTTGGATTTAAAATTATGATTAGGTGCGGATTTAAACATAAACGGGGGTCCCCGTCGTCCAAACAACTTTATTATAACTGTATATAAAATATCCATCATGCATTAAATTAAATAAAAAAGTTCTTCTTTTAAAGAAGGGTGATAAAACAGTTTTTCATCAAAATGCCGCCACAACTAACCCAAATTTGGGTTAATTGAATAGGTACTCCCATGTTCCCTGATGTACTAAGGGATTTGTCTAATTCTCAAACCGTATTATTTGCGAAATGTGTTAGAGCGAAACGGTGGAATTTGATTGAACGCCACCACTGACTTATATTTTCTCTAATATCAACACAAACAATCATCGGAATGTATAATGTAATTGAATTTTTCTCGTTAACTAAATTCAAACAGTTATTAGATACATGAATTATAATTAAGGTGACTTCATTACGTGATTAATTCGGATAATAATAAACAATTGTAGATTACGAAAATTCTCTAATCAATCAAAGAATAAATTAACAAAACTGTATTATAGATATTTGTTATTAAAATGAAATATGTATGTGAAAAAGCTGAAAGAATTATGTAATATGAGATATGTTGGTTGTAACTGATATACATACATATTATATGGAATTATTGTTAAAGTAAAGGCTTTAATCTGACGAAAATTTGATTCTCTGTAGGATTTACAGGTCATTTCTATATTTACTCAAGTGTCGTTTCTTTATTATATATTAATATTGAATGTCTTAGGCCCGTCTTATACGAAACTATACACGGGTTGGATGATAAAACTGTTTATATACTGAAGTCTGTAAAGTCCCGTCCACATCTATCGAACGATCACGAACGAATGGGTACAAAGGAGAGCTAACAACAATTGCAAAAAGATTGAAAGGAATGGTACTAAACGCGAACGAATGAGATTGTGATGCGCAATCTGAAATATCGCTTGTGTTCCGCTAAACAAATATACGTCTTTCAATTTCACACAATGGGAACACGATCGAACGCGAACGATTGATTTCGTATGATGTACCGACAACTATCGAATCGGTGTTCAGGCCATTCCTTGGCCTTCGTTCCCATTCAATCGGGTTTGCATTACCGTCCACACTATGTTTACATTTCCGTTCGTACCCATTCGTTCGATAGATGTGGACGGGTCTTAATGCATACTCAATTCTCGTAGACAAGAAGATGCAAGATTTGTTGAAAATCAACGCCATTATTGCGTATATTATAAAATGTCAAATGATGCCGACAACGATCTTGTTTTAAACATATTATTATCATCGCAGATATAACAGATCTAAGGGCCAGTTCATCTTGCCTTTCTTATTTTCGGCTTAAGCTCGATCTTAAATCACACTCACTTCAAATAAATCTTATGTTCAAGAAACTTCCGACGTATTTATTATAGGGTCGTACGAATTAATTAATTATTCTATTTTTCCCCACAATAATTGATAATTGTATAAACACGGATATTTCTCTACCTACTTAAAGGCTTATTCATTCATGGTAAAAGATAAAAAATGTATCCAACGAATACAGTGCCATCTATTTTTCTTATTATGTCAAAGTGACAGCTGTTGTCCCCACATACAGTGCTGCTCCTAGAGGCCATTTCAAGTAGATAACTGAGACACATCGGGTAACCGGTACGTTCGTGTACGAGATCCCCACATTCTACATGTGTAGTGACTTTCAAAAGACTACGAAATGATTATAATTAATTAATAGTCGCAGACGCGTAGCTTCGTGTATGACGGGCCTAACATGTAATGGATTACTATAAATTTAGCATAGAAATGACGTCAATTTCGAAAATCAATCAAAATTGAGTTTTTTTCAATTGTTTTAAGGTATTTTGAATCTAATATTCTAATAAAAAGCGATTATAATATAGCAAATTATTGGATATAAACTCACCTTTAATTTAATCATCATCCACATGATATTTAGGTTAGTTGACCTAATCATCATAAATTCTACTGCACTCTAGATATTTTAGTCATATTCCTGTTTTTATTTATCTATTTATTTTAAATAAATAAATATATAATGGCTTTTTATTTGTCGAAAATGGAGGTAAAAAGCACTTTTGACACCTTTAAACCGGCAAACATACCAGCTATAAAACAAATGCCTTATTGTTCTTAAGTTATCAAATTAGATAATTACCGTTTTCAATAATGGAACTAATCAAATGAATACTATTAAAACAATTATTCTTATTTCAGGTATTTAGGAATGAAATTATATGAATGTAAATATAATTAGAGCCGCCGTTAGACCGGGGCCCATGCCTCGGGCCTCGCGCTTTTAGGCCCCCCAACGTCTTTTTTTTTGTTTACAATTATCAATGAAGAACTTTCGGGACCATTATAACAATAGTTTGTCTAATTCAGCAAATTAGAAATTCCAAATTATGAAAATTGATAGAAAAAAGTTTTCCACAATCTATCATAGCCATAGTAGGCTATGAGTGTTGTGAGGTCATTATCTTAAGATTACGATTTTTTACTAAATTCGTTATGGTTTTCCTTTATTTGAGAATGAAGTTGGTGGTAGGTAGGAAGAGTTTTGTGGACGTATATATAAACAATTCACGGGCATTCGTGGAAAAATATTCCGTTTACTGGAAAGCAATCCCTGATTAAGAAGTTATAGGTATGTCCTGGAGCTCGCCTAAGTCTTGGTCCCCTGGTCGCCATTTATAGAACTTTTATTTAGTATACGGTAGATAGACCCTGGAATATGTGCTTGTTATTATTAAATTTTATTACAACTGTAAATATATTTGTAGGCCTAAAGACCTGCAACTTGGTTGCAAACTTGTCATGTTGCAGGCAGTGTTGAAGGTCTGTGGGATGGTTGCCGTGAAATCAGAAAGTTTATATATTTGGACGGGATGTTTGCAAGCATTATTGGCTTGTTTGTAGTGCAGTTGGCAACATCAATTCATCACTTTACTTTATGTAATCTTTTAAAACTTGTACTATCGCAGATCATGTCTCCCTTATTACTATTCCTAGATAGGCTTTGAGGTGCTATCGCTGTAAGAAATTTTAAGTCTTCCAATGTCTGTCCAGTTGCTAAAAAATGGAGAGTTACAGAGAGCCGTTTATTCGCTGAAATAGCATCACGCATTATGGTGTTCTTTTGTCCAATTTGTCATGGGTTACGCTGTCCAAGTTCTTTTAATAAGTTCGAATGTGGAAACTCCGAGCGGTTTTGATACCAGTCCTTTGATCACACTCTTTTTGCTTTTCTTTGTTTATGTTGCATCTGGTTATCACACAAGTTATCAATAATAATGCATAGTATCTATAGAACGTTTTTTGCTCATTTTCAAACACTAGTACTGTGGAAATTTGAAATTATACCAATAACGTAATTGTACGCTGAAGAAACTACCTACAATAATGTCTTCTGCTTACTGATGTTGCTAACTTCTGTAATTGCAAGGTTGCATTGTCTGTGGCAAATAAATTGCAGGTCGATATGCCCCTTTAATAAACAGCAGAGCGGCTAGGAATTTCTCAATATATAGCTTGATAAGCTCAAGAAGCTCATACAATTTGTCTTGCAATATTCTAAAATATTTTGTTATTTTTTGGCCCCTCAAGAGATCTGGGAAAAGATGATGTTCTCTTAAAGTACGTCTTCCTAGTTTTCGTTTATTTCACTGTACCTACCATGGCACCCAAAAACAATACTTTTTCGTTAGAATCATCTGCTTATATCATTTAATATTTTTCATTTTTCAATTTCTGAAATGGTGCGTACATAAAACGAGCCACAATTACTGTTCCGCTCCAACCCAACGGCCTAATGGAAGTACTGCATAAATGTAGCAAAAACGGCATCACTATATTTCACATCTAAATTATCGCAATTTCAACATAAGAAATCCTGTAATTTATCCTTTATTTATAGGTTGCAACAATAATGAGATAACATAGAGAACACAAACATCACATTATTGAAAGTATGCTCATTTCACTAGATTTTTTTTATGTCGACACTTTATCCGTTTGAAAAACACAAACAAAATTTTACTAATCCCCAATTAAGAAAATTTCAAATCATAGAATGGCTTTCTAGATTCATTCCTATTTTATTCTAACATTCCCAACAGCAAACAAAGATGTAACGCTCTTGATGAATGTTATTTAATTAGAAACTAATGATGAAAAATATAGATGTTTAGAGGCACAGTCTACCGTGAATTCCATAGAAAAATCTGTATTGCACTATCTGAATACCAGATTAATCACAAAGCAATAAAACACAAAGGATTTGATAATTTTTTTCAAACATATATTCGCGCACCGGCATCATCGAGTCTTGGATAGTGTCTTTGTTTTGTTATCAAACACCAACAAAAACATGTAACGTTTTAAAATCAAGTCAAATTTTTGAGAGCCAAACTTAAGTGAGCATTTGATTAGTGACGGTGACTGTACCATTTTCATTTATTTTCAAATTACCAATTAAGCTCATAACATCAATAAAAATTCAATAAACAAATCTAATTTATACAATGACGTGTAAAATGCACGAATCTTTCAAGCCTACTTTTTGTAAAAATAAATGCTCAATTACTTCATTAAACAACGAATTTTCAATAGGCAGATGCTGGATAATTTGAAAATACATTAACGGAAATTATTATATTCTACCATGTTGAACATGTCAAATTGAATTATGAATTAACCGTTTTTATTAAACAAAAAATAAAAAGATAGAATACTTAGTTATTCGCAATAAAATATTAATTTTAAACATTCGCGTTACTTTCCTCAATTTTAATTTTTCGGTCGATTAATCAACTGATTATATTAATTGCCATTTACAGTGTACAGCGATTAATAAATAAAACTATTGAACTTTTTACGCTTCAAGCCATTAAAGATTAATATTTTTAATCAGATAAAATTGTTGGAAAGGTGAATAAAACTGTCTGTTAATATCAATTCCTTTTTATCTTATTGTTGAACAATTACAAAAGAAACAAAAAGATAATCTCTGGATAACTGTGCGAATATCGGCGATTTTGTCTATATATATATATATATATATATATATATATATATATATATATATATATATATATATATTTTGTATACGAGTATAATCACAGAAACAATAAAATGCAATCATTTTATAAAATTATAAATTAAATAATAGAAACGGTTTTACTTAGCTTTGCAATAACAATACTTTCGAAGATGTGGAAATTCATTTTCAATGCATTTAGCTTGCCCACCATAAATATTAATACGACTAATATCACTCATTTGTAGATCAAATTTATCATCTTTAATAAAATATGTAATACTAGATTCAAATAATGAATGACCTGGTATTAATTCAATTTTAATTTGATAAATTTCTGTTTTTATATCCATTGTTGCTGTTAAATCAGCAACAAAACCATCTAAATCGGCATTTTTATTAAATTTAATCAAATTCCGATTTGGTACAGTTTTTGTTATCCAATGTATTTTATAGAATTTTAATGGTTCACATAAATTTCGATGTAATTCTGTATATTCATTGATTTTCATTAGGAATACATGTACTAAACGATCAACAATTGGTGATGTTAATGGTATATTAGACCATTCTAAACATGCACACCAATGGGGTTCTATATAAGCATGAGCACAACTTCGTTCATATGGTATCTGTAACAGAACAAAATTCTAATAAAATTCTTTAACACCCATCTATGCTTACTTTTGTAAATAGCGATACTGATCTTTGATTAATATTAGCATCACCAATATCATTTAGATTCAATACAGATTTTAATGTTGTATAAATATCAAATGGTGTTGTTAGTTTATTCGTATTATTTTGAAAATTTTCATAGGCTTTATGGAAATGCCGTTTAAAACTATATGGAAATACAAATGAAAAAAATGGTAAACGTTCCTCTTGTTTACCCTGTATTGTATTACGTATATTAGCAAAACGATGTCCATGATCAGCCATTATTATTAATATTGTATCATTTAAATAATGTGAATGTTTTAAATCTTTTAAAAATTCTAAAAAATCATCATCAGCTGCACCAATTAAATTATAATCATCATGTGATAATTCACCATGGAAACCGAATAGAAATTTCGGTTTATCTTTATAAACTGAAAAAAACTAAAATTTCGTTTATTCATTATTGTTGTTGATTATCATTTCAAAAGAATGGTGAAACTTACATTTTTGATTTGATTAAACATGACTTTATGGCGTGGTATAGCACCAGAACACAATTTAGGCCATTTTGATCGTTCTTTCAATGATGCTAAATAATATGGTCGCATATAATGATCAGTTGGTGGTTCCTAATTATACAATGAATTTAATTTTATGGTATACATGAAAATAATTGAGAATTATTACATTGAAACCATTTAAACGATAGGTGAATGTTCCTAATTCAGGTACATCTTCAAAGAATGCAGTAGCATAACCAGCTTGTTTATAATCATTCCATACAAATGGATAAACATTAACATAATCAGTATTTGGTTTACGTTTTCTTGTATCTGGTAATTCTAATTCAGTTTTACCAGTTAATATCGGTATTAATGCTTGTGGTGTACCATCGCCAACAATATTATAGCCTTCTAATGTTAAACCATTTAATTCATTCATAATGAATTGATAACTTTTTGGTAATTTCCTTATAAAACTATTACGTGATAATGAATCAAAACCAAACATTAATATATTGTATTTCAAACCATTTTTTGATAAATGATTCCAATTGACTTGTTCATATAATTGCTTATCAAAACGTATACCAGTCAATGTTGATGACCATTTCGTACCAGAATTTGATTCGCACGATACACGTACAACATCACTTTTTTCTAATTTATATAAATTATCCGAATATATTGTTTCACCATCATTAACATCGAAATCATTTAGACGAATTATATCAGTAAAACTACATTTTACTGTACCATAAATATTTTTGATACGTTCATCAATTCTACATTCAGAACCCTTAAAATAAACAAATTGGTTATTAGAGAATGGAATGTATGAATTGTCAATGAATTTACTTCACATTTAACCCAATCTAAGCCAGCTAATGAACAATTAATTGGTGGTACATCATGTAAGAATTTCATCAAATCTATTGAGTAAATGGGCAAATTCGGTTGTTTACATGCAAAAATTCCTTGATTTTTTATCAATTCATTACTTTTCTCTCTAAAAATAAGAAGAATTGTTTATAAAAGTCAAAGAAAACACAGAGGTGCTTTAAGGTTTAGGATTCACTTACAAAATGATGGTCCTATCAACATCAATAGGTTGACTCCGTTTTATTGTAATCACAACAATAATTGCAAATATACAAATTATTGATAAATATACAAATTTCTTTGATGGTAACAACTTTAACGAGCGCATTGTATTTGAAATATGAAACTTTTGCCTCCTTCTCATTATTTTACAATTATTAAACAATTTTAATTGCACAACATTATCACAATCAGAATGTTTGTACGCCCACTAATAACTATTTCAAAACAATAAATTAAATAACAATAAACAAAAAATTAGAACAAATTCAATAAATAAATTTATTAACACTGTAAAATTGTTTATAAAAAAAAATACGACAGACCGCCTACTCTGTATTAATGATTTCAATGGATTTGTGCGAGATTGCCAGATTTCCCAACAATTAGTCGCCATAGTAGCACTCAACCAGAGATCTTTTATTAAAAATTTGCAAAAGTAAAATTATAGTAAATTCGAATCGTAGTTTAGAATCACCAAATCACTTTTAAGCAATAAAACCTATGGTATATGAGTATAAACTCTCCATTTGTCCGTCAGTCAGTAATTAAAGAGTAGTCAAATTTAATGATAAATCGCTACATCTCACAACACTAAATATGTCAAATAATCCATTTGCCGGCAAATAATTGTCAGTGTGTCAAGAACATTATTATCACTACTAAATAAATATTCTCATTTGTTACTCACAAATTTAATCACAGAGTAACATCTTTGCTTGGTAAAAAAATATTGACCAGCATCACAACAATAATTGACCTACTTTCAGAGCTATAACTAGCTTCCAATAACCGTAAAAGTTATGGGACGCACTATAACCACTACATACTACAGTAGGTAGTGAGGTTTACGCTGTTGTCAGTATCACTACTATGCTTCTGTTTAAAGATGAATAACAACAAATTATATTCAAATTTATCGCAATTTGATGTTGAAATCACTACTTTTGTCTTCATTGCAACCTCAAAGATCTATACGATCTATTTTATTTGGTTCAATTGGGGCTGTAGTGGCAACATGGCAACGATTTGATTGTGCGCGCATTACACAACATACCATGATATATGCATGGTTACACATGTTCTGGATATGAAACTCAATTATTTAAATAATTAAATAATAAGTTAAAATAACCGCTATGGCCATAATTACAATAATCAAACGATTTGTTTATTACAGTAAAAGTTAAATATATGAGAAGACAATAATGAAATTTGAAATGTGTAGCATTTATTATGATGTCATCATAAACAAATGTCGTCACGCTTTTTAACACAATTTGATTGGTGTAAATCATCATAATTTCGTTGATCAGGTGTTCATAGTGATGTCATTATTCTCTTGTTTCCTTTTTTTGACACATAATTTCCAGTGAGCTCCTGATAAAAAAAAACGTCTCCATGTGGGGGTATCATTTTTATTTAAAAGCTGTCTATAATAATAATAATAATAATAATAATAACAACAACACATTTTAATTATAGTTAATTTACAATATTGTAAGTATTTGAATTTTTACACTGTTTATTTTGATTTATTAGTGTTAAAAACAAATGTTACAGATTACAAAAAGCTATCTTCCACAATGTTTTTATAAGTCATTATTGATAAATTGTTGATTAAAAGAGAAAATGTTGAATCGTCCCGTTCTAGAATGGTCTGTAGACGATACAGAAGAATGGTTAAGGAAAGAAGGTTTCGATGATACAGTCATTGATACATTATGCCAACAAAACGATCTTAATGGGAAATGTTTATTAGTATTAAATGAACACGATTTTAATATTGAACCATTAAATAGATTACGTTTAAAAGATAGAAAATGTTTATATATATCATGTAAATTATTGCAACGTGACAACTATAATGTACTAATCGATTTGGGTTTAATTAATGAATTACCGTCATCAGTTACCTTATATTCAAGTCCACAACATTATCATAATAATAATAATAATACTGAGTATTATGATTCAGAACGGATATCGCCACCAATATCAGAAGATGGACGTTGCCATCATACAACACCAACAACAACAACAACACCAACACTAACCAGATTACCACCCGAAAAAACGAAAGCGTTTTTAAGTTTTTGTTATGTTGTTGGTGTTACATGGATAACAGCATTCGTTATGGTGATTGTACACGATCGTGTACCGGACATGCAAAAATATCCACCATTACCGGATATATTCTTAGATAATGTACCACATATACCATGGGCATTTGATATGTGCGAAGTTACTGGTACATTTTTATTTACCATATGGTTAATAGTACTACTATTCCATAAGCATCGGTATGTTTGACTTTCTATTTTTATCTATAAAAAAAATGAAATTAAACATATTTATGTTTTATCTTTTATTATTATTATTATTTTATCATTGAAATTTATCTGTTTTTGTAGGTTTATATTAATGCGTCGTTTCTTTGCTTTATCTGGCACTGTATTCCTTCTACGTTGTGTGACAATGTTGATAACGTCCTTAAGCGTTCCTGGCCAACATTTGGATTGTCATCCACGGCATTATGCTTCCGCAACATCATCGTCTTCATTATTCACGGATTTAGCAACGAAATTATCACAAGCTTATATAATATGGCGTGGTGCTGGTATGTCAATACAAGGTGTACGTACCTGTGGTGATTATATGTTTAGCGGCCACACAGTTGCATTGACCATGTTGAATTTTTTTATAACCGAATGTAATTTGAACATTTATCAATTTCTATTGTTTTCGTTGTTATTTTAGATAATTGATTTTTCCAGATACACCAAGAGCTGTGTATTATTTACACACATTATCATGGATGATGAATATGTTTGGTATATTCTTTATATTAGCAGCACATGAACATTATTCAATTGATGTATTTGTTGCATTTTATATATCAAGTCGTTTATTTTTATATTATCATACATTAGCAAATAATCAAGCATTAATGCAAAGTGATTCGAATCGTACAAAAATTTGGTTCCCAATGTTTTCATATTTTGAATCATCTGTTGATGGTATTGTACCAAATGAATATGAAACACCAAAACAGATTTTAACGAATCTGGGAAAATTTCTATTACATTTATTACGTAATACGCGTATGTTTTTTGTTGAAAATGGTCTATCAGTTACACATTATGTAACAACAGACAATGATCGATTGTTGGGGCTTCCTAAGAAGAATTCCTAAAATTTTCATTATATTTATTTGGTATTTAATTATAATTTATTGAATTTGTTATTGTAAGAGCCAAAGTATTAAATGAGTTGTTTAAAAAAAAATAAAATAAAAAAAAATAATTTGGAATAAAAATTTATTTGAATTTGCCGCCATGTCTTTGTGCAGTTTGCAGCCAACTTCAAGTTGTTTATGTAATTTCTATTCCGACGTTTTTCCATAAGTTATTTTAAATTGTCCACAAGGTGAATTAATTTAATGGATTACTGTGTTAATTCTTATCATATTTGATAATTATACCAATAGATATTTAATGACGATTTGCTTATTCTGCGCAACTGTCATCTGTTATCACTAATAACAAACTTCACACATGTGTTGCTTTGACTGTGTTATCGCACTTATTTGTGGAAAATATGTTTCTATATAGATTTATTTTTGTTTAATGTTTCGTACTTAACGGATGACCTGTGTTTAATCAGTCCTTGATCTCTACATTTAGTGATAACATAAAATATCTCGTGTTGTTAACATTTTGAAAACGTTTTTCTAGGTCTCATCTGTACTTGGATTACAATTTTTTTTTTAAAGAGTATCAAATTGAAAGTTTTGATTATCAGCAATCACAATGCAGACAGTACAATTAGAAACAATAATCACATCAGCCACATTACAAATGAAACGTGAACGTGAATCAATACATTCTGGACAATTTATGGTATCACATTTTGAAGCTGAAGAACAAGATGATGAAGATGAAGTGGCTGTACCAATACCGGAAGAAACAGATAATGCAAATATATTGCCAGTTAAAGAACTATTGGAATCCACTGGTGGTAATTGTCATCAACAAAGGAATACAAACAGTCAACAACAATTATCAATTGATACAAGTTTAGCAAAACTATTTCAATGCATGTCATTAGCTTATAGGTTTGTATTTGTTGTTTATTTATCAATATTCAGGGGAAAAAATTCAGAATTTTTACTAGAAATAAGACGTTAACAAATAATTGTATACGAGATAAATTCCATTTAAATTTAAACAAAAACGAGACAAAAATAAGATAAATATTTACAAACAATTTAAATAATTCCCATTGAAATTTGAAAATTATTTTAAATCGTTTATAAATATTTAATGGAAAGGAAAATCTCAACCGATTCCTAATAGGCAAATAGTTTTTATTTAAGAGCAACTTATTTAGAGATAATGTTAACTGATAAGCGATAGACTAGACATTAATTTTTTTTGGTGTATACACTCATTTATTTACAAAAAATATCGATAATTTGTTTTAATATTTAGGCAAAAATTAACATCACCAAAATGGAATCGATTCCGTGGCATAAGATTGAGATGGAAAGATAAAATACGTTTAAATAACGTTATTTGGAGATGTTGGCATATGCAATGTGATTGTTTTATTGTAATTATTTGAATTAATTGATTAATTATTGATTTTTTTTAGTTATAAAGAAGAAGAATACATTGATTTGTCAATTTGCATCACCTCTAGATGTAGATACGCACAATAAACCAGAGGTATTTCCAATTATTTGTTATTGAATTTTGATTGTTCTATTTGATTTTTAAGGCGATTGTATTGGAAGGCAAATATTGGAAACGGAAATTAGCTGCTGTAACTGCTGAATATAAGAAATGGCGTATGTTTTACAGGAATCATTCTTTAGGTCAATATTCAATCAAAGACGATGTAGAAATGGTAGAATTTTTGATTGTTTTGTATAATTTGATTGAAATTATTATCTTTTTTTTTCTGATTTTTCAAGTTGAGCGATACAGATTTCTTGAATTCATGGAATTCACAAAGTAATGAAAATGTACATATGATGGTCGATGAAGATTATATGGGTTTAATGAGTGATACATTATTTTCAACAATTACAAATCAACCATTTGTATTTCCTGATTCACGTGAAATAGCTAGAGCAGGACTAGCTGAATTTATACAACCAAGTTTAGGACCATTACAACCGAATTTAGATGATTATATGGATACATTTGAACCGTACCAAGGTTAATAGAGTTGTATTAAAAATATTGGTTATAAATACAGTTTTGTTTTGTTTCTTTTTTTTTAACATAGAATATGTTGCTGGAAAATTACCAACAGTACCTGAAGAACAGACACATTCAACATGGAGTTATTCTGATCTAGATCTAATAGGAAATAATACGAGTTTACAATTGAATACAATACAAACAACACAACAACCACCGCCGCCGCCACCACCTCCTCCTCCACCATGTATTGAATATCAACAACAACAACCACCAACAACAGTGCAGACAGATACACGATTATCGCCTCAATTGTACACGAATCCAATAACAACACAAGAGTATGGTCAAAATCAACAATCTTCAACACCACCACCACCACCACCTTATCATTCAGTTGTTACAACAAAATCACAAACGAAATCGAAACGAATGAATCAGACACATCTTTATGATAAACCAGTTTATGCGACGAATTATACAAATCAAACTAATAATAGTTTATGTGTTAATGGACCAATACAACAATGTAAGTATTTATTAAAAAGAAATACCTAACAAAATTGAGATTATTACATTATTGATTTAGTACCATTTCAAAGTCAGCAACAACTACAATTAAATCAATCATCAGTACCATCTCAACAGATACCACAACCACCATCGACATCAACAACAACAACAACCACAACACCACCAACAACAGTTGATTTACAACAATTCAAAGTAAATGTTGATCCATTACAAACAACTGGTGGTTATAAATTCACGAATACTACAATACAAAATATGAAATTTACATCACAGGTACCATATATGTCGCAACCTATACATTCTGTATATCCCCAATATGATACTATGCATAGTCTTCTAGTAAGTCTTTCTTTCTTTTCTTTTATTTTATTTTCTAATTTCTCATCTTTTTTGTTTTGTTTTGTTTACTAAAAATTTTTAATCATTTTTATTCATTATTAACACAATTTTTGATTCAAAAAATTAATCAATTAATTTGATATTTTTTTTTATGTAATAATGAAATAGAAAGATGATAAAGCTGAGGTAACACGTGAACGTGGTGTTAAAGTCAAACAAAGATCCCGTTCAAATACACGTGAAGTACAAAAAAGGCCACCATTAATATCAGCTGTAAGTGATCCTGCATTATTATCACAGAAAAATAGTCTACTATTGACGCAATTATTAACAAATAGTACGTATATATATATATATATTATAACAATTAATTAATTCATTGATTAATTTCTCAGGTGGTGATAATTCGTTATTTAATCGTAATCAAGCATTAATAACAACAGCAACTTCACAAGAACAATTATCAAATAAAATAAAAATCAAAGAAGAAAACAGTAATTCACTGCCAATTTTGCCACAACAATCAACAGGTGCAACATTGATTATAACAACACCGTGCGTAAATACTGGGCAATCATCTGTAAATAATGATCCTGTAATTATTATCATTATTATTGTGATCATAATATAATTATTGTTTTTGTTTTAAAGTTATCATTTAGTAGTTCAAATAGTCCAATATTAGATACATCACGGAATATTAATTCACCAACATCATCACAAGGTTCATTAGGATCACCAGGACGTTGTAGTAATAATATTGAGAATACATTAAATAGAGATCAAAGACGTGTTGGACATATACATGCTGAACAGAAACGACGTTATAATATTAAAAATGGTTTTGATATGATACATTCGTTAATACCACATTTAAATCAAAATCCAAATGCTAAAGTAATTATTTTAATCGATTTTATTTGATAATTATTTAACGAACTAAAATATTTTTAGTTGAGTAAAGCAACAATGCTACAAAAGGAGCTGAATATATACGACAATTAAGATCTGAACGTAATCAATTGAATGAAGAAATGGAATGTTTACGACAACAAATTGAAACATTAAATACATCAATTAGGTACGGGTTATTTCTGTTGTCTCTCTCTCTCTCGAATTTTTATTAATAAATTGTTTTTTTTCTATTAGTAATTGTCAATCAATGTTACCAGCAACAGGTGCTCCAGTTTCACGGAAACGTGACAGTAAAATGAAAGAAATGTTCGATGATTATGTTAGAAAACGTACAATGGAAGATTGGAAATATTACATTGTAATTGAATTATTTACTTTCTATTTAATAATATTTGATTAGTTGTTTTTTTTCCTTAATGTTACAGTTCAGTTTATTATTTAGACCGTTATTGGAATCATTCAATACATTTGTATCAACTTCAAGTTTAGAAGATTTATATCGATCAACAATGTTGTGGATTGAACAGCATTGTACACTTGGTGATCTACGACGAGGTATTTATGTTTGAATTATTATAATTTTGTTCGATTTATTACTAGTTTTTTGTTTATCGTTTTAGTTGTTCTTAATTCTTTAAAGTACCTGAGCACTAAAACAGAAATTTTAACCGAACCAGAACGATTACCGGAAGAAGCCCGTCAATTAGTTATGACCACTACTAATCAGAATAATTAAACAAAACAGACAAAATGTACTCTTTTTATATATTTCCATTGGAATAATTGAAAGTGATAATGTGGTAAAGCTATTATGTATTTTAGACAAAATTCACATTTGATTTTCGTCGTTTCTTTTCGGTGTTTTATTTTATAAATTTAAATATTTTTTACGCATTTTATTACTACTCATAATAATAATAATAATAATAATATACCGGAAAATACTACTGCCTTAATATTGTATATAGGTATGTTTTAAAAATGTTGTAAATATTTCAATATCAGGTAATATCCACCTGAATTGTTTTGATTTTATTATTTCTTGGGTTAAATATATATATATATATATATATATATATATATATATATATATATATATATATATATATATGTATATATATGTATATGTATATATTGTGATTGTTATTTAAAATTAGATTTTATTTTCATTAATTAATTTAATTTAAATCCCAATTCCATGGTATACAAACAACACCATCTGATAATACCGAATAATATGTTGATACATTTAAATGAATATCTTTAAGATGCGAGCCAAATTCATGTTGTTGTTCTAATAACCGATTACAACATTTTATCATTAAATCCGGTGTAACATTATCATCTTTACGTAAACCGGCTAATTTTAATGTATTTATACACAGATTATGTAAGGTCTGCTCTATATGTTTGTCTCTAAAATTGTACAAATTAATAATTCGATTAATTTAAACTAATAATAATAATAATACTTTTTATAAGCATCCATTTTTTCTTTTGCTTCTTGTAGATTTTTCGTTATAAAATTGACTAGAAGAACACCAGGTAGTGATGATGGTACAATAAATTGACCAGTTGGTGATACCATCAACGGTCCAGCTTCACTAAATTTGAACAAAACAATAAATGTATACTGATGTCTTATTGTTTTTAACAGTTGCATTAATTGTTCTTACGTTTCAACAACAATCTCATAATCTGTTAGACTTTGTCCCCATTCTTTTGGATATTCATATCGACCTTTATAATCATTTAATGTTGTTGTAATCTGTTGTAAATTTCTCTCATATTCACCAGCAAGAATTTTTGGCATAAATTTTCTATATATTATCAAGAATTTCTACGTTTTTTTTTGTGGATATTTTCAAATTTTATACATAATTTTTGATAATAATAATACATACCTTCTGCCAACTTTAATGCCACATAAAACTTGCGATACGGATTTTTCAAAACCTGGTATACGTAATAATGTAGCATCGTATTTATTCACATTCTTTAAAAGCTAAAAATGTTTTTTTTCGTACTTATTATTCATAATAATAATGTTTTGAAAAATAATTAATACAAACATCAAGCCAATTGTGACGGACTTCACCACTATTCAACATAATATGACCATCTAAACTGATACCTGTAAATTGTGCAAAAACAATTCTACGTCCAGATAATGGTGATATTACATCTTGATGATGTTCAGCTAATGACATGAAACTCAATAAACAACCACGGAAATGTGTCACATTCCATCCACAATCCCATCGCACATTTAAATTCCATTCTTTACAAATTTGCTGGCGTAATTTTATTAAATCATCCAAGACCGGTTCGTTAGCTTTTGATTTTTCTAATGCTTGTTTACAATTGTATTCTAACCATTGTTTCAAACGTAGATTGTCTTTAGCTTCACGTACTTTACGTTTAATTTGTATGGCTTGAAATATTGGATCATTCTCATCAACTTTATTATTAATATCGATTCTATAATAGTGTGTTGGTTTAGATTCAACAATTTCCGGTATTTTATCAACATAATCAGTGGATAATTCACAACTTTTCAATATTGTTAAAAGTATATTACGAATATTGCATTCTTTTATATTAATCTTTACCGAACGAAAAACAGTGTTATCCATACCATAAACATCTTGTTTGTAACTTTTATTTTTTATATAGAAATGTAATGTAGCGGGTTGTATTGATTTGTTCGCCTGTAATGTTTCAATAATCGCACTTAATTGTTTCAATGAATTCTCATTTGTACTCTACAAAAAAACACAGTATTAATTCATAATTAATCTATCGAATGAACTGAATTTACACGTTGTATTGGATATTTTCCAAACAGATCCGGATGTACTTCGAAATAAAACGGTCTTAATGCTGTTGAAACTTCTGTTGTTGTTAAACTTCTCAACCAAATTTTGTTGCGTAGAAAACTATTTAAACTATACAATAAGCAATTGTATTAATTTGAATTATTTCTTTTGTATACATTTATAACTTACTGAAATTTTAAATTCAACATTATTGATAATTTACATTATTTGCGTAAAATTGAAAAAAAAACAATTAACCTTTGCCGAAATTCTAATCTTTTTGTATTTTTGACATTGGAAAACACAGTTGGCAGATCTTCAATGTTTTCGACTATATCATTTTGGTAGATACGCAAAATTGGCCAATTTTTAATCAAGAAAGCGTCACTAACAATTATTTTATCCTATTCAAAAAAAAAATAATCAATTGATTTCTAATTAGAACATTTATCATATTTTGTGTGTAATTGGAGCGATCTTTGAATCAGCAAATCTGCTGAAAAATGAATAAACGTGACATTGCCGCATTACAAAAAAAATGACATATGGTCCATCAACCAATCAGAGAATACAATACGAACCAATCAAACAAAAACATTTCGAATAATTCATATGCAGGTGCAACAATTCCAGAATAAAAATATTCCCAATATTATTATTGATACAATTTTTCGATAATAACAATAAAGGAAATTATAAGTATTGTATCTCGATAAAAATAAATTATTCGTTTCGCTGAAATTTGTGTGATAATTCGAAGTTTAATGTCGATTTGAATTGTTTCAATGTCGCTTAGATTGTGCAATTGTATGAGTCATGTTGGTATTAGATTTTTCACTAAATAATTTTTCTAATTGGATTCATACTCCAGCTGAGTTTTTCGTGTTGGATCTTTTGTATTTAACAAGTAAAGACGTTTATAATTGTTTTTTTTTTGTTTAAAGACTTAGTTTTATGTTAATTTCAATTTGTAATTGTTCAACAAGTGTTCTAAAGTATTGTAAATAAGACGTATTACCACAGTCAACTTGATTCAATCAAAATATTTTAAGGTTATGTTAATCTAACTCATGTAAGAAGATCTAAAAATTAATTATTATTTTAAAAACAAGAACGAATTATGTCCGATAACAATTCATCCACATCTGTAATGACAGAGGTGACAAATTTAATTAAAACATGGGAAGATGAACATTCATCATCGAATTATGATCCGGTACCATTGTTGACAAGGTATTTTTTATAATTTTCATGTAACGAATTGTCCAAATTAATCATTGCTTTATGATTGTAGATTAGCAGAAATATGTGAAGTAGAAACTGATAATTATTTAAAAATGGATCCTGATCCGTTTGATGAACGCCATCCATCTAGAACCGATCCGGATTGTAAATTTGGTCAAATACTAAAAGCCCTATTTAGAAAGGATAATTTTATGAATAAAGTAATAATTATGATTATTTTTAAAAATTAATTCAAACAATTAATTAATTAAAATTCTAGCTGGTGAATGATTATTTAAGAGATACGTATTATAATCGATTAGGAATCACTGGGAGAGAAATTGATCAATTGAATATAGCCGCTTGTCGGTTAATGTTAGATGTTATGCCCGGCTTAGAAACATCAGTTGTATTTCAGGTAAATATCCATAAATAATATCGTCAATTATGGCTAATTAAATATAAATTTTAGCCTGATATGGATACGTTAATTCATCGTTTAATAAAATGGACAACAAATTCTATTGAACCATTGCAAAGTTATGCTACTGGTTTACTAGCGGCGGCAATGGAAATTTCAGAGATTGCTACAAGATTCCGTGAACAAAATGCACGACTTGTACCGCTATTATTACAAAGATTACGTCGCTTACAGAATCAATCAGAATTTGCAATTTCTGGTAATAATCAAAGACCATTTGCACATTTATCAATTAAATCACCACCATTATCCAGAATAGTAGTAGATGGTATTAATAAAACAGCAACATTGAAAAAATCACGTGAAAATGGTGTGAATCCAACAATACGAAATACGATAACACCACAAAAAGATGATAATTCTGATATATCAGATTCTGAATATAATCAAAAAAGGAAACGTCCACGATTAGATAATGATTTATCAACAACAACAACAACAACCACAGAAATTCAATCAATTAGTCCACAAAAACATTATCTATTTAATGAAACATCAAATTCATCATGGGCAGAATTAGAAAGTTTTGTAATTGGTACTGTACAAATATTTCCACCAACATTAGCAACACGTCAAATATTAATTTTACGTTATTTAACACCAATGGGTGAATATCAGGAATTTCTAAGTCATGCCTTTGAGAATGATGCATTAAGTTTAATTTTATGTTATGTAAATGTACGTGTAACAAAAGAGGCGCGTTTAGCATTTGAATCATTAAAATATTTAGCTGCCTTATTATGTCATAAGAAATTTGCCATTGAATTTTTACAAATGGGCGGTTTAGAAGCTTTATTAGAAGTACCAAGACCATCAATTGCTGCCACAGGTGTATCAATATGTTTATATAATTTAGGTTATTGTGAAGATGCAATGGAGAGAGTTTGTTTATTACCGAAATATGTTATTACAAGTCTTGTTAAATATGGTTTATGGTTATTGGAATGTTCACATGATTCTGGACGATGTCATGCTATCATGTTTTTTGGATTGACTTTCCAATTTAAAGTGATTTTAGAAGAATTTGATCAACAAGATGGTTTAAGGAAACTTCACAATGTCGTAAGTTAATTAGAATTAAACTAAATACAAATTTATTATTAACCAAATTCATTTTTTTTAAGATTTCAACATTGTCAATTCTATTACCGGATAGTGATTCAGTAACATTAAATGAAGATCAAGAATGTGCTGCTAGACAAATTGTCCGTCATGTATGTGTTGCATATCGACGTTATTTAGAGGCACATTTAAATTTAAAAGTTGAACCAATACGTCGCCAACAAACCCAACCATTATTACCAACACAACCAGCATATAAAGCATATAAATCAACACCAGAAGAGATACAAGAACAAGTTGAAATTTTGTTACAACATATGCCATTTAGAGGACATTGGTCGCCAGTTGATCAATTAATTAAATTGGGTGGTATAACATTATTATTGAAAATTATTGCATTTGCATATGAATGGAATTATAGTGGACGTGCTGAAACTGTACGTTCAGCATTAGATGTTTTAGCAATTGCATGTGTTATACCAAAAGTACAATTATTATTTTGTGATCGTGTTGATTTACCAGATGAGAGTGCAACAGTTGGTATGAATATTATATTAGGTGCTGCTGAAGGTGAAATTGTTGCTGATGCTGATGTACAAAAATCAGCATTAAGAGTTATTGTTAATTGTGTATGTGCACCAATTAATAGAATTGGTGGATCAATATCAAGATTTTCATCAAGTTTAATTAATTCACCAAATAAAAAAACGAAATTTAAAAGTAGCGAAGAATTAATACAAAAAGTATGGGATTGTGTACGTTCAAATAGCGGTATAATGGTTTTATTGCAATTGATGAATATAAAAACACCAATTACAGATGCTGATTGTATACGTACATTAGCATGTAAAGCATTAGCTGGTTTAGCAAGATCAGAAACTGTTAGACAAATTGTATCGAAATTACCATTATTTACAAATGGACAACTACAAAGTAATTTTCAATTTTTTTTTGTTAATATTAAATAATTTTTAATTAATTTATTATAATTACAGATTTAATGCGGGATCCAATCCTGCAAGAAAAACGTCAAGAACATGTTAGTTTTCAAAAATACGCATTAGAATTAATGGAACGTTTATCTGGTAAAACAAAAGGTGCTGGAAATGATTTAGAAGTATCATTAGTTAATATACATCGTGCAAATGTTGTAGCACAAACTAAAATACAATTTAATGATAGACAATTATTACAATTAATCCATCAACATTTAGTTACTAAAGGTTATCAAGAAACTGCTGCAATGTTAGTAAAAGAAGCCAATCTAAGTCATGCAATAATACAAACTTCATTAGCAAATCAACCAATGAAATTTCGATATTCTTCTACATTAACACCAACAAGAGTTAGTATTTTTTTTGTTTTTGTTTTTTTTTGTATAATTTATTTTATTTATGATTGTAGCCGAAATTCGGGAATGCTCCAAGGGCATTACTTTCACCAACAATTTCACTACCATCAACAGAATCTATGGTAAATGGGTGTATTAATTCATCATCTGCTATTAAAATTATTAAAAAGAATCAAAATCAAGTTGTAACACCTGTACAGAATTCTAAAATGCAAAAACAAACAAATAGTGATATGCCATTGTTGCGTGTAACACCACAAACATTATTATTAGATGAGAATAATGTAGAACAGACACGTATAACATTAGATTCAATCATTACAGAATATTTAACAAATCAACATGCATTATGCAAGAATCCAATGGCAAATTGTCCACAATTCAATTTATTTGCGTAAGTATTTTTAATTGTTTATTTTGTATAAAATATTAATTGATTGATTTTGTTGAATGATCAGACCACATAAATGTCCTGATCCAAAACCGAAAATAACAACAGCGAATAATTTAGTTGTACGTTGTGCACGTCGTTCATTAGGTTATCAATGTAAATCAATGAATCGTAAATTTATACATTCAAGATTTTGTCCAGTACAGACAATACGTTCATCAGCAGCAGCTGATGGTGGTTTTTCAACGTGTGCCAAATTTTTGGTAAATACAAACAATTTGTCAATATTTTAATTTGAAAATTAATTAATCTTATTTTTACAATAGCCCGATGATAAAAGTATAATTGTTGGTGATTGTAGTGGTGAAATACGTTTATTTAATTTACATAGTGGTAATGAAGAATTAATGTTCCAAGCACATGATAATTATATACTTCATATTGAACCGAATCGTACTGGTGAATTTTTATTAAGTTCGTCATTATGGGGCAGGCCTTTATCAGCCTTATGGCATATTAGAAATCATGAGATGAAGTGATTATTTCCTTCATTTATTTTGTTTTTAATTATTTGATGATTTGTTTATTTTTATTTCAGATTTGCTTTAGATGATGAAGAGTATGTTGAATTCAGTAAAGTGAATCAAGATCGTATTTTAGGTACAAAATTAGAGACTGCTACAGTAAGTTTGCTTCTTACACTATTTGTTGAATTATTGTGAATTTTTGTAAAAATTTCTAGATTTATGATGCAACAACCGGACAATCAATAATGCGTCTAGTTCCTACAATAAGTAATCAATATACAAAAAATAAAGCAACATTTAGTCCAAATGATGATTTAGTATTATCCGATGGTGTATTATTTGATGTTGCTAGTGGTAAATCAATACATAAATTAGATAAATTAAATCAAACACAAAGTGGTGTATTCCATCCAAATGGTTTAGAAATTGTATCAAATACAGAAGTATGGGATCTACGTACATTTCATTTATTAAAAACAATACCAGTTTTAAATCAACGTTGTGTTATATTTTCACCAGTTAATAATGGTATTTATGCAATATCAATGGAACAAGAATCAGATGATGGTGATTCAACATTTGATACAAGTTTTAAAACAGTTGATGCATTCGATTATACAAGTATTGCAACAATTGATGTTAAACGTAATATATATGATTTAACTGTAAATCGTTTTGATACACAAATTGCAATTGTTGAGAATCAAGGTGCTTATCAATCTGTACAAGAATCAGTTGTACGTATCTATGATGTTGGTAGACGGCGTGATGATGATGATGAACAAGAAGAAGAGGAGGATGATGATGAAGATTTAGATGGTAGTGAAGATGATGGATCAGATAATGATGGTACAATATCTAGTTATTTTCGTTTTGTTTTATTTTTTAAAATGATTTCGTATAAATTATAGGTGATTTTTTTATTGAACTACGTGATGATAATGATGATAATGCTGCTAATGGTGATGATGGCGGTAATGATGATGACGATGACGATGATGATGATGATGACGACGATGATGATGATGGTGAATCATTTAGTAGTAATAATGATTCAGAGAGTTGGACTAGCTTATCATCTGGTTCAGAAGATTTATTAGAAGATGAATTATTTCAAATATGAACGGATTAATAGAGAGGTATAAATGTGATAGATTTGATTGATTGATTGATTGTGTGAATGAGCCGAAACAAAAATTCGCTTTTTCGTTTAAAAAAATAATAATAAAAATCTTTTAAAGAATTTGTATGTCGCGTCTGTTGTGTATATTTATTGGGAAAGATAAATGATATATGAATTACATTAAATGAATAAATCACTTCGCCTATAATCCTAATGTAAGATTTTATATATTTAAAAAAAAATATTTATTAGGAATTAGCAGTCAATTAGTTAGAAATATTAAAAAAAAATAACTCAGAAATACTGTAGGTTGAATTATTGCTATGTTTATCGATAGGCATTCAAGAATAATGGTCCATGACATAATAAATCCACTTGAGATAATTAAAGACAGTGGTGTAGATGCCGTATTTATTCCTTAAACCACATCCATCACCAAAACTGGTAATACCTTGTATATTATAACCGATATTTGATCTCTTTTGAAATGGACACATTAAACCACCACCACTGTCACCAGCACATGTATCCGATCGTCCTGATTGCCATCCAGCACATAACATATTTGATGTAATTAGAAAATGTCGATACGATCTTTTACAAACCTCCGAATGGACTACCGGTAACTGTATTAAATTAACAACAAAAAATATTAACAATTTTGTTGAAATATTTTAGAAGTTACCTTGGTTTCGTGTAAAATACTAACACCATATGTATCGGTAGTTTGAACTTTACCCCAACCCATAACCGAACACAATTCACCAGTTTTTGGATATTGTTTTGGTAGACATGCTATTGGCAATGATACAGCTATTGGTAATTGTAATAAAGCAATATCATTATCAACGGTACGGTGATTGAAACGTGGATGTTGGAACATTTTCCTTATCGGCAATTCGATTTCACGACCCTCCTGATTTTGTAAGTCGTGTTCGTTCAGTCTTACATGCAAATATGGACGTATACAATGACTAGCTGTTAAAATCCAACGTGGTGCTATTAATGTACCGCCACAGAACACCTCCTACAATCAAAATTTCATCATTATTTTCGTACAAATTAAAATAATTGAGAGTATATTATTTACGTTGTATATGTTTAAAATGGCTACATGCCAGGGCCATTTGTAACGTTGCGCTTCTATACCGCCGATAATTTTCAACATTTTCGATTTGCGATTGGGAAATCCGCATTTTTTCAATATTTTCCTTCTTTGAATTTTCGATATTTGTTTATTATCGCTGACGTAATAATAGTTAGAATTCTCTATATTACGATATTTACTGATATTATCTTTTATTTGTTTATGTAGAAGAAAAAAAAACTTACCGTAATTGTGTTTCTGTTTATCGAGTAGATTAATAACGTACGTTTTACAATTGGAATTCTCATGGAAACAATATGCCGTCTCTTCTTGTTGTTTCTTTTTACATCTACCCGGCTTACGACAGATACGTATACGTTGTGTACGGCAATCTTGATTGCATGCCGACCAATCCGACCATTTACTCCAACTTTTTGATGGGGCTTGTTTTATCAATTGACTACTATCCTAAGACGAAGTCAAAATTGTAGATTCTCCAAATGAGCAAAATAAAAAATAATTTGAACGTACTTCATATAAATGGACAATATGAAAATGTTCTCTCTGTCGTTGTTGCCTCAAACAGCGTTTCTTCTTTTGGCATGGCTTCTCTTCATAGATACGCGAATCCTCACACGTCGGATGGACACATTCTTTCATACGTTTCTGGATACAATTCTGACAACGCGACCATGGACTCCATAATGTGTAATAATCGTCCAGTGTTGTTGTGTTCTTGAAAATTTTCAAATTTATCTGTAATTTAAGGCCACTTGTTGTTAAGTGTGATTTTATGTAAACAAGCGTCGCTTTATTAGTTTTCACAATAATAAAGAAAATCATCAACAGAAATGGTAAATGGAAATAACACAGGAAATCACTTGACTTTTTCGATCGAAACAAATCACAACCAAATTTGGTATATTCCCGCAACATTTATGGTTAATTATGCAAATTTCACATATCAAGGTTTCGTTTGACAAAATTACCTTGTTAATGATGAATTATATCCCTTAAACACGTTGTTAAAAGGAGTGTCAATTATTTTCGAAATAAATTGTTCATATTGATGAGTTCTATTGGTTTATGAATATTTATCGTGGGTTCATTGTCTGTGCGCCTATAAATAAATTCGAATTATTAACAAATTAACAATTGTACGAGAAAATTTGTAATTAAACTTTTAACACTGTTGACCTAAAAATCGTAATTTCATGGTCATTTCATCAATTTCGATTCTACGAAATTAATAGATTTTAATAAAACAAAACAAAAAAAGAAAGAAAGAAACGATCTCTATTGAATAGTGTCTACTGTGTGTATATGTTGAGTTCAAACAAGTTCAAAATATAATTGCGGCCGTTCATTTTTGTATTTTTATTTTATTTTACAAATTCATCCGAAAATAGCGCCGCTCATACATATGTCTCTTCGGTTATAGTGAGTAACCCACCCTTGACAGGCTCAAGCTGCATCTTAGAAATATATGCGATTGGGCTTAATAAATAGCTCTATCCAAAATTATCGCATTATTTATTTTAATACGTTTTAATGATCAAAGTTTATTTTTATAGTATTTATAGTTCATCGGTAATTCGTAATGGAACGCGTATTTGTAAAATTTCGATTATTGTCGATTGCCGGTTTAGATATGCGGAAAAGGGCGCAATCGACCTGATTTCTAAACAATTGATTAGCGAAAAGCCAATTGAATTGCAATGGAGCGAAAAAGACTTACCTGATCAGTTGTTGTTGTAGTTGTTGTAATAGACGCACCAATCTCATAAACATAAACAATGATAATAAATAATGAGAATAACCGGCAATTCATTATGTGGATTAATTAAATGAAAAAAAAAATTATTTCACAAATTTTCAATTAAGAAATTCTCGCATTTATCAAAATCAAAAATTTACTCTACTAATCTATAATACTCGATTGCTTTTTTAGCTGCCAAAAATACTGCAATCGTAGTACTAATGAATGAGATATATATATATGAATGATAAGATAAGATGTTGTGATTGTTTTTTATGTTGTTGTTGGATTTTGTTTCTAATTAAATGCTCTTCTAAATTGTAAAAAGTGATGTTTTTTACTGTACGAAACCAAGAACCGGACTGATGTCAAGTTCCTAGTTGTCGTCCGCTGTTAGATCTTTGACTATACATATAACAATTCTCTCTGTTGTTGTTGCAGCAATACACAGCCGAAACCTGATCTTTGGAATATGTTTAGAATAAAATAACAAAAAAAATAAAGCCAACCATACACATGCAACACATAATACGATTCGAAGAAATCAAAACAAAGATATTTCTCAAATGTGTTTATTGTTTTCTAACAAATTGTGCCGATAAATTAATTTAAGTACTTTATATAATTGGGGGAAATCATTCAAAATTGATCATACGTGTTATTGGTGTTGATGGTGTTGATACAATCTCTTTCCATAAATCACTATGACGATCAATTTCAATTTTACCCAAAACAATCTTTTTGCCAATTAAATTTTTACAAATTAAACGTATTAGAATTTTGACCTGTTCAATATTGTAATTATTAACAGTTGCACGTAGTGTTGCTGTATTCGTTTCTAATTTTAATGCAATTGTCGGCTCGAATCTGTCGCTTTTCATCTTTTGTATAATATCGTCACATTCAAATGCTGTAATTTTGATATATAATTGGCCAGCAACTTTTTCGTGTTCTTGCATCGTTTGTAGACTACAACGGAATTTCGTTACAGTAACTTCAACAGTATCATTTTTACCGTCTTCGCTAATATCGTAAGATAATGTCATTTCAACAGCCCCCTTTTTACCTTCTCTCTACAATTAATCAATGTTTAAATAATATTGTAATAAATAAAACAACAACTAACAGGTCCAGTTTGTATTCCACTTGTAATCTCTTTAATATTCCGCCAAATATCGGGTGTTGCAATTGCACCATCACGTTGTTTTTGTGTAAACAATTTCATATCTAAATTGTAAGTAACAGCACCAATTGTCCGACGAGTATTTAATGGATTCTTATAACTACGTCTCTTTATAAATGTATTCTTCATTACATTATCTTCATAATCATTAAATGATAAGAATCGCTTCAATGTATTCCTCGGTTTTGTACCAGATGCTTCATTATTCGTTTCCAAAATTGCATAAACCGTAAACGATACGAATTTACCTTTGAAACAATCATCTGATGATTTCATTGATTGTAAATTAAATAGAAACTCTTCATTGAATGTTGGCCATGATTCTTTAACAGATGTTGTTTCGAATTTTTCACGTTCAGGAAATACACGTAACTTTAAAAGAAAATTGATGAAAATTGTGTTAATTTTTATTTTGTGTGTGTGTGTGTGTGTGTGTGTGTGATAAAAAATTGCGTGACTCACTTTAACAATATATCCTTGGGGCTTTATATTGCCATAAGCTGTTGGTAATTGTCTGGCACCGATCACTTTGATTTTTAATTGTTTCGTATTTTCGTAAAATGTCACTTTGAAACCAATTTGCGGTTCAATATGATCGGTGCAATCGATTGTTTGTGCACGAAATAGGTTTTTTAATTTGTTGAAGTTTTGTTCCATTTTGTAATTTTTTCCGAATTCTATTTATACAACAACAACAACAACATCAACACAAGCGAATTAGAGCAATATGATCTTAAAATGTTTGTTAACAAGTGAACAATCATATAAACAATTTATTAAATGAATGGAAATTGAAAAGGCCACATATTGCACACAATAATTTAATTGGTTCTAATAATATTTTTGTGTAACAGTTTAGGTATATACTTGAATTAGTTTGTTTTTATCTTATCTACGATAAAAATTAATAAATTCGTATAGAGCAAACTGATGGCAATAATAATGATAATAATACGTATGATGGATTATATTAACACAAAACTACGAAAATCTGGAATGATCTTGATAATCTTTTCAATCGTTAACACATCGTTAAATTTTACTGTTTCTCCTTTAACAACACAACAATTTTAAAAATTCCTCTATTTTTTATTAAAAATATCGAATAATTACAATAAATACAACACATGTGTACCTGTACATATTTTATTTAATTACAAAAAAAAATTGATAATAATTAGAGTTGTGTTGTTGGTATATCATCATAATCATCATCAGATTTGTAACTCTTGGCTTCAATTTGTAATTCTTCTACAGTATCATCAAAAGCTACAGATTTCCGCTTGACTGGTTCATCATTATACAAACTATTATCATCTAATTGTTGATTATTTGGTGGAAATTCGGTTAAACCAGTCGGTCGTCGAGTAGGTGCACTATCGAACTTATTACTAAACAATAAAAGCAACAAAGCAAGATTTTTGATAACTTTATTTAAAAATTAACGCGCACACATACACACACACACACACACACACACACACACACACAAAACCAAATAGCTATAAAATTAATAAAACGACTGAATTCATCTGAAAGTAAAAATGGATCAAATTAGAATTGAAGCATTGTGCAAAGCAATTTGGTTTTGTAATGTGCATCAAAATAAGAGAAAAAAAAATGGAAAAAAGTACACGAATGGGAAGCGAACCTTTATGCGTTAGCGTTTTTGTATGTACTAAAAGTTTGCGAGTTCGAGTCCCGTTCGTAAATTCCAATTTTACTTTAATTGTTGACGGTTTTTTTTGTTTTTCTTTTAGAAAAAAATATGATACTTACGTGTCTGAAATGTTGGAATTTTTGATGTATCGATTTGAAGTTGTCACTGTTTCATCCGTTTGATTATAATCCATATTACGTTCAGCATTCATTTCTTTGTAATTAGCACCGCGACGTCTACAATTATTATTATTATTATTGTTATTATTATTAATCATAAATCAATTCTACCTTTGTAAATAATAGAATACGGCACTACCAACTAAGCCGCCAATTAATAAAATCGATAAGATTACAATAACAACAATAAATGCTGTGTGATCATCATCATTATCAGTAGAATTATCACTATTACCACCATTATCTGATACAGGTAGTTGAAGAACAAAACCAGCTTCACCCATAATTTCTGTATCTTTTAAAACCGCTTTTATTGTTAATGTAAGTATTGTTTGTTGTTGTAAAATATCATCGGGTAGTGTTTGGCAAGTTATTTGAATTTGTCCATTATTATTGATTGCAGTAAAATAATTATTATTATCTAAAAAAATAATCGATTTTTAAAAAGAACGAAATTTAATGAATTAATCAACAATTTACCTCCAATTAATGTAATTTGTACATCACTAATTGATCCAGTTGTACTTGTTAGAGTTATTGCTATTTCTTCATCAATGAGCAATGTTGCATCGTCATAACGAGCTACATAGATAGCTTCATTGAAATTGACACTTTCAGTGTTTAGAATAGTTTTGGGTAATTTTACAACGAAACCAATACTTTGCTGAATTTGATCTAAACTAGCAACAATCTCAAATGAAATTGCTGAATTGCCATCGATCACACTAATTGGTATTGTTAGGACATCAATTGTTATTTCACCAATTGTTGGATTATAATTTGCTTTAAAATATTCCTTATAAGTTCCATCAAGACTAATTACAATATCCGTTAATGAACCTGTTGTTTCGATTAAAATCTTTTTATCTAAAGTAAGACTGTTTGTATCTTGATTATATTCGGATATATAAAGAATATCATTGAATTGGATTAAATCTGAACTAATTTTTGGGAATTTGATAACAACACCTGATGAAACTATTATATTATTCAATCCAGCTTCAATATTTATAGTGATTGCACTATTTTCATTAATAATATCATCAGTTATTGTTGTTGTTATTGTAATGGTGCCTTGTTTATTATCATAAGTAGATGTAAAATATTGACTAAATTCACCAGTTAATTCAATTTTAACTTGATCTAATGATTCACCAACAACTTGCATATCTTCAATAATTAATTGTTTATTAGCCGTATCATAATTGCCAATATATAAAACTTTTGTAAATTCTATAGGACTTGTAACTAATTGTTTTGGTAATTTAATAACAACAATACCAGTATTAATTTTTGAATCTTTCTCAACTTGTAATTGTAAAATATATGTGGATTGTTGTAAAATGTTTACAGGTAGATTTGTGGCAACTGTAATTATCCAATGATCTTCTTCTAAATTAATTTCGAAATAATTATCATCATTTAATATTGTCACAATTATATCAGTTGATGTTGTACTATCATCATCAATTACAGTTATTGGACCATTATCAATTGTTATAATATCTTTTCCAACATTATCATCATTGTTTTTATATTGTGCAATATAAACGGTTTGACTGAATTTTAATGGATTTATTGATTGTTTTAATGGTAAATCAACAATAATTGTTGCTTCATTAATTTGATCGAAATATGTGGCTGTGACTGTTAGAATTTCTTCTATTTCTGTATTTAGAATATTTTGTGGTATATTCTGTTTTATTTCTAATCCACATTTGATATTATCACAAATGATATCAAAATATTCATTTGTAGTTAGTGTTATATTAGCGTCATTGTGGTTAATTTTAATGTCGTCACATTGGATTAGATCTTGATCACCATTATTATTGACGATATAAGTAGCTTGATAATGTGATTGATCAAATACAATTGTTTCGATTTCAGGTAATTGAATCACTAATGTAGCTGTGGCTTGGTCAGCACCTGTTAAATCACCAATTAATTCAATAACGATCTGTTTTTGATTGATCAAGACTGTTTGATCTAATGCCTTTGAAATTTCAATATCCCATTGTTTATTGCCATCATTATAAATTAATTGGAAATTACTTGCATATTCTCCAGTAATACTAACAATAACTTGATTATCAACATCATCTTGTATAGCGATTGAATCACCAATCATTTGTACAGTACCACCTACTTGTGTATATTGGCCAGTATAATATGTATGTGTAAATTTAGGTGCTGGCAGTAAAGCATTATTTGATAATGTTATTATAATAACACATGAACCTTTATTATTTGTTCCACTCAAACTTGCTTGTAATGTTACATAAATTTCATCATTTTGTTCAATGAAATCTTGTGTGAATGCTTGAATGACATTCAATTGCCATGAATTATCAACAAGAACTGCTTCAAAGTTCTTGATATAGTTCATAACTTTAACAATAGTTTTGTCACTTTGATCACTAACGATTTCAATTAGATTCGGTGATATGTTCACTTGATCTGTACCATCATCATTAACAGTATATTTACCATTATAATAGGTTGACGAAAATGTTGGTACAATATCGCTAGTTTTTTCTGGTAAAGTTATTAAAACATTAGCTTGAGCATGATTAGAATTACCATCAATTGAAGCATCTAATGTTACAATTATTTCATGTTTGTTATCCAATACAGTATCATCCAAATTCTGTTTTAATGCTAATTGATAACTGTTATTAGTTTTACTGTAAATTACATCGAAATTTGTTGCGAAATCTATAATTAATTTGATTTTTGTTAATCAGAAACAAAAAGGAAGTGCATTGATTAAACTTACCACCCGTTATTATAACTTTAGCATTACCATTATCATTATTGTCAATTGTTATTCTTCCATTTTGTACAATACTATGCGCGTTACCAACAATTTTATAATCAGCAGTGTATAAAATTGAATCAAATTGTGGTCCAGTACTCTCATTCTCTGGTAATGTTAAAATTACAGCAACCGTTTCAATAATTTGCTTGATGCTAGCTTGAATTGTTACAACAATATTTTGTTTTTCATTAAGTATATTATCATTTAGATTTTCAATTATTTCAATCACATAATTGTTGTTATTTTCATTTAATGTGATTTGAAAATTCTCACTATATTCTACAAAACCAATCAGATTGATTTTAATCTATATATGTAATCAATCAAATAACTTACCGCCAATTATTTCAACAACTGGTATTACTGTAGTTTTGGTGGTAATGACAATTGGACCATTATCAATTTCAATTGAATCTTTCCCATTATTATCATCATTATTAGATTTATAATTTCCAGTATAATAAGATTGAGAAAATTTCGGGATAACCGTCTTGATTTGTGGTAATGTTACAACAATAATTGAATCTCCTGTTAAGTCTTTACCAGTAATTGTTGCTTGTAAATTCAAAACAATATCTCCACCTACTTTTAATATTTCATCATTTAAATCTTGAAGTACTGATAATACCCATTTATCATTAGTTAATGTTAAATGGAAATTGTTACTATATTCTAAAAATAATCAAATTTAGAAAGAATAGCATCAAAGATTAGATTTAGCTAGAATTTACCCCCATTTATTGTTATATCAACTCCTGTATTTGGTGTAGTTGATATGTCTCCATTTACAACAATTGTGTCGGTACCAACTTCATTGATTGTATATGTTGCTGTGTAGTACAGTGATGAAAATTTCGGATTAATTATAACAAGATCATCAGGAATATTAATTAGGATTGTTGTTGATGTTGAAGTTGATGCATCAACTGATGCTGTTATTGTTAAAACAATTACATGTTGTGTTAAATCTGTTAAAAGTGAATCCAAAGTAATTGAAACAGTTTTTGTTGTTTTATCAAATGCAGTTTTGAATAATTTAGTTGAATCTACTAATTCTATTTTAATATTATCAGGTGAATCAGTTTCTACAACAATATCACCATCTTTAGCTGTTAATATTGGTTTATCATTAACAATTGAATAGTCAAAGTTGTAATTAGTTTTGGTGAATTTCGGGATTTCCGTCTCGATTTGTGGTAATGTTACAACAATAATTGAATCTCCTGTTAAGTCTTTACCAGTAATTGTTGCTTGTAAATTCAAAACGACATCTCCACCTACTTTTAATATTTTATCATCTAGATCTGTTAAGACTGATAATACCCATTTATCATTAGTTAACGTTAAATGGAAATTGTTACTATATTCTAAAAATAATCAAATTTAGAAAGAATAGCATCAAAGATTAGATTTAGCTAGAATTTACCTCCAGTTATTGTTATATCAACTCCTGTATTTGGTGTAGTCGATATGTCTTCATTTACAACAATTGTGTCGGTACCATCTTCATTGATTGTATATGTTGCTGTATAGTACATTGATGAAAATTTCGGATTAATTATAACAAGATCATCAGGAATGTTAATTAGGATTGTTGTTGATGTTGAAGTTGATGCATCAACTGATGCTGTTATTGTTAGAACAATTACATGTTGTGTTAAATCTGTTAAAAGTGTATCTAAAGTAATTGTTATAGTTTTTGTTGTTTTATCAAATGCAGTTTTAAATAATTTAGTTGAATCTACTAATTCTATTTTAATATCATCAGGTGAATCAGTTTCTATAACAATATCACCATCTTTAGCTGTTAATATTGGTTTATCATCAACAATTGAATAGTCAAAGTTGTAATTAGTTTTGGTGAATTTCGGGATAACCGTCTCGATTTGTGGTAATGTTACAACAATAATTGAATCTCCCGTTAAGTCTTTACTAGTAATTGTTGCTTGTAAATTCAAAACAATATCTCCACCTACTTTTAATATTTCATCATTTAAATCTTGAAGTACTGATAATACCCATTTATCATTAGTTAATGTTAAATGGAAATTGTTACTATATTCTAAAAATAATCAAATTTAGAAAGAATAGCATCAAAGATTAGATTTAGATAGAATTTACCTCCAGTTATTGTTATATCAACTCCTGTATTTGGTGTAGTTGATATGTCTTCATTTACAACAATTGTGTCGGTACCATCTTCATTGATTGTATATGTTGCTGTATAGTACATTGATGAAAATTTCGGATTAATTATAACAAGATCATCAGGAATGTTAATTAGGATTGTTGTTGATGTTGAAGTTGATGCATCAACTGATGCTGTTATTGTTAGAACAATTACATGTTGTGTTAAATCTGTTAAAAGTGTATCTAAAGTAATTGAAACAGTTTTTGTTGTTTTATCAAATGCAGTTTTAAATAATTTAGTTGAATCTGCTAATTCTATTTTAATATTATCAGGTGAATCAGTTTCTACAACAATATCACCATCTTTAGCTGTTAATATTGGTTTATCATTAACAATTGAATAGTCAAAGTTGTAATTAGTTTTGGTGAATTTCGGGATTTCCGTCTCGATTTGTGGTAATGTTACAACAATAATTGAATCTCCTGTTAAGTCTTTACCAGTAATTGTTGCTTGTAAATTCAAAACAATATCTCCACCTTGTTTTAATATTTCATCATTTAAATCTTGAAGTACTGATAGTACCCATTTATCATTAGTTAACGTTAAATGGAAATTGTTACTATATTCTAAAAATAATCAAATTTAGAAAGAATAAAATCAAAAATTGGATTTAGCTAGAATTTACCTCCAGTTATTGTTATATCAACTCCTGTATTTGGTGTAGTCGATATGTCTTCATTTACAACAATTGTGTCGGTACCAACTTCATTGATTGTATATGTTGCTGTGTAATACAGTGATGAAAATTTCGGATTAATTATAACAAGATCATCAGGAATGTTAATTAGGATTGTTGTTGATGTTGAAGTTGATGCATCAACTGATGCGGTTAATGTTAGAACGAATACATGTTGTGTTAAATCTGTTAAAAGTGTATCTAAAGTAATTGAAACAGTTTTTGTTGTTTTATCAAATGCAGTTTTAAATAATTTAGTTGAATCTACTAATTCTATTTTAATATTATCAGGTGAATCAGTTTCTACAACAATATCACCATCTTTAGCTGTTAATATTGGTTTATCATTAACAATTGAATAGTCAAAGTTGTAATTAGTTTTGGTGAATTTCGGGATTTCCGTCTCGATTTGTGGTAATGTTACAACAATAATTGAATCTCCTGTTAAGTCTTTACCAGTAATTGTTGCTTGTAAATTCAAAACGACATCTCCACCTACTTTTAATATTTTATCATCTAGATCTGTTAAGACTGATAATACCCATTTATCATTAGTTAACGTTAAATGGAAATTGTTACTATATTCTAAAAATAATCAAATTTAGAAAGAATAGCATCAAAGATTAGATTTAGCTAGAATTTACCTCCAGTTATTGTTATATCAACTCCTGTATTTGGTGTAGTCGATATGTCTTCATTTACAACAATTGTGTCGGTACCATCTTCATTGATTGTATATGTTGCTGTATAGTACATTGATGAAAATTTCGGATTAATTATAACAAGATCATCAGGAATGTTAATTAGGATTGTTGTTGATGTTGAAGTTGATGCATCAACTGATGCTGTTATTGTTAGAACAATTACATGTTGTGTTAAATCTGTTAAAAGTGTATCTAAAGTAATTGTTATAGTTTTTGTTGTTTTATCAAATGCAGTTTTAAATAATTTAGTTGAATCTACTAATTCTATTTTAATATCATCAGGTGAATCAGTTTCTATAACAATATCACCATCTTTAGCTGTTAATATTGGTTTATCATCAACAATTGAATAGTCAAAGTTGTAATTAGTTTTGGTGAATTTCGGGATAACCGTCTCGATTTGTGGTAATGTTACAACAATAATTGAATCTCCCGTTAAGTCTTTACTAGTAATTGTTGCTTGTAAATTCAAAACAATATCTCCACCTACTTTTAATATTTCATCATTTAAATCTTGAAGTACTGATAATACCCATTTATCATTAGTTAATGTTAAATGGAAATTGTTACTATATTCTAAAAATAATCAAATTTAGAAAGAATAAAATCAAAAATTGGATTTAGCTAGAATTTACCTCCAGTTATTGTTATATCAACTCCTGTATTTGGTGTAGTCGATATGTCTTCATTTACAACAATTGTGTCGGTACCATCTTCATTGATTGTATATGTTGCTGTGTAGTACAGTGATGAAAATTTCGGATTAATTATAACAAGATCATCAGGAATATTAATTAGGATTGTTGTTGATGTTGAAGTTGATGCATCAACTGATGCTGTTATTGTTAGAACAATTACATGTTGTGTTAAATCTGTTAAAAGTGTATCTAAAGTAATTGAAACAGTTTTTGTTGTTTTATCAAATGCAGTTTTAAATAATTTAGTTGAATCTACTAATTCTATTTTAATATCATCAGGTGAATCAGTTTCTATAACAATATCACCATCTTTAGCTGTTAATATTGGTTTATCATTAACAATTGAATAGTCAAAGTTGTAATTAGTTTTTATAAATTTCGGTATTTCTGGTAGACTAGCTTGTTCGTCAACTTCAATTGTAATTGTTGCATCTGCTGTTTGTGATGATTCACCATTATCCTACAAATTAATGAAATGAACTTTTATAAGATTCCTCGAATAATCATCAAGAGATAAACTTACAGTTGCTTTTAAGTTAAATGTGGTAGTTTGTTTCAATCTAGTTGGTTCAGTTACACTAATTTGAGCTTCATATAATTTATTACCTAATGGATTTGTGATAATTTGGAAATTATCATTTGGTTCAATTTCAAATTGTATATCGGTATTTGAAAAATCTAAATCCTCTACATGAATTGCATCACCGAAATTCGTTATTAAATAATTTGGTAATATTGGCATTGGTATTTTATAATTGTATACATTTTGACTAAATGTTGGTGGATGATTGTTTGTATCACGTACTGGTTGTTCAAATGTCTACAAATTTAAACAAATTATTTCGTTATTTTTTTTATCACATTACAAATTGCAAACTTACCAAACTACTTTGTTGATTATTTTCACATTGGAAATTGATATTAAACGAAAAACTAACAACTGAATTTGTTTCTGTGTGATCCAAATCGAAATTTGAAAAATTATCATTTGTTGTAAATGTAATTGTATCTTCATTTTTTGTTACTTCGATATACGTACATCCCTCACATTTGATTATATCTAATGGTGGTGTATATGACCATTGTGCTACTACTCCAATATCAGTATCTTTAATTTCATCGTTTTTAAAGTAACCACCATCCCAATTAATTTGGTCATTATTAATCACACAATTACTTGCTAGAATTGAACAAGGAAAAATCATTGATAAAGATATAGTTTTATTCGAGTTCGTTTTTCCTTCATATTTGTTTTTTAGAAATAGAATAACTTACGATTAGCAGCATATATTGACGATATTAACAGATTTATAAGAATTATTTTTATACAAATACGGTCCATTTTGCATTATAATTTCGTTGTTTTGTTGAACACTTTTGCTACGTGCCACTTATAACAATACTGTGCAATCCAATCGATGATTATTAAGGATTATCTATGATATCTAACAATTTTATCGATAAATTAAGATAATAATAATTAATTTGATAACAATTCGGAGTCAATTTTCGTACGAATGAATCATCCAAATCTCTTAATTGACAATGATACCAAGTGTTTTTTACTGATTAGATATTTGAAATTCTATAAAAATAGAGCAACAATAATAGGTAGTCTCAATTATGGTGTGCAACAGGAAAATTTGTATTAATCCAAATAATAAAAGATGATAACGTTGATGTCATTCAATATTTTTGGGTAACTTTATCGATTGAAAAACTGATAACAATTCAATTAACAAATTATTATTATTTTTTATTATCATTTTTAATAGATAAAATTTATTGTTATTGCACAAATTTTTGTTCTTAATTTATAATAAATTCAATACACACAAATCGGCAAAATTACAAAAAATTGTCATGTGAAAATATTGCTTGATTCTAGGTGATTTATCGAAAATTCGATATGTTCCTCTTGCATTTTTATATGTAATTTAAAAAAATATAACTTTATCTATAATAAAAAAAGAAAATCGGACGAAAACAATTATGATTCACTTTCAGAATCCGGCGATGGTGGTCGACTTAATGGTTTAAAACTCCCTGGTAATACCCATGAGTGTCCGTTCGATTTTAGATTGTTTTGTTGTGATAATAGCATTGTATTTTTCACAATATCATGCACATCATTATTGTATCGTTCAAATACAAAATAATGTTTATCATCTGTTGGTGGTTCATCATAGATACGTTCTTGGCTTAATTTAACAATTTCTTGAACTCTATCATTAAACGCATTTTGATTATTTCTAAATCTACAAATTTAACAATAAAAAAAAACAAACAATAAATCATCCCCGAAAATAAAACAATGAACGTACAAATCAACAGCATCCGGATTAACGGCATGATTCAAACTACCATTTACATTATAAAAAATCCAATGGATATATTTTAGAATTTGCCATAAATGTTGTTCGGTTTTATTCCATGTAGGGAATGCACTTAATAGATTTAATTCATTTTTAGAATTGATAACTGGATGGTAAATTTCCGATACGAATATAACTTTCTATGGAAACACAAAACAAATAATAAAGAAAATTGGAAAAAAATATTGTATCGTTACTAAACATACAGGATGATCACTATCAGGGAAATTCTCATCTAAAACTATATTAAAGCGGAAAATTCCATCTTCATAAGGACCACTGCGTACAAAAATGACACCAAACCACACTTAAAAAACAAAAAAGAAATAAACAATCAAATGATTGGGGACAAAGCTACGAACCAAAAGGACTTTCTCTGGACGGAATCACATAAATTCCCTGTATATTTTCACTTTGTATCATTTTACTGAAATTATTTGTTATTGATAAAAGAAATGTATTAAACAAAAATAACAATTTCGCTTACTATTCAGCTAAAATCACATATTCTTGATGGAAACATTTATACATTTTATTTAAATCTTCATTCTGTCTGCCAAATAAATTATCTTTCGGATTTGGATGTAAGACACGTCGTAGTGAGCCCTGTCTTGTGAAATTTTCTTTAGAATTTGTCTGAAAATTTTCAATTTTTCAACCTGTAAAAACTACATAATCGAGGAATTTTTGGAATATCTTCAATTTTTACCTTGGAAGCCCGTATTGCACTATACATATTTTTGATTTTTTTTCTTTTTGTAGAATTTTCCAATATCGACTATTTTCTTATCAGATACATATTGTAATCAACTGATAACAATTACAAAGGTAATTAAATCAAATCCACCTAAAAAACATAACCATATTTGTCGTACTTGTTAAAATTGACATTTTTAATATTTTTTATTTTTGATAATGGTAGTGCTATCTAGTGATTGGCTTTTGAACTATTGCTTTATACAGTGAGCGCCGATTAACTAGCTGGCACCTATATAAGTGGTTCGGTTAATCAATTAGCTCATATAATCGAACATGCCTGAACGTATCTACCATAGATGAATCTGCTTTACAACTCCAATTACGGGTGTATTTCTTAATTACTCCGGGCACTGGCCCAGAGTACGATAAAACGACTAAGACTGAACGCAGACGGATTAAGCGAAAAATGTCTTTCAACAACACATGTTGATTCTATAACCACGTGTTGTTTGATCAGTGTGCGTTGGATTCTATTTAAATCATTTGAAGAATAGTTTTGAACAGATTCGTACAAAACCTTATTCCTGAGAATGTTCCTGTTTGATCTGTTTGTGTTTAACTCTAGTCGTTTTGTCGTACTCTGGGCAAGTGCACTAAGCAATTAAGAAACGTACCCTGTTTATATAAGTCAAAAATTGTTTATTGATTGCAAAATTATTATGGAAAGTGGTGGTTGGCGATTAAATGCAATGGTTCGGATAATTAAAATTAAAATCTTATAGTCACTTCGATTTTTGTACATATAATTATGCCTGCAATTCCTAGCTATACAGTTTTTTAAATTTAGTCACACTCTAGATCACGGTCTACGTTTAGCATACTCACGGAATCGGGATATCAATGAAAACAAAAGCGTAAACTGTCAGTTTTCATAGACATTTGAATATTTCATTTGAGTGTTTTATTGACTGCGAACTTTTTGCTTTTTTATGTTAATAATTATAATTTTTTTGACAAATAATCATTTGCATTGTTGTTTTATCATTCACTGAGGTTTGTTTTATAATAATTATGATTATTTCTTTTTAAAATTGTTGTTTTTTTTTCGATTTCTGATATTGACGTTAGGATCCATATTTTTAAATGTCAATACCTAAAACTGGACAGATCTAAAATGATTTATGTACGATTAATATTTATATTAATATGATTATGTTCTGTTGCAGATTATTGACCATTTGGTTGATTAATTTTTTGAAATGGCGAGTCTTTTAACACAGCTAATATCGTCATATGCGTCTTACCATAAGCCTACTGCTACAATTAGTAATTTTATATATTCATTTTTTATTATAGTTCTATTAATTTATTATTTTGATCAATTTTATTTTTTATAGAAAATGGAAAATTACCAGATATTGATAAAAAGATCGATATTGTTGGATTAATTCATACAGATCTCATTAAACAATCATTTTATGGTAATACATCGAGTATCAACAGAGCTTTAATTGGTCCAACCTTATGTCAAAAAATTTTACAAGCTGGAATTGGTGTTACTACCAGTTATTCTCCACAAGTATTTTGAATACTTAAAGATAATATAATAAATACGATATTATTTTATTTATTTCCAAGGAGGAAGAAACACCACAGGAAATTGGTATTTCCGAAGATATAGCCTCATCATCTGATAAAATATCACTCTCAAATACTGCACATGCTATCCGTTCTATACAAGTATTTTTTATAGATTTAAAAGGGAAATACAGAAGAAAAAAACGAGATTATCTTATTTATTTTTAAGGACGAAGGACTACCAGCCGACTTTGATACGTCTGTTAAAGTAGAAAACAGGTGTTTATTATGCAATAAAAAAATGCTGCCCTTAGATCCATTTGCTGGTTGTGAAATTTCACGTAATCCAATCAATCAACCAGTGAATGATTCAACACATATAGAATCATCATCAGTTAATGATTGGTCTATAAGATCATACTTGAAATCAATAAGTGGCGTATCAAAGAAGTCACTATCGTGCTTCTTCTCAATAACTACCGTAGCTACCATGACTACCTTGTTTTTCAAAACACGACGTTGGCCAATAATTATTACAACTGGTAGTTGGTTTATTGGTAGTTTATATTTATATAAACGCCTAACACGAACATATGAACCAAAAATGGACTCATTTAAAGAACAGCATAAATCAGACATTAATCATAACTATGAAATTAATTCAGAATTATCAATAGTTTCAAAAGAAAATGAAACGGGAAATAGTTTTGATAATGAATTACCTGAATCACACGAAGATACGGAAGAATGTGAAAAAAGAGATGAAAATGATGATGAATTGGATGTATCACAAGAAAATTAATGTTGACGATTTACAATTAAACTACAAACAAAATAATCAGGCAGCCATTGATTGTAAACATATTCCAAGACTTTCAAGAATTTTGGAAGAGCCAGCCGGAAGCTTTTGAACAGTTAGAGGAAGAATTCAACGACCATGAATATTATCAGGCTGACATTGATAGTAAATATATCCCTACACTTTCAACAATTTTTGGAAGAGCCTGAAACTGTTGACGACTTAAATAATGAATCCGATGAATCAGATGAATCTGTTTCAATTCTTCCTAATTATATGCATTGTTGCATCGTTTAAAGGTGCTTATTATGAACTTTATAATAAAAAAATCTTCAAGTCGACGATTAGTTAGGCCAAGTTAACTTGTATCAAGTAAATGTTTATAATTGAAACACACTTTCAAGTGTCTTATATCGTTGTGAACCATAATGACATTTCAACTTAAATTGAATGTAAGTTGTAATATGAGTTGGACGAACTTGGCAATAACTTTCCAAAATACATCACTGGTTCTAACAATAGCGCGGTGAACATTAACTTGCAACAATTTTGGAAACACAAAATTGAACAAGAACTCGTTATACCATGTCAACACTTAATCAAATTCTTCAAAAGCAGAATTTTTGGAACTTGTTGGTAACAGTTCTTCATCAGTTCATTCAATGTGAAATGTCAATACTGTACAAGAACTTGACAAGTTATCAAAGTTGATTCAAGACGCTTTAAAGGTGTTTTCAGTTTTACTTGGTAATTACAAATTTTACGAAGAGCACCTTCCTATAAAAATACTTTAATCAAAAACCGGAATAATATATACAATGAATTATAAGATATACTTTATAATTCATTGTATTCGTAATGTTGTCATTTACCCAATTACGAAATATGTTGCCTTTACCGATTTCAAATAAATTTTGTGAAAAACGCTTTTGAATTTTATTGGGCTTATATAGTTATAATTTATTGAATTATAATATGATAATTTATTTTACAGCAATTAGTATTGGCCCCATTGTTCATTCATAATTAAAAAGAATCGATGTTAAGATTGATAATAACAATAAATGGTTGTGTATTTAACAGTGGCGTAAGTATAATGATCGAGGCACGAAGGCAGCTGCCTCCGAGCGGCAATTTTGCTCAGCTGAAATAGGGACAAATTGTAGCGTTACGTATTGTCGCACAATATTTAAAACGAGTCATAATCATTAATAATGACATGTCAGTCAATGTGATGACTGATTGCTTTAATTGACTGTTTTTATACTTGACAGCATGCGGTGTTATGTGAAGGTGCAGATAAGTAACAGCGTTTTTTCCACACAACTGAGACTGAAAAAAGCTAATTCAAAAATTCTATTTTTGACAATTTTATAGTAAATAATAATAATAATTGTTTATGTTTATTGAAAATTAAACAAGTTCAAGAAGATCGTACAAGGTGCAAGCACTTACGTAAAACATCGTAGATCTTTGGAATGTTTATACGGAATCACTTGGAAATATAAATTAAATGCGTATTAATTTTCCGTATAATCTTATACTGATTAGATTATAATTGTAATAAACAAAATGCGATTTGTAAAAGTGTCAAAATTTATGATGAAAATTGAGTGGAGTTATTCAAATTTCGCGGTATAGTTGTAACTTTAATCACCGCTTTCAATTGTCTTCTATCTATCCAGATAATTTTTTTGTTGTGTGTGAGTCGGTCTTTTACATTTTATCATTTGTGTCATCTGGTAAGTTCAATTTTCAAATTTTGATTTATTATCAATATAAAACAATAAAAATTGATTTCTATTTAAAATATTGCAACTACGATACATACACGAATAATGATGAAGTTGCATTGTTTTGTATGCGATGAATTTATTGGATTTTTTTTGAGGTTATATAAGCCTTTTATGCTATGTATTGTAAATTCAGAATTTATTTGAAACAGTTCCTTGAGACAAGGTAATTGTGTGGAGCCTAATTCTCGTGTTTTTATATATTTTTTAAACTGTTTCAATTAAATTGTGGTTTTGTTTGTAAATTTGCAGATACGAAGTATTGGAGATGCAATTGACACCGTTGAGACGACTTGCATGGAGAATCACAGTTGATCATGTAGGTATTTCATTACCTTAAACGATTGCCTAATTGATAACAAACTGATAACGTTGGGATATTCACGAAAAATCTAAAAATAATTGTAGATTGTAAATATCTTCTCAAGTCGTATGCCAATAACTTGTTTTATTTTTATGATTTATTTTGGCAACTTTACAAACTTGTGATTTCGATTTATCAACTCAATTAAAACGGTTTAATTCCAGAATGATAATGTCTAATTAAATTCTGTTTGTTTCGCTTACAGTTCCATTCAGTTCCTGTCATACCATCAGCACCAATAATTAGAAAAAACGACACATTGTTCACTGGATTAGCTGTAATTATGGCTATTTTGGGTGTTGGTATGTCTAGTTATGGTGTCACAAAATTGCGTGAGATCCAAAGAAATAAATGCCGAAATTAAAGATGGATTTTTCGTTTTTGATATCATTTTGATTTTAAAAATGGATTCTTATTTCTTTTCAATTAAATTTTATTTTCGTGTTACTTGATTACATTTTTGCTTCGTCCGCAATAATTAATTGATTGATTACTGTTTCTTTTTTTTGTGATAAAGAACAAACAATAAAACGCAATTTCATTGTTTTATATAGTTGTTATATATATATATATATATATATATATATATATATATATATATATATATATATATATATATATAGGACAATGATTAGATTTAAAAGGATTGTCATTTTCACATATAAAAGATATTATTATAAATTCATTCTTATTATAAATCTGCTCAATATTCTTGTAGTAGATTTATAAAATAATCAATTCTGTTTAAACAATTATTTGTAAATAATTTTTATTTATTATACCTTTATCGATAAATTACAATTATTGATACTAGAAAACTTTAGCAATTGACTAATTTATTTAAACTTTCAATTGGCAATATTTGAGTATTTACACGCGCATTTATTTAAATATTCCCATTATATAATCACGTTTTATTAGAATGAATTGAAAGTGCGTTGTAAATTTCACCATGACCTTATATTATAAATAAAGCTCAAACAGTTGAGTTATTTTGATAACAACTCATTACTATTTAGTAGAATTATTATTTATGATTTTAATTCGATTGAAGCGGTTTTTTTAACTGTAATTTAAAAAAATTAGCGGTCATTTTTAAATGAATTGTTGGTAATATTCGAGTGTTAGATAGAGGATGTGATCGATAAAATTAGTCCATATTCTGGAACGCTGACTTGAATAAACACATTCGTAACGAGGTGAGAGAGAGAGAGAATGAGTACCACTTGCATGGTGCATTATCATTGGCTAATCATAATTAAAAAAGTGATAATTAGAATTTATTAATTTTCCTTAATGAATTTTTTTCAATCTAAAACGATTACAATTTGTATAAATCTTTGTTAACAAAATAATCACTAAACTAGTACAACAGAAAAAAAATTTTTAAAGAAATTTCTTAATTATTACTAATAGGCGGTGATAATGGTGCATTTTCTTCATATAACATCATCATTACACTATTATTATTATTATTGTTATTATAAGGTTTTCTCTTCTTTTTCGTCTAAAATTTCAATAAAATTTATAAAAACAAAAACGATTAAATAAAATTTAATGAAATTACTTTTATGGAAGTGGTAGATATCTCTTCACCGCCACTACTACAACTCGATGTGATCCCTTCATCTAGTGCTAATTTCGGCGATAATCCTTCGATTTCCATTTCCAAATAAAGTTGATTTAATTGATCATTCACTAACGTTGGCTGTAATTAAGTTAAAATTATAGTGGACGAAACAAAAACAGGTGGATTTTTGATAATAACCTGATTGATCTTCTGCAGTGCCATCAGATCTGTTTTGAGAATGTCTTTAATATCTTTCATTGTCATCTGATAACGATAGATAATATCTGGTGTAAATGAAACAGTTTCCATCCATGGTGGATCACGATTTCGTAGCCGTACATTTTTTTTATCTCTTGAAGTCTAAACAAATAAAAAAATTATTAATTTGTAAATGTGAAAGATTCCAATTTTGTTTATCTTTTACATAAGATATTTGTTGGGTATCAATTGTTGTATCATCATTTGAACTGGACTCATAATCGGTTTTCATTAATGATGAATATGTTGATGAGAATAAACTCTCATTATCTATCACATTATTATCTTGGAAATGTTGAATTGCTGATGGTTCTTTAATTTTACCAATCTGCAATTGAATTTAAAAAATAGATTAATCAGTTATTCATTTCAATGTTTATTCTTGATTTATTTATTTATTAATTATTTTCTAATAATAAAATAGAAATGATGAGGAAACTGCAGACTGAATTGACTTTATAAGTGATTAAAAATTAGCGAGTACTAATTGAAAATTAGCATAAAGTTGATTTTTATTATTTTAGTTCAATACTCACGTGAGGAATTGATACAACAACACCGCATAATAAATGTATGACAAAGGTTAGCAACAATTCTTAATCGATTTTTAGAACGACGTTAGTTAGTTTTGTATCCAGTGAAATTAAAATAAATAATTAGGAATAGAAATTAATTGACAAAGAAAAATTTGCAAACAATATATGGATGCCCTGGTCGAAATATTTCTCTGAAAAAGTGTGAATAAGTCTGAATAACTGAGTTATTTGGCAAGGAAAAAAGTCTGAAAAATGTTAAGTAACTCTGAATAACTCTTCCAGAAGAGTTCCAAATAACTCAGTTATTCACACTTATTCAACATTTTTCAGACTTTTTCAGAGAAATTAAGCCTTTTAAAAGTGTTATTCAGCCTTTTTCAGAGAAATATTTCCACCACAGGGTGGTAATAGAAGCCATGCAACAATCAACAACAATTAACGAATCTTTAACGTTTGATGGCTGTTGAAAAGATTCCATATGCATTTCACTATCTGATGGACTAACAAATGGTGTATCCGGTGAACAAACTGATTATAATGTCAAGTCCTTACGTGAACATTCTGACAATGCCTAAAAAAGACAGTTTTTATGGCCAATATCGCCCAAATTCTACCAACTCTATTATTATTATTAATTGTGATTTTATATAATCTAAGTCACATAATCGATCCTGATCTTCAAGATCAAGATCGAAGGCATTTTTTCTTGTTTTCTGTACGGATAGACAAACCTTATTTGCTACACTAGCTGAAGCTATTGAACCAGGTTCAGCTTTTACTGAAGTAGCTTGTGATGCTGGCCGTTGGACATTTTGTGGACATGGTTTTAAAATATTCACTGTAATATCGTTGAGTTTTTGTTGATTTTCTGAATTAAGAGGTACATTCGGTGTTATAGGAACTGGTAATACTGGTAATGGTGAACAAATCAATGGTGTTGATGGGAACATTGTATTGTAGACCATACCAGGCATATATTGTACTGGAATTATTAACAACATTAGCACGATTGAAGCAACATAATAATAATGTTAAAGAAATACATTGATAACGGTTTGGATTTAATGGATCATTTAAATCATTATTATAAGGCCGTTGTTGTGTTGTTGGTATGTAATAAACTGGAAACATTCCTGTTGTAAATCCAGATATTGAATTTTGTGTTGGATTTGTTGTAGTTATTGGTGTTACAGTAACAGAGAATGGTGGCCATAAATTCACGTCATTCATCTTTAATTTAAAAAATAATAATACAATCAATATTTGTCTTCTGCATACCCTGGTGGAAATATTTCCCTGAAACAGTCTGAATAACAGAGTTCTGGAAGAGTTATTCAACATTTTTGAGACTTTTCCAGAGTTTTTCAGAGAAAATCAGGCTTTTAAAAGTGTTATTCAGACTTTTTCAGAGAAATATTTCCACCAGGGTACCAATCAAATTCTTACTTGTTGTTGTTGTTGTTGTTGTTGTGGTGGTTGATTAGTTTGGGTGATAGTTGGTAGTTTTGAACGTGATGGTTGTTCGGTATTTTGTCGTCCATTCTGATGTCTATATTTAGAGAATTTATGATTATCACCCTCTGATGAATGTGATACACTTCGTTTAATACCATGATTATGTATATGATGCTGTAATAATCAATTTTATTAATTTCATAAATTATTAATTTTATCAAACAACAACCTTATCAGTAGTTTTATCAATTTTATTATTACTATTGTTATTGTGGTGGTGCGTTTTTTTATTGTCACGCTCTCGTGTTACTGATCTTTGTTCTCTATGTTGTTTTATCATATTTCTCTCCATAACTTCATTATGTCTAAAATAACAAATCGATTATAATAAACAAGATAATGGAATCGTTTGAATAATTTACTTATTTAAAACAGCCGCAGTTAGATGTGTTGGTTTATATGAATCATTTGTAAAATTTGGTGTTCTACTAATTGTTGCAGTTTCCATATGTTGATTACTATTTGAACTTGAATTACCAGCACTATCACTACCAGAAATTCCACAATTTCCAATCGGTGATAAACATTTCCTAAAAAACAACAACAAGAAACAATAATTAATAATAATGTGTTTTAACAATACTAACAAATCAAATTTACTGATTATTTGAGCATTCTTGGACTGTTTGTAGTATTTTTCCATCTTGATCTGTATCATTTGAACCACTTGGACGCCGTTCACTACTCCCATCTGAATCTGTTGTTTTTGGTTTACTTTGAAAGAATCGCTCAATATTCTCATTGTAATTTAATTGATTATAACTGGGTGGTGTTTCTGTTGATGTTTTACTATCACAATAGTCATGATGTGGCGATATTTCACCCATCATTACAGAACCGCGTTCCTAAAAAAAGAAATCAAACTAATTGTTGGAAACATTCTTCAAGCACATATGCATAATAAAACACCAAAACCTGTTAGTGAATTAGTTCCTAGTCCTTGTTATTATGTGTTAAAAAAAAATTACAAATAAGAACTGGAACATAGACACTTACCTTTCGTTTTAAACTTACCGAAATCGTTGGATATACATCTTGTTGTGGTAAATCCAAGTGTTGCATTTTTGGTTTATTCACCTGCTCATCCATTAAAGATTCCATAAAATTGGCCAAATCTTTGCATCGTTGTGATACTTCATGTTTAACTGTATCGAAGGGTCGTTTTAATTCCTGTAAATTTTCGTCAATAATAAGATTGTATTTCTAGCAAGTCACAATATCCTCCATCTGTGTGAAATGGAGATTGAGACGTGCGTGTTAAATGTGTATTTACTTTATTGAGTAATAGAAGAATTTCGCTTTGGATGTTTTTGCTTTCTATCCACACATCTTCTGGTATTTGTTTTGTTTCATTATCTGTATATTGATCGAAAATATTTGGATTTTTTGGTCCTTGTAAAACACGATGTAAACCAATAACAAATTCTAATCGTCTTGACCATGGATTTACAAAACTCGACCATTCAGTTTCAATCATAACAAAACCACCATTCTGTACAGCAAATCTATATGGTTTACTTCGATACATTGAACCAGCAATTTGGCATTTTGTCATTACTTTAATTAAAATAAGAAAACTAATTAAATGTTCATTTAATTCGAATTTGAATCCTTACCGGATTCGTACACCTCTTTCAAAAATGGCATATCTTCCGGATGATAGAAGTCAAAAATTGATTTGCCCAGCATATCTTGTGGTAGAAATCCAAAATTCGTTACAGCATCCGGATCAACATGACTGAATATACATGCAGCTGTATGGCGCATACCAAATTTATTTAATTTGACATGTTCATCAGACACTTTATACAATGAATAGATTGGATTTGCAACAATAATAAGAAACATACTACCATTTGAATTGAAACAATTCTTGGATTCTACTGTATTTGTAATATGTCGGAATGTTACAGTTAAATGGAATGCTTGATAAGAGACGATTTTGTCAACAATACCAAAACCAGAAGATTTCAAACCACGATATTTCCGTAAACATACATACAAACAATTTTTAATATCTACAAAAATAATGGATTTTTAAATTAGAATTTTATTTATGATCAAAGTTGGTATAATTACGTTTATGTTTCCCATGTGAATCGACTAATGGTAATGCAACACCAGTTGTTATTTGACTAGAAAACGTTTCACGATCCTTCGCATGTACGAAATCGATAAATGATCGTCCCAGCCACATATCTTTCGGGAAACCCAATACTGTTGTTAGATTTGGTGTTGTATATAATACAACACCATCATTCATGGATATTACACAGCAAAAACCACCCTAATTTTCCATATTATTATCATTTTTGCAATTGAAAAATTGTTATTGTTAGAGACTTACCTCTGGTTGACAAGATGTTTGTTTATTTGTTTCATTTGTTGTTTCTATTGCAATATCCATAGTGTTCTTACTATCGGTTTGTTGATACCCTTTATGACTATCAACATCCGTCCAAAAGGGGATCTGTTTGTCGTCTAGAACAGTCTCACCTGGCATATGTAAAAAGGACATATTTACATCAAGCTCAAAACAAATAAAAACACGATCAATTTCACGCTAATTAACAAACATGTTTTTTCTTTAATTAATCTACAAATTAAATTGATTCTAGCTAATGTTAAGATGCAGCTGCATGTGGACGATTTAAAGCCATAAAGTAAACCAGAATCTTACCTGTAATAACTGGTGAGAAATCTGTTATGTTTCCATTATTTTCAATAATATCAACAATGGGATTTACAGTTTCAGTTGTAGTAGTATTTGTAGGAAGTACTTCAATACCTTTATTTTCGAAATATTTCATAATTAATGTGAGTATTTTTTAATGAAAACAATGATTAATTTACCCATAGTTTGTTCAATTTTCTCATCAATTAATGCAATTCTACGATTCTCTATTTTTGGTGTTGCTGTTGTAATTGTTGTTGTAGTAGTAACGGCATTAACATTACCACCATTTGTTGTTGATTTGAATTTCTTTTTCTTATGTTCTTTATTGCGTTTCGGTTGTTGGAAATCGATCTCACCGCTAAATTTTATAAAGAGATTATTGTGAAAATAAATAATGTTAATTGGGAATTAATTCACCTTTCATTAGGATTTCTATTACTACTACTACTACCACCACCACCACCACCACCACCATTACCACCACAATATCCACTACTGCGGCTTGAATTACTACCACTATGTCGTGATTTAGAACTAGCACTAATTTGCATTAATTAGTAATAATCATAATAATAATAACAATATTAATTACCTTCTTTGTGAATTACTATTACTACAACTATTTGAATATCCTGAATCTGATATTTTTGTGTTTGTTGTAGATTTTGACTCCATGATTCCAATTGTACGCAAAAATTTGTCAAAAAATTCCTTGAAAAGGAATTACCTACACAACAAGATTATACTGATTTATAAAAACGAAATGAAGGCAAAACTGTGTTATTATTATTATTATTATCGAACCAAATATTGATTTAAGGTCAATAATAAACAAACTACACAGTCACGTGTTTATTAATTCGTTCTAGATGATAATTTACAAAAATAAAACAATATTTCTTTAATAAACAAAGAAATATTTAAATAAATGAAAATTATTCATTTTACAACCCGAAAGATGTTCGACCAGTCCGCAAGGACTCGAACCCACAACTCTTCTTTGCCGGAAAAGTGTGTTCACTATCAGGGCCGACAAGCCGGCGCCGGCGGGGGGATTTCCCTCCTTGGGCCCGGTTATTTTGAGGGGGCCCATGATCGTCCAGAGTAAACGATTTTGTTCTCCATAGAAAATTATCCCGATAAGAGGGATGCTAGGAAGCTTGGAAACAAAAAAATTATTATACTATCTCAGGGAAGAGCAACTGCCTCTGTTTTGTCCCCATCTGCGTAAGTACGTATAAATATATGTATATAGGGGCCTGAATACACTGCTTTCCCGGAGCCCACAAACACACTTCTTTAGCCGGGACTCCTGAACACCCTGGTTACCCCAGGGCCCGCCGAATCTCTCGGCGGCTCTGTTCACTATTACACTACGGATTGTAGGATGAAACATCTGAGTTTCATTTATTAAAACATTTCTTCGTTTATTGAAAATGCTTTGGTAGGGAATTTAATTATTAATATCGAGAAGACAAGTATGTTTTGTTACAAAAGAAACGAATGGGAAAATCCACCAAATTTCTACCGAATTCTAAATCTGATATATTTTTATAAATAGAACTCTCTAATGATAATGACAACCCAGTACGAAAATATCTAATTGTTTGACCAAATCAATTGAATCCATGTTCAGCTATTATTATTGTATCAATTTTCAATTTCAACAAGTTTTTAAATAGATTTCATCACACTAAAATTAGTAACGAAAATCACCCATCACTCCTATTACTAACCGTATAATTCATCATCATTTCTTTTATTAATTGATAAGTTTCTGGTTGCCAATAACAGATTTAGAATTTCTTGTGTTATACACGTGTTTTTTCTCCTTTTAATAGTGAATTGAAAATAAATATATAATCTACATCTGATTGCTATGTAATTAAACCACAATTAGTCGACTTTATATAACGATAATAATTAATAAATCATTATGTAAGTCATTTGAACATAATTGATCAATCCCAATATTTGAAGATCCCGCTATTATAAACGCCTATTAATTGGCAACTAGTAAAACAGGTTAAACGGAGCGAATTCAATTTATTTAAATCTTTTTTTTTAATACTGTTAATTAACAAGCGTATTTGTTAATTTAGTCTATACTTGAATTTAACCAATTAATTAAGTATTGTTATTATGTTATTAAACGTATTGTTATTGTAACAAAATAGTGTTGTGTATTTATAAAAATCAAATTTATTTCGATTCTCCATTGTAACAAATATCTGTTTTAATTGTGTGTGTCGTAACACAATGGTATATAATTAAAATTCTCATGTCAGACAACGTGTTCTGCTCTTCCTTTATAACACGCACAATTCTCCTTCTGCCAAATACAGATGATTTGGTAGAGTTCTATCTATATACATTTATGTATACATATGGTGTACAAATCGATATAAATTCCTTATTTGTTTCTGAATTAAGTCTATAATAATGTCAAGTGGCACATTCATCGACATGCAACGTGAATTTCCATTGAAATTTAAGAACGTCTGAACGTCTCGAAAACTATTCAAAGGTTAATGGAAAAGTAAATTAAGCTCCCATTTAAAAAGACTAATTAGACAACAGAGTTCACTAAAAATAGATATAAATACAAGATTTGATCAAGTGAATTCTATTCACGTTGTAATGAACGTGCAAAATATAGTGGTATTAAAATTGATATTAATATTGAAGCTGTATTTGTATTAAATTTCACATAACTCCCAAATGAATGGTTAATTAAAATTAACAAATATAATTATAACAGAATTGTATGTACAGTTATCAAAAATGTTGTGTTATTTTTTATTTTTGGAAAACTTGTCAATAAGGCTTATTAGAAACAAAAACAAAAATGATACAACTAACGCAATTTCAAAAATCAACAAAGACCCAGAATTAATATTGAAAAAACTACAAAAATTGTTCAAATAGAGCGTCTAATACATATCGTAAGAGTTTTCCAAAATAAAAAAATCTCATCCAAAAATTCTACTCACTTTCGAAATATTCACGATAATACCACCATTCTAATCTGAAAAAACCACACTAATCATTTAAGAAAAAAGCGAATTATCTTTTCACAATTAATTAGTTGACAATTGATGGTTTATTATAGACGAAATGTCTTTTAATTTTTGAATATTCACGTTCAACGTGAAAGTTGCTCTAACTTCTGTCGTATCTAACTGAATGATTATCAAAACGAATAAGGTGAGGGACAAATACATCATTGCTGGACGCAATCACGCTAACAAAAACGTGAGTTCGCTCTTCACATTCATACACACAGGCTTTTCTCGTGCACATTTACGATCTACTTTATATAATAATTATTTATTTTTCCAAGACGATATTGTATTACAACGAAATATATGAACCAATTTCATATGATGATTTGATCAAATTATAGGAAAAGTGATCAATTTCCGATAGGTTTGGCCAAACAAATTATAATTTTGCTACCATGATTGACTGACAATCACAAGTGAAATGAATTTTTTTCAAATAAACCGCCTCTATCCAACTTCATGTTGGTGATTTTCATTTCGATTAAACAAAATTTATGTTGTCGATACTGTTGTGGTCTACTTTATTGACGCTGTAAACTTGAAAACATGGCGACATGTGGTTATTAAGGGTCGTATCGAATGCGATCAAATTAATAAGTATCTAATTGATTTTTATATGAAAAAGTGATAATTGGTGTGTTTTTTAATAAGAATGGCATCATTACAATATGTTGTTCATCCTTTGCCAGGTACTGAGGAACAATTTAATGACAGGTAAGTTGCAAATTCCATCTTTCATCGTCCACCATTTTCCTTTCAAAATGAGTCCGTTCGATTACAATTTTTTTTTTTTGGATTTGCTACCGTTAATGTTTTTATTTATAAATATTCAACAATTCCAATAGCAGTTTATGATAAAATAGGGATTTCTCGAAAATTCTAGAAGTTATGCATTAGGACTATAATTTTTTTTTAATTTTCGGTAGCCTAATTGCATAAGGTCTCGATTGTTTCCGACTGTACTTTGTGGCGTAATATGTCAGCATCATATAAAGGAAAAATATTCCAAATTGATTGTAAACGATTTAACAATTGATTTCTATTAAATCTTTTTCCACTCAAATTTTAATTGAATCTATTTTCTTGTTTGTAGATTAAAAGAAGTTGCTGATCGAATCAACAGATTAGGACATAATACACATCCTGGATTGGCAAATTTACGTTCAAACATTAAAAAAATCTGTTTAGGACCCACCTATATTGCACTTTTATTAGATGATGGACGTATTTGTCGTGTCTCATATAATGTTTTATCTGATCGATTGGATCTCAGTAAAAATGACCAGACGAAAAAGTAAGTTTCAATTGGATAAAACAAACAAAAAAAAGAAACGGTTTTAACATTAATTATCCAAAAAAATTGTCTCTCTTTGAATAACTACTGTTCTAATTGATTATAGTTTTAATATATAAAAAACAAATACAAAACTAGATCAACATATAGTATAAATCAGATTTTAATCAGATCTAAAATTCCGAATTTCTACAACCAAAGGTCTTGGTTGTTGCGCAGTTCTGGTGGCGGAGGCGGCGGTGGTGGTGGAGGTGGTGCCAGTGGCGGCGGCGGCGGCGGTGGTGGATCAGGTAGTGGCAGCGGTGGTACTGGTGGTGGTGGTAGCAATGGTAATAATAGCAGCAAACCACCAACGGGCAGTGGCCGTCAAATGCCCAGAACACGTGCAAGAATAATGCGTTCAAATACAGCAATCCGAGGTGGCAGTAATAGTGGTAATTATCTTTCTTTTAAATTTTTCTATTAATCAAAGAAATGATTGATCTAATATAACTTGATTGCTTTCTCCTCTTCCTCCATTTTTTTTGGTTATTTTTTTTATTTTAATTTTTTTGTGACAAAAAAGGCGGTAGGGGTGCTCCTGTTATTATTGGTACAAGTACACCAAGTAGTGGACGACCTATGGTTACTGTTCCAGCACCATATGTTCCTGAGGAATTAGTCTCACAGGCGCAAGTGGTTTTACAAGGGAAAAGTCGAAATTTAATTATACGTGAATTACAAAGGACAAATTTAGATGTGAATTTGGCTGTAAATAATTTATTATCAAGAGATGACGAAGAAGGTGAAGAAGGTGATGATGCTGCTGATTCATATGTACCAGAAGATCTAATTTCATTACTTGATGGTGGTTTCCATACTGATCATTCCGTTATCATTGATGCTGATGCTATGTTTTCTGAAGATATGTTTGGATATTCTGGTATAAGAAAGTAAGTTTTTTTTTCTTCATCTTTTTTATTATCTTTCAATCATTCTTATCATCTATTGTTTTTATTATTTTGCTTATGTATGCTTTGAAATTAATTAAATTTACTTCTGCATTGCGGCGTTACATTCATTTGGCATTCTTTTTTGTTTTTGTTTTTTTTTAACTAACTTTTTCCGAAAAATGTTTGACGTTGCTCAAACAAGCTTCCTTAACAGTCGTGGTAGTGGACGTAGTCGTTTAGCCGATCGTGATGCCCCACCAAGTAATAGTGGTGGAACTGAACGAGAGAATTTTTCACGTTGGAGAGATCGTCAATATTTTGGTCCTCGTAGATGGTTAGAAACAGCTTTACGTGATAGTCCATATGAAAAAGATGCTGGTAAGTTTTATTATTATATTAAAATGATTTAAAAACTTAAAAGTAAATCAAATTGTTTTGAAGATCATAAGAAAAAAGATAATGCTTGTCCATTATGGATATCAGATGATTTAGAATTTTGGCCAGATACAACACCTAAATTTGTACAAATTGCTAGTTTATATTCAGAATTAATAGCATTATCATCTAATGGGCATATTTATCAATGGCGATGGAATGATACAGAACCTTATCGCCATCCAGAGGTATAATTTAATTGAATGAATTAAAAAAGTATAATTGTAATTGATAATTATTTTAATTTAGAATCCAAGCATTCATCATCCTAAAATAATTCAATTAGCACTTCTTGGTGAAAAAGTTGCATATTTAGCTGCATGTTCAACAAGATGTTCTGTAGCAACAGAAAGTGGAAAAGTTGCAACATGGTTAGATGAACTTCTAACACCTGCTGCTACTAAATTAGAACATTCAGCTCAAGCATATACTGAATTTCAAACTGATAAAATTATATCTTTACATGTTTGTCCTTTATATACAGTGGCTAGATTAGAAAGTGGTGCTCTTTATTGGTGGTAAGTTATCCAATATTATAAAACATTTTAAATTATTATTACAATTTTTGTTATCATTCATATCTAGGGGAGTTTTACCATTCGCACAAAGGAAACGACTTTGGGAAAAGTATCGTACAAAATGCCGTAAACAACGACCATCAAATAATCAATCAGATATTGTTACGGGCTCACAAGTTTGTATGAAAAATAGTCCAATGTATCAACCAGGAGCAATTGGTTTTACAATAGCAGCTGGTATACCAAAAGTTGGTCAATTACAAAATGCTGCATGGACATTAAGTGATACTTGTACATTCAAGATGATCAATTTACAAACTAATAATAACTTAAATTTTGATAAATGTACTAGAGATACTGCTAGTTTACCAGGTCCAAGTGGTTTAGGTAAGTTCTATTCGTAATAATATTATTTTTATTATTATTAATCTAATTTCACAGTATGATGAAAATTATAAAATAAACTGATTTTTACATATGATTCATGATTAGTCTTCCTGATGCAATTTTAATTAAATATTATTGGAAATAATTAATTTTAAATTCAAAACTACTAAGTTTGTTTTTTATATTTTACAGCAAATCTTTCAACCAAAACACCTTCAAATAAGGAGAATGCTGATAGACTAGATATGCCACCACCTCCTTCACCTGCTTCTAGTACTTGTAGTGATACAGGAAGTATCAGCAATAGTCACAGTAAGTATTTGAAAAGAAAATTAAGTAATTTAGAATTGAATATTTTTTTTTATAGAACGTCAAAAACGTATGACAGTCTCTGGTTCAGAACAGGGAAATGAACAAAGAAAAGATGAAGAAGAATGGTTATTACGTGATGTAATTTTTGTTGAAGATGTTAAAAGTGTACCAGCTGGACGTGTATTAAAAGTTGATGGAGCGTATGCTGCTGTACGGTTTCCTACTAATGGACATTCACGAGATCGTGATTCTAAAGATGTTGATGATATTCTACAAGATTGTAGATTAATGCGTAAAGATGATCTTCAGGTATTTTCATATTTATTTATTTTATTTTATTTTTACAGAGGAATAATACATTGTTTATTTTATTTTGAAAAATAGGTGATAAAATCATCATCAAATTCTCGTGTACCAGATTGTTTCCAAAAAACCCCAAGACGAATTCAATTACCAGATAATGGTGGACAAATTTTAACAATTACAGTAGATGGTCAAGGAATTCATGCAATTGTTCGTAATGGTACAAAATTAAGTTATGTGTTATATAATGTTAGCACTGGTCGAATAGAACAAGATAATCCTTTCCCAAGTGATACTGCATCATTTATGGGACTTTACCCATCACTTATCAATTTGATTTGTGCTGGAGAGGTATTTTGTTCAATTGTTTTTTATTTTTGTGAAATAATACGATCATTATTTTTTAGAGTTCTGAACCTATTTTAATGCTTCGAGATGGAAATAATACAATTTATCCATTGAGTAAAGATTGTGCGGATGCTATACGTGATCCACAATCATTAGATTTACCACCTGTACGATGTATAGCAGCAAGTACATTTGGTTTAACTGGAACCGGAGTAAATATGAAAAATCAAGTAGCAATTGTTGTTTTTGCATTAGATCAACAATTATTAATGCCAAAAATTTTACGTTGTGATATTGATGGTGTCAGACAAGTCCTTACTCAATTGGATAATGATAAAAGTAAGTTTTCACATGTGATCATTTTATAATTGTTGTTATTAATATATATCTATATATATATTTTTAGAAGCAAATGCTTCATCGATTCAAGCTATTTTAAATGAAAGATGTGATGGAAATCGAAATATATTTCATGCTGTTGTTAATATGTGCACTCCAACATCAAATAAAGATTCTGAAACTGGTAAGTACATACAATAGTGAATTTATTTTTATTCGTGTGTTGTAGATTATAGTAATTTGTAATATATTTATTAATGGTTATTGTTTACATTAATGAATTAATTTATTTATCGATTTTTGTTTTGTTTTTTTGCGGTTCAGTTAATGCTTAAATTACACAAGTTTTTTGTTTTATTAAAAGAATGCAATTATCTTAACTAGTTTGGATTGTTTGAAAAAAAAATAGAATTATTTTTAGTTAAGAGAGCATTGGATAAAAATAATTTTAATTATCATTTAATAAAATATCCGAGCACGGTACTGCTATTTGAAACACTTAGATAAAGCATGGCTATAAAAAGTAGTAGTGTTATATTATTTGATTAAATAAAGGAGAGGAATAAACAATACACTCTTAGCTGTTTACCGTACACGAATAATTTACAGAACCGTCAAATGTTCCTGCATCGAATTCGTCGAATGCAGGTCTGGAATGTATCAATGTGATAACAAACGCCGTAGGCTCCCGTTCTGTTACACTTCGCGATATGATGCGTAGAGCTGTACGTACTGAACGTGAACTGAACAATTCTAACTCTTCAGATCAACAACCCCAACCACAACAACAGCAACAACAACAGCCACCACCACCACAACAACAACAACAACAACCACAACAACAGCATCATAATTTTGTACAAGAAGAACCAATTGCTACACCTAGTTGGCCGCCAGAATCATTTGATGTTACATCAGGTGATGAAGATAGTTTAATGGGATTAGGTGGTGCAGTAAATAAAGGTGGAAATCCAACTTGTAATACTATAAATAATTTAATCATTGATCCAACTGAACGTAGATCGAATGCTATGCAAATTTTACATACATTATTATATGATTCTATTGCTTTAGAATCACATCTTATTGAACTTTTATGTGCAAAGTGAGTATTTAAATAACATTAATGAGGAATTACAAAAATTAATTGAAATAAATTCATTAAATTTAGGGATGCTCAAGGACAGACACCGTTTATGCTAGCTGTATCATCACGCAGTTATCCAGCTGCTTTAGAAATATTCGAACGTATTTTAAAATTAAGTACATCACAAGATCGTGAAGAGATGATATTTCCAAAAGGATCCAATCCTGATCATTCACCATTGCATGTACTTTGTTGTAATGATACATGTAGTTTTACATGGACAGGTGCTGAACATATAAATCAAGATATTTTCGAATGTAGAACTTGTGGTCTAACAGGAACATTATGTTGTTGTACAGAATGTGCTAAAGTTTGTCATAAAGGACATGATTGTAAATTAAAACGAACATCACCAACTGCATATTGTGATTGTTGGGAGAAATGTAAATGTAAAGCATTAATTATGGGCAATCAAACTGTTCGTTATGAATTATTAACACGTTTAGTTAAAGAAACTGATTTAGTTTGTTTACCAAACTCACGTGGTGAAAGTATTTTATTATTTTTGGTACAAACTGTTGGTAGACAAAATCAAGAACAAAGACAATTTAGACATACAAGACCACGAACAGCATCAGCTAATTCTAGAAATAAAACACCATCTTCTGATAGTATGAAAAATTATTTATTTGAATGTTTTTCTTTTTAATAAGAGTACATATTTTTTACAGTCGAATCAGATATGCCTGAACATGATTTAGAACCACCTCGTTTCAGTCGAAGAGCTTTAGAATGTCTGTTAGGTGATTGGAAAGCAGTTCAAAGTATGATAATGTCAGGAACTAGAAATTCAGATGAAAGTCAATTTAATGATCAACCATATATATCGAAACAAACTGGCACAGCTTTATTAGACAAGTTTACATTATGTTTTCTCGTTAAATGTCAAATGGTTATGGATGTATTATTGGATTCATTAATAAGAGAAATGAAACAACATGATACAAAACAAGCTGAATATGCAACAATGGTTGCAAGAAGATTTGTACGATCTGTTGTAAGAATTTTCGTAGTGTTTTCAATTGAAATGGCACCAAATACAACAAAAAGAAGAAGTTTAAGTAATCAAAATCAACCGTTGAGTAAATGTCGACGGATCTTTCAGGCTTTATCAAAATTATCTATTGAAGAATTATGTGAAAGTGCTGATGCCATTATGGCACCTGTTAGATTAGGTGTTGCCCGACCAACTGCACCTTTCTCTTTAGCAACATCGGCAAATGATATCTTAAGTGTTCGTATTATTAATACATTATTATTTTCAACTTAATTAATATTTATTTTATTATTATAGGGTTCTGAAGAATTATTTTTAGTTGATCCATTAGCTCCCTCTGGCAGTTCACGTTCAGGTGGTAGTAGTTCAACTGTACAATCATTCCCATTCTTAGCAGAAGCAGTCCGACGTGCAACAACTGGTGTTCGTGATGATTTAAATAATGTAAATGATTCAGAAAGTATGGCAATTGATAATGATGATGACAATGCATCAGAACATGAGGATGCACCAAATGATCGCGAATTACCTATAACTGTTCGTCAATCATCATTAAATGAAACTATTGAAGCCGCACCATATCAACAAGAAAATCGTGTAATTCAAGGTGAAGAAAGTGATCCAGAATTAGATTTATTAGCAGAAACTGAAAGTGACAGTGATGATAATCATAGTAATCAAGATGCAGCGTCAGCACAACGTTCAGTTCAAACTGGTGCTACAGCTGGATCAGATACAGGTAAATTTCTAAACAACAAAATATGTATTTGTCGGTTCTTATTTGTATGGATGATAAGATGATAGTTCAAGCTTAATTTATTAATTTTATATAATAAGTCGTGATAAAATATGATTGAAATTAATAAATGAAGCTTGAATTCAGAATTTGGTTTGAGTGTGTTTGCATGTGGATGTTTGCAATTTGTTAACTTATCAGGAGGTATGCTGCTGTTCCCGGAAGATGAAAGTGGCGAATCTAGTCAACAAGAGGAGGAAGAAAGTGAAGCAGGAGAAACTGATGAACAAGATACAGAGGATTACACTTACACTGAAGAACAGTTAGAAAGACGCAGGTAATTGATTTGATTCACTTTTCTTTTCTTTTTTTTAATAAAGACTTTGAATTTTAAATAATAAGTACATGATATGCACAGGTCGTTCATCAATTTCATTAGTATTAATTTAAACACTATAATTTTTTATTATATATAAGTGATATTATACCTAATTTTATTGATATTGTAACGTCCTGGGGCTGATTAATAATTTGAAGAAGAAAAAACAAAGCAATTATTGAACATGTAAAAATGAGAGACAATGTTATCGAAATCTATTTTTGATTTTTGTTTTTCCATTATTATTTGAATCGGTTTTTGTTGATTGATTCCTTTTCTTTTTTGGATGTTGTGTTTTTGTGTTCTCATTACTTTGATTGTTGTCTATGAAAGAAGCCGTTACAGCAATACGACTGGTCACGGACAACGAAGCAATTTGGCTCCGCAGAACATGCAGTGGGCGATACGTTCACGTGAAGCCAGTAGATCAGCAGGTGTGCGACTGGCAAATGGTTCTAATCTTGTTTTTATTGACCCCAGTTCATTAAGGCGATCATCAACGGGAAGTAATACGGTTGCAGCCAGTTCTGAACCCGTTGCCATGTCCACGTCAGCCAGTTCACTTACCAGAGCTTTTGGTAAGTTGTAATAATTACAAAAATTGATAAATTTAATTGTTATTTATGTTTTCAACGTACATAGGTGCCATAATTCGACAAATTGCTGATTTGTTGTCATCATTACCTGATTTGAATCAAGTCTTAGCTAACGTTACACATATGGAAGTTTCACAAGATGATATTTACAATCTCCAAATATATTTAGAGTTCCGCTTGAAACCTACTTGGGACTGGTTGTTAACTGTGATGGATGCCACTGAAGCACAATTGAAATTTGGAGCTTCATTAACGAATTCTCTAGATCCGACTAATTCAGCCACTTCACTCAATAATGCAGCATTAAATTCAGGAGGTAATGTTTAAAATAATTATAGGTTGTAATAAATGCTTTATTTTAATTGTATTCGATAAAATAGGTCCTGGTACTTCTCCAATTCTAAGATCAAGCCATCGAGTTACCGGTGGTACGGGAACTCGGCTTGTTGGTTTCACCACAAATGTAGAAAGTAGCCGAACAAGACCTGAACGTGATGCTGGTGATGGTCATGCAGCTAGACGAGAATTTCTCTCATATTGTTTGTCTTTGATGCGAGCTCATAATAATGAACATTTAGATTCTTTGCCAATTTTGGATGTATCAGCATTGAAACATGTCGCCTATGTTTTTGATGCATTAATTTACTTTATGAGATCTGGTACATCAGATCGAATTGAGTCAGATTTACGACGAGATGGTTTTTCTGTACCATTATGGAATGATCAAGATGAAAATGAAAATGAAGAAGTTGAAGAAGATATTGCTGTGTCAATGGAAACTGACTCATTAGATGATCAAGATGTTTCTAATCTAGCTACAATTTCAAATAATTTGAATGTATCGAGTCTTCACAATGGTGGCGGTGGTAGTGGCAGTAGTGGTGGTGTTGGTGGTGGATCTGGAAAAGGACGAAAACATTCATTTTTCCAACGATCAGAGTCTACACTTTGTTTAGGCTGTCCGCCACCAGATCCATTTGAAACACCTATGGCAGAAGCGTTACCTTTAGCTGATCAGCCGCATCTTTTACAACCAAATGCTAGGCGAGAAGATTTATTTGGTATTCCTAAACAACCAATTACATTAGCTCCTAGTGGGAATGTTTCAACAAACAATCCATTAGAGTCACTACCAACAAAACTTAGTTTATCAACAAGAACAACAGATTTTGCCATGAATCAGCCAGCAAGAGCTAATCATCCAATTTCTCAATCTTTAAATGTTATGGGTCCAAATCCATTAGTTTATCCACAAAATTATAATCCAGATTCTGAAATAATTGAAAATCGTAATGCTCGTGAAGTTCAAGTTCAAACTGAATTTAGAAATTATGAAAACTTACCTAGTACTACTAGTAGTCAGAATTCTGATGAAACTAATAGTATGAGAAGCAGAAATTTGCAAACGTTTGAAAGTCTATTAGCTGCTGTTAAAAATGAAATTGGTGAATCAAGTAAAGAGGTGCCACAAGATTTATCACGTAGCCGTGAAGATTTAAGCTCCTCTCAGAATGAACAGAAAAGTGGTGAACAATTCTCATCGTTTGTATCACCAAATCTTCTTGCTGCTATAGGACTAGAACAAGATGTACCAACATCAAGACCACAAATTATTGTTTCTCCAAGAAAAGCTACCGGAATCGAATCATCATATCAGCAAGAACTAAATGAAATTGGAATATTGTCAAATGCTTCAATGGCAGACAATAATTCTCAAGAATTCTCGAATCAAAGCAATAGTAATACAGTATCAGGTTCTTCAACACCTTCAGCTAATTCTTCAAGAAGTCCTAGTAAAAGCGTGATTGTCAGAGCTGGATCTTCAATGGTAATTTTATTTTTGTTTTGTTTTTAAGTGTAAACGGATTTTTCGACACGTATGTCTATTTAAGGCTTGTAGATATGTCACAAAGAATCCAAGATTAAATGTTAACCGACCCTCTGATGACTTCAATTGGTTGAGATTTTCATTGAGGACAGATACGGGGTCAACAAATTTTTCCCCTGTTTTTTCTTCATATTTTCGTAATAAAAGTTTTACATTTTTTGCCTTAAATTTATTTCAGGGTAATTTGCAAAAAACTGGAGATCAACAGCAGAATGGTATAATGACTTTAAATAATTCACGTCAGCCCGATACATTGGAAAATCAAGAAATATCTGCAAATGTGACTGTCGTTACAACTCCAAGTGTTGTTAATAATGAAGTTGCCAGACCAACAATTGGTCAATTAGTATCTCACGACTTGTTATTGGGCCGTTGGAGATTATCTTTAGATTTATTTGGACGTGTTTTTATGGAAGATGTTGGATTAGAACCAGGATCAATTGTATCGGAATTGGGTGGATTTCCAGTCAAAGAAGCAAAATTCAGACGCGATATGGAAAAGTTGAGAAATAATCAACAAAGAGATTTGACATTATCGAAAATGGAACGAGATAGAACTCAACTACTATTAATGACATTTAAAGAATTAAACACACAATACAATAATTATAATAGAAGAACCTCGTCATCACCACCTTTAGCTGTTAATAGAGTAAAAGTCACATTCAAAGACGAACCAGGTGAAGGTTCTGGTGTAGCACGTAGTTTTTATACTGCAATTGCAGAGGCAATATTATCTAATGAAAAACTACCAAATTTGGAATCTGCTCAAGTTGATAATAAATATTCTCAATATAGTGTTTTACAACGTTTAAGACGTGATAGAGAAGTAGTTAGAAGATCGGTAACAAATCGTGGATTACATCGATCTAGGGAACATCATAGACGTATGAATGTTGATGCTAGACCATTTGTACCTAATGAAAATCTTCATACAGATGGTGGTGCACCATCAATGCCAGATATATCATCGGCGGCATCATCTGGAAATGTATCATCAAATACTTCTGGTGGAAATCAAAATAATTCAAATCGTAACGAAGGTCTATCAGCACATCAACAACAATTAGGTGAAAGATTATACCCAAAAGTATATAATTTACATCCTAATTTTGCTGGACGTATAACTGGTATGTTATTGGAATTATCACCTGCACAACTATTATTATTATTAGCATCTGAAGATTCATTAAGAGCTAAAGTTGAGGAGGCTGTAGAGATGATTCTTGCCCATTTACATTCCCAACAAGAATTAACATCTGAAGCTTTATTAGGTGAGTGTAATTCTAAATAAAATTTATTAAGTAAATTATTCTTGTAATTACATAGAACTGGATGTTTTCATATTAGCGGATCGGGAGGATCATCAGCCTCACGGAAAGGAACAACATCCGGCAGTAAATCAACATCCAACAACACTGATAATACTGGTACGGATGAAAATAATCAAGATGAAGAAGATAATGCACCACTTTTCTATTGTCCTGGTAAACGAGGATTTTATGCTCCTCGTCAAGGTAAAGCAACATTTGAACGTTTGAATGCATTCCGAAATGTTGGTCGTTTAATGGGCTTATGTTTATTACAAAATGAATTATGTCCAATATTTTTAACAAGACATGTATTGAAATCCATCTTGGGTAGACCAATTAAATTTCATGATTTAGCATTCTTTGATCCTATTATATATGAATCTCTACGTCAATTAGTTGTTGATGCTGAAACTAAAGATTCAAATAATCTTTTCTCTACACTCGACTTGAATTTCACGTAAGTCTATAAAACATATAAAGATTTGTAATAATATTTCATTAAATTATTATATTTAATTATAATAGGATTGATTTAAGTCCTGAAGAAGGTGGTGGTACAATTGAATTAATGCCAGGTGGTAAAGATATTGAAGTAACTACTAGTAATGTTTATGATTATGTTAGAAAATATGCTAAATACAGAATGATTAAAGTTCAAGAAAAAGCAATTGAAGTGAGTATTTAGAGGAATTTTTCAAATATGTTGATTAAACTATTTTCTCTATGATTTTTTAGAGTATTCGTACAGGTGTATTGGATGTTTTGCCTGAAGGATCCTTAGATAGTTTAACAGCTGAAGATTTACGATTACTTTTGAATGGTGTTGGTGATATAAATGTATCAGTTTTAATCTCTTATACATCATTCAATGATGAATCTGGTGAAAATAGTGAAAAATTGGTTAAATTCAAACGGTGGCTTTGGTCAATTGTCGAAAAAATGACACATCTTGAACGGCAAGACTTGGTATGTTATAAATTTAAATCTAGTTAAATAACAATAGATTGTAATGATATTTTTCCTTATGATAGGTTTATTTCTGGACGGGATCTCCGGCTTTGCCAGCTAGTGAAGACGGTTTTCAACCGATGCCTTCAGTAACAATTCGACCAGCTGATGATGCACATTTACCAACGGCGAATACCTGTATTTCCAGATTATATATTCCATTATATAGTAGTCGAGCTGTTCTTAGACAAAAATTATTACTTGCTATAAAAACAAAAAATTTCGGTTTTGTGTGATTTTGCGTGTCGCACTTATTTTCAATTGAGAATAAATTACATTTTTAATGTTTTCTTCTGTTATTTGAGAAAGATTTTTTCATAATTAATATTGTGATGACTGTGTGTAAACGTAAAAGAAAAAAAGTGATTTTTTGTAAATATTTGTCAGTTGTTTCTGTTTAGTTTTCTTTCTTAAAAGGAGGAAATGGCAACAAAATGCCTCTTAATAAATTTGGCAGTTGCTCAAATACATTTGTTGTCGTAAGTTAGCTTTCTTTCTTTCTTTCTTTCTTTCTTTCTTTCTTTTTATCACAAAGTTCCATTGATTAATTTTCTAATGGCAATTGTTTTCCGTTTTTACAAATGTTCAATTTGAGTGTGCCATCTTTATAGAGGCATAGTCTATTAATTAATATATTATTATTATTAACTACTAAGATAATCTTTTGGTAGTTGAAAAAACAACACACATTATTTCATTAATTTATATTTTTATTGATTTGTTCTTTGTTTCTTAAAACATTTTCCATTTTCGTATTTTTCGAAATAGCTTAGGTAGCAGCATCAATAAAAATTATTATATATATTGAGATCAGCGGTTTTATTGCTGAAACTTGCTATAAAAAAAACACAAACAAACAATCAAAAGAATATATAAAAACAAAAATTCAATATTAACAACTTATTGAACACATAAAATTTGAATAAAAAAAATAAAGCGCTCTGGCAAGAAAAAATAGAGATCAAATGCAATGTTAATACCAAAAAAAAAATTAAAAAAATGACTAGGTAGTTCATCAGACAATTAATTGTGCCGCAACAATCTTCAACAGACTACAATTTTTACATGGCTTCAATTTCAAAATCTGCAAGTATTCTAAAAGAAAAATAGAATTATTTTCAAATGGAAAATGTAAATATAATGATTCAAACATTGCTCACTCTGGTGTCTCAAAATAATCGTAATCCAACTCTTTTTGTGTTATCAATTCAAATTCTGATGCATCATTTAAATCTTTAAAATAAACATTGATGATAATAATAGATATTCTAAAAATAGAAATATATATATCACCTGATAAAGGAGGTACAACAGCTGTACTCAAATATTCAGTATTCAAATACGGTGGTAATTCATCTTCATCGTCATCATCATCATCATCGTCCGGTTCTAATAGTTGGGAATCAACCATTTGCAACCATTGTGCATTATGATGACGGAATTTCTCAATTTTGATACGATCAGCCCATGTTTTACTATGGGCAGCAATTATATTCAAACATGTATTACATAATTGTCTTATTGTTTTATTATTATCTTGAAGGAGATCGATTAAATAAGCTGGTGCTTCTATAAAAATATTAAACAATAATTTCAATTAATCTCATATAATCTCAATATAAGCAACAGATAACTTACCAGTATTTTCAACTAAATGGTTGATACGATTACCATGTGTTAAAACTGAAAAGAATACGTAAACAATTTGCAATACAATCTCATCATCTTCTTGATGTGTTTTTAATAAATCAATTAATGCTGCCATAATATTCGATTCGCATAATAATTTTGCACAACCATCATCACCTGCTGCTGTACCTAATAATACAACAATTTGTAATACTAATTCAGGATCGGCATTATTACTACGTATTGTTGTTTCCACCCATTTAAACATATTGAAATGTTTAAAAATCTCCGCCCAATCTAATTCTGGTAAATTTAAATTATTCAATATACCAACACATTCAATAATAAAATCTATCTCTTTTGATTCAACAACAGCTCTAGCTATGTCACCCACGAATTCCTATAAAAAAAGAACAAATTTCAATAATTATTCATTAAATCAACAGCAGAATGAAATATTCACAATGAAATTGGGACGAATTAAGGTATGTTCTGATAGATTTCTCAACATTTTCATTAACATATTGTTTTGATAATTGAATGCACGCGTCATTAATGATTGTAACCGGTTCTTCCTCAACATTTGTTGTGCATTTATTTGATTGATGGCCAAATTTGTACATAAAGCTACCATGACTTCATCACCTTCATTGCCTATATTCAATAATAACATGTCTGTTATCTAAAAAAAAAGATTATCATTAACAATAATTGATATTAAGAGAGAATCGTCAATTATTTACTAAACCAACACATTCTGCAAATTGTCCTTTAACATCATCATCATAACTAAGATGATAAAGTAATTTTAAAACAACTTCCTGATGTCGGTCATCACTTAATAAACTGAAAAATTTATGTAACAATCCTAATTTAACCATTTTCATTCTTAATTTATTATCAAATGATAAATTAAACAATAATTTTAATGTTAAATGTACTAAATCTGGATTATTTGAATCTAATAATTTCGGTAATTTTTCAATAATATTTAAACTAGCCATTATATCTTTATTGCATTGCATTATTGATAATTTTTTAAAAAATGTAACTATTAATACTAATAATTCATCATTGTCACGTTCTAATGTTTTAATTAATAAACCAACAATATTCCGTTTTGTCATTTTCTCTTCAATACATTCATCTTCGGCAATATTTAATAATAAATAAAATGCTACACGTAATAAATGTTCTTGTTTTTTAACTAATGTACGAAAACGTTTCGTTTTCTCAACTGTACTTAATTTCTTATTATTATCATCAATACTATCAGTTGAATTTGTTAAATCATCATAAACACTACCTTCCATTTGCATTGATGTTATATTATTATGATTATTATTTGTTGTGATATTGCGTATATTTGCATCGTTAAAATTACCAGATTTCGGACGGACAGGTTCTGGTATACGGCTACGTGGTGGTATTTCTGACATACTAGCACTATTTGGACATTGTTTACGTACAATTGGTGTATCATTTGGTGCTTGTGAACCATCTAAATCGGCTTTCCATTTATCAAAACGTCGCAATTCATAATCGATAATCTCCATGCAGATTGAACCGACCTGCAAAAAAACGATTACGTAATTTCGTTCAAATATTTAAACAATCACCATAAATAGTAGTAGTATAGATAGAATCGATTATATAATAAAAAGAACCTTGAATCTTGATTATTACCTTACATTTAAGGATGACCTCATGGAAACGTGAATATACCGAAAAACAGAAGAAAGTAAATACTAAATGTGTACTAAGCACAATACTACGTTTCCAATCTTCTCTTAATACTCGTCCTAAAGCACTAATTACAATCTCTGTATTGATAAAATAGATTAATTATTGTAGATATTATCAAAAATTATAATAAAGACAAATACCATTTTTAGATAATGCTTCTAAATTCTCCGGATCTCTAGCTAATAACTGTATTAAATGTGCCCCTTTTATCTTCTCCGACATACCATCGTATAATAATTCAATATAATTTGGTAAATTATTATAATTCGGTTCATCTGTATTTATAGATTGTTGTTTATTATTAAAATTTGCAACATCTGTAATTTATATAAAAAAATATATATGTTTTATGGTACTATATCGTCATCAAATCTAATGGGAAAATTAAATAGTACAAGGTCGGGTGGGTGACTAATAATTTGCCATCGAGACAACTAGAGTTATATTTACTCGTTTTTTTTTTTGTTTTCACCTAATAAAATGAAAAAAAATATTAAATATGCAATATTTCCGGTTGAGTTGTGTGAATTAAAATGTAACAAAACAATAGTGATAATGTTGTAAAGTTTGTCGTTTAGAAAGCGAAAATAAATAGTTGTTGTTTAATTTTTTTAAATTAATTAGAAAATACAAAGCAATAACAATCAGATGATAATTGATAAGGCTGAAGTGTTTACGGCGATTTTTTTTCTAATACAAATATCTCTAACTGTACGTATGTATGTATGTATCTATGAAAGTATGTTATATTCTATAAATAAGACACCCCAAAAATATTGCAAATATATTTAAATACCTTTAACATTGCCATGGCTTAATTTTCTTTTTTGAGATAATAAATCGTTTGCTCGACTTCTGATACACGTGAATGATGAATTAAATCGCATTGATAAACAACTTCTTTAGCTAATGCCAAACAATCAGTGCGACTATTCAGCATTGGTAATTCGATGATTTTTTTTAAAACCTACAATAATTGTTAATTAATTATCTGTTCTAATTAGTTAATTGAAGTCTTTATACCTTCTTTTCGCCGTAAAGAACATTCTCTTTTGCACCAAGAATTTGTACATCGATTTCATAATTTAATATCAAAGCATTCATTGTCGGATGTACATCTAGCGTACCTGGTCTCCTCTCTCTATAATTCAATTATAATTGATCGTTAATTGAATGGGACACATTTAAATTACTTACGTCCGCATAAATTTCGCTTCATCCGGATCCATATTCGTCGTATAATCGAATTTATTAATTATATAAAATATACCACTAAATAGACACAATGATAACAATAGGAAATAGAGGAATATTAACATCAAATTAATTTTGTTAGTTTGTGCATTATTGTTTTTCTAATTGGGTTTTTTCTTTCAAATTAAAAATATTTCGATTTTTTCATCAGATTTTTGTTTAATTTCGTTTGACACTGACGTTGTTTTATTTTTTCCGTCTGTTTTTTAAAGAAATCCCGTCGATTTTATCAGCAACTGTATTGCCGGCCCCAATCAATACTTTGCTTCACAACACAATGACCAATCAAATTCGTGTGGTATTGTGGCGGTCGATTTTAGCGGTAAAATTTACGAAAATTTAAATTGAACACGCGCATGCCATTCGACAATTCGCTAGGTCCGCAATATTGCCCCGGAAACACTAATGATAACAACCACCAGGTAATTCAATGCGTGTTTAATCAATAGATAAGATATTTACAGTGATTTCAACTATAATCTTTTTTTACAAACAAAAACAACAGCATTACTAATAATACATCGATAAAGATTTGATGGAATGTAGACTTTATTGTGGTGGATTAGTTTCGGTAATATTCTCGTTTTTATAGCAATCCTGCTGAATTTCCTTCCTAATTTCACGATTCGATTGCAATAATTGTAATAATTGAGCGTGAATATCGTCGTTTTTTTGTTCAATATCATCCAATGCAGAATTTAATGCATCCAATTGTTTATTAATTTGATTAAATTCTATAAATAATTTTGAAATTTACATGAAAAAAACAGAAAATAAACATAACCTTACCTTCAGGATTTAAGGCCTCCTCCTCCGCCGCCCCCTGATCCACTTGATTCTCATCATCGGTTGGCATCTCTTGATCTGCACTGGGTTGTTGATTATTTTCAGGCACATTTAAAGACTCTAAATTGTAACTTTCACCCATTATTTACCAAGGGAAAAATTATTAATTGCACACTAATTAGAAACAATTTCGATTACAATGATTTGACATTGACAGATCACATGAGAACGGATTAGCTAACCAGTTATTACCTAACGTATTATTGGTTGCATAACAACATCAACGTTGCCGCACTTACTAATTATACCGTAGATTTAACACGAAAATTTTATTTGAAAAATAAACATTACATGATTACAAGTATTTTATTACATTTACTTATTGGACGATATTTAAATAAATGTAACTTTTGTACGAGTCTGATTAATTTGCCACACATTCAATTCTTCATATTCATCAATACAGGTATCAATTTGTTGTGGATTGTAGCCTTTATTGGCGCATTTTTCTAAAATCTCTGATATTTTCACAGTTTGTGAATCACCAGCTAATTCTCTAATAATAGCAAAGATTTTATCGTTGATATTTGGTGCCCTATAAATAAATAAAAAAAAATATTGTAATAATTTAAATAAATGTTGTTTTTTTGTTTTCGAAACCTTTGTCCTTTATCTTCAAATGTTTGATTTAATGAATCTTTACTCATTTCCATTAAACGTATAGCTTCATTAACATCATCTTTTTCAACAACATTTGATAATCGTAAACGTGCTAATGCTGTTGATAAACGTAAAATACCAAGTAGATTTCTAGCCGATGTGAATGTCATATCGCGTGCATTACGTGCCTCACGTCTCAATTCAACATAAGCATTAACAATATAATCAGTCAATTCATCTGGTACAAGTGGTTCTTTCAATTTACATAAAGCAACATATTTACGCATTACAGACATATCGAGCGCTTCAATTTGTGTTGGTGGTTGTTTACTATGTTGATGTACATAAGTGATATGTTTAGCTAATTTCAAATCATTGTCACGATTCGGCTTATCTTGTATTAACCATAAAAGATCGAAACGTGATAATAGTGCAGCTGGTAATTGGATATTTTGCTCAATTGTACGTTTTGGATTATAACGACCATATGCTGGATTGGCAGCTGCCAAAATTGAGACACGTGCATTCAAACATGTCATAATACCAGCCTAGAAAATCTCACAATTAATAACAAAGAAATTAATAATAATTCTTGTGATAAAAAAAATTACTTTAGCAATACTAATAGTTTGTTGTTCCATAACTTCATGGATTGCTGTACGATCTGAGTCTGCCATTTTATCAAATTCATCAATACAACAGACACCTTGATCAGCTAATACTAAAGCACCACCTTCTAACATCATTTCACCAGTTAATGGATCTTTCATTACGGCAGCTGTAAGACCAACACCAGACGAACCACGACCTGTTGTATATTGACTTCTAGGCGCTAAACGATCAATATAACTTAATAATTGTGATTTAGCAACACCAGGATCACCCATTAAACATATATTAATATTCCCACGAATTTTCATACCATCAGCACGACGGTCTACACCACCAACAAGTAATAAAAGTAATGCTTTCTTTACATCAAGATGACCGTATATTTCTGGTGCCAATGATACGGCTAATTTCGTATAGAAATCATCTTCGGTTAATGTGGCTAATTCCTGTGGTGTTAACGTTTTTGATAAATCCTCATCTTCTGCTGTTTTATTCAAAGAGATTATACGCTAAAATTTAAGTTCAATAAAAAAGAACTACTAATATTTTGCTTGTAGTTACATGCGCTTCCAGGTAAGTATCTGATAATAAACCGCCGGAAATCTGTTTAAATCCTGTACGAAGTAATGGTAGAAAGATACCAGTAACAGCAACATGATCACCAGGTAGAGCTTGACGTGTAACTTCACCCCGACAAAATATTGTTAAAGTACGTGGAATATGTCCAACTGGTACTTGATCACTCTACAATAAAACAATTATAAGAATGTGTTCACAAAGAAAATAATGATGTTTGATCAAAATCACCTGTTCTTGGATTTTGATTTCTTGAAATTTAATGAATTTAGAGCCGCGTGTTTGAAGATACAATCGTCCACCGGATTTATTAACACGACAATCCTCACTTGGACATACAATAACAGGCATGAAACTTAATCCAGTTACTGGTTGATAAGTTTCAGCACCACATTGATCACATGTATATGTTGCTACACACATCAATGGCTTGACTTCTGTACTTTTTGTAACAATACCACGTACAGTCACTAATTTGCCAATATGTTCAGCTTTAACTTGACGAACTGGTACAGTTTTATTTATTGTAAGATCTTTAAAATAAACCTCACTACAAAATACAATCGATCGAATTAATGATTCTATTAAGAAAATTGATGGGAACCTTACAATCTTTTCAATAATTCCGGTGGGAATTTGTTGCGTGCATCACGTTGCTCTGTTGGTTGTCTTAAACGTTGTTCCATCATTAGCCGATGCTGTATATAAACATCGAGTGCATCTTTTGCACCAACATCATGATGAACAAATGTTGGTAGTAAATCAGAAATTATATCTGATAATAAATTCGTATAACGTCTCGTATTATTTAAAATAGCATTTGATAGATTTTCATCAAAATCATGGACATCATCCAATTCGATCCATATCGCTACTTGTTCACGGTGTGCCAATTTTGTTAATTGATTAGAATATTTGAAATTTTTATTACCAGTATCATTTTCTATACAAAATTCTAATAAAAATGTACGAAAACTTTCTACAAACAATAACGCAATGAATGAATAAATTAAAACGAATTTATAAGAAATAAATACCTCGATCTTTTTCATAATCTCGGCGAGCCATATCTGCGCTGAAAAATCAACTGAAAACACTGAAAAAAACAAACAACAAAACACTTTAATATAGCGTCCCTAGAACTTTAACGGTTTTTGGCGCCAAAATAAAGATAGGTTAATTTCTAAGGGAAAGTGTTTACTGTTCGAGACTTTGTATTCGTTGTGTTGACCAACTTGAAACGGCGGCAAATTTAAATTGAGTAAATATATAAAAATGATCTTTAATTATTTGTATTTATTAAGAATAAATACAATGATTCGTAGTTTAGATTTAGCAGTTCTGTTTTCTACTTCACAAAAATTAATGATATCATTAAAATTAAACTAATATTATTACTTATTTAAATCTCCACTTAAATGGGAAATTATTTACAATATTCTTTTATTATAAAGAATGTGCAATAGAAAAAAAAACTAAGATTGTCTTATTATAAATAAACATCACTTATTTAAACAAATCATTGAATGAAAGAACGAACGAACGAACCAAAAAAAATTATAAAAAATAAAAATTATATGAGAAAACATGGAAACAATCGCACATCACTGCTATAGAACTGGTTTTAATGAAAATGATAATTTCGGTCTGGAATTGTTTTTGCCTAAAATTTTTCTCTGTTCTTCCTTAACACGTTTCTCATGTTCTTTGCGTAAACGTTGCCGTTCTTCATCCATTTTCCTTTGCTCTTCTACCATTGCTAAACGTTCTTCAGCCTAGAATCGTTTTGTATATTAAACATTTTCAATTGAATATCAATAAAAATTACCAATCTTCTTTGGGCTTCTTCAATTTTCCTTTGATTCTCTTCTAATATCTTTTCAACCATTTGCTGTTTTCTTTGTTCTTCTTCCTATTTAGAGAAGAAGACAAATCAAAAAACATTTATTAACATAATTGATGGAATTGCTACTGGCCGGCCCTACCCACAATTTAATACAACACAAACACACATTACTTTCGCCAATTTATGCTTTTTTTTGAAAGAAACAAAACAATTCACAATCTCACACAGAGAATTACAACAACAAACAACACCTTGTATTTCAATGATTTTCATAAAAATGATTGAAATACAATGATAGAACTTTCAAAAATTTATTGAGGAATAATAATAATCATTCATATTTGGGCATGGGCCAGTTAAAATGACAAAAAAAATAAAAATAAAATACAAATCCTGAAGTTTAAAAGTGTAAATTTTAGAAAAAAATGATTTGATAATACCTGTTCCAGGGTATTTTTGTAGTCCTGTGCCTCACTTAGTCCACCATTAAAACGGCCATTTATCTCCTTCATTATTTTTCACAGTGTTGACCCTTTAGTTTACATGCTATTGGCATATTAATTACAAAAACTTTTTTGTCGGGACAAATGTAGACACTCATCTATATAGTCTATCTATTTGGGTTTTTTTCTTTTTGTTTATATCGTTGTTTTGAGACAGGTGGATGGGTTTTTTTTGTTAAAGGAAATTTGTGTAGAAACTATGGTAAAATTGACACAGTATACGCCTGATTAAATTGGATATAATTTCGAATTTTTGCTATAAAAAATGTTTTATTCCCAATTTAAAGCATACTGTATACGATTATTATACAACAGTAGTTTTACACAATGAAAGGTTTATTTATATGTGTTATCAATAGGAAAACAAATAACAATAATAATGGGTGATTTGATATAAATATAATAAATATAGATATAATAAGACTAAAAAGTTTTAAAAGTTGGCCAACGGCCTAAACCTTATCCTTACCTCTCTTCGTTTCTCTTCTTCACGTTGTTTTTCACGTCGCCTCTCCAAATCTTCCATCATTTGTTTTTCCATAATACGTTTAGCCTCTTCAACACGTTTCGTTACTTCTTTTTCAATTTCATCTTTGCGTTTTTCCAATTCTTCTTCAACACGTTTTTTAACTAATTCCTCAATACGTTTAGCTGTTTCTTCTTCAATTAAACGTTGTTCAGCTTCACGTTGTCTACGTTGCCGTTCAATTTCAGCTAAACGTTCCACTTCATTCATTTTCCGTGAACGATTATGTTTTTTATGACTACGACTGCGACTAGTTCGTGTTAAATCTATTGATGTATCACTGCTTGATGTTGATGAAATTGAATGTGAACGTTTACTGTAAATAAACAATGAAAATATAATTCAATAACAATTGACAAAAAAAAAGCACCATACACAAAACATATTTACCGTGATGATGATTTTGTGTGTTTCTCTTTGGATTTTTCTAAATTTTTGTAGCTTTTACTATGGGATGTTGACCTTCTTTCAGAATGATCATCACGAGATTTACTACGTTTATGGTGTTTACTTTTATGATGTTTTTTCGGTGATTTACTACGTGATCGCGACCGACCCATTCTATGAATTTTTTTATTATATTAAAAACAATAAAATAAAACAATAACAAACACGTCTTTTCTTTTGCCTGTAAGAAAATTTTGTCTAACACTGACAGTTCAACACAAAAATTGACATTTCAAACACAGCGACATCTATCAATTTGTGTAGCAGCATTGCCAAACTGATTATTTTATCATCGATTAGGCTACAAGATAACATGTTTGCACTAAAAAAAAACCTTTTCAGCGATGCATGTTTTTAGTTAATAATATACGTACGATGACAAAGAATAGTTTCAATGGCTTTTCCTAACAGTTTTTGCAAAGAAAAAAGTCTGAAAAATGTTGAATAACTCTTCCAGAAGAGTTCCAAATAACTCAGTTTTTCAGACTTATTCACACTTTATCGACATTTTTCAGAGAAAACAAGACTTTTAAAAGTGTTATTCAGAGAAATATTTCCACCAAGGCTATTTCCAGACACAGACGCCCAAGGAAAATCCGCCTCTGTCCAGCAGATCTCTTTATGTTGTTGCATCACCGCACTGAAGTCCTTCTTAATCTCTTTTCCAGCATCATGATGGAGCTAGGACCACCACTTTAAAATTTAATTCATTTACCTATGTGCATATAGAACAAATCTAGTCGTTTCTCTTACGGCTTATCAATATTATGTGTGGTCCAACGATGTTATTAAATTCCATTCCAGACTAGTCTCCTTCTACTTCTAAGAATTTCCAAGCTTTCATTGTTTTTATCTAGCATTATTATTTATCTGAAATAATCATAATTGTGTATGTATATCTACTTACTTTTTCCAGGTATTAATAACAAATTTCAATCGAATCATCCTTCTGAGAGATGAGTACTCTAAAAAGCACCACAAACACAATGAACCAATACTGCAATAAACAAATGTACAACTTTTTAACGCATATTTTGACACCCATTTTTGAATCGTTTTATATACTGTTAGATCATTACTTTAAATCCGAAATAATGGAGCTCAGTATACATATGTTCTTAATCAATCACGAAAATAAATTAAAATTACAGTACAAGTCATATCTTTTAAAAAGTTTTGGATTTGTCGTAAACGATCGAGTGTAATAAAAATATTTGTCACAGTAGGTATGCTTCCATGGCCCTTAAAAAGTTCATCCGTGTGCTGTATCCATTGCAGCAGTGGCAATGGAAGACTTTCAGGCAGTCTGGAAAACTTTTGTCCAGTTAAAGGCCAGAAAAGAGACGTAAGAGATCGTAAAAATGAAAAGCTTTATGATCGATAATAGTATTAATGGCAAATGTGCATAAGTTTCCAAAACAAACCTTTAAGCTGATAGTTGTGGAATTAAGGAATTAAGGAATGTACATCATGTTTTTGCTTTTTTTTGTTAGTAGATGTGACTTGGACTTTTTGTAGGCAAATATAATCAACGGAAATCTATCAAGTAGGCTAAATTATATCCAAATCTGCTGTGCTAAAATTTTCAATTGTCCAATTTATTGACGAATTGTCAAACTTATTAATTGCTTTTAGCTGTAATAAAAAAAGTTTTTAGAAAAATGATGGAAAACTTGCCAAATATGGCAACAGGTAGGTCGCCAAATTTGTAGAAGGTCCTTTTGCATCCATCTACATACAAATCATGCCGTCAATCTTGGATTTTTCCAAAATTTCTACTTTGTAATCCAATGTGTTTCTTTTTTTGGAAATAACTTTCTCATATTTTGATGATTTTGATGATGAATAGAGCAATTAATGATCTTTTTCCGATTGTTACAGATTTTAATACAGAATTGTTGGCTGTTTCATTGGCGATTTTCATCGTAGTAGTTTGGTATTGTAAAAGTGATTTACACAAGATATTCAAACAAATACAGGAAGTGATTATAATGATGAATCATCAACAAATGAAACACCAATCAAAGAATACCACAGTTGGTTCAGTATTATATGAATTATATAAAAGAAATTCAATTGAACACAACCGAGGATTAAGAGAAATAACAAAAAAACGTATCCATACAAATGAAGAATTGACATATTTAAATTATGGTAAACGTATTCGTTTCAATCATAATAATGATAATGATTTATTATTATCGAATGGCAAACAACCATATGGTCCATTACCATTCCCATATGAAAACTGTCAAACATTAATAAAGAGACAGTATTCATTGGAGAATAATAAAAATTCAGGTAAATTGCAAAAAAATGTATTCAATACACTATTTTATTATTAATTTGTATTATTTTTAATAGAAATTGATGTGGGAATCTATGTGTCACCGAGAAAAACCTCATTAGTTGATGTAGAAATTCAAACAGAAATTTGTGGGAATCTTGACGAATTTGATGAACAAACAAATGAAAGCACATCACCATCAATACCATCATCACCATCATCATCATTATCATCAACAACAATAACAACAACAGCTATAGATAAATCATCAGAATATCTTAAAGTTTTCGATGATTCATCATTACAACGAAAACGTGAGAATCGTTTATCGGTTTTATTGGGTATCAAAACAAAACCAACACAACATGTAGAAATCAATCAAGAAGAAAATGTAATGTCAACATTATCAAATTGTAATTTAAACCCAATAACACCAAAACATATTAAAACAATCGAAGAACAACAGATAATTGAAAAAGCACCAAATCCGATTATCAATGATTATTTATTGATTACCCAAACAACAGCATCGATTACAACACCATTAATGTCATCTGTTGTACAATCAAATAATCAAACAAATATTAATCAACAAGAAACAATTCAATCATCACATGAAAATACTGATGTGGAAATGTACGAAAATTTAGAATTAAATAATCATCTTGATTGTGTAAATATTAGCAATATGGAAAATTTAAAAGATATTATTGAAAAAATGACAATTTTAAATATAAATGATGATGATTATCATCATGATGATATTCAAATGATGATCACTTCATCTAATGAAATTAATGATTTGAGAAGATTTCTAAATGATCACTGTAAGGGTTCTGACATTAACGGTGAATTTATTTATAAGGTATGTTATTATAAACTAGCTCTTGTAAATATTCATTTGATGAAAGATAATTATGATAAATCTACGAATCTCATTCTTTTATCGTTTGTGATTAATGTAGAAGGACGAGTTTGCTGAAAAACAAATGATTCAATCTTTATACAAAAATATTGATAATAGTGGTGATGTGGAAATGTACGAAAATTTAGAATTAAATAATATTAACAATCAAAATGATTGTGTAGAAATTGTGAAATTGAAAAGTACAAAAGATTCAACTGTACATTCTAATAAAGATGTATCAAATAATATTATTGAAAATATAGAGATTATAAATCTAGATACTGATGATGATGATGATGATGATGATGGCGATATTCAAATGGCAATCAACACATCATCTAGTGATATTGATGAGTTGAAAAGAATTGTTGAAGAATTTTATAAGAACTCTGGTGATCCAACTAATATAGAATTTATTTGTGAGGTATCCGTTGAAAAATAATTACCATATACGAATCTGATTCTTTATTGTTTTTGTTTACTAAAGGACGAAGGGGAGGAGGAGGAGGAGTCTGATGAAGAAGAAACAATTCATTGTTAATATGAAAACACAAAAGACTCTAATAAAGAATTATTAAATCTCATTGAAACTATAGGAAGTATAAAAATAGAACAAGATGATGATGATGATGATGGTGATGATTCATTTTGTGATGTTAACGATTTGAGAAGAGTTCTACAAGATTATGATAGGAACTCTGCTACAAATGCAGAACTCTTTTCTGAGGTATGTTTATAAACTATTTCTTGTAAATACCTACTCATTTGTTAAACAATAATTATCATCTGTTAACCTGTTTCTTTATTGTTTATGATTTATATAGAAGGACGGAGAAACAATTCAATGTTCATGTTCCAATGACAACACTGATAATAGAAATAATGTGAACATTTACGAAGATTTAAAATTAAATCTTTATAATGAAAAAGCTATAGAAAATACAAAAATAGAAGAAGAAGAAGAAGAAGATGATGATGACTATGCTGACGATTCAAACTTTCTAGACGAATGGTTTAAAGACTGTGATACTCGAAATAGACAATAGTGATTACATCTACTAAAAATATATACAATTACATCAAATTGAACAATTCATGATAATGATAATAATTGTGCGGTAATTATGGATGATTCACAGAAAAGCCTCTCTTTCTTTGAGATTAAACAACAACAACAAGAATATTAATTATTACTAATTATTAATTATTGGTGTACGATTACACTGTCAACTGTCTCCTGTTCAAGTTGGGTTGTAACAAGTAAAGCTTGATAATGTAAATACACTTGTAAAATCATAACATCTCAACTTCAATCTACGTTATAAAAACATTTCAAGTTACATCACTATTTCCAACGAGTGCGAGAAGGGCATAAGCTCGAAACAATTTTAGAACCATGTACATGTAACCACTTTCTCGAATTCTTGAAGTAGCATTCGTTATTTGTTTTCAAACAGAATTTTAACAAGTGTCCATACGTACCACGAGTTCTTGTTCAATTATTTTGTGTTCCACAAATTGTTTCTAATAGTTTGTGTCCTTCTTGAACTTGTTGGAAGCAGTGAAGTAACTTGACAAATTCTTGGCAAGTTCTTCACCAATTCATTCAACTTGAGATGTTAATATGTAAAATAACTTGACAAGTTATCAAAGTTGATACATGTCACTTGAAAGTGTGGATACATGATCGAGTTTTACTTGGTACAAGTTGTCATGTACAAGAAAAACTTTATAGTGTCAATCGTACATTTGCACAAGAACAAGTGGATACCATCAAATATTTGATAATGTGATCATATCCATGAATAAATTACCCACTTTTTTTATGGGATTATCATGGTGTGCATAGTTTTTTCTATTATTTTTGTGATATTTTTGCGATATTTATGCTTGATTTTTTATAATTATTTCTGTACAATTAATTTTGTTTAATACATTTTGATCATTTTATTTATTATATTTAATTTAATGTTGATTAACATCATCTAATTTCATTTTGCCAACGAAGCGTTCTTATGGTTTTCTTTATCTTTACTTTATAACGTTCCTAATTAAGCGTATGAACAAGTGGAAACTATTAAAGTCGAAAAATTGGAATATTTACAACACATGGTAAACAACCCCAAGAGGCATATGCTCCTCTACAACAATTACTGCAAGGCAAAGTGGTAGGCTGGAGGGGTCCAGAGCACAGACGTATTTCATGGTTGAAAAACCTCTGAAAATGCTTTGCAGTGACTACCACCGGTGTTTTCAGGACAGCAGTGCATAAGATAATGATGATATTAAAAGTACGATTGCCAACATTCTAAATTCTAAAAGAAGAAGAAGAAGAAGAAGAAGAAGAAGAAGAAGAAGAAGAAGAAGCTCAATCTCTCATAAGTGATGATAATTTTGTCACTCTTGTCAGTTTTACAGCGGATAAAAGATTATTTACCTTTGGTTGCCCTACAGTAACTTGATTTATTGATCATTCCTATATGTAATGAGATCAGTGGTGTGTATTTAAAGATCAGTGATTCAAACTAAATCAAAGAGGCTTGTGTAAAGCGTTGTTATGACTGCAGACAATTATAGGAAAACATATCAACAAACTGAAATTTTTACACGTTTTTAGAGTTTATAATTCGTTATCATAAATTATCACACTAAATTACACGTGATTTGACCATTCTCCTAGTTAAACGCAAAGCTGTAGTGTTATTATTCCTGATAAAAAAAGATTTTAAAATAAACGATGGAAAATTCTCAAAATTTATACTCCAGTGAGCGTTAAAAAAAAATTAATTCAACATATTTTGATGATGAATAGTTATTAATGCCCTTTTTTCGATTGTTGCAGATTATAGATATTCAAAAAAATAAAACGATTATGCTGACAAATTATCAACAAATCGAAGACTATACGAAATTGAAAGAGAAATCGAAGAATACCACAAATTTGTTCAGCATCACGTAAATTATATAAAAGATATTCAACTTAACGTACGCGTGCATTAAGAGAAATAACAAGAAACCGCATCCATACAAATGAAGAATTAAAATATTTAAATTATAGGAAACGTATTCATTGAAGAATAATAAAAATCCAGGTGAATTGCGGTGGGAAAAAGTATTTTGTACATTATTTTGTTATTAATTTGTATTATTTTTAATAGAAATTGAAGTGGAAATCTATGTGTCACCGAGAAAACCCACTTTAATTGATGTAGAAATTCAAACAGAAATTTTTGGAAATCTTGATGAAATTGATGAACAAACAAATGAAAGCACACCACCATCAATACAATCATCATCATCATCAACAACAACAACAGCAATAGATAAATTATTCTATCAGAATATCTTAAAATTTTCGATGATTCATCATTAAAACGAAAACGTGAGAATCGTTTAGCAGTTTTATTAGGTATCAAAACAAAACCAACAGATCATGTAAAAATCAATCAAGAAGAAAATGTAATAATGTCAATATTATCAAATTGTAATTTAAACTCAAAAACACCAAAGCATATTGAAACAATCGAAGAACAACAGATAATTGAGAAGGCACTAAAACCGGTTATTAATGATTATTTATTGATTACCCAAACAACAGCATCACTTACAACACCATTAATGTCATGTGTTGTACAATCTAATGAGTAGAAATAAGCATATCTCCCAAATAAATTCTCCATTAGAACTTGATCTTCTAGTAGAGCCGCTATATTAAACTTGTTAAATCATTAACATAACTAAATGAAGTGCATTTATTTATCATCATCATCGGCTAAATTAACATTCTGTTCATGAGTATTCGCTAAAATTTTATTAATACTCAATAAAAATTGTGAGAAATGCAACTTTCATATGATCTTTATTATTAATTGCATCACGAATTCTAACGATTTTATTAATGAATCCTTCAATATTTTTGAGACAACATCGGGTAATTCATCAAATTCCACAATAACAAACAAAAATATTAATTAGATAATAAAATAATTAGAAATTATATTTAAACATAAATAAATCAATAAATACAATTACCATGCATATATTCAACAGTGTCTTTTACACAATTATCATTTTCCACAAATAAATCATTCATTTACTTTGTAGCTTGAACAAATTTCTTTAAAGGAGAATTAATAGTTATTTGTTCAATTGTAAGTGGATCTACTCTCGCGTTAGCATTTGTCGAAAATACAATAGTTCCAATCGCAAATCAATCAAACATTGCGACTAATAATGAGTGAAAAAATCAACAAACCATCAGTTTTTTTGCGAGTTTTCAATCACAATGGAAATAATGCATCAATTAATATTGATAAAAACACTTAAAATAAGAATTAATGAAAATACAACACGAAATTCAAATTAAAGGAAGCGCTCTTTATAGTTTGTAATAGGAGTCGTATAATTGAATTTTGTGAATAATCATTAATGGAATTATCATGATCTTATCAAATGATGATCATTTCATTTAGTGAAAATCAATGATTTAACAAGATTTGTACAAGAATAATATATCGACTTTGATGTTGGCAGATCAAGTTCTAAAGGAGCATTTATATGAAAGATGTGCTTATAAACTATTTCCGGTAAATACTCATTTGTTAAACAATAATGACCATATGCTCATCTGATTCTTTATTGTTTGGCTTCAATGTATGTTGTGTATTTGTAATGCACAAAATCGTAGGAGTACCTCAATTATCTAATTGCTGTTCAGCAAGTAGCATTTGTAACATCAACTTCAAAATTTCACCCTGGTTATTGTATGAATTACTGTTGATAAAATAAAACAAAAAAGAATGTAAAAACAAACGTATCAAGTGATTCTAGTTCTAGTTCCCCCTCAGTGCTTTTATATCAATTAAAATATTTACAATTGTACTAATTATGTATTTATTATAAGAAAATTTACTCACTTTTTTCGCTATACAATTGATTTTATTTAATAAATTCAACGTGCCATCGATGTTTTGGTATTGGTAATTTCTCTTTAAATTGTTTCTAGTTTAGATGAATCGTTCTCTCAGCTTCCTTTTTTTCCATATTTTATTGAAGAGCTTCATTGGCAATTCAATTCCCTTTAATTGGTTCTTCTACTTTTGTAAATCAATTACTGGGTGCTGTAACATAAATTAATATAAAAACACATTTCATTATTAATAATTATGGTTCACATTAAGAGAAATGTTGTTTATTATTGCCGTTGCTTGTACAATTCGCTTCTAATTCTTTAAAATTACTAATTATTGATTAAATAACTTACATTTTTGATAATATGATGGATAAATCTGATTTCTTTTATAGATACATACCAAAAATTGTACTAATTTTGTATTTTATGCAAGAGTAGATCTTATATAATGATCAACAATTTAGTTCTTCATAGGGCTTCTGAATGCAAATCGCTTAAAAACAAAATATTACATTTCACATATGCATATTAATACTATCTACATTCAATAAATTACGGCTATCAACTAACGTTCGCAATTATTTTCAATGGAATTTATTTGAAATCAAACAATAATACAAAAATATAAATTAATAAATAAATATATATAAAAATATGCATAGCAGTTTCTGTTAAAAATTTAACATTGACGTTAGAGTATCTACAATGAAAATAATGATTAGATGAATAGAACTGAAATAGATCCTAATGTTGTTGGCTCTTTCGATTCTGATCAATTTCTTCAAAGATTTCAATTATCACCTTTAATGTAAGTATCGTCAAATAATTGAAATTTATTTTCTAGATCATTCACTGTACTGCTTAAAACCTCTCCGCTCTATCACCTGTATTATGTAATGTTGTTGTTGCATTTACAAATTCTATTAATTGTTGTATATTCATATCAGCAATCATATTAAATAATCCAATAAATATAGCTTGAAATTCTTGTTCTATCTGTTGGTGACATTCTGATGCAATTAAATCAACAATTGCTTTTAATTTATTCGATAGATGATTAATGTATTGTTGTTTAAATGATTTCTCTATTGCTTTATTTGTCCATTTTGAACGTTCATACAAATATAAACGTCCATATAATAGTACACCACCAATTATAATTGTTGGAGTCCAACCAACTTGTTTCACTAATAAACCAGCTAGTACCATTGATGCACCACACATTAATGTTAAACGTGATATTTACATCATATCAATATTGATTCGTGACGATTCATTGACAACAGTTGACGTTAAAGACATAATGGACGCATGTAGACGTTCACGTTGATTTTTTAATGTTAGACAACTTGCACCACTACCACCAAAACGATGTATTAATGCTGTTGGACTCCATGAAAATCGAAATTCTAAATTTTCATGAAAATCATCACACAATTTATGACAATTTAATCCATCAAGGATATTAAATAGTTTCTGTTTTTGTAATATATTTGATATGGTTTTATAATTCTTTGGTAATAATGATTCGATTTTTCTAGTCATTTCATGTAGATTCCATTCAATCTCATTAATTGCAGTTGACAAACGTGCATGTAAATTTGAATTCAAAATTTTACCAACATACGAATGTAATTCACTTTTATAAATAATTAAAGCCAATGGTTCTCGTTGGAAAGGTATATAGAATTCATTAATAAGATTACTCAAACGATGTATTTCTTCATTTAAGGCATATGATACACGTTGTTCAATATCTTTAACCATTTGAGAGATTTTCTGTGGCACATCTTGTCGTGTATTAAATAACTGCTGTTGAGCATTACTGATTTTATCTATAACATCTCTCCTCTGACTTAATTTCTCTTCTTCTAATATTAGCACGCTCAAATAAATATTGTGTAATGTATCTAGTAACTCGCTACAATTAAGTATTGAACAATTATTATTATTATTAATGAATAATAAGTAACTATTACTTTACTATTGTTATGCCTTGTTGTGAATGTTGATTAGATTTCTTATTTATAGCAGATTTTGATATGCATTCTTGAAAATTTTGTTTGAAATCTTGAAATTGAAAATATCTAATTTGAAAACGTTTATCTAATGGTAGTTTTGATGTTTGTCCAAATTGTTCAGCTAAACGTATTTGGGACATTTCGTTTGATGGAATGAAATAAATTCGTTCATTGGCCTGATTTGCTGTACAAACTTTTATTTCATTAACAGGATAATCGATTTCTATGTTTTGATGTTGTCGTCGTCGACGCTACAAATTCATTATTTATTTATTCATATAATTATTTTTCAATTAATTAATAATATATAAAAGTGTTCTCCGTCTATTTGTTAATTACCTTCTCTAGGAATCGGGGTTTAGTTACTGAGACATCCCATCGATTATATAAGATCAAAATTTTGGCCTCCGAAAGTCTGGACGATATTTTATAAAAGAAATCGGTCTCCTAAGAAGAATACAAACGAATTTTAGCTACAAATGTTCTTTTATATAATAAAACAATTTTTCAAATTTACCATATTCAATAATCCTGTAGTAGCGTCTGCTACTAAAACAAAATCATCAACTTCCAAACAATGTTTTTCAGTCCATTTCTCTAAATATTTGTTAACACCAATACCAAATAAATCAATAAAAACAACATCATCTTTAATAAACGACATCGATCGTTTGGCCAAAATACACGAACTAATTGTTTGTTTTTTAATGTTGCTTTACGTAATGCATTTGTAAATTCACCAACAGAATCAAAAGTACAACGTGCATTTGTTCCATCTAAAACGTAATATGATTTATCGGATGGTGATCCTGGCGCCTTAGAAATACTTAAAATTAATCTATTTTTTTTAATTTAATATAAAAAATATACTTGGAAAAAACAATTGATTGGTTTTTCTGTCAATAAAATGTCATCGCGTAACATTGCGTTAATTAAGGAACTTTTTCCACACGATTTAAGTCCAAAATTACAACATTCATATGATTTTTATTAATTGCATCACGTATTCTAATGATTTTATTAATGAATCCTTCAATATGTTTCATTTCATTATAATTGACAATATCGGGTAATCCATCAAATTCTACAATAACAAATAAAAATATTAATTAGATAATAAAATAATTAGAAATTATCTTTAAAAATAAATAAATCAATAATAACAATTACCATGCATATATTCAACAGTGTCTTTTACACAATTATCATTTTCCACAAATAAATCACTCATTTACTTTTTAGCTTGAACAAATTTCTTTAAAGGAGAATTAATAGTTATTTGTTCAATTGTAAGTGGATCAACTATAGTGTTAGCATTTGATGAGTTATTTTCTATACCACTATAAAATATGCTTGATATAATGCGTTTTCTTCTTTGCAAAATCCATTTGCTATTTGTTCAACAGATTTAACAGCACAACGTTTATTTGTCGTTTCCAATACTAAATATGGATCATCGGCTGGTGATTCTGCCATCATAAAAACCATATAAAATAATCTGGTTTTTTGACGAACAAAACAGATCATCTGCGGATTTTTCTATTTTATTCACATGACTATGTAATTTGACAGGAACAACTTTAAAGATGTTAAAACAATCTTACATAAGCCAAACGTACCTCACGAAATTACATGAACATAGAAAACAACAAGACAAGGGGACAGTTTAAGTTCTTTACTGTTCTAGATGATAAGATAGATAAAATAATTGAAGAGATGAAAGAAGCAAACCAATTAGAAAACGCCTTTCAGTGTCAAAGGAACCTATCAGATGCAAATTGAAAGTAAATGGAAGAATTATAGAACAGATTGTTGACAACCACCTGTGACGAAGTTACATTATAAACCAACAGAATTAGCTGCAGTAATATCAATATTAACCTACAGTATGGAAACACAAGTGGACATTAGAACGAAACAATTGTTGAGAACAAACGAAATGAAAATACTACGACCCATCTCCGGTAAGATAATCATGGACATGATCAACACAATAAGAGAGCAATGTTTAGGAAGATGTCGTTAGATAGGGAAGAGAAAGAAGTAGAAAGTGCCAGGCACATATCCAACATATGCAAAATCAGGAACATCTAGATCAATAGGACGATTTCCTAAGACGTGGAAAGACATCATTGCCACAAGAGAGTATAAAATAGAATAGACTAAAGGTCTACAAAGAAGAGATAAATATATTTGTGTAATGTAGTTAAATAAAATTATTATATGTTAGATGAATTTCAGAATTTATTGATAAAAGGTATGATTCAACAACTCACCGGAATCATTATTGTCTCAATATTGTGGACAACGAAAGCTCGCTCATGTTTTTTTTAAAAAGATAATAAAAAACAACATAACCTCAAATAACATGATTTATAAGCATTCCAATAACCACTAGACACTATAGTATGTAGTGAAACTTGCTATGTTGCCAGTATCACCAATTTTACGTCTCTTTCCCTGTTTTGTCGATTACCCATATACGGTTTTATCTATCAATTTTTGATGTTGATTATTTCTATTGAAATCACCTTAATTCAATGCTGCAGTTGAGATTGCAGTTTTGATTACAGCTTTAGAAATGTATAGATTGTTTATATAATTATTACAATTGTAGTTGTAATGACAATATGGCAATGTTAATTGACTGCACGCTATGGTTTGCTTGCGCGCGCTTCTAACTATTTTGTTGAAATAGTCACGTCTATCCCGGAAATCTAACCTAATTTTCTGTGATTTGTTTATTAATAATTATCGAATGATTCCGTATTTATTATTAATTAAAATTTGATATTTCTATGGATTTGGTGTGTTTAAACACAATCGATTGCCAACAAGGAGCTGTGCGAGCGGTTCGTTTTAATGGTAATTTATTAAATTCGTTTGTTTGTTTTTTTGTAAGTCTTCACATTAATTTGCCTAATCTCTAGTTGATGGTTCCTATTGTATGACATGTGGTTCAGATAAAAAATTGAAATTATGGAATCCCTATCGTGGTTTATTATTGAAAACTTATGGCGGTCATGGTAATGAAGTATTGGATGCTTGTAGTTCATGTGATAGTAGTCAAATTGTTTCATGTTCATCTGATAAATCAATAATATTATGGGATGTATCAACTGGCCAACCATTAAGACGTTTACGTAGCCATGCAGCTAGTGTGACATGTGTTAAATATAATGAAGAATCAACAATTGTTGTATCTGGTAGTTTAGATAATTGTGTAATGTGTTGGGATATCAAATCACGTAATCAACAACCTATACAAATATTACGTGATGCTAAAGACTGTATAATATCATTACAAATTAGTGATCATGAAATATTAACAGGTAGTGTTGATTGTTCAATTAGACGTTATGATTTAAGAAATGGACAATGTTATGCAGATTTTGTTGGTGGTAAATCAACAAATAATCACTTTGATATATGATTTGATTATATTTCAATTTCAGCTGCAATTACTTCAGTTGGTTTCTCACATGATGGTCAATGTATTTTAATCGGATCAGCGGACAATACAATACGATTGCTCGACAAAAACAGTGGAGAATTATTAGCAGAGTTCGTTGAAAATTTTTAAATATAAACAAATAATTACATTAAAAAAATTCTATAGATATTTGGGACATCGTACTGATGATATGACAATAGAAAGTGCCATTATAACAAGCGACAGTCATATTTTATCTGGTTCAGTCACTGGTGATTTATGGTGTTGGGATTTGATTAGTGGGAATGTTGTAAAAAAATACCAACATACACCTGGTAAGGTATTAAATTCGTTAAGTATGCATCCAATTGATGATAAAGTCTTGACGGCATCGGTTTGTACGATCAAAGTATGGGATAAATGTGATGAAATAAAAAAACAAGAGACTTGAAAACTAACAAAATTATCTTTTTACTAGAAAAAAAACATTGATTTATAACAATTGTAACGTTTTATTAAACATAAGGACAACAAAAAGAGAAGAAAAATAAAACAATGTTAGTATAATAATCACAGAACAATCGTAAATAATTGTTTTATTTACTCAACACGAATTGGAACGGTCATGTTGAATTTACAATACGAAATTTTTACTGTTTGCAAGTCGTGTTAATGCTTCAGCTGCATCTAATTCTTCACGTCCATGGATTTGATAGATTTCGTTTGTTTTCCTTTTCTTTTTTTGACATTTTGGTAAACTCCAATATAAGTAATTATTTTCATTTGGTCGGAAATTCGTCGCACTTTCCAACCATTTCGATATCATTGATGGTTTCGTTGTTGTTGTTGTTTTATCATCTAGATTTTCATTAGGTTGCCGACAATCTCTCAAATATTTCTCCATTATATGATTTTTATATTTATTCGTTGTTTGTGTAAATGGTGATTCAATGTCTGTATCAGTTGTTGAACTAACGAAATAACATTGATGTTTATTGTTATTTTCCGTATAACAATGTTCGATTGGTGTTTCAAATAAATTATTGTCAGGTAGTTCTTCCCAAATACTATCATCTGAACATATGCTGAAATGTTCAACATTACCTTGTACTTGACTATTGTAGGATTTAATCAAATCACCCCATGTTTTACGTTGTGGTTCTTTGCCGGCATTTTTCAATTTTCGTCGCCAATTCGCAAACCAATTACAAACTTGTATATAAGTCAAACCAGTTTGTACAGCTAATATCTTTTTTCATCACGATTCGGATATGGATTTTCACGCCGTCTAACTAGCCAATCTTTAAGGAAACGCTTGATTTCCGGTGTAAACAGACGTTTCGGTGGACGTTTATCATCACCATAAACACGCCTTTAACAACACACAAAAACAAATTTGTTCTAAATTGATTTATTTTAAAACAACAATTTTTGTTTAAAGTTAGTGTTTTTTTTTGGTAATTATTCAAACAAATAGTGTTAATTTTTTTGTAAGAAAATCACTCTGTATCGCATAATCTCTGACCTGGTGTATCTCTTGTTACGTATTGGTCTTCTAGGCCTGTCTCGGCCACCCTCTGCACATCTTGTGTCCATTGATTTTTTTGTTATTATAATTTTTTTGATTTTATTTTGGCTAATCGAAAATAAACAACAATGTCATTTTATACGTTCAAAATTCTTATAAATATAAAAATAGAATATTGGATAACACTCAAAAACAAGATGGTTGCGTTTTGATGTTTTAAAAAACATGTTATTTTAACAATGCTTGTAATTGGATTCTTTCATAGATATATTCAAATAGTTTCTTATAAATTCATATTTATTATCATCAGTAAATGATTAACAATCTTATTTTGAGTGATTTACCATATGATAAAATCGTTGTGTTGTTGTTTTTTTATTATTATTAAAACAAGTAAATAAAATGATTCATTCGAGTGAAAACACATGACTAATTAAACAAGATTCATTCAAATTTTCTTTATTATAATTTTGCATTTGTTAATGGTGAATGAAAGGCAATTGTATAACTTACTTTTAGTAATTGTTTAAACGGCATTCGTCAATTATTATTGTTATTTTTTTATCACTAATAAGTAAACAGTTTAAAGTTTTATCTGAAACTGAGCCTATTTAGCTAAACACGGTCTGGGGACATCTATGCTGTTTTATTTTGAGATCTTTCAGTCTCCCGCATTGGATGTTTTTTTATATTCCAATAACATTCACACCTCATCCGAAACAAGTCATAATTAAATTAAATCAAACAAACAATTAGGAGATTTCAATAAAATAAAACAGTTACTGTCAATTGCCATATTTAAAAAAAAAGTTGCCCTTTCAGGATAACTGCTAGCTTTTCAGGCTAGTATTTCAAGTGCCTGTGGAAGACTAAAATTTTGATTTTTGCGCTAATTATTATTAGCTGGCAAATGTATTCCACTTACTGGATTATTGTTCCAGTTGTATCTGTTTTTGCAGTGGCGGATTCAGGCGTAGGCACAAAGGGTGCAAGCATTGTAAGAACGTTGTAATCTTGAAGAGGAGCACATAGTCGGAACGTTGATAGTATGAATAATGTAGGCTCCTCTTTTTGGTTCGTCTATTTAATTCCTCGAACTCGGCTCCGTTAAAAATTTCAAAATAAAAAAACCGATAGGCACTGACTAAGTGGTTTAAGAGCAACACATAACATCGAGCCGACGCTGCGTTTTCGATACAGGCAGCATTGTTTTGCTTCCAAGCTTCCTCGCCTCCCACTCACCAGGACAATTTTCTGTGGACTCAGGACGATCAAGGGCGCCGAAGGAAAATACCCAGTTCTCCACTTCGTCGAATATGTTTTAAAGCTTATTGGAGAGGGCGAAAATTTTGCATCCCTTTGGGACATCGCTAGGTCCAACAGTGTTGATAGATATTTTTGTTCATAAATCTTGATATATGTTAAATGATTAACCCTTATACTGCCCTGATAATAGTCCCGACACTGGTCTCCTTTACTTGCGCAGGTCGCCTTTTGTTCTCTCTTTCTGTATAACGCGCCAAGCGCAATTCCACAATATTTTATATTGTAGAGGAAAATAGGCACGCAAAAATTGTTTCTCATGTGTTCTACTACATGCATACAGTATTCCACCGGTAAGCGTCTGAATAAATAGACGGTGTTTAACGTGTTAGAACGCCACGTGCTTGTGTTACTATGTCGAATTACAAATGGAAAATGGATAAATAAGCGTTTGAAAGAAATGAATGTGAATGAGGTGTGTATTAACGGTGATACAATGGTCGTTAATACAGAAAATACAATAAAACTTAAAAGAAAAATCACATTAATTAATGGTGTTGCATTAATTATTGGTACAATTATTGGTAGTGGTATATTTGTATCACCAACTGGTGTTTATCAAAGTACAAAATCGGTTGGTATTTCAATAATTGTATGGTGTTTATCTGGTATATTTTCAACACTTGGTGCATTATGTTATGCTGAATTAGGCACATCAATAACACGTTCTGGTGGTGATTATGCTTATATTTATGTTGCATTTGGACCATTAGCGGCATTTCTACGTTTATGGATTGCTATATTAATTATACGTCCAACAACACAAACAATTGTTGCATTAACATTTGCACAATATGCAGCGAAACCATTCTTCCATGATTGCGAACCACCAGATAATGCGATCAGATTATTAGCAGCCGTCTGTTTATGTAAGTAATAAATATATAATAAACATTATAAACAATAACAACAATAATAATAATTATTATTATTTGAATTAATCAAAACAAAAGGGACGATTACGGGGTGGATAGCGAAATTAAATTTTTGAATTTTAAACAAGAGCCATCTGGTGGACTGCTTTAAATAATCTAATCCGGATTTTTCAAAAAATAAGCGTGTTCTACAATTGTTTTTTGTTTTTGCTAAATTTCTAAATACACGTACGTTAAACAGGTGAAATTTTGATTGGAAAACAGTATGATGCAATAATTGCGACCGGTGTATAATCTGGAAATTTCACCATAATTACCACAACTATGCCATATAACCACAATGGAGCGTCGATTATCCGAACGGCAATCATATTACGGAACGTCAATTATTCATAGCACTTGATTAACCGTATCACTCTGAACACAATTAATTCGGTTAATCGGCGCTCTATATCCGAATACCGATGTTTATTTTAATCGTAATTGGAGAGGCGACCTAAAATAGAGAGGTCGAGAAAATTGCTCTTTAAGAAAAATGCAATAATTGCCTCTTGTTATATCTAACGAACCACATTGCGCTTATTTTCACACACCAAAATTGACGGAAACTGTTACTCTTTGTTGTCATTATTTCGTTCAACTCTCCACCTTTATCATCATCAAAATCAATCAAAGATCACTATAAACGTTGGGATCTAATTGAGCAAATACTAGTTGGATTATAATGGAAATGACGAGAAAGGTCAATAATTTTACGAATAGATTTGCCAACCTTGAATTATTTATACAAGTAATTTAAAAATCTTCCAAAATGATTCATCCTACTCATCTTTTTATAAATCAAATTAAATAAAACAATAACACCATATCTTATATGTCTGTCTAGATTTTGATTAATTAATAACATGGTAATTGTTGTTATTTAACGAAGCAAATTGATGAAACAATAGAAATTGTAATGATAATAGAAACTTATTGTTTCCTCTATGCAGGTCTTTTGACTACAATTAATTGCTTGAGCGTCAGATGGGCTATGAGAATACAAAGTATCTTTACAGCAGCAAAATTATTTGCACTCATTGTAATTATTTTAACCGGACTTTATTATCTAATTAAAGGTAAGACTATTTACTGTATAGCAAATGTAACACCAAGTGGTTGATGCAATTCCGTTTCTCGTCGATTTGTAGGAAATACGAACAACTTCGATAATGCATTCAATGGAGATTTCAGTGTTTCATCATTGTCCTTAGGTTTCTATTCCGGATTGTTTGCCTTCGGCGGTTGGAATTATTTAAATTTCGTTACAGAAGAACTACAAGATCCATACAGGTAATTTCGAAATTATCATAAACTGAAATTATATCAACGTCAATTCTGAATTGATTAAGATAAATTCTTGTTTTAACTCAATTAATTTGATTGAATGCGTCTCGTCATTAGATTGTACATGATTTAAGCATTTATTCAACTAGAATTGAATCAAACTAAAATAAATAACATTTCCAATTTCGTTGATGGAAATGCGTGCTCTTCAAATGGATGAAGGGATCGTTGAATTAAAGATTGAACTGTAAATGAAAGATGTTCGCAGAACGTGATTCTCGACGAATTGTGTTACTTTAACATGGATTTTTCTGAGATTTTCCGTTCAAGCGACATGATTTTCTTTATTAATGATCAATAAATAATCCATTAGTGTTTATATCAGACAGTATCATAAAATAATATTGTTTTTCTATTAAATTCCGATAGGAATCTTCCACGGGCTATTTGGATTGCGTTACCAATGGTGACTGGTGTTTATGTATTAGCGAATGTTGCATATTTTGCCGTATTAACAGATGATGAAATGATGAGTACAGCGGCTGTTGCTGTATCATTTGGTATAAAAATGTTTGGTCATTTACATTGGTTAGTACCGATATTTGTTGCATTATCAACATTTGGTGGTGTTAATGGTATATTATTCACATCATCAAGATTATTTTTAACTGGATCTCAACAAGGCCATTTACCTAATTTATTCTCATTTATACATGTCCGGCGATTGACACCGATCCCTTCACTTATATTTACAGTAATTACATTTATTATTATTGCAAATAATTTTGTTACAAAACGACTAATTTCAGTGTATCACGTCTTTGGCTATGTTATTAGTAAGTGATGTATTTATTTTAATCAATTATTATGGACAAATATTATGGTTATCAGTAGCTGCTAGTATTGGTGGTATGTTATGGTTGCGTTATAAAGATCCACATATGCCAAGACCAATTAAAGTTCATTTAGCAATTCCATTGATTTTCTTAGTTTGTTGTGTATTTTTAGTATTATTTCCAATACCGGAACAACCATGGAATACAGTAATTGGAGCCGCAATCACATTATCAGGTAATAGAACAAAAACAAAATTGTTGAAAAATTTAATAATTGCCTGTTTGAAAGGTGTTCCCGTTTATTATTTATGTGTGAAAACCAAAGAGAAACCGAAAAAGTTTAATAATTATATTGGAAAACTAACGGAATTTCTACAATGTGTGATGGAAGTCACATCAACTGATACCAAACAAACATTATCACAATCTTAATTTATTTATTTTATTCTATTGTTTTGTTTTTGTGATTCTCATGAAATACACTTTTTTATGTAATGTTCAAATAACAAATAATAAATGTGTCAGCAAGTGATTTTTTATGTGGATTTTTTGCCATATTACGTCGATAATTTTAGAAGAATTATTGTTGATACAGTTGCTACAGCGATGTTTATCTACAATTCAATACACATGTATTCTGAAAAGGAAAGAAATCCGGAATTTAATCAATACCGGAAAATATCGAATGGGTGCGTTAGGCAACACAAAATACTTGAAGCCATTCCAATTGAATTTCAAAAAAAAACTATCGACGCTTATATTTACTTGTTTTTTCGATTAAATTCAATCAATTTATTATTCTCCAATCACTTAAAAAAAAACGCCTTAAAATGATTATGAGAAGAAAATAAATAATGTCAAAGATTTTCTTATTCCTTTCATGGAAATTTCAATGCTAGGTCAACTCATTGTTGCAACAATACATCTGTCTCTATCTTCACCTGTTAAACAATTAATCATACAATCGTAAGGTAAACAATGCAATGCCAAGTCTAACATGTGGAGGTGTTGTCTTACATCGAAGCGGGGATATTAACAGTAATACCTGTAATACCATGAATCAATGTGAGAGTTCTGTCCGCTCGTATCGCATACCAGTTTTACAATTCGCTTCGACCAACTGGACTTGAAAGTTGTAAATAAAATGAATTAACGAAATATTGAGATATTCAAATCAAATTCACAATTATACACAAGTGAATAAAGATACGCAATGTTAAAGTTTGTGCTTCTCTTAATTGGATTTAGTAGCATCAATTGCCAAGGGTAAGTATTCATTAATAGAGTCATTAGGAAAAAAAACGAATTCGCTAAATATTTCGATGATCTCATAAAACAAACGACATTTCCATCGGAGAAATAATTCATAACATAGGAAGATTTAAAAAAAAAGGTAGAACTTCAAGGTTTTCATTACCATTCACTGTGCTTTGATTTGAATTAATTAATTAACTTTGTGTTGGTAATAAATTAATTGTTCGAATTTCTAAATGAAGCTTTTTGATTGTTTAGAGAGAGGACAACACTAGAATAGTTTCACTTTCTTGCCTTATTAGTAGTCGTTTTATTGTTGAATTGAAATCAAGAAATAAAAATTTCGAGATCTGAGAATCGTTCTAAAGTGGCTTACCCACGTTTATTTCGATCGTCAACCGAAACAACAACAACAATGTTACGAAAAAGAAATCGATCTTCAACAATTCTAATTATGGTTGACAAAACATTCTTTTTTCCCAAAGTAAATCTCATATAGTTTCACTTATAAATCAGGAAATGCGCGCGTTTAGAATCGAATTTCTCAACTTCTGGTTACAATTTATTTGAACGGAACGACCCGATTACGTGGGCGTCAATTATTTTGTTATTAATTAATTCGCTTTTATTCACCTGTTCATCCTACATATGCCCATATTATTATGAATTTTGTAGCTTCTACAAGGCTATAGGTCCACGTACAATCCGTCCAAATAGTGAATTCCATATTGCTGTTACCACACAATCAACATCAGAACCAACGACAGTTTCAGCGACTGTTCAAGGTACAATACGAAATGGTTCAACTTATTCCACTGAAGATCGTGTGATTATCCAACCATTTACAACAAGGATATGCCGTTTAAATATTGGTGATGTACAAGATGGTGATTATAAATTAATTCTATCTGGTCGTGGTGGAATCGATTTTACCACTGATTATCCACTTGAATACATTAAAAAGAGTTATACAGTTTTCATACAAACTGATCGTGGTGTTTATCGACCAGACACGAAAATTATGTTTAGAACAATTATATTGAATTCACAATTGAAACCAGCCGCTGAAGTACGAGATGAACCACTCAATATTTTCGTTACGGTAATCTCCGCTTGAATATCCAAAAAGAAAAATTATACTAAACCGATATTTCTAAATAGGATGGTAAAGGCAACAGGATAAAAGAATGGCGAAAAGTAACAGCAAATCGTGGTGTATTTACTGGTGAAATCAAACTCAGCAATCAACCAGTTTTAGGTAATTGGAATATTTCTGTAACAATCCATGGACAAACATTTAATAAAACAATCCAAGTCGCTGATTATATACTACCGAAATTCTTAATTGAAATTCAAACACCGAAACATCTAACATTTAACGACAATATCATAATAGCAAATATACAATCACGATATTCGTATGGAAAAAAGTGATTGGTGAAGCAACAATTACAGTGTATCCAACAATATTCTCCGGTGTTATACAACCGATTTTCCAAAATCCCACACGTAAAGTTGTACAAATTAATGGTACAACAACTGTACAATTTGATATTGCTAATGAATTGAAATTGAGCGATGAATATGAACGAATTGTTGTTGTTGATGTTACAATTGAAGAAGCATTAACTGGCCGCCATCAGAACAATTCAATTGAAATCCATTTACATAAATACGATTATCGAATTGATTTAATTAAAACAGCTGATTATTTCAAGCCTGGTTTGAAATATACGGCTTATGTAATTATAGATTTCTAAAAATTATTGTTTTTTTAATTACTAAAGCATTAAAAAAAATTTAGGTGAAAGTGTCGAATCATGATGGAAGTCCATTGAAATCTGACCAGAATGAGATAGAAATCCGCCATGGTTATTCAAGAGAAGATGATATTTACGCCGTTGAAAAATACAAATTAGATAAAAACGGTGTTGTAAAACTTGAATATTACACACCGAAAGATCTACTAAATACAACAGCATTACGTATAGAGGCGCGTTATTTGGATTTAAAAGAACGTATCTCCCCAATACCGGCTGCTGTATCATTCAGCAACACATTCTTACAAATCTCTTTAGAAACAGAACGTCCAATTGTTAATTTAGATGTTGAGATTATTGTTAATTGTACTGAACCATTAACGTACATTGATTATGTTCTAATGGGTCGGGGTGATGTTTTAATTGCAAATACTTTTCAAATTAATAATCAAAAAGAGCATCGTTTCCATTTCACTGCAACACATGCAATGGTACCCGTGGCTCATTTAATTGTGTCTTACGTACGACCAGATGGTGAATTGATCGGTGATGCTCTCGATATCGAGATAGATGGACTTCTTCAAAATTTCGTAATTACTCCATAAATCTAAACAAAAAAAAAGGGAAGTATGTAAATAATTTTTATAATTACAGATGGATATTCAAGTGAATCCTGTTGAAACTGAACCGAATTTCGATGTCGATTTAACAATACGTGCCCAACCGAATTCGTATATTGGTCTATTAGCTGTCGATCAAAACACGTTAAATTTACGATCGAATTTCGATTTAACACACAAACAAATTAGTGATGAATTGAAACGTTACGATATCGCTCCTGAATCACCTTACACACCAATTATGAAGGATTCGAAATATCATTTCTTTTGGAAACCGGGTGCTAGCAATCCGCACAGTGCCATTCATGTTTGTTATTTAAATTCTTAATGATTGTCGATTATTATCGTTGAATTTTTATAGGATTCCGGTGCTGATCTCTTAACGAATGCTCATGTTAACCGTTACAAACCCACATGTAATTATTGCAAAATTCATCAAAAAAAAATAATTAATGAAATTTGATTGTAGTGGAAGACGTTTATTTACGTCCGATTTTCTATGGAACAAGTACGGTAAAACCAGACCATGGTTTTGGTTTACCATTAAATACAGTTACAAGACCACCATTAGCTGGTCCATATGCGTTTAGTCGCATACCAAGACCAGTATGGAATAAACCGAAAGTTTATTTAAAAGAAGATTTAGCCGATACGTGGTTGTTTTATAATTTCTCATCGGGTTATGAAGGTAAAACGTCAATACGCCGGAAAGTACCGTCAACATTAACCACATGGGTAATCAGTGGTTTCTCATTGGATCCATTATATGGTTTAGGATTGACCACAACAACAAAACAAATTAAAGTTTCGAAAATATTTGCGATTAATTTAGATTTACCACATTCAATACAACGCGGTGAAATTCTAGCTGTACCTGTTGTTGTTTATAATCATCAAGAACAAGATATTAATGTTGATATAACGATACATAATTCCGAGCAAAAATTTGAATTTTCCGAAATTTCCAACAGTATCAATTCGACAAAACGTAATAAATCAAATAATTGAAATTATTCGGACAATAACAATATTATTTTATTTTTTTTTGTAATTTTTAGGAATTGAATTGTATCGTAGGAAACGTATTGCAATCAAACGAAATAGCGGTGATTCGGTATCATTTATGATTAAACCACTACAATTAGGCCCAATTGAAATTAAAGTAACGGCAAACAGTCCGAGAAATCAAGATGTTGCCATCAAATATCTTACAGTTATTGTTAGTTAATTCCCTTGTTGTTGTTTTTTTTTTTGGTAGAATCCACTTGATAAAAAAATTGATTCTAGGCTGAAGGCGAACCGGAATACTACACAAAAACATTACTAATTGATTTACGTGAAACACGTAATTATAAAAATAGTATTAATTTCACATTACCGAAGAATCTTGTCGCCGATACTGAACGAATTGAAGTATCATCAGTTGGTGATTTATTAGGACCAACTATGGTGAATTTGGAACATTTGATACGTTTACCAATCGATTGTGGTGAGCAAAATTTAATTCATCTAATGCCGAATTTGATTATTTTACAATATTTACGTAAAACACAACAATTAACACCGACTATCGAAAATAATGCCATCGATCTATTGGAGAAAGCCTATCAGAAACAATTGAATTTCAAAAATATTGATGGTTCCTTCATTATTTTTGATAATAATAGAAACGATAAAAGCAGTGTATGGTTGACAGCATATGTTGCATTATCATTACGACAAGCTAAACAATTCATCTATATTGATGAAAATATAATTAAAAATTGTTTAGATTGGCTTTCAAACGTACAGGGACGTAACGGTAGTTTTGTTGAAACTGGCAATATTATCCATTATGAATTACAAAATCGCAATGGGAATAGTTTAGCAATGACTGCATTTACATTATTAGCATTTATCGAAAATCAAAAATACTATCCGGAATATAGAAATACGCTAAATAAAGGATTAGATTATATTGCACGTAATATTGATGAACAAGAAACAACATACACAATAGCTTTATGTAGTTATATGTTGCAATTGGCACAACATCCAACAAAACAGAGTGCTTTCAATTTATTGAATATACGTTCGAAAACACGCAATCATCTCAAATGGTGGACGAATAATAATAATGACAGTAAAGAAACGAAAAATCCATGGAATTATCAACCGAAATCAATCGATATTGAAACAACAGCATATGGATTATTAACATTCTTCGAAATTAATTATTTAAATGATGCGATACCAGTGCTAAATTGGTTGATTGATCAACAAAACAGTATTGGCGGCTTTACAACGACCACAGATACAACAATTGGTTTATATGCAATTTATAAATTAATCACGAAATTAACGAGTAATGTTAATATGCAAATTGAATTTAGTTATAAAGAAGAACAAACAAGTCGCTTTAACATCAATAAAAATAATGCGATGATTATACAAAAATTATTAGTAAGTTCTACTCAATAATTTACAAAATTTTAATCACAATTTGATTACTTACAGTTGAGTAAAGATGCACGTCAGATTAATGTAACAGCACAAGGTTCCGGTTTGGCATTATTTCGAGTGTCATATCAATACAATATGAATGTGACTGGGCCATGGCCGATGTTCACTTTAGATCCGCAAATCGATAAAATTTCAACTAAAGACCATTTAGAAGTTTCAATATGTACAGGGTATTCAATTAACAAATATAATTAAACTTTAATATTAATCAAATCCAATTCACAGTTTTGTTAGCCGCAATCTTAGCAAACACATTGAAAGTAACATGGCAATAATGGAAATACACTTACCCTCAGGTTTTACAGCTGATATTGATTCATTACCAAGTTTAGAAGTATCACAGAATGTACAAAAAGTCGAAACTGATAATGATTTAACAAAAATCGTTTTATATTTCAATAATTTAACAAATCAACACGAATATTGCCCAACAATTTCTGGTTATCGTACACATAAAGTTGCAAAACAAAAACCAGTATCTGTGATCGTTTACGATTATTATGATAGCTGTAAGTATGCAAACAATAATGTTAATAATTATCTATAATAATGGATTATAAACAATTTAGCAAGGAAAGCACGATTATTCTATAATGGTATAACATCAACATTATGTGATATTTGTGAAGATGAGAATTGTGGTGATATCTGTACATCAATTAAATCAGATTATCGAACAAGTAAAGATGGCCAAAATAATGATAAAGCAGAAGCTGTTCGAACAATATTCAATACAACCACATTATTCATTGTAATAATTGCCATTATCTTCAACTAAATTAGAATTAGAGTAAAACAATAAGTTACTAACATTACTAGTCATAATTCTCAGAATAATTGTTTAAATAAATTTTATATTAACAAATGAAATTTGTCAATAAAGTCTGTAAATTTATATTAAAAAAAAATTAATAATAATAACAATAAATTCTTATAAAACTATTGAACAGTGTTACCACTACTACCACTACACATATTTAATAAATTGGAAATTTTCTTTTTAATCTTAACAATTAAACCCTCATTATCTTTAACAGTTAGAATTAAACGTTTCGTTGTGATATTGTGCAATGGTCCGAATGCTAATGCAACAACAGTACATGCTAAACAAATCACATTATATGGCATACTAAAATCAGGTGTTGGTAATGTTATAACCATATTTTCAGTACGTATTTGTATTAAATAACCACTTCTAGATGCATTGAAACAATCGACAATCCTATAACCATCTTGTGGTATGCCAGTATAATTTCTTGCTAATGGTAAATATGCTGTGATAATAGCTGAACCAATATAAAAACCATGATTGGCATCCGGTGGATATTCTTGCCATTTCAAAAATACATAATCAAAATCAATTGATATTGTTGTGATTGATTTTTTTGGTAATGTTAATAGAATCTCTAAATAATATGGACGTTCACGTTGTCTACCAGGTATATAACGTAATGTTAACGGTTCAATTTGTTCATCATTATTATTATTATTCTTAATTGTTAATGTATGAAGATAAATTGGTACATACCATGGTATATTTTGTAAAACAATAACATCTAAATCGGACCAATGATTATTATAAATTTTCGTAACAATACCACCACGTTCTTGACCATAACCCGTAACATATTGATTTGCATGTATTGCTGGTGGTGAATTAACAATAACATTTGTGTTACTATTATAATTTGAATTGATCGTCATTGCATATGGTCTGATATTATATTTAGCAAATGTATTAATATTACCACCACGTATCGATGTTATATAATCATCTGGTGATGGTATTAATTGAAATGGAACACTAATATTACTGGTGGTATCTACATAAATCGTACTATTCCTTGATAATGGACATGATCCCATTAAGCCTTGTCCAAATAATTTACGAAATGACCAATTTCTAGTACCTAATAATTTATAATCGTATACTAATGATACTGATTGTTGTAATTCTAAACTTTGATATTGACAATCGTCATTATCACGACATACTGGACGTAGATGTAATGCTATTGAATGATAACGTGTATTGTGTATATAACCTGAATTTAATAATGATGATAAACCTGCTTTTGAATCGCATGGCAATAGTTTCTTCCATGGTGTTAAATTTTCTGTACAAACAATTTCACGTGGTAACGATGCATATCTGTTTAAAAATATCGCATTAGAAACATATTAATCAAATAGGAATTCAAAACCAAAACACCTGAGATAAGTGTGATTGATTTTTAAATCATCCACAACACCTCTTGGACGAAATGAAAATTCCGGATTAATACTATTCGATTTATCAACAAAATTCAATGATGCACATAACAGGCCTGATAATGTACTTGACAATTCTTTCCAATTGCTATCAATTAAATCAATCGGTAATGTATGATGGAACCATGCCCAAATTTCAGTACCTGGTGCTGCATCTATTACAGGATAGCCCCAGGTTTCATAACGCCATAAGCCACCAGTTAAACTAATATGCAACTCTTTAACATGGTAACGTTGAATTATTTCACCTAATGCCCGTGGAAACAGATGTGTATGTTGAACTGGAAATTATAATTTTATTTAACAAAATATTTAATTAAGAATAATATAGTTACAAGTCTCTTTTGTTGGATCTGTATCCCATTTTGTTGCAAATTGAAAATGTACGTAAACTTGATCACTGTATAAGGGTTTTATTAAAAGCTCTTCAGTAAAATGATCAGAATTTGAGGTTAGAACTAATGATAATAAGTGAAATATTAAAACGATTTCAAAATACATTCCGAAATCAATTAAATTTGAATTTTATTTATCAGAAAACAATGGCAACAACAACATTTAGAAATAGTAAGTTATTTAATTATTATTTAATAATAAAGAAATATCTACCGGTCTATTGACATTGTTCCACCGTTTTCAGACAATCGCAGTGTTGCCACGTATCGATGAAGTGAAATCGGTATGTGGCAAAATTCGGTAAACTTGATCGTTACATAGGAACTCCAATTTTCACTTTGTGACTCAGTCATTGGGTGAATATTATAACCATCGAAAAAACCTACCCCATATAATCTAAAAGTACCTCATCTCATCTATCTATCTCTTCTTTACCCCACGTAGCATCAATCATCATCATTTCTTACAAATCATATTATTAGAAAATCTCAAGTTGCAGTTAGCATTTCACTGGGTGTATGCGGTGGCTGTAGTAAATTGCCCTGCGTAGTCTCTCTCTGGTGACAGTGCAGTAAGGTCCTCGAAAGAGCCTTCGCACTGTGATTCTTCTTTTGCTGAGGAGAACTTCACCGAAAAGAGTACTCAGTAATGAGGAAACCGCGCCACAGGGGTCAACAGGAGTAGCGAACCTGTTGGTTTAGGTGTGGTAATCCCACGAGTCCGAGATGGCCTATCATTGCTGAGAAATGCAAGACTCAACTGGAATAGCAGCAACTGCTCTTGGCAGGTGAGCTACGCAGTGAGTGAGTTAGCTAAGACCTGAGAGAGGCATAGATAGGCTTCGCTTCCACCGAAAGGCCATTGGTGCCTGCAGCTTCAAGGGAATCTGATAGCCAGGCTGATGGCAAGGTCTGCGAATGCTGGTTGGGCATTATCGCTATTTCGCGCCCATGGAGACCGTAGCCAAAAGGTAGGTTTATTGATAGTGGTTGTTTAAAACGATATTTACCAATTTGTTGCACAGTATTTGCATTATTCCTTCAAATGAATCAAATTCACGTCCATATACGTTGTTGTTATAAATCTTAACTTGTACATAGAAACAAAGTAATTTAGTATTGATCCAAATTTTGATTTATACCAATTTTCATATGAGTCTTTGAAGTAAAAATGGTATGATGCATAATCTGAACGAAAATCATCATGGCAATGTACATATTCCATCATTTTCACCAATTCTGAAAGACAGTGAGAGAAGACAATAGCGATGATGAATTTAATGAATCACAAAAAAATACGTCTCTCATTGATCACGAGAATGGATTCATTCCATCACTTCGAAGAATGTGAAACAGTAGACTACTGGGATGATGAATTAGATGGATCAGAAGATGATACTTTTGTTCACATGAATTCAGCATCTCAATTCTCTTCTCTTTCGCTGTACCCCAACGTCGATAATAATGATAGAATATATACATTCGCATGATCAATCACAGAAGTATCTTCTCATGATCAATCAAATCCATCATCTGAGTTATCTTCAGTTCACTATTTGGGAATTGTTGCTTTAGTTGTCTGTGTCAATCGCTTATATAAATATAAACTTCCAAGTAAGGTACAACCGGTTCTACCTTACTTGAGAGAGTTATAACTCTCTCACCAGAGGGAGCAGTTTAAATAGGCTTCTCCTCTCTGCTTGAAAGAATAATATACTTTCGTTATCAATAAACTGCAATTTACAAGTGAGAATCGGAGTGTTAGAAAAAAAATCTAAGAACAGTGTCTAGACACTGTTCTAACGAGTCCATCAACATTGTATCGGCCGACTACACTTTTTTATTTATTATAAAATTAATCTAATGTACGAACACCGCGGTCTAAAGAGATAATTTACTGGTTTTGGTTTGAATCGATTAAAACCAAAATCAGTAAATATATATCTTCTACTGTCTATGCAGGACAGTCCCCGAATTAATTTGGCGTAGCTCATCCGCGGAGAGCAGTTATCACCATTGACGGAGTTTTAACCACAATCAATCGGACCCAGAATCAATCCGGAGTCTCTCCCAGCCAACATCTAAGCTCCCTCCCAGTTGACTCTTGCAAATCTCGGCACTCACTTGGGTTCGCCAAGTCCAAACCAGTAGTTTCATTAAAATTGTTAGGCCCTGCCAAACAACTCCTTCTACTTCGGTTCTCTATTTGGTCAGGCCATCGTTATTCCTTGAAGAATCGCAGATTGAGGGATCGGTACAATTGCAAGGGATTACTCGTTGATAAAAGGACAATAGAGTAGTGGAGAATTAATGTAGACAAATCCGTGGTCGTCGAATTTACACAAAAATGAACTTCCTATAGAGTAACGTTTCAAATATGCCTGACGGCTCCGCTCCGACCCATCAAACTTGTAGACGGGCTGCTTTAAGCACCGTCCACGAACGAACGAATGAACAATTGTAAAAAAATGGATAGGAATGGAACCTTGCATTCGCTCGTATTACGTTAAACAAATATTTGTTTTTACAGTCCTCACTATGGGAGCACGATCGAACACAAACGATTGATTTCCTTTGAAGTACCGAAAACTATCAGATCGACATGCAAACCATTCCTTGCCCTTCGTACCCATTCGATTGCGTTTTGCATGACCGTCCACACTGTGTGGGCGGGGCTTTATACTATCTTTCACTGTGATTAATTTTTGACGCTGAAAGTAGTATATAAAAGTATTCAGTTTAATGATACATCACCACAATTAGCAACCTTGCTCACACAGTACTGCCAATTTTCTCAATCGTCAATTCACAGATTTTCAAACGAGCACGATCTGTAGATATAAACCCTATTGTTATTAATTAAAAATTAACAACAATTACTTGAATAATGATAAATCAACACCAATAATAACAATAAGATAAATAGATTTAATCATCAAATATACAAATATTGTTCTCAACAACAGAGTTACTACGATTTTTTAACATGATCTGATGCTTTTTTAATACCATGCATTAAATTATCTTTCTTCGCATGATAAATTTCTTTTAAACGTTCCGTACTTGGTATTGGTTTAATATAACCCCATTTTTTTAAATAATTTATTGCAACAGTTGCACCACCGAATGTTACAGCATATCGTGCAGGTGTTGCTATTTTATATAAAGCCAAAGCAACAGTTAAATAGCCCATATGGGAATTTGTGATTGAATTTATAATTGTCTCACTAACATGTAAACTTCTTAATAAAGCTTGTATATCAACACCACTGTAATTTAAACAAATATATAAATATTTGCTCAATAAGAGATAATTATTTACCTTTTTGCTAAATAATAGAAACCACCAAACCAAAATGCAGATGTTACTAAATGTACAGGCACGAAAACGTACCAATACTGTTTATACATTTGTTTAAATTTTTTAAACAACGACATGATTTTTGAATCTTCTTTTTCTTTATCATCTTTAACATCATTATATTTCACACTAGTATTATGTAGAAATCTACAATTATCCAATACGTTCGTACTGGGAAATATTCTACATTTTAATAGATACTCTTGATTAAAACTTGTTTGGAAAACTCTATTCCTTGGTGTTTCAATAAAAACTACATTCGTACATAGACACTGTGATCGTAAATCTGTATAATCTTTGAATTTAATCAAATTTCTATTAAAAATACGTTTCATCAAAACGTTTGCCATAACCTCAAATTGTTAAGTATGCCGGTTTTTGCTCGATAAAAACCTAATTACTGTTATAATCTGTAAACATATTGAAGAATTATGATTAAAACATTGTTCATAATGAACGTATTTACCCAAATATTGTAAAAGTACACTAAAAAAAGAATTTTGAAGGAGAATCGTTGTGAATTGAACATATCCTGGAAAGTCGAAATGAATTGCAATCATCGAAACACAAAATAGATAGAGATGCGGGACCAATTTATATCTTTTTCTGTTTTAACTAAAAAGAGAGATGATATTTGTGCAAAAGAGAGCAGATAATAAGGACGCCAATGATGAGAGCGGCAAACAGAGAAAAAGAAGTCCCACATTTATCTCTCTTTGTCTTATTCACAATTTGTTGTTGAAATGTGTGTTATACAACAGAGCGCAATCCAATGTTGCCATGTTGAGGTGTTTTTTCAACCGATACAGATTCCCAAACGAATTTTATACTGCAAATAAATTGCTGTCTCTCTTCAATATATGCAACCTTGCTCATATAGGAAAGATGACGAAATGATCACATCGAACTGGAGGGCAATGATTTTAGTCGATCTATCAGCCAAATCTTATAGAAACCGTTTATATCGATTGATGAATTTTTACGAAATTACTCCATAATAAATCGGAGAATAACACCAAAATTCGTCGATAATTGAGTATTTGCCATCAAAACACCGTCATTTGCTTTCATTTTATGATTATTTTCGATTTTATCGTGTTGTTAGTGACGCTATCTTGTGGTAATAATCGATATCAAATTCAATATGTTTAAAAACAATCAGCGCCATTCGTGTGTCAGTTGTAATTTTGTCATCAACTGTGTGTGTCATGGCTTCGCAACAATGGCAAAAATTCTCATTAATTTAATTTTTGGTTATAATCAATTTGTGCAAAACAAATTATTAACTGTTAACAAATCGATTAATTATAATAAATTGCATCAGGTGAGTTTCAATTAGATGTTAATGCGAAATTCTCCGATGTTTTCTAGGATTCCAATACCAAAAAAAATAGAGAATTTTTAAAAGACCAAATGCATGTGTGTATGTGAATGTATTTGTGTCAGTATTTTCCACTAGAGTAAAACAAGACTTTTTCATAAAAAACGAAAATGAAACAACAATTTATTTCTGTTCAATTCCGAGATACACACCTCCCAAGTTGGAAGCTTTTTTTAAAGTCGTACAATTGTTTGCTTTGTTCTTGATGTAAAGCACACCAACAAACAATAATAATAATGATAATGATAATAATAATAATATGGGAAAATTGAGTGTCTATTCATTTTTTAATAGTACTGAATATTTACAATTATAACTTAAAATGAATTTTACAACAATAAATTGTTTTTATTAGGAAAAAGTTCCACATAACCTAATATTATATGATTTGATTAAACCACGATTTACAGTTATTTTAATCTTGGCCTATTGTTGAATATTGCAGTGGAATTGAAAATAATCATAATTTTCGATGAATATATTAGGGAAAAAAACAAGCATCTATATAGCCCTAAATTAAATAAATATTTTTGAATAATTAATTTACTGAAATATTCATAAAATGATTCATTATAATCGGATACAACTGTTAATAAATGAGTAAGAATTTGATAAAAACCAACAACGAGTGTATTCTTCTATTTGTTATCATTTTGCATAGTTTAAATTTGCAAAGTCTTGTTGTAATTTAAACTTTTTAATTATAAAAATGATGGTTTCATTAGCAACGAAAATTGTAAAAAAAATCATCTAATTTGTGTGATAATTTAAACTGAATTACACTAAAAAATTAAAGAAATATAATCAACTATAAATGATAAAAATAAACAGAAATTGTAGGGGTGTTTTTTTTGTGTGTTTGTGCTAACACATGCAACCAAAGATACACGTCATGCTATATACAGAGCACACCTAAAATTGTCCAATTGGATGTTTTTTCTTTTATTCAAATCCAATCAGTCCTATACAAATATGAGCGTTATTTATTGTTATTGTGATCAATATGGTTACAAATTTCAATTTGTTGTAGAAAATTGGATTGAAATGATTAAAAATTGTTTCTTTTTGTATTTTGTTTTTTTGGTATGGAAAAGAGAATAGGCATTTCCGCGTATAGCTTCGTGGGGATCCACTTTGAATTCATTCATTTTTCTCCGGTGTGAAATCCGATATTCTTGCTACAGTAATGAGTTTATAAATGATTTGTTTTATGGCACTTTTTGCTTATCGGATAACGCACCATTGCTTGAATTGTTAATTGTTAACAGGAAGTGTTCTTATTTCAAATAAAGCAAACACAGCAAATATTATAAACCATATAATTTTTATACTGATAAAAACCGAATACCTTTAATTAACTTCTTCAAAAATATATATAATGTTGTTGATACAAGTTTTTCTCTACCATAAAATTAACAAATTTATGAATTTCCAATATTTATGTTTGTTTGGGATAGTTCAAGTTTTTTGTTTATAATATTTGTCCAGTTAATATTTTCGTTTTATTAATAATTCATTTATGTCCGTTTCGAACAGCATTACGTGAATATAATATGTTAGTATGGTTGTTTTTATTGAACAATTATTATTATTGTTATTACTTATAGATATTTCATTTAATTTCTACGAAATTTTTCGTCTATCTAATGATACTTTTATTAAACAAAAATAATATAATAATAATAGTTAAAAAAAAATGGCAAATAAGAGTGTGAATATTATTCTATTAATAGTTTAAAAGGAAGTAATATTTAATGTGGAAATAGTTCATTTGTAAAGTCTGTTAAAATATAGTTCAAAACTATTTAGATTAATCTGTAATTTTTTATTTTCTTTTTAAATATTTTTTCAGGTATAATTAACACCTTGATTGTTCTTCTACCGTTATAAAAAAGCGGCGGCAATTATTTTCGATTAATTAAAAATGATGGCCGCTGCTATACAGAAAACATTATCAAATGGTAATGGTTTAGTACATCAAACATTAAATGGTTATAGTAATGATGTAGTTGTTGATGAAGCAACAAATGAAGAAAATGATCAATCAACATCAACAACAACAACAACAACAACACCAACAACTATAAATAATCCAAGCGATAATGTTGAAGAACCGGAAATAGACATAATGATAAATAATGTTGTGTGTAGTTTTAGTGTACGGTGTCATTTGAACTTGCGTGAAATTGCATTAAACGGTATTAATGTTGAATATCGTAAAGAAAATGGTAAAATAACAATGAAATTACGTAGACCATATACAACAGCTAGTATATGGTCATCTGGTAAAGTAACATGTACAGGTGCTACTAGTGAATTACAAGCAAAAATTGCAGCAAGAAGATTTGCACGTTGTTTACAAAAATTGGGTTTTAAAGTACGTTTTAATAATTATCGTGTTGTTAATGTATTAGGGACATGTTCTATGCCATTTGCTATCAAGATTAATTCATTTTCAGAAAGGCATAAAGAAGCTGAGTAGGTTTCATTTAAAATTAATTAAATAAAAACTTATTATTATTTAAATAATATGTATATATTTATTGTTTTGTTTTTAATTACAGTTATGAACCTGAATTACATCCTGGTGTTACGTACAAAATACAAAATCCCAAAGCAACATTAAAGATATTTTCAACTGGTAGTGTCACAGTTACAGGTAAAGTCTATTTTTTTTTACTGAAAGACACTTAATCATTCAAGAAAATACCTGTAGTTCACTTTGTACGTAAATTATATTTACAATACAATTAATCAATCAATATTTCATATAATATTCTTCCCATTTATTGATCCGTGTTAATTTTATATTTCCACATTGTTGTTAACTCGTTTTATTCAAGTTACAATGAATAATAATGTACAAGTAGACAGTAGTTGATTTTTACAATATTGAAAATGTCGATTGTGAATTGCATTTTAATAATTGTATTTTCTGAGATGGAAATTTTTAGAATGCAGGTTACGCCAATTTTTGAAACTAATGGGTTTTCGTATTAAATTAAAGCATATAAATAGGTTAGAGATCATCAATTTTTTCTAATTTACTTCTTAAATTTAATTAAGTTAAGCTAAATATATATTTAGTAGGTTTTTTTCCTATTGTTAGATTGTATTAAAATTTACAGTTTCGTTTAAAACCGTGGAGCTTTCAATAAGTATAAAAACCTTAAATTATTTGTTGTTAATAAGGACCATAACATAAAATCGACTTCATTTGCCTGCTCTCTATTTTTTTTTATTCAATCGAAACAGTGTTTTTTATTTATAAAGAGGAGCGGATAACAAGTTGAAATTATAAAATGAATCCGTGTTTATTATTTTATCAATCTTCACATTTTAATATAACGATCTGACAGTTTATACAGAATTAACTAATTTGAGAATCAAACATCAATCAATTCTCTTACTTACTATCTGTGTTTATAAATTTATCGCATAGGTAAATAAATAAAATGCTAAAGTAGATGTATTGGTAAAAACATTTCGAAACATGTTGTAAATATTTTTTGTAAAATTGAGATGTTAATTTTTGTTAAATTTTTCTAGCCCCAAGTGTGGCTGATGTTCAAGCAGCCATTGAACATATCTTTCCATTAGTTTATGAATTTCGTAAAGAACGTACAGCCGAAGAAGCGGCACAATTGGCATTAAAAAAATCAAAACAAATGGCACTACAGACGTGCGATGTTGATTTTGCTGCTGTTGCTGCTGGCGGTGGCGATGATGATGATGATGATGATGATGATGATGAAAATGATGATAGTGATGATGCATGGAGTTAAAATGAAATCAAATTAAGACAAAATATGACCAATTGGGGAAGAATAATAATAAAAATTATGGGACAATAAATTTCATAATATTGTCATGTTTTTGCATTATGTGCTTGTGGTAATATATCTGGACGACATTTTATTATTTTAACTCAATTATATGAAATAAGAGACTATTAGCCAAAGATAATACTGCCTAATGTATATTATTATTTTTATTTTATTTTTTTTTTAAATTTACGTATTAATGCAATACACATATTTTTTGTTGTTAATATTTTCTAGAGTTTAATGTTTAAAATGAATTGTCCAGATAAAGCCTCGAATTTCTATGACTGTTATTTATATAACTCATGCGTATTTATCAACAATATGGTATCATGTTTTTTTTGGTAATTTATTATTAGTTGATGACGAAGATGAAAGCTGTAGTTTCTCGTTATATTGTTGACTGATTGATTTATACACACGTTTTATTATTTTGTAATAGAGTGTATTAGTGGCAATAAGTGATGTGAAATATATTAACGATATTTTATTTTCAACTACAGCTTTTTTGGTAGTTAATTGTTCATGTTAGTATTAAATAAGGCCTAGTGTTTTTCGTCAATAATTTGTTTCGTAAAAAAGATTTTATAAAATCACAACTAATGACCATCACTGCAATACACGTGTATTCTCTCGAAAATGTTGAGTGTCTTAATCGCTATTCAAACCAAAATTAGTATTGTTTATTATTATTATTGTTTTGAAACGAGTATATTAAAATAATGCACCATATCTTTAGGCAATCATTTTTGTATATAATTAATTGTCCAAATCCGTACTGTATCAGTGTATTTTAAACGTCAAAGTAAATGTGATTCACACTTATAAAAGAAAAAATCTGTAACCAAAATTAACTTTAAAAGCAATTAGGAATATCCCTGAGCCTTATTAAATAGTAATAAAATAATAGTGAAGACTAATTCAAAAAATATTAAATAAAATAAAGACAGGCCTGTACATTTTTTCGTAACAATTATAGATAATATAGCGAGCTTGATTAATAAAAATTGTTGCTCGTTATAACTCTGTTCCTCTATTCTATCTCTCTCTATCTATCTATATAAATATAAATACCTATATGTTTCAGCATCATTGTCAATTTAATGTTGTAATACCACCGAAATTTGTTTTTGTCAAATTTAGATATTAATTACGCTATTTTTTCTTTGTTTCTAATTGACGCTTATTCAAAATAGTGTGCGTTAAATTTTTAATTTGTAATCTACTGTACTATAAATGTAGATTTAATAAAGTCCTTTTTTTTCTCATTTTGTTCACACCTTTATTGTTTTATTCTACAGAAAAAGAAGAAATTTATATCATCCACCGCCACCGGTTTTTGTGAGTTAATCTTATGGGAATTGGACAGTTTCAGAATATTTTCGATAGCAATCAAGAACTTTATAGGCTCTCTCACAATTATCACCATCTGAATAAAATTAATTATTGATTTAACGAAAACAATTCGAATTTTTGGATTGTGACCTGGTTGCATTGGACAGCCATTATCCTTGTAATCTTGAAGTTGTTCAGGATCTCCGGGAATGCGGTGTTTACTATTATCTTCAAATTGCATTATTCCATCCTCGGACATCTGTGCGCAATTGGAGAAATAATGTAATTTTTGTAAAAAAAAATTGTAATTTTGTATTTACCCATTTATCTTCAATGAAAATGCAACTTATATAACACTGCAAATAGATAATTAACTAGCAATAAGAATGAATTATTTATTAATTAGTTTTACCATAACATTTCGGTGTTCATTAAATGTAAAATTCTCATAATCATCTAGAATAAAATTATTTTCAATTATATGGCAAGTATTTGATTTGAATCGATTACCCAAAGTGAGGCCGAGCTTTTGTAGGCATGCATCTCGTAATTCGCGTGCAATATGGGCATATTCCACAGGAAATTCATCCTGAAATCTTAAAACTTTATTCAAAATTCTATAGGAAAACACATAATTTTACATTCGATAATCTTGCTTGAACTGTAAATAAAGTGAATATAAAATTAAACAAAATTATGCGCCACATTATTGATAAGATTGATAAGTTTATTACTACCAGTTACTAGACGTGTAATAGAGTGATTTATATAGATTTTATGAAAAAAACTTTGATGTCTAAATACAGTTATTGTACAGGAAATATGCATGCAAATGAGGTATAGAGTAACGCATAATTTTATCAATAATTATGATTTAAAAACATGGTGTATAATTATACTTTGAGAATTCTATTAGAATACCGGCTGCGGACACTGTTGTCAATCGCTGGCCTAGCCGAGAAAGAAACTACGGGCTTGTGAGGAAATTTTGTTTTTGTACAATGATATTTGAAAGGTGCCTATGAGTGCAGTATGTGTACCTCTTCGGAACTCATAAGAATAAATGCAGGAGTACTCCAAGACTGTGTCCTGGAATCAATAGTAAATAAGGGGAAAGAAAATTTGTTCATTTGAACAACCAGTCAATAAAAATGAAGTATAAGAGTACAATTCCATGTAAAGAAACAACCAAATATTTGGGCTTTAACTTAGATGCCAAATATGTATTCGGAAGAAACTCCCAGCTGTTTATCAAGAACAAAGTACTGATCTACCGGCAAGTCCTGCAACTGTGGGGTTGTATAAAAACAATACCGAATGCTAAGAAACATCGTTAATGCTCCTTGGAATGTTCCAAATGAAAAATTTCATCGAGGACTCCAAGTGAGGACAGTTAAAGAAGAAATCAACGAAGCAAACATCCTAACACTGGTAGACAATCAAGATCTAGTGCGTTGCCTCAAGAGGAGCAAACCTTTCGAACTTGTACAGTAGTGTAATGATTAGTAAAAAGCAGAGCATAATGCAGCCACATTAGTGTAGTGTGTAAGATGTGTTAGAGGCATATATCAATGGGAAAATCTAGACACGAATATGACAATTTAGTAATTTAGGTCAAATTTGAAATGTTTCTGCACATTTTTGGGTCGCACAGAACAATAATATTTCCACTCTTTAGACAATTTTTTAATTTCAGGAGCTATCCGTTTCATCTATTGTAAAAAGGCAAATTGTTTGCAAATCTTCCATTGAGATGTTGCTTTTGATCAACACTGAAACATTTGGATATATACCCACTTTGTGGCTAGTTTTTAATCGCAATTTTGAAACGGCTCAACGTTTGTCAAAGTTTATACTTTCTTCCATAATAACTAGGTTAACTATTCGTCAAACTTAATCGTTCGTAAAAATTTATTAAAATAATAAAGTTGTAAGTTTATTATTGTTTGAATATACCCAAACAATTTCTTGTTGTTGCAATTAGTTCGAAAAAAATTATGAGTAGCTTACTACTATCTACATTGAAATTTTTATGAACTCCTATAAACACAAAGTCAAAACACTTTTTACAACTTGAATAAAAAAAACAATAACATTTCACTTCAAATTATGATTTATTCTCTGTACAGATACAATACGTACATTATACAAATATATAAACAAATAAAAATCAATTGATTGTTTTTGATAAATCAGCCAATAATCGTTCAATAGCAACATCGCCAACAGTTTGGCGAAAAATCAATTCTTCTAAACCACGTCTCGTTACACTTTGTACAGCTGGTAATGTTAATAATAATTTACCAAAACGACCTTTATGTGTGTTTTGTCGTTGATTACAATATTCATGTAACATTACATGTGTTTGATCTTGTAATAATTCCACATGAGTTGGTTCACATAAATTTCGACATTCAGCTTTAAATAATACTAAAGCTTTCAAACATGCATATTCTGTATGATCAACTCTTAATAACGTTAAACGTGTTATCAATTCCCTTAATTTCCTGGCATCCTCTTCCAAAGCTGGATGACGTGCAGTTGATGCTATTGCATTACTAACTAGAAGTGCTTCAAATGAATTCAATAATTATTTGTGTAGATTTATTAACAATCGAGACTTACTTTCATCAACTGGAAATGTCCATTGAGCTGCTGTTAAAACAAACAATTCGTTCCAACTTTCTTCTAATAGAATCGATTGATCCCTGTAGGATAATTGTAGGAATGATGGTATACTTTTCGCCCATTTGATCGATAAAAACAGTAATTTAGCAGCTGATTCGTAGATGTTTTCAGCAGGAAATAGATTGAGACAATGTAGATCTAATGGTCGAAATACTGGTTTACATGAATCGTTCATTAACGGTAATTCTAAACAATCTTTATTATCTTGATTAGATTTGTCGTTTTCTTTTGCTGTCTCTTCCGAACTGGTCACTTCATCGTCCTTCAATGGATTCCGTGTCTCTAAGCTCGCTAATCCTGTTGGTGGCTTATAAATAGACGCTGATAAATCTACAATTATTACTTTTTTTTATTACACTAAAGCGTCTTCAAAAATACAAAAATAATTACTCAATCCAGTTGGGATTAGGGTGGGTTTGGTGAATGTCCCCAACATTCCACCCGGATAGAGATAGTTCTGTTGTAGATACGGATTTTGATGGTGGTGATGGTGGTGTGTGTCTAACAGTGGTGGATGTAAAGCAGGGAAGACTGAACTGTGTAGAGTTCTGATGCGATTCCCAAAACCGAGTGGATAGTGATGAAGGGTGGTTTGTACAGATCTTGGTGCTCTTTCATGTTGGACGGCTACAAAAATAATCAAAGTTTCAAATTTCACATTTCTGGTGTGATGATGAATAAATCCCCGATCAATTAAGAGAACTATAGGGAAAATACCGGATGAAATAAACAAATCACCCTTATTTCCTCTCTATATACATTAAGTGTTTATATAATTTTTCTATTTGTTTTTTCAATCAATTCGAATGATATTAATGAATCGAAATAATTCGATATAATTAAATAATGTCTTGAAGGAAGTTGAAATTATTATGAATTAAAATAATTGTGGATTGTTCCATTCTTGAAAATATTGTCATTCATACTTTTATGATATGTTATATTGTCCTTGTTATCTATATTTCGCTCTATTTCTGTTTTAGAAGGATAAAGTGCGGGGTGACGAGGGTGGTTCTGATGTGAACTTGCCACCTGTTTTTGTATAGCCAAACATACAGTAATGTCATGTTAAAGTCTCCACCCCTATAGCCGTAATGATGATTACACAAGGGTAGTATTGAATATTTAATAGACTGACTTCTGGCTTTGACTACTATTACTGTTCGATGAGGGCTTGATGAGGTTCAAGTTAATTATCGTTTAAATGTCGTATTTTTAAAAATACACGCTATCAAATTATTGGTCGATAATTGTTTCATATAATTCTCTTACTTACCGTCGCGTTTCATATTGGCTTGAAGGCATTTCTTGAAACGACAAGCCTGACATTGATTACGGCGTGTCACATCAACAACACACCGGCCATTCTCTTTACAAACATATTCCAAATTCCTACAAGATAAACACATGTAAATCAAGATAATCGTGGTGTACGAAAATTAGAAATACCGTCGAATGCTCCTTTTGAAGAAACCCCGACAACCGTCACAACTAGCCACACCGTAATGTTTACCAGAAGCTTTATCACCGCATACTCTACACAAGCTTTCATTTTTCGACGAATTTGTGGCGTTTTCATCCATCTGAAAAATATATTGAGAAAAGAAAAGATGATTTATGAGCGACAGAGATTATAGATTGACTTGTGGTTGGTGTTGAGCAGATGTAAATTTTCTCATCATCAAGTATTCAAATAGATTGCTCATGTTGTGGCCGATTCGACGTCGAATAATGGCGGCCCGACGCATCAAAATACAAGCTTACAGGACAGATTTTAATTATTCATATAGTCTGACCATACTTATGATTGGTCAACGTGTATGCATGTACGCTAATAGACAATAATATTGGTGTCTTGTCCTTAACGATCAATGGCAGGACACCATGTTGAAATTGCAATGAGTATTCAACAAAGGATTTTCAACTATGGAAATTCTTATCATAGACAAGTTTCAGTTAATTTTTGTTTAATATTTCTTCCACAATAGATTTAAAAAAAAACAGAAAGTGGAATTATTCAGAGAAAAGCCAATGTTAGGTATTTTTGCTTTGTTCTCTGTATCCTTAATTTTACTTAAGAATAAAGAATGTAAATCGTAATTTGTCAATTACGTCAAATCAGGTCCATAGTCGAAATGATTTCGGGGACCTGACGGGGCTCCGTATAATCCGCCCTATTTGAGATTGGGTTCCTCAAAATCGACCAAAATGTAATGCATTTTGCAAGGCTGTGGCAGAAATCTCATGTCGGGCGAAAATGTGATAACCCGACTGGTCATTCGTTTAGTTGCATGATTGGGAAAAAAACTCAGTGATTTTCAATTGCCATTTACACTATTTGTCACGCTCACGTACCTATTTTAATTATTAGACGATTGATTTACTAATTTCCGATATCATCATCGCAATTTTTTGGTGATAACAATCAATGACAAATAGTGTAGATGGATAATATTTTATAGAATCATTGTTAAATCTATTAAATGTTCGGCTTAATTTTGGTGGATGCGCGTCTTCGTGTTCAATAATTCTGATCACATTTTCTACGCTTTTTTTTTAAAGTTTGAAAATACCACCTGACCCTTGTACAGAATTTGTCCTTTACACTATTTGTCATCAATTAGTTCAGAGCCGCTCTTAAACCGGGGCCCCGCACAGTCGTTTTTTTTGTTTACAATTATGAATGAAGAATTTTCGGATCCATTATAACAATCGTTTGTCTAATTCAGCAAATTAGAAATTCCCAATTATGAAAATTGATAGGGCTCCAAAAATCATTTTGCTACGGGCCCAGCACTGACTAAGGGCGGCCCTGAATACGTTCACGTTATCATAAAAAAGTGGTCAAAAATCGTACACTATGTTAGCGTTACATTGACAAAACTCAGAATTTTGTAATTTTCGATAAAATCATTGCAATTTCTTGGTGATAACATTGACAAATAGTATGGATACCATTTTAGAGAATCGGCTGTTCCGAACGCTTTCCGAATTTTCTATCGAATCGTTAATTTAATTTTGATGGATGCTCCTCTTCGTGTTCTGTGATTTTTGTAGAAAGTAAAGATTTGAAAATTATCTACTCTACTTTTTTTAAAGTTCGAAATATTTGTCTGACTTTTACACAATCGTGCAGAATTCATCCTCTATACACTAATTGTCAACAACACGTTCAAAAGTCATCAACAAATCGCGCACTTTGTTAGCGTTTCATTAATAACAATGACAAATAGTGTAGATAGAAAACACTTCATTCTTTAATAAATTGAAACTGTCAGGAAATCTTAGCAAAAGTTAAAATTTTAAAATCATCCACGCTTCGTTAGTTTTAACTTTAGAAATGTTGCCCGAGTTGTACAGAATTTGTCCTTTACACTACTTGTCACCAACTGATTCACATATCTTGAAGGCTTATTTATTCGTAGATAGTTAACGTCTATATCATCCAAAAGTGGTCAAAAACCGCCCAATTTGTTTGCGTTACAAAATTATTATAATTTCATCGTGATATCAATGACAAATAGTGTGGATACCATAGTAGTTTTTCATGGTTTTGTAACTTATTTTAATAACACTTTTTTTTATTCAATTTCAAAGCATTGCCTGACTTTTACACAGTTGTACAGATACCGCCAACCACGCCTTGTCGACAATTTGACTTCTCCACCACCTGTGAGTTCTCGTAGTTCTCAAATTTTCTATATTACCACCCCTATTCCACCAATAATTATCTATAATAATTACAAATTATGCAATATGTTACCAATATTTTGATTGTTTCAGAACTATTATAACCCTCTACTAACACTTTATGAATCAGTGCTTCACCCCCTTGTCATTCAATATAGTTCAACTTAAACTATAACATATCGTTTCAGGGGTAAATTAGGGAAAAAACCGCACTGTTGTCATTTAACAAATTGTAACATATGTGAAGGGTACATGTATACTATCCACTACCCTATTCTAGTATAATTACAGGGTGTGAATGTTTTGATATCATCTTAATTGATGGCTTTGTCGTACGATTTTACGGATACCAACAATTCACCTGACCTTTCGTTTCTATTCGATTTTCATTAACATATTGGGAATTTTTCTAAAAATTTGCAATTTCTTTCCAATAATATTTGCGGTAACCATATGGCAGTAATGTGTTTTTAAAGTTGTCACTGCCAACCTCCATTGATTGATTCAATTCATAAGAGATTATCGGCGAACAAATTTGAATTTATAATGTTCGGAATTTTAGGGGTTGAAAAAAATGCGACTCATCCTATAGGTATGTAAAGTTGTTGTTTGTATATATTCATTTTTTTTTTGCAGCTGTCGTCGGTAATGACTTTTTGATTTTTTCCAAGTTGCAAATTTGATGCGACAATCATTCGAACGATTCGCCAAAACAAATTTTGTAATGTCCAAAAAATAAAAAAGCTCAAAAAGCTTATTAATACTTTATTGGCATAGAAGTCAACAATATGATTGCAATTTTCTAATTAACATTAAGTTAATTAAATTATTTACATATAGATATAGTTTATTAGAGATTAATCAAAGACTTACCTTTATTTATTATATACACAACGTTCTAAACACGTCTAAATTCAGTCTTTAACACTTTTGTACTTTTATCTATCTATCTGTACGTAAGATTGATGTAGAACCACAAAACAAGCAAAGCAATATCAAACAAACCCGCCCCTATATTCGTAGAGGGTTAAAAGGCCGTCGATCAGTGGTAGGTGGTGAAGGAGGCCAGCGCACGATTGGCAGCCCTAATGAGACTGCCTCATTCTCATTGGTCCATCGTTAGCTTTGTTCACCCTTTCGACCTGTCACTGAACATTTGTACAAAAATTTTTCCCTGCTTCTCTCTCCTGTTATTATCATTATTATTATTACTTTATATTATTTGTATTCAATGTTTATAAATGATGATGATGATAATATACAAGGATATTATGATATTTATTATCGATAAGATGGGGACAAGCTCAAGATCTATTATTCAGAACAACAATTTATCATTATTGAGTTATATAGGTATACTTAATCGATTTCTATAACAAAAGCAAATTATTGTTAGCGCATTTGTTTTTAGATCTTTTTTTTGTTGGATTTTTTTCCATTGTTGATAAGTTGTGATCGCGTATTGAGAACGACCAACAATAACGTTCTTATGTTGGAGATGTCAAACGCCTGTGGTCCTTCAGTTGTTACTCTTTATTGTATCAATAGGAATTTTAATGGCAATGACGCGTGCTAAAGTATCTGCAAACATAGCAATGCCAGTTTCAGAACCTACTGTATTTGTTGCGTTTGATTGTTGTACTGTGCTTAAAGAAACAGAACTGATCGATGGGACTTTTTGTTAATTTGGGAAGTTTTTTTTTTTGTAAACAATAAGGAGCAACATTAATCGAACCAACTCCACAACACTTTTAGCTTTAATCTCGTAATTCGCTAGAACGTTATTGAAGAAAGTTCGTGTGTTTTAAAGGAAAACATCTTTTATCTTAGTGAATGTACAGACTATCAGCGCCGGCAAAAACGGGGGGCGTAATAAGTAAAAAAAAAGAAGGATAATAACCTTCACAGTGATTACTGTAGTGTTTCTGTGCCTAAAAACTTAATTTTATGGAAAGACCGCCAAGGTTTGCACAAAAGCGCCTTACATATCGACGCCGGGCCTGCAAACAATGGTCATCTGCATAACAAGTACAAAAAGTTATATTAACATGTTGTACACGAAATTTTCGTTATGGTAGGGCTATTGAAATATGAATATTAGAAATTAGATTATTCATTCGTATACCGACGGATTCAAAGATCTAGGTAAAAAGAGAGTCAGGTATATTCTTGTCCATAGCAGAGAGTGGGACAATTGTCTAAGGGTCTATGTGTGGGTGTTGTTTATAGCCGAAATGTCTCACCTTCTGGCCGCCTATTTTCTCTGTATCTCCATTTAACTTATTTGAAAGCCTTAAGGCTAGATGACGCTTGTCTTTTTCCCTAGGTACAGTGGCGATCTTACCTATTGTGCGAGTAGTGCGTCGCACAAGGGCGGCCAAATTTTGGGACGCCCAGTGGGCAATATATTAAAAAAAAAGAGCTTTACATTCACAGAAATATTTCTGTTAGACCGATAGGATTTAAAAGGGACGGCCACTTTCCCTGAGACACATGGGTGGCCAAATATCTAGCACCGCCGCTGCCTATGTACCGAGACCCTTGAATCATACGGTATATTGTAATAATTTTAACCACTTGTTTCAGTGTTGTATGAGCCCGATAGATGTGCCTTTCACGTACTTGAGCTTAGGCAACAAATAGCTTCGTGCTTTAGGCTAATTAGACAACTAAAAGCACAACTGCTTCTCCTACCCTTTTAAAAGGACAATTTGATATAAATCACTCGTGTTTCAATTACAGCACTTTCCAACAATTATTACGATAAAAGTTTGTTAGAGGCAGCGCTGTACTTGGACAATGGCGAGCGAATGAAGAAATTCCAAATTATGGTGACTAGAAGAATCGTGTATTAGAAAGCATAAAAAAAAATACTATGCAACAATCCTAAGAAAAACGTAGGTGCGCAATAACATTCTTGAAATTATCGATTTTCGTGAACGAATTTTTCTTATAATCGTGCCACTATAAACAAAACAAAAAATAAGGGAGTATTATTTTAACAGATTTTCATCAATTTGAAAAAGAATTGTGCTGAAAAAACAATAAAATCAAAATTGATTGAGACATTATTAAATGGACTGTTCAGCATCTATGCAACCGGTGTAGTTACAATTTTTGTTCCGATATTCAAAGTAGTCTTTTATTTAGAATTGTTTTTATTAGTATCTCTTTATTTTTCTACTTAAGTACCATTTTCATTATCGATCATCATTCCATAAACATCTCCTAAATATTCTTATATTCTCCAGACTTCTCCCACAGCTTCTCTTCCTGTTTTTCTCTCTCTCTACAACTATATTCAAACATTTTCTTGTTATGGAGAAGAAAAAGATTCATCGCCCCTTTGTGACAGTATCTCCCTTCGATAGTGGGAAGGATAAAACAGGCAGGATGATAAACAAAGAAAAGTAAGAGAGAGAGAGTAAAAGAACTTTAACGGAGAACACGTGGCAATGTTCACATATCGAGTGGGATGTCAACACTTTACCGCTATTATGTTAAACGTGGAAACCTTTTATCGAAAATCAATTAAAAGCAATTCGTGGTCGCGGTAACGCGCCCAACAGATCAGAACATTTGATAAAAAGAACAAAATGTTACGGTGGGAATTTTAACGTCTTGCTCTACAGGAAAAAAAGACTGAAAGAAAAAAGTGCAGAACATATTTATTTATTTATTTCTTCTTCTTCTTCTCTTGTTAGATAAAAACATTTATAAAAAATGAGATTCTACTATTTGTTCGGTTCGAGTATATAAGAATCAGTCTTTATCGTACAATATCCCAATGAATTAAATCGGAACTAGTGCAGAGTTTCATCACAATTTCAGCACCGATCTCTTTTTGTTTAGCACTAAGACATGTTCCAGCGGCTATATTATAAATCGGTGAATTTTTCTGGAAAAATCAATGAAAATCTACAATGTTAAAAATTTAAAATCAATATACTTCTCCTTTATGTTTCCATTCTTGATCACTGCCCATTTCATGGCATTTAAATAAAATCGGTGTCGGTTTATTGGCTTGTAAACATAATAATTGGGCTAATACTAATTCACTACGATCCGTTTGATACCACATTTGATTTTTGGTGCGAAGACATTTTTTTAAAAGCAAACTACTACCTTTTGTTTTGATATCTTTAGCACTTTGTATACATAATGATGTGTTTGTTAATTTTAATTGGAATTGATCAATATAATTACGTTGTCTTGAATGCCACGGCTGGTATTTATCACGTTCTAAAGCTGCCCATTTTTTCTTAAGTCTTTCTTGATTATCCGTTGGTAATGTTTGTTCTGGATAGACATTTTTCAAATACCAATCGAAATTGTGACATTTCAAACGATGGCGCAATTGAATTCTAGATGAAATATCACCGTAATCAACAAATTTCGTATCAGTACGGTGTTCTAGAAAGTATTTCTGTAGGGAAATTCAACAAAATATATGATAAAGTCAAAGAAAATCTGAATAAAATAAATACTTTATAGTCGTCCATCCAAACGTGAGCGACTCGTAACGAATTATGGAGCATTGTATCTTCACCTGTCGGTGAACCATATGGTCGTCTTTGACGAAACACATGACCTACTCTACTACAAGGTATTAACTCTAATTGTCCGCCACACATCCAAATCTACAAAAATTTATAATCATCTCATATTCATAATTATTGTATTTTTCTTTAAATAATATACTCTGAATGAGATTTCCAAATTTTCACCACCCCATATATTCATTCCTGAATCGTATTCACCTAAATCAATAAAATATTGACGATTCATTGCAAATAATCCACCAGCCATTGTTGGTGATTTGATTGATTTAATAAAATCATCTTTATTTGATAGTGTACCTTTTGGTAAATTTTCCCATTTGAAATGCAATCCCCAATTAAAACCACCTCTAACTAATGGACTAGCTGTATATACAAATGTATCAGCATTAATAATATCAATAACAGGCATAACAACATTTGTACGATTTTCTTTAATATGTACAAGTAACGGTTGTATCCAATCAATATTTACTTCAATATGACTATCCAGAAATATTAAAACATCACCATAACTATGTTTAACACCAAATAAACGTGCACGTATTAAACCTTCACGTTTATCAGTTTTAAACAGTTTCACTTTATTATCATTGAAATTCTTTGCAATATATTGTTGTAAATCATTACGTAAATTTCCAATATCACTAAAGTCATCAATTAGAATGATTTCTTTAAGTAAACGTTCGGATGTTCTATCAAGAATTGAATGGATTGTACGTAATAGAGTTTGGTAATGTTCATTATAAAAACAAATAATAACAGAAGCAGCTGGTAGATCATCAGGATATTCAATATCTTTACAACTAAAACACGATTACTTAATACTCTAGAAATAATCGAAAATTGGTCTATTTACAGAGCATTTCGGGTATCTGGAATGTCGCGATGGTAGCTTAATCTTTCACTAATTAAAATATTAAAAGCATGCCTTTTATAGCCCTCATCTTTCTTATTCTGATCATCCAAACTTTTCACCAAACCTAATTCGTCCAGATCTAGAACAAATATTTCTTAATAGTTGCAAAATTAAAGAATTACACGAATACCTCTGTCTTGTTTGTTCGTATAGTTTGATTTTCTCAAAACCGGTTGTAGTTTCTTCCTCAATTCATGACTGTTAACATAATTGTTACGTTTGTTTTTCCAGTAGGAATCATCTTTAATTCGGACATCGTCAAGTTGATTAAAATTCCGTAACGATTCCTGTATCGGTTTCTGTGTTGATCTTAACTCATCATCAGTTATTTTCATATATAGATATAATGATATTAACCATGTAACTGAAGCAAAACAAATACCATAAATGAAAGACTTGTTCACACTGACCATTATGTGGGGTTATGTTAAAAATTCATTTGAGTGCTGTTATAAATTTTATTATCTTTTAATGAATTTATTAGTTCAAATTGTTATCATTTTGGAGTATTAAAAAATCGAGGTTATGTTGGCGTGACAAACAATGTGGCCAACTGAATCCTGAAAAACAAAAGTTCCTAGATTTATTGAAAAAATTTTGAATCTCTTTTATGAAAATTACACGACTTGATTTAATTTAGATTGATGAAAAATTAAATCATTTGAATATGTTCATTTGAGTTTTTTCTGCATGAAGAACGTTGCCAATAATCATCTAAAAATAATTAAAACTGCTCTCCCCGCATTGACTCACAACTCGTTATCACATGACTGTTAAAAATAGAAATAACAAGGAGAAATTACGGTCAAATTATATAGATTTCCACCTGAAATCAATTGTTTGTTTCATACGAAAATCGCCATTTTCAACAATAGATAGAAAATACGGAAATTTTTTTCAGTTGATGATTCATTTTATTGGATGATATTGCGAAATTTTCAGTGGATACAACAGATTTTCAGTTGGTGGTGCCATTTGTTATAGTTTTGTAGTTATCTGACCTAGAAACTGGGGCGCCACTTGTTCAATCTCAATCAGTTCGCTGAATAATTTGCAGAAGCAATTGTGTTTTCAGTATATCGCTGAAAAGTACGGTGATTTATTTTTTAAATTGCGGACATTAAACGAACGAATTGTTTTTATACGATAGTATTGATACGATTATTATCGATCTTACGTAATCGTTTTATGTATGTATTATTAGAATCATTACTGTCGGGAATTTTGTTGGAATAATTAACAGATTAATAAGTTTTACAATCGTTTCTTTTATAAATGGTTACTTAATTATTTGCGGCGTTGTTTCCGTGATAATGTTTATCAGTTTGTTAAAACAATAAATTGAATCTAGCCAATTACTATAATAAACAAGTTGTTTTTTTTTAATAATTTGCGACGAATTAGTTATTTCGAAGCGAAATCAATAATAATAAATGATTATTTCTTGTAAATTTTGTGTGAATATGCCGTAAAATTCATCCAAAACGTCGTCGCACAAGACTTCGTGGCGCCGCCAGCCACGACAAGGTAACAAAAAAAAACAAAGACTAATTCCAAACTAAGTTTTTCAGAATAAATTTGAGCTATTTATATAACAACTGTCAATTGTCGATTTCCTGTAAAATATTTTTAAATGAAAAATCACCATCTGTTGTCGACACATATTTTGTTTTTTTTTGAACAGAAGTTCACTCTTTCAGCTTTCATTGATTTCAGCATTGCATGCTTATAGAATAACTTTTCCATTGTCGCTCTTTGTTTTCCGGTCGATGCGGTGTGCGTTAATAGAGGTCATGATATGGAAATAATTATTGTAAAATGTCTTCAGAAAACTATTTAAAAAATCATCAAAAAATTAACAATTTTCATCAAGGACGTATTGATTTTATTTTATTTTTCAATAAACTGATTATATTACACCAGATCTAGAATAAACGTAAACAAATAAACTAGAGATTAATAAATTAATTGGCTCGTGTTACATTAATTTATTTTATAGTCAAATATTGAGATACAGGGTGTGATCAAATAGTGTACTACATACACAATGTCCCACCTATGTTAATAGTTTTTCGAAAAACCTTTTTAATCTATGTGCAAATTCAATCAGCTAGTCGTGAGGAAAATCTAACGAACGATCTTACAATAATGTGAGCACCGTGGAACATGTTGAAATTTGACAAATATCTTGGTAGAACTGTATACTTCTGCGGTCGCAGCCTGCCTTAGATCTGCAAGCATGTCCAACTCGGCAACATTTGCTTCCATTATCCGTACAATCGTGCTTGCATACTGCTGGAATAACGGCGGTCACTCATCCAAGTACTTAACCGTGCCCAACGTAGCGCTACTTCGGTGTTGAAAAGGGCGCCTATGAACCGACATTCGAATTCACTCTAAGCCTAATACACAAGCAATTTTGTGAGTAGAACATTCTTTCAGATCTTAGACAGGCTGCGGCCGCAGAAGTCTACGGTTCTGCCAGGAAATTGCTTGCATACTGCCAGTCTTTGATTATCTGGGCACCTGATTCTTTGGGTATATCGGTTTTGGTTGTATTGATCGCAGCATATGGGTTTCTTTAAAGTAGGATTATCAATTGTCTCTTATCAAATTCTAAAGCTCCATTCCATATATCCGATACCATATCTCTTTTATATATCACAATGTACCCAACAAAGAATTTTCCGTTAAATGGTAAAAGTAAAAGAAAGTCTACTGTTACACCTACCTGAATTCGATTATAAGATTACTACTTTAAGGTTTCTCAGATACAAAAATAACAGTACAACTGCAGTATGAAAATTAAATTCCATTTGAACAGGTTTTATTCCAACCTAAATGCGTTATTTATTTCTATTTCTAAAAAGAAAAAGTCTAGTGAGTACACGAGTATATAAGATTTTGTTTTTTGAAAATATTTTATAATTTTTTCGTTGCTTACTTGTATTTTTTTTTGTATTGTTTTTAGGAGGAGGTGGCGGTCGTTTTAATGTGACTGTGGTATCAGGTGGACCTAATGGCGGTACAGATGGCTCCATTAGTTCTGTCTCACCAGTACCAAGACATCGTGGACAACCATTTGCTAGTATACCAGAAGATCATGCAGTTGATGATAATCTCTTTCCAAATCAAACCATCCATTCCCTTACATTTTCTAGTGGTAGTAGATGTGCATCACCGGCACCATCATGGGATTTCAGTTTAGAAGACAGCAGTGATTCGGTGAGTTTTTATTATTTTCATTACAAAACTGGATTCAATTTTTATCAATATTTTCATTATAATTTAATTACGTATCTCCATATTGATACTTGTATCCAGGAATGCTTTATCTGTTACGACAACTGCGCAGAAATAATAGAATTATCAACAGGAACTCCTTAAAATGTTACATAAGCAATGTGATTATAATGTAGATTGATCATCCTGATATTCATCTATTTTTTAATGTGTGTTACATCTACTTTAAGAATGCGCATTCATGTACCATAAAATTTCATCTATAATTTAATACTTCAATGATATAAATGATATAAACAAAATATCACTGTCGAGTAAAGTATTAAACGTACTTTAACAAATAAAAAGAAAATGGTACTTTGTTCATTGTTCTCTAATATTTTCATCGTTTCTATCTGGGCAATATTTGCAAATTGAAGAAGATATGCATGAGAATGGAGATGTAAAAGCTCCTACAAACATTGTTTTCATTTCCCAAAGGACAATTTTGGGATGCTCTTCTAGAACTATCTTCTTTCTATAAACTTTACTGATGATTTATGGATAAGAGTAGTACTATCCAACAAAATTCTAAAACTGTATTTCACCATTGTGAATAGTGTGAAACAATTTTCTTATTTCTTGATACTCCCTGTATATAGCAAATATGAGGATATGGTAAATTTGGCAATTAATTGACTTACTTAAACACATATTAACTGAAGTAAACAAGTGACGCCATTGCGTCTATTATTTTTTAATAGTGATTATTGTTGTTCTTTTTTGTTTATAAACAAACAATAAACAGAATAATCAATAACGGCCATTTTCTTTTAATTTTTTGGGGGAATTTCATTTCTAACTAATCTAAATGTTGGTAATGATCAGCTGTAATGTGTATGATGTGAAGTTGTTCCGTTTCGATTCATCGTTTTTTTTTTGTCTGTTGTTTAAAGTTTGCTACGTTGCCATTGTTGCTTTGTGGCAACCAACATACAGCTGGTGTGGTGGCATTAAACAAATGACTTTCGTTTTCCGCATCCTACTATGATGACTGCTATAATTCCTGTTAGTCATCGATTTGCCTTTTACTAAGCAGTTGTGTATCCGTTTATAGCGAAATGTTATTTTACACGTGTAAACAATAAATTGTTGCGATAAAACGAAATTTTTATAATAACTTTTATAAATATTTATTATTAATATTTTTCAAATATTTGTGTGTGTATCAGTTTGTGTTGATTTCGTTTTAGTTTGAATCTAGTTTTTTCACCGTGTTTTTGGTCAATTCGATATCATCATTCATATGATACGTTCGTGTTGTTCTTGTTTTCTACATTACCTTTTATTTAAATAATTGTTGTTTTTATAGTGGTTACGTTATTAAATAATGTGAATGTGTGTGCGTGAGTGTTTGTTTAATTAACGAACTATTTGATGATTGAGACGACTCGGTATTCCCTTGTTGGATATTTAGCTTTAGTAAAGGTAAAAAGAAATCAACATTATTAATAGGGCTTTTATCGAAAGAATTTGAACAATTTCCAACACAGTTTTATCAACAGAAATTTGTTTGATTTTGCTTATATATTATTAAAAGTTGGCATATAAATTTTTTGTTTATTTTACCTTATCATGTAGCCACCTTTAATTTATTTATTTATTATTATTATTATTTTAATAATAATAAATAAATACTTGATTTTTAAACTACTTTATTATCAAGGTTATGACTTTTAATTCTATAATACATTCATACATTTAATTGATAATTATTTAATTAGATTTTCTTTTAATTTAATTTTTAATTAATAAATAATAGTAGATAAGACGTAACCGTAACCACAACCAAATTGTAAACACAATTGCCAAAAATTCATAATGAATAATAATGAATAATAATGAATAATAATAATAAATTATTATTGTTGAAATTTTGAAAATAAAATGTAATTAAATAGATACCACATCGTTGGATGCACTTTTTTGCATTTGTGACGCAAACGACACATGTCAAATGTCACAATTGTGGACAATTATTATTATTATAACGGAAGAAATTTTAATTGAATTTCGTTAAATTTAAGGTCGTTTATTTAAATAATAATGTATTGTTTGTAATGATTCACTGAATTTGATAAGGACTGGCTTTGTGAAAAACTGTTGTAATTTTTTTTATTCGTCGTTAATTTATTTATTTTAGAATAAAAATTAGAACGAGGACACATTTGCAATATAATAATAATAATAATTATTATTATTACTTTATTAGCAAAAGATCAATTGGTTTCAATTAAATTAATTATCATAGATTTAACAAATCCGCTATTGTTAATGATGAAAGAGAGAGAACCAAAGAAAGTATACGCATTATTGTACTTTCCCTAGCCATACACATCTGACGATATTTGTTCAGGTCTAGGCCGGCAAAGAGTAGGGATTTTTATAGGTGTGGTTGGTAGCAGGACACACACACACACACAGACACACCACATTTTAATTGTGTCAAATGTTTCCAAATATCAAACAAAATAATACTCCTACAAAATTTTAATTTCCTATAAAAAAAAAACATTCATTTTAAACATAAAAACATTAAGGAGCCAAGATTCAAATGTTTTGATATATTGCCAACATGAAAATAATCCCTAATAGCAAACAGACGATCGATTTTCGATATATTCTCTTTGAAAACAATGAAATATTTGTCAGTGATAAAGCAAACATTTCCATATTTTCAAGGAAATTGTCTATTCTATGTTAGAAGGTTAACAACCCCTTTCTACTAAATAATTGATTAATAGGAAATATAGGGTAGTATATGACTGTTAGTCTAGTAGAGTGTCGATAATCCGAAACATGACTGTATATACAACTACACCCTGCCAATAAATAAACAATCTTAGAGTTAATTACAGTTATAAATATAATAACTATTTGATTAATGAAACCACCTAATTAATTTGGTTAATCAACGCTCTACTGTATCTATATAATAATAGATTTATAATATACCGTTAGTACTACCGAAAAGTTTTGTAACAGCTTGCGATTCCATTGTTTTAAACAATAGAAATTGAATGGTTTTCTCATTAATTATAACAAGATAAAGCACGCCGATAATTCTGACTTCCACCTCAAAATAGGTAAATATAAACATAATAAATTCCGGTTATAACGAATTCCCTAAGATTCGACGGTATTTTAATATCTCTGTCTTACTTATTTCAAAGACCTATACTTAGTCACTTTAAAGTTATAAAGGAACCCAAATAGTATGACAGAGCAACTAGATATTTGCCATCTATTTCACTGTTTTCTTTTTTCTAATCATTTATCATAATAGTGAGAGGTCATCGAAAATCATCAAAACAACTCTATAATACTGTTCATAATATAATATTTTATCGTTATACATTTTGTATGTATTGAGGTTAAAAACGAGTTACATAGATTGATAGAGAGTTTTATGATGGTTTGTTCAGATCATCTTACTTTAATAGTAGCAAATAGCCGTTATTTAAGATACCGTTGTAATCAAGTTTTATATTGTATTTACTTTCCGCTTAAAGGTGTAGATTTGTTTGATTTAAATTGTAACGAACCATTGTTACTTTATATACATTTCGATGGGTTATACCTTTTTTATTCTATAAACTAAGTATATAAATTATAACGAATTTTTTTTCTATCTTATCTTCTATTTGTAAATTGACACAATAAAAACGAAACAATGAAGATATTGGTAATTTTTTTTATTTGGACAAAAACATATGCGGAACTCACAGTAAACTAATGACGGCTTTTTATTTTTATTTTGTTTTTCTCTAAAGCAATTATTTTAATTGCGGTAATAAAGGAAATGTACAGTTAAACAAAATATGTTATTGTTTGTTTTTTCAATTCTCAAAAGAGGTAAAAAGTAGATTAACAAATTAAGGTTAAAGTGCCATAATTTTTAAATAATGTTTTTGCGGTTTCAAATTTGATAGAAGTCGAGTAATTTTTTTTAACACTCACATATAAAAGGTAACCGTCCGTACTGATTTTACCAGTACAGTACTGTTTTTTTTTTGGTTCTTAGTCCTGATTAGTTTTGATATGTAACTAGTACACAAAATGTACCGGTTTAGAAACACAAAATCAGACATTATTAACTTATCAAAAAAAATCTTATTTTATAATCTATAGAGTAACGGTTCCTAAAGATTTTACAATTATTACGGATGCTATCAGAACAGGGTCGCATTTAGACATGGTCTTTATGGACTGCATTCCAGGACCCCGTCCAATTAAAGAGTCTCGTTTAGAACTTTGCATACCCAAAATGACCACCAAAAAAATGAAGTTTTGTAATGTCTGGGGGTAAAAATAAAAAGCTTTTCAACGAAATGACGAATGTTTGGCCACAACTAACCTCAATTTGGATTAATTAGGTAGAGCCCCAAATTTCACGGCCCGCCCCTGTATTTGAGATATCTTAAATGTCCTGGTATTAAATTTGAAAAAAAAATGGTCACCTCACTCATAGATGGTCATGCTTTTTTCCTTGCCTGTGGGACCTCATGTTCACCAGAGGCCATGCATTTCGTTACTTATTGTTAGTTTAGACTAAATTATAGGGGTCGATTGGCTTTGCTTTAGCCTTTTTGAACTGCGGTCACAGTTGATCTATTGTTCTTAATCCTTCATCTATTGATATCCCAGAAAAGCTATGTCTATTTTCTTACTTCAGCAGGTGACAAGGTTCAAATTTGTAAGTCTTATGCGAACCAAAGCATCGCATTTGCATAATTTGTGTTCATCGTTCAAATCATATAGTCTACATCTGTTTTGATATGGTATCTAACTGGGCAATGCCCAATAAACTTCTTTTCCTGTCGCATACGGACACTGTCTCCAGTAGAGGAAATTTGTGGTCGATTCCCATCCATTAATTTCTCCTGCCTTCTGTGGATGTTGGCTAGTCCACAGAATAGCTCCGGACCTTCTTCTAGCAATTTCTGATGCTCTGGCACCCAGGCAAGGGTAAGTGTATTGCCCTTTGCCAGTTGTTTCATGGATTGACAACATTCCTAGATGGTCTTCGACTCAAAACTTCAGAGCGTTCAGAACTCCTTTTTACTGTATGTCAGGATGTACCTTTGAGGTTTCTTTGTAAACACTATAGCACTCTACTTATTGTTAGTGGGACCATAAGTAAATGTTCGAATTTTGACGAATCAAATTTACAATTTTTTTCCTAAGATTTTGTTAAAAAAATACCAAATCAAATGTAAATTAATTGTCATGTATTTCTTGCACATCATTCGATTTTTGAAAATACTCCTTCGATGGCGTTCATCAATGCGAAATACGGTGGTAGAGAAAAAGTCGTCGTTTTCTAATTGCTGGAACAATCTCCGAAAAAAGCCATTTTTTAGTCCCAACAGGGTGAATATGGTTTATAAATTTGATGAAACTTGTGTTGGCCACCAGAAAGGCACATAACGCTAAGAGTATTATTTAACATAAATGAAGAGAAGTCAAGTTGACTGACAATGTTCATAAAAAACGACTATTTATAATTTCAATACTACAAGTATCAATATTATAATGCCTATAATTTATTTAATGTTCATGTTTCAATGATGTCTTTGAATTTTAAATAATCTACAATCAATATTTTGTCAACCATGTCCACACTATTCTACCTTTAATAATAATTGTTATTCATATCATATTTAGAGATAATACAATAAAAAAAAATTAATTTTCATTCATTCATCATCATCATCATATTACCAACTGAATTAAAATGATTGTAGTTAATATTTTTAATTGGTACAAAGTTCAAATAGAATCATATGAGATATAGCAAAAACGGTGCCGCCGTCATGTCTCTCTTATACTCTCCACATGTTTTAGTTTTTTTTTCTCTCCTTGAACGTGCCATAAAATTAGGCACTTTTCGAGACCACACAAAATTTATTTTAACTTCGTTAAAAATTCGCGTGAATAATTGATTGTTCCGAGTATGTTTTTTTTCATTTTCAATTTTTCCTCTTTATATTCTAAGAATACCAAAATTAAGAGGTCAAAAAACTTTCAACTAGTATTATAGAAGTATGACAATCTGGATCGAAAATAATTTAATTGTTTTTGTAGTGGTAGAATTGCTTTATATCTTTAATATTATTATTATTATTTTAATTTAAATAAGTGCCAAGTTCAAGGTCCAAAAGGTGGGACGACTATACATTCACCAATTATGTAATATTGCAAAATATGAAAATTAAGATATGTTTTCGTTCTATTTAATTTTTTTTGCAAACAAACATATTTAAAAACAAATCAAGATTGACATTATCGATTAGTTTGTTTGTTTTTGTTTTTGGATGAATATAGTTATCTATAAATTGAAATTGTTGTGCCGTTTAACGACATTTGTTCATTATTACGCGAAAAATTGTAGGATTTCGAAATAGTTTTTTTTTGTCTTTAAAGTAATCCAATACTTGAACAATAAAATGTCAAGGATTAATTTTTAATTAAATTTCCTCATATTTAAAAGATAGAGAGTTATTTTTCATTTTACGTTGCTATTTTGATATTTATTGTAATTTTTCATTGTACATCAGAACATACGTACACAGAAAATTATGTTGTTATTCAGTAAGCGCGAATTTATTATTAACAACAACAACAACAACAGCGTTAAATAATATTAGAAAGACAAGAGTAAAGGTGCGATTACACTATCCAGTTTTTCTTGTTCAAGTTACCAATAAAATGCGGCTTGTAACAACTTGGATAAACTGTCAAGTTCTTGTACAATCTTCACAAGTTACTTCAGTGTTTCCAACGAGTGCAATTTTAAAACAATGAAGAAATTGAGGAAGAATTTGTAATTTTTGGATATGAATTTGACTCAAAAATTGTATCAAACTTCTGTTCTTTTTGCACTCGTTAGAAACACTGTAGTATTAACAAGTTCTTCAAAAAGTCACTTGAAAGATGTGTTTATATGATCAAAGTTTTATTTGGTAAAAACCAATTTGAACAAGACAATAACAAACAAATATAATCGCACCCTAACGGAAATGATGCGATTATTTATAATTATCAAAACGGAAATTATTTACATGCATTCCTCGATAAAATTATTATCGTTTTCATATATTTTTTTAAAACATTGTCAAAGTATTTCAACAATAAATACATACCTTTATTTATTCATTTAAACAATTTATAAAATTCATGGTAAGTTAGAAAATGTTACAATTAGAATTTTTCTTTACTTGGAATTAAGTGATAAAAAATTCAACATAACCGAACCAAGTCAGTTATATATATGTAGATAAAACAATGGAGGAAGTACTGACGTCACAAAATTTATTATGTTTATATTTATACGTAAGTCACGTGGTGTACTAGCGCGCCCTTTGTTTTACTTGTTGTTCTCTCACTCTCTATCTATCAATAATGTTTGTGTCATGTGACTTGTGTTACTAAGTGCTTCCTGTAAATTGGTCAATGTGTAGATTTTAATTACATTAAAAAAAAATCTCAACTTTGCTAAATGGAATTAAGAGATTAAGTACAACTTCAGGCATGCGTCAATATTACCCATAGTCAATTTTTTTGATAATGAACGACCTTGTTCCGCTACAATGGACAATTTTCCAATTTTTTTTTTATTGTTTCAAAGTTATTAGCAAATTGTAGGTAAATGAAAAATCGAAAGGCGGCAACCTTTTGTTGTTTATTAACGTTATTTTATTTTTATTGTATTTTTTTGTTTTCAAACATGACACGTGTGTGTATTGTTTTAATTATATTATCAGTTATATAAAAATCATAATAATTTTAAGATGAATTAATTTTTATAACTGTTTCTTATCAATCAAAAGAAACAGATTTATCGTTATTTAGATAAATGTTATGATTTGTTGGAAATTGTTATCAATTATTTTTTTTATATTAATTCTGTTGTTAAAAGCCCTAAATTTGTGATTTGGTAAATATGTAGATGGATGTTTCACTACCGATTAAAGAAGTGGAGGATGGGGACGGTGAAGTCCCTGTTGCCGTCCCCATTACAACAACATCAGTACGAACAACAACAACAACAACAACTGGTGCATCATCAACATTATCTTTATCAGATGAAAGTGATATAGAACCAGAAGAGTTAGTATCAACGATACAACATAATTTTTTAAAAGATATTCAACAAATCGATGAAGGCAGTTCATATTATCGTTATTTTCCAAATCATAATAATTGTTTACCATCACGTATCGGTTGTGTTGTACCATCACGTCGTTTATCCCAATGTCGTGAAGAAGATGAGGAGGAAGAGAGAAAAGACATTTTTAATAATAAATTTAATAATACCAATAAAAATGATGAATCAATAAATGTTCCAGTAATATCATCAGAAAGTAATATATCAGCAATATCAGATCAGAGTGATAAAAGTTTATCAGAATCATCATCAAATGGTTCAAAATCATCAGTTATTGATACAATAACAGGGCCAACACATAAATTTGTGATAACAAAAACAAAACAACCATCTGAAGCTGTTGCGAAAATTTTCTCAAATGATAAAAGATTTTTCAAATATCGTCAAGCAAATACAGTACACGCCATACCACCACAATTAGATCGTCCATCTGTTTATCATATATTCCATTCACCGTGGGAAAGTCCACATTATGATACGAAATTCTTTGATTCATCATTAATTGAAATGAAAAGTGAAAATTCTAGTAGTTCAACAATTGATTGTAATGGTAGTGTTGAGGATATTTGGGTGAAACGTTCATCGATTGATGATAAAAAGGTGAGCTTTTATACACATAACAACACCAACAAACAACAAAAATAATTGTATAAAAGAAAACAACTAAAGTCTAATAAACTTTAGTGAAAGTAAAACTAATCAATCAATCAATAATTTTTGATTAACTTCTATTAATAGATATGATTTCATTTCTTATGATTACAAGTGTAATAGCAATTACCCTTCTGGAATAGACTGTTAATGATTGCAATATAAAATATGTAATCAAAATCAATAAAAAACGAATTTTACGTTTTTCTTTTTTTATATCGATATTATTACAATATTATTATTAACAAAAGTTTATTTCATCTCGCCTTTATTTTGTTTTAAAAATATCCACGACACAATTGACATTTATATACCGACATTTTTGTTTGTTTATTGTTAAATCTTTTGTAAATATCCTTGTAACCACCTACATATGCGAAATTGTGCAAAGTTTCCCAATAATTACACATCACAACTTGTATTTCTACACCAAATATTGCTAAAAGGTGCGATTGGTATATTTATTTATTTACTAATTAACGTACGGTCCATATGTAATGTTATTGAAAATTTTCTATTAAATTATTTGGCAATTGGTCAAGTGAGATAGTTAGGTCCGGTTATTCTTCACACACTTAAGCTCCGCTTACAATAAATCATCTCAATCATTCAATCAAGTTCTTATAACTTGCAAAACATTTTATTGTGGTACAAACGGACGTAGGACTGGTACATTATCACATCTTTCTTTTCGATTTACATATCTAAAATGCGTCTAAAATTCCTTGAACATAAGACTCATTTAACTTTTCTACACTTTCATATGAGTTGTTTAAAGTAAGGTCGAGCTTAAATCGATATTTGGAAAGGCAAGATGAACCAGGCCAGAGTGACCATAACTGTGTAAGTGTGTAAAGAAGAATCGCACCTCAGTGGAGTATTTACTCGCAGACGATAGATGCGACCGCCACGGACTTAAAAAAATTTATTTTCACATTAAACCTATTCAAAGGAAATGTACAGATGTATGTGTAACACGATAAACAAGGACTAACTAATTGGAGGAAATGATCGGAAACTGTAGAAAAATAACATCAAATAATTGGAAATTTTTTCGAATATTTTGTAATATAACTTGTAACTGTCACATCTAAAAGTTTTCCTCAGTTGATTAACAAAAAGGTTTAAAGATTTACAATTTTGATCAATATTTGTGTCTCCTTCTGTTTCTTTTTTGATATCAATAATTTTCTTTATCAAATAAGGTTTGAGTTAGACTGGCACAAGCAACTAACGCAACGTTTTTCTATTTGTAGTAGTTTGTACAAGATTGCTTCAGTTGTCGATGTGCTTACATAAGAAATCACTCTATTATAAAACAATAGTTTCGTTGAAGTCTTTGGATATACTTATTTGTTGTTTCCAATGCCGAATTAATAAGCTATGGGCCCTGGAGCCAGTGGCGATGCTAGATATTTGACCGCCCATGTGCCACAGGGAAAATGGACGCTCCTTTTAAATCTTGTAGTTCCAAAGTTAATATTTCTGTGAATATAAAGTTCATTAAAAAATATATATTGGCTACTGGGCGCCCCAAAATTTGGCCGCCCTTGTGCGACACACTACTCGCACAATAGCTAGGATCGCTGCTGCCTAGAGCTCGCCTAAGATGTAGGCCTTTTTTCTAATAAGACTCTGGGGTATGTGATTTTCGACTCGCGGCTTAATCCGGCATTCACTCTATCGTAACCATGTTGGCAAAATTTTGTGGGTTTCTATCAGGTTTGCTGTAGAATTGTGTAGAAGAGTGTAGGATGGAGGCACAGGGGAAACCAGGGTGTTAGCGGGCTCCGGGGAAAGCAGTGTGTTTGGGCCCCTATATAAATATATTTATTTATACGTACTTATGCTGATGGGAGGCAAAACAGGGGCAGTTGCTCTTCCCTGAGATCGATATAAAGTTTTTTTTTTGTTTCCAAGCTTCCTCGCATCCCTCTCACCAGGAAAATCTTCTATGGAGAACAAAAAAGTTTACTCTGAACTATCAAGGGCCTCCTGAGAGTAGCTAGGCCCCGGGGGAAAATACCTCGCTCTGCCCCCACGTTTTATCGAGCCTGGATGGAGGTGTAACAAAATTCTCTATAGCTTAAATTGTTTCTTATGTGGTTTACATCGGAATTGTTTTTTTTTTGTAACAACTAATAATAAACCTTTGTCATCAATTGTAAATATGATGGTTTAGAATTTATAATGAGTGGTGGTTTCCTCCCACAATTAACATTAATTATTTTCTCTCTCGATCTTTCGATATTTTTATTGTTGACAAGACGACACAGCTTTCTATTTTGGTGTTTTCTTTATATTAAAAAATACATTTCAATTATCATTAAAAAGAAAAAAATAACTAGTTTGTATTTTTAGGTGTTACAAACATATTTTTGACATATTATTGGAATTTAAGATAATGATTACATTTTATTTTTAGCAATATTGTAATCGTATTTCATCATATTTTTTTTTATTGTATTTTAACTGCGTTTTTTTTACCTCTCTCTTTTATTTTTGGTATAATTTCTTTCTTCTTCATCAATTTGTTTTTTACTTTTCTTGAGAACTTTTCATTCCTCTAAGAATTTCTAATTAAGAACGCTTACTGTTTAAAGCATAATTGAATTTCGCGTAATTTTGCGGTATTCATAAGAAAATTATCAATATAACTACGTTTTAAAATTATACAATTGATTCATTTCATCAATTTAACTCGTAATTAGTCGAATTTTCGAATATAGTTCACTGAACTCAACAATTTTTGGGTTGTTTTATATGCAATCAATCATTTTCGACTATCATCACATGTTAATTATGGCATAAATTGAGAAACGATTGGAAAAAAATTCCACTACTCTTTCTAATGTTTGCTATTAAAAAACAAAAACAATAATGATTTGTCACACACAATTTATAACAATTCCAACTTAATCACAGCTATTTCAAAAATTAAAACAATTGCGTCTTTAATAATAATAATAATAATAATTCATTATTCTAATATAAAAATAACAAAACAATCTGATTTAATTAAATCACACTTGATTCATGTTAATATTGGAATTTTTCTTTCATTATCACCACTAATGATTATTTGTTAGTTTTATCGTCGATGTAATTTCCTTTTTGATTTTTCCATTTATATTGTTAGTAGGTTTATATGAATTGACAAAAAGGGTAGTTTTGTGGGAGGATAGCGTCATGACGGCGCCGCGATGCTCTTACATCTGTACACAAGAATCATTGTCGGGCATCATAGTAACTTTTGCTTTTGGATTTGTAGTTATAGTTGTTTCGGTCTCCATTTGTACAACACGGACAATACAAAAAACACAAAAATTATAATTCAATAATCATAGTTTGTGTTTGTATTATTCGTTGATCAAAGTGGATTAGAGATGCATCGGGAGATTTTTTTGAAAAATCTCAACGATTCTGTTGAGGGTAGTTTGGCATTTACCAAAAGGAAGGTCAGTGGGATAATAATCGATTCTTGTAAGTCATTTCTTAGATTTAAATTAAGGAAATTGTAGTGTGTTTTTTTACTGTTTGTTCCCATATCATAACAGTTTATATTTGTGCTCTTATTATTGAATTCAATTTTATCAATTATACGGTTGATTGCGCAAAAATAATCGTATTTTTTTTATGTAGAATTATAATTCAGACACTCCCTGGAAAATTAATAAATACTTCAGAAAAAATTAAATAAAATTTGTTCAAAATAGGCAAATGTCGAAACGAATTTGTTGAATGTGTTGCCTACATGTCGGATGATTTGGTTAGTCAAAAAAAAAGATCGAAATATTTAGGAAATGGTTGATTTTACTATCAAACATAAAAATCAATGGTATGACATTACTTACTAGATAATGGCATCACTTTTGTGTGAATTTTGCAATTTCTAGAAATTTATGACAAATGTTAAAATTTATAATTAAATTGAATCCAGTATGATTCTAGTAATTTAATTAGTTAATTAATTATTCAAAACGAATTAATTTAAATGCCTTTGTTTGTTTTGTTTTTTTGAAATTTCCAGGAATTGGGTTCACAACCGTTACCAACTATAACAACTGAAGATGCTGATAATTTGCCACGTCCTCGGTCAGGGACATGGGGTTCAAAAAGTGACAGTAAACAACATAAACCAAATAAAGATGCTAACAAACAACAGCAGCAACAACAACAACAAAAGAAATCAAATAAAACCAAAGAACAGAAATCTGAAACGAAAAAGGATAAAAAGAAAGATAAATCAGGTAGTCGTAGTGGTTCAGCATCACGTTCAAATTCATCTGAACGACGTAAATCTGGTGATGATGTACAAAGTCCAAAAAAACCAGGAATGTTAGATGCATTCCGTGGTCGAAGTAATTCAGATGCTAGTAAAAGGAAAGGTAGTGCCTTTATGGCATCAATGAAGAGTGCCATGCAGGTATTGTATAAATATTTATTTTTGTTGATGAATTTTTTTGATCGAAATATTTTCATTGATTGTTTTTTTTAACATTCTTTTTAGCACACTGGTTTGATGCATTCACGGTCTAAAGCACCCAGGGATGGTTCTGCACATCCAGTGCGTGATGGTAGCTCCCATACACAATATTATCATACTGTTACAGCAGCACCATCAACCAGAAGTCCAATGACAAAAGTTATGGATATCTTCAGAAATCGATCACATGCTAGCGTACCACCAGACGAACGAAGAAAGGTAATTAATTTATAACAAATTAAAAGGATTTTATCGATAAACATCCAATTAAATGCCTAATAATTTGTAGTTAAAATCTAACTCGCAAATAGATTTTGAATGTTTTTAACTAAAGACAAAAATTATTTTTGAATAATTTTCTATTCGATTATTTATATTCAGTTGCGTAGTGTCTTTTTTTCTGATCCTGGAGTGGGAAATTTGTGTAGAGTGGGGCCTAGAAGGATAATTTACAATATATGATCATAACTGTTGTTATATAGTCGCGTTTGATAGTCGTTTTCATATCATTATCATTCTTTTTATCATTTATATTAATTTAATACTAGTGTTTGGACAGTTGTTTTGTGTTGTGCGTTAAGTGTAAATAAAATAATTGTTTTAAAAATAAGTTTGATGATGATAAAAAAGCTGCTTTTTTTTAAATTTTTTTGTCTAAATTTATTCTTCTTAATGATGTTAATTGAGCGTTAGGAAAAAAATGAGAGTATGTCCGGCCTAATTGTCAATTAAATTCAATTGTTCTTCATATTATCGGGGAGGATTATACAATTCGTTTTTTTTTGTTTGTTGTTATTGTTGTTGTTTTTTTTTCCGTTAAAAGAATTACATAATGATTGAGATTTATTTAATGTTTTTGTTAAGAGGATTTTGTTAATTTTTTGTTAAAATATCATTTGCAATTTTCAACAATTTATTATTACAAAATATTTTATCTAATATAATTGTAAAATTGTTATTAATCCATTTTTTTTTGTTGTAAGTGATTATAAATTATTATGATAACGTCTTTTCAATTGTTTGATGAGATAACGTGCCTTCTCTTTATTCGTTTTTGGAAAAACATCCTATAAATCTGTATTGTGTTGTTGTTGCTGTTTTTTTTTGAAATATTGTTCTTTAATAATAAATTTATGTCAGTTTATCAATCATTTATTAAAGCGCTATTATAATCTTTAATTTTTGGAAAAGTCGTTAAAAAAAATCGTTATCTGTATTTTGTTTGTTTTCGTCTATTTTTAATTGATTTAAACAATATGTAGTGAATTTTAGTGGTAAATAGTGCACCGAAAATCATAAACAAACAGGTACAACACAAACAACAATCATGTCTCAATATTTGAAATGGATGAAAACAAATAAAAAAGATGAAATACCATATGTGAAGCCAAGAAGTTTATCATTGGATCTATCAGAGATTAGACGAATTGCTTATATTAATGTAGGGGGTATTCTATTGTTGTTTTTGTTCTATTGTAACAAATCTCGAATCTACTGTTTATATTGAATATAAATTTTCAAATGTAAATAGAAAGAATTATCATTAATTATTTGTTGATAATTATTATATAAATCAAATTTTTAGTCATCTGTTGTTTTAGTTAATTTATTGATTGTTATTATCATTAAATACGAATTTTTGTTGTGGTTGTTGTTATATTTACATTTATTTATATACATTTTAAGATAAAGTGCATAATTCAATCGTAGTTTATATTAAAAGAACAAGGTCAGAGTATTTTAAATATGAACCTACTGGGCAAATTTTAATGACAATAGGTTTCATACAAATAAAAATAAGACAACTATTAAATTGTTGTTTGAATTAATTGATAGAAAATTATATTTTATAAAATAATAATTATTTTAATTATAGCTATAAATTTTAATAATATTTATGTTCTGTTACAGAAAGCTGCTCAACAACAACTAGCTGGTGAGTTATTATTATTATTATTATTATCTAAATAGTACTTCATTTTGAGTGTATATTTCAAATTGACTCTATTTTTTTTTATGAATTTCCACGATAGATACCTTCAATTATATTATCGGTAACTCTATTCGATTCTGTATAGATGGCAGTCGAATCAAATATCCTTATAAAGGATAATACTATGTTTATCGCATACATAGATGGATAGCATGTTATTTTCATTTTTAGAAACACTGTTATTATTATTATTATTATTGTTAGCTATAGCTGTATATAATTATGTTGTTTGTGCCAAAGTTAAGATGTGTTTCTGATATAAAAGATTGTTTGTCAACATTCACCAGTGACGGCGGCAAGGTTTCTTATTTGGGTGGGCACACTTTGTTCTAAAATAGAGGCCGGATCGAGGAACAGACATCCTTTTCACTATCTCAAGCCTCCACTACCCACAGTCCGGTGCTGTATTCAATATGAAATTTCACTGTCTAATCGATAAATTACGTAGAATATACCTCCATCGGTTTTTGTATGATAAAACGATAAAAATGTAATAAACATCTGTGAAATCTAATGCGTTGATGACAATAATTAAAACCAAATTAAGAAAATCTCTTTATCAATCTTTAAATAAATATCTTTATCAGATAAAATAGCATTGTCAAATAGAAATATGTGTGATTATTTAAATTTGTATTTAATATTTGGTGCACTTGCCCACATGAGCTCCATCTAAACACCATCACTGTTACTAGTAAAAATAATTAATTTTTTCATACAGGTTTTTTTTCTCTCTAAAAATTGTATAAATTTATAGAAAATCAATTCATTTGTTTTGGTTTAGCGTGAATTTTGTCACGTAGTCGCAATTTATAAATTTATTTTTTTCGATTTTATCTCATTTGGTTACGGATTTGTTATTTATTTCAGGTCACACGAGTATTTTGATGATTATTATGTGATTTTTGTTACTATCAAAAGGTATGATGATGATGATATATTATTCACTTGAGTGTGTTACTATTATTTAAAAACAAAATCAAATTATTTAAACATTCAAGAAAATTTGTCTTCTATTCAACGAAATTAAATTATGTATGATTAAATTAATGAGTTAGATACTTATCTACCTACCTTAAAACTAAGGTGGAAATATTCAGGTCAAGATCTTTATTTAAATCAATTCACAAGTCTAGATGAAAAATTATCATCATTTAACGGAAAATTTTATTGTTATTAATTTTTTTTTTGACAGTTTTGTTTATTCCTTATAATCATTCCCTAAAAGTCTGCCATAAAACTTTATTTATTTATTCATTAACGACAAATAGTGGTGTTTTCCCACCATTTAGAAATCTTAGAATAGTTTTTCCCGATGAATATTCACGCACACTTTAATTACTTTCTAGGAATATAAACAAAAAATCGGTATTATCATTTACAACACTGATTTTTTCTAGAAAATTAATTGAATAATTATAACGAAATAGTTTATTTTTTACTAATTTCTTAATGTTAACACAATAAACAGGAATTGCGATAACGATTACCTAAATGAAGAGAACGCCGTTTATAAACCAACGAATAAAACAAAGGGCGAGCTAGTACCACGTGACTTACGTAAACTTATAGTAACAGTTCTCCCATTTTACGCGACTTTCATTTGTGATTTATTATCATGACTAAGGGACGTTTTCTGAAAGCCTAGATATCGATTCAATAAAGTTATAGATTCCATAAACTGCAAAATTGGTTTCTGAAAGACCACAAAACAAAACAGGTACATTCGTTAACAGTTCCACAAGTTTTTTGGGGTGGCAATTTTGCTTGCATTCAAATCTGTTTGCCAGCTGAATACCAGAAATTTATATATTTTTTTGTCTATTGATGTAAAATAGTTTTGAAACTTTTGTAAAACTTTACCGATTACCCCGATCCCGTTTCTTCTACCGTATATTTTCTTATGAAAGTAGCCTACGGGTGCCAAATATCTTTGAACGGCCCTGTACAAGTGTAGATACGATAACTTGTCCAAATGCTGAATTCAGTTTAGAATCTTCCTAGGAAATACCTCAAACGGTCTGAGCAAACCCGAAATGAGCTAAAATTATACTCGATGTATTGCGGCATCATCAATAAGATGATTTTATAAAATCCATACTTGCAGAACGTTTCAGAAATCGAGTTTGACTTTGTGGATTCTAATTAGATTCGATAATTATGGATTAAATAAGAATACTTTCTAGAAACTGAGCATATAGCAAAAGAAAGGCTTAACAATAAAATATGCAATTTTTTTTTGTATTAAAATTTACAAATAGTTTTATGGTTATCTACTTATAACCACATTACAAACCATACATTATACATATATTTTATATTGATGATAATAATAAACAAAAATAGAATTAATTTTAAGATTAAATATTCACGACAAAAAAAAATTGGGTACTATGTTTTCACAAATTTAATAAAATGATCTCTTGAACTCTTTCCACTCTCAATGTTTACTTCCTTTTTAAATTATCTTATGATGAATTTGTATGTGTATAGTTTTTTTCCGATTAAAAAAATGTTCTATTCTATCTAGTTTGATTGTTTTTTTTTTCTTTATTGAGTGGAATAACTACTTATTTGAATTGAAGCAAAAACTGGTAGAGATTATCAGAGTAAATTTTAAATTCGGCCAATTTAACTTTTGGGGCCATGAAAACAATGAGAATGTGTGTGTGTGTGTGTGTGTATAATAAGAGAAATAACGTATTATCCTTAAAATTAGATAGGTATTTTGAATGCTATTGTATAAAACGTTAGATTTTATATAGGTGGTGGTTGGTAAATAAGATTATTGATTTTTTGACATGTCGCACACCAGTAAAACAGTTTACTAACTACCTTCTTTGATACATTGATTTTGTGTTTTATTAAATCAAAACTTCAAATCAAATTTATTTGGGTCATGTTTACACTGTCTTATAAACTGATTTCAAATATATCCATACTTCTATTATTATTATTTAATAGATTTGTTTGAATAGTGAGAGGATAGTTTTCTTTATTCAGTAAACAGTGGTTTTGTTGTTCACTATTAGAATGTTTACTGTCAGTTTACCATTTATCCGTACTTTAGTTTTCCTTTCAAGGGATTGGATGTGTGATTACTTATGTTTCATTAGAGTGTTGTTTTATTTTTCAAGTAATTGTTGTGCTTTAGTTACTTGCAATCACAAATACGCACATTATTTGAATAAGATTTACTAGATAGTTATAAATAATTAATGATACGGTTATACAAAAACTTACGTTTTTTTTTGTTTTTTTCTATATTTATGCCATTGACATTGTTAACAATATTTCCATTATCTGTATACGATAATATTTTGAAACTAGTAAATTTAAACATAGAGTTTAGATGATTTTGTGTTTGTTATTTCTATTGTCAGTTTATTGTTGTTATGAAAATGTTGAAGAAGAAGACAAAAAAACAACAATGTAATAATTCACATAATTTTTCCATTATGATTAATTTTCAAATGAAAAAAAAAGATATTCATCATATAGGTGTTTTCTTTTTTGCTTCTTTAAACAATTGTTTATTAAATGAGAAAGAGTGTGCGGTTTCTTTAAAAATGCGTAATAATCGTTTTGTTATTATTGTTATTATTATTATTATTTAATTAAAGAAGTGCACATAGAATATGAGAATTCGTTTCAAATATTAAAGAAGAAAATTGAAAGCCTAGAAGCCATACACACATTTCTAATTCAATTTATATTCAAATACGTTTCGTTTAACAATAAATTCGTTTCATAATGATAATAACAAAATATTAACAAAGACATTACAAAAATAATGAAATTTTCTAATTTAATTTTAATAAAAAAATTGTGGTATTTTTCTAAATACAGTAGAGCGTCGATTAACCAAACTAATTAGGATCAAGATGATGGTAATAATAAATATCAAGTTTCATAAACTTCAAATATTATGTTTGGGAGGGGGGTTGGTGTTTGGTAGTGAATGCAAATAATTCGAATATTAGAATTCAATACATTTGTATTATTTTATTCAGTTCAATGAAAGTAATACGTGTAAAATGTCAGGAAGTTTTTAGCTTAATTTTGTTGTTTTTTTTTTGTTCCATCCTTGAAATATTTCTTATACATTTATTTCGTCTGACCCTTTTCCAATCTTTCGCTCTATGTTGGTTTTGTGTGTGTGTGTGTGTGTGTGTTTTTTTTTTGGCCTTCTGGCTCAATTTATGTAACAAAGGGGCTTATTCTCTACACAGCATCAACACTGTTACGGTTGCGCACACACATTTCTACGTTTTTGTATTATATAAAATCGTAGCCAGCAGTCCCCTATGTCGATAGCTATTTTAGCTGTGGATATGTTTAGTTAGTGTCAACACCGTATGATGTTGATGAAATAAATTAAAATTTCAATATTAATAATAATAATAATAATACAGTTGCTATCTTCAGTGTACCTTCAGATTGTGTTACGTTAATGTAATTATAATATCGACATTATTATTGCTTTTTTTCTCTCTTCCGTAATAGTAATAACGGTACATTGAACAAGTACGTGTACACGTGGTGTGAATCTTGTGTAATAATTTTATTAAATAATAGATAGTCACATTATAGGGGTGAGATATCAATTTTTTGAATACAAAACAATCTATATTTAGGTATGTGGGATTTTTGTCATTATTATTATTATTATTATTATTATTATTATTAGAAGTAACAGAGGAATCTGCATATTTTTTTTATCATTTTTATTAAGTAAAAATAGAAAAAAATTATCTCTTGTTTATTATTATAGCAATTATTATTATTATTATTATTCAGTGTTGATAATAAGCTTAGAAACAGCAATCGTAAATTAGGTTCATTTCTTGTTTATTTATCATCAATGATGATTCATTTTTCGTCAATATTTTTGATGAAGAGGGTGAAAACTTTCGTTTTATATAAAAAAAAATTAGGGTTGTACGATAGTATATAGGTCAAGTTTGTATGTGTTTGTATGGCTTTAGAATCACCCAGAAAACTGGGGAATGAACTTTGTTGATTTTTAATTAATTTTAAATAAACACTAATTAATCATATATATATAAAAAAAATAAAACATTAATTAATTATAATTAAGTACAAGAAAAAGAACAAAATGGACACATAGAAGTTTGTGTCCAAATAAATATATTGTTTATATAATGGAAAAATTTATATTCTATATAACACAATCGTTTCGTTTAAAAAATAATAGAATTTTAATTATAGTTATAATAAAATTAATGATAAAATCAAAATAACTATTTTTGTTTTTTGCATAAATTTAATTTGAAAATCACAAGTTCTCTTTTAATTTTTTTGTTATAATTTTTAAGAATAAATAAAATTGATGAATAGGTGCATATCTAGTAAATAGTTGTGATAATCGAAAATATTCTTAATTTCTATAACGAGTTCATCATCAGGATATTTGCTGTGTTGTTTGTTTTGCAAATATTGATTTTCTACAATTATATATTATTTACCTTTCTGTTTAAAATATAAATGATTTCATTGCATGTGTGAAATCGATTATATCGTCTATAAACAACATGTAAAGATTTTGTTTTTGGAAAGCTTTTTTGTTTTGTTATTGTGGTTAAATCAACACACAGTCGTTAATATGTAGATGTGCTTAATTTAGAAATAACTGCTATAACGATGGCCAATAATTGGTAACAGATTTATTTTTTTGGATATTGTTCTGTGTTTACATGTAAAATGAGTATGTTTTTGTTTCTAAGCCGCATATTTGAAGAGAAATATTTAATGAAAGAGATCAAAGACATTTCGACTTTTTGTATGTACACGTGTACGCATAATTAAAATCGTATCGATTGTCTCGATGTAAAATTATCATTTTATGAGACATAATTACAAGGTTTCATATCATATTCAACCTATAATTGATAATTATATAATTTATTTAAATTGATTTCATCATTTCTCTAGTTGTTACAATTTTTCATATTTTATTCATTTAGTTCTAATACAGTTTGTCTGAAATTCATGAAAATTGGATTACCTTTTCAGTATAATGTTATTGACTTCTTATTCTTTTGAGACAACAAAACGTGCAGAAGGTGGGCGTTTAAAAAAATTAAAATAAAGTGGAACTTTACAAGAGTATAATAATTATGACATTTTGGTCATTATACAAATTCAACACAGCTAATACTGTGTGGTGCTTTATATCTTCTTGGGGCATTAGGCAAATTTGAATTTGGGCAGAATTTTTATTACATTCATGCATTTATAAAAGATCGATATGGGGGGGGGGCAGGCATTTGGTCTTTTTTACGCATAGGATACGGCGCCATTACTAATATCCGTTTTCTAGAATTTCGGCATTTTACAATTCCAGTTTACGCTTTGTTTCAAGAAATGGCCATCTTCTGAATGTTTAGTTTCTACGGACAGGTCTCGTATCTCTTCCGATTTCTGGTGTTTACCATCATTAGATTATACGTAAGGCTCGGTTCATCTGGCCTTCCGACGTAAACAGCTAACATGTTTCTCAATTTTATAAACTAGATTTTAAAAGCGTGATCAAGTAACATGAATCTTATGTTCAAGGAGCTTTTGGCCGATTAATGTGGAGTTTTAGAAATTGAAGATTGACCGAACCTTTCTGCATGAAACCTATATTGTGGATTTTTAACAGTTTTTTTCTATCGAATGTCTTTATTTTTGTGAGGATTCTGTATCACTTAAATGATTTCTTGTAGTTTCTGTAACAATTAAAAATAATTTAAGTAAAAATAGAAAGGTGGTTTCCTTAAACAAGTGACTTTTTGTCCCCTGTTATTATTGTTAATCACTATCATGGCCTCGTTATTTATTTATTACAGTTTCGGTATTTAAATTGGATTTACTTCGCTTTATATTAATAAAGTAGAATTTAAGTGCGTATCAAAGTACAATGACGAACTTTAGGATCGTAAGTCGAGATTTAGGAAAAAAGATGAACCGAGCGTAAGTCAAATTAAATTTAAGTTACACTAATTGAGTCTTTACACAGACAAAATATTTTGTATCCAAACAATACCATAAAAAAAGCGAATATTCACACTATTATTGAGTTCATTATTCAAAATTATGTTGTTTTGATGTTTGACAGTCTAAACAACAAGTCAAAAAAAATCTTGTTTTATACACAACAAATTATAAAGTGCACATTTTGATAATTCGAATAATTAATTAATTAATTGATAACTTGATAAAATTAATTAGTTCCTTATTTGTTATGTTTATATCCATCATCATCATCATTATTATTATTTATAATTATTATGCTTCTTTAACGCAAAAAATATGTAGGTTAATCCCTATTTTTTCGGGTTTTCGGGTATATTTATTAATAATTTAGTTTGTTTGTATATACAAAAAAAGTATATCAAAGCGATTTATTATTTTTCCAATACCTGCCCTTTTTTTTCGTTAATTTGAGTAAACTTCAGTAAGGTTATTCAGGGGACTTTTATGAATAGACATTCTTTTCTGTTTTGTTGCTTCCCCAATTTTTTTTTTATGTTTTCGTATATATTTTTATCGAAATTTTACCGACCTTTCAATCTTTAACCTTTTGTACACCTGGTATGAAATCACCTTGTTGAAAATTGTTTACAATTGCTCAGTTCTATATAGTAAAAGTATAATTTTATTTGTTGTTTTTTTCTTCTTCAAATCATTGGGGAAAAATCGGAATTGATTTTCCTTTACAAAAACTACGATATCAATGAATCATATTCTTTTTTTCTTTCTTTGTAAGCAATGTTATATTGCAAAATTTATGGAGAAAAAACAAACGTATACAATATTTTTTATTGTTCATCCTGTTGTTTTTTTTGCCTTCTTTTTTAGCTGAATTGTATTAATATATGCAAAAATTAAAAAAAAATGTAACGCAATTTTAATTTCCGTTTTAATTATTAATGTTGTTAGAATTACGCTTCATTTTAGATTATTAAACTTTCATTTGAATATAAAGAATCTTATCAGATGTTATCTATAGTTTATAATAGAACAACACAATTGTAATGTTGTAAAAGTGATTGAGAGATAAATTGAAAATTGAGTGGGTAGTGTGTGTGTTGACATTATTTTATTGTAAGGGATCAAATATACATGAAAATACCGTAGGCGTTACTATTACTTTACGTACCATGTACAACAGTAGATTTACCTATCAGGTATAAACAAATTGCCTCACACATCAGGCGATCTTTGAATTGTTAAAATTGAAATAGAGTCAGCGACCTATACACACACACACACACACACCATCGTATCACCTTTATTTAATAAAATTTAAATGCCTTCCCAAAAAAAAATCGAAGAAAGATCCATACCTTGATTGTAATAAATTAATCTGAACATTAATCAAACGTTTCGTGTGTTGTTGTTTTTTTTTAATTTTAAATTAAATCGATATTGTTTAGAATTAGCATTATAAATCCGTCCTTGAGCACTTATCGTGGCTTTAATAGTCGCCCTTCAGACATAATAAAACAACAACAATCTAAACAACAAAATAGGTTTATGGTTGTTTTAAAACGACTTGCAGAGTTGATGTTTTTTTTGTTTTGTTTTTGTTTTTTTTAGATAATTTTTGTCGATAAATATTTGTTGATTTAGTATTTTTCTGGGTCATACATTCAATACAATTTAAAGTTAATATTAAGTGCACATATTTTGAGTGGCGGAAGTAAAAATTTATCTATTTTGTTAAAAGCTCAACTATCTACCATGGATTTAGTTCGCTACTATTTAGCAAACTTTTAATTGTTTTTGGGTGAAATTGTGGTGCGACTGTAAATTAACAAAATTTGGTGCATTTTAAATTAAACCAACCTGTATCCGAATTTGATGTATTGATCCAGATTAAGGCCCGTTTCACACTATCGAATCGCTTTCGGTCTTGTAAAATCCTATCAGATCTACATTGTTGTGCAGATTTCGATCACGCTCCAGTCTAAAATCGTTTATACTCTAAGTGACGATTTAGTTGTTATAACTCTCCTTTTAGATGAAGATCAATAAAGCATGGAAACAAAAAAAAAACAAAACAACAGAAAGATGTGGGTACATCCAAATTTAATAATGAGAAAAAAATGAAAGCGAATATTATTGATGATGAAAATTTCGATGTTTTAATCTGTCTTGAATATGCCCATTATGGACATTTTTCGTTTACAAATATTTTACTGGCGCAAACAACGGACAGAACATGGATGGGCGTCAACAGGGGGCATGATGTGTAGTACCTAAAATGTTAAGAGAGAAAGTGACCCATCGTCTAGGGTGTGATGTTTAATATCTCAATTCCCTTTACGATCATACTTTTTGAATCAAACCCACGAAGCATGCGGACCGAGAGCAGTTCTATAGTGTGGATCGAGCCTTAAGCAGTGTATGATGAGCAGGCAAATTGTTTGTTGTGATCTGTGCAAATGCTCACGTTTTGTTGTTGTGTTAAATACAAAAAAAAATATCGTACTTTATGCCCTTTTTATACAAAATGATTATTTTTGATGATTTTAATGAGCCTATTTGTAAGAGATAGTAATAAAATAATCTTGAAACTAGAAAAATAACTAATCATATAGAAGATCAAAGTACATGAATACAAATTTATGATTGCTTCCTTCACCAAAGTATATTTTAATTGGGGTTTCTACTATGAAAACTAACAAGTCTTTTGCAGTAGTAAAATATACGCTTGAAATATAAAAGATTCCTTTAGTTTTGCACTGTTTCTTTTTTTTTATCAGTAACATAAATTATACGTGTTTATCATAAAAATATTTGTTGCTATTTTTAATAATCATCATTTTTGAACAGGACTCTCTGGTAAATATTTCATTTTTAAAAATACCTACCTGTTTCATTTTTCTATTTAGTTTATAATTGAATTTCCTTTTGAACGGGTAATTTGAATTTAAAATTCTATTTAAAATATGCAGATCCCTCTCTAATTGTTTTTTTTTCAATGCTATTTTTATACAACTAAAAACCAAATAATGTTAAATTACAGAAATGCAACAGAGTAGAAAATAATAACAATCAAACAAAAAAAAAACAATGCAGAGTTTTAGTGATTTATTAAATTTAAATGCCCAACATAATCATAGATTGGGCCATCATCATTACCATCGTCAACAACATCATTTCCATTATTGTTATAAATATCATAAAGATATAATAACACAACCAACAACACCACCCATCTCCATACCAACAAATAATATGGAAAATAATTCAGATAATACATCAAGTTCAAGTAAAGATTCAATTAGTTTAAGTGATAATAATAGTAGTGGTTTATCAACAACAACAAAAGTTGAATATTCATCATCACCAAAAACAATCAAATCACATACTAGCAATACTAGTAATAATAATAATAACGGTCATCATCATCATCATTCAATACAGGAATTAATTAGACATTTTGGTAAGAAAGTGCATAATTGGCGTACTGATAATGGTTATCGACGTAATTCATGTAGTGATGATAGTCAATATAAATATGAAGATGATTTCCGTAGTAGAAGTAAATCATTAGATTGTACAGTAAAAAAACGTATAATTGGTGATTGTGAGGCGACTTATCGCATTTATGATGCCATACTTAAGGAGGGTAGGTTATTTATTTGTTATTGGAAAAATCAGTGAAACTCGCTTATAACGAATACTATCGGAAAATCATCAAAATTAGTTTGTTATAACCGAGTTTTAATTTCCATTAATTAGGGTAGTTATATTAAACGCAACAAAAAAAACCAAAAACAATATTTGATTCGACTGCATTTAAACACAATAAATAAATATTTGTATAATGTTAAACTTTATCTATTTTCCGCGTGTTTTATCATCGATAATAACAAATTTGATTTGGAAAAAAATCTCATTTCTAATACTTGATTGGATTTATTATTGCATACAACTATAAAACAACAGCCGATAATATATTATAGAAATTTTCTTTTGATTGTTTTTAATTAATTTTGTTGTTTTTCCACTTTTAAACATTGAACAAATGAATTTTCAAGGTTATTATCTTCAACAACAAGGTATCTATCAATTAATAATCAAATTGTAAATAGAATAAATTACATGTTTATATAATTTATAAAATCATTATGTAATTAAAAAAATATATATATAAATTGTTATTTTATTATTCTGCAGGAGCACATTTACGACAAAAATCACTTGATACAGAACGTAGACGACAATCTCTTGGTACAATAATACCACATAGAGCATCTGATGCATTCTTAGATCCACATCATGCTGCAATTTTATTCCGTGATGCTAGAGGGGTGAGTTTACCGGTTTATTTGTGTTTTTCTTAATAATAAAGAAAATTCTCTCATCACAATATCAGTGTAATATAAAATTTGCAGTAAACTTTATTAGTGTATAGAGAAGTGTAGTTGATTCCTCTGAATTGTGGTGCCATCTTATTTTGTTTTATCGAGTCTATATAATTATTAATACTTTATAAGTTGTTTATTCTCATATTAGATAATTTCACTGTTTGTGATTGTCACGTTATTTTTTATATTATTATTATTATTCAAAATTTAAATAATATATTTAGTAAAAAACGATTATTAAATTATGTTGTTTTTTGTTTACAAGCATATTTAATTTTTTTCTGTATATTTAATTACATTCAAATTTGTTTTTCTCTTTATCTATTAATTTATTCCATAAAAATAGATAGTTTTTCTTGTTATTATTTATCTAGGTCATTTTTTTTTAAATTCTTCATTATTTACACAATAAGCAAGACAATTTCACTTCTAATAAACCGATCAATAGCAGCCTCTTGGTATTTATACAAATGAAAAATCATTGTTTATTGTTCTGTTCACTTCCTTTAGAATCTTTAGATGATCATGATATAGGGCTATATGGCAGCAATACAATTAGTTGACCACAAATAAATATCGATTAAGTAGGATCCGCATCAGGCGTGTGTGGCGTTATAATAAATCATGTTTCGAATATTTGTATTACCAAAACTTTACACTAAAACTAGATAAGAATGTTTGTCATATCAACATAGCAAGTTTCAACAGATTTGCTTAAGTCCAACCCTGGGAGGAGATATTTTCTATTATATACAATTTAACTTTTCCACAGTTGGTTTACTATATACAGACTTGGTTTTTCATCTGGAAACACTGAAGAAACTAGAAGAAAGGAAATAGTCTACAATAGTCTAACAAGAGATGTAGAGAAGTTGGGTGATTAGTGCTTTTAAATACTACTTCATCTCATTTCAGCACGTGCACATCGTAAGTTTGTTACATTTCTTCTAGTTTCTCTAATGTTTTTAGATGGGAAGAAGGGCCCCTGTATAGCCTATTTAGTAATTTACTAGATAGACCTTTATTTTATTTATAAATCCAATACTTTTAGTAAATTCCCTATATATATTTTTTCACAACAACAATAGCTATTTTGTTTTTTATTAGTATCGAGTTGAACAAAATAGCAACACGAAAAACATCGATGAATGTCAATTATATAAATTACTATTAGATATTAATATTTCGTAAAAGATACCATTTGCTCTTAAAACAACATCACAACGCTTAGACGTCGATTTCGGATTCATTTTTATTTAATTTAGCTAATCCCAAAATTTTTCTGTTGGATTAAGATCCCTATAGTGATTGTGATGGCCGCTTTATTCAATATTTGTTTACTATAAACCAAACCCTCAGTTCTTTTGTTAGTTTTTATTTAATCATCAATGAATAAATAGTTAGAAACTTAATATGTAGGTAAATGCGCGCCCAGCTGCGAGCTGCGGACTAGTCCTTTGTTTTAAGGAGTCTATAGACTTGGAACTGGGTTGCCAATTTGTCATGTTGCAGGCAATGTTGTGTGGGATGGTTGCTGTAGTTGCAATTTTAAGTTGCAGCAACGGTTGCAGTGAAATCAAAAAGTTTAGAATTTTGTGGGACTGACTATTTGCAACACGGTTGTGCTGCTTGTAGTGCAGTCAGCAACCAGACTAGCAATATCAGTACGTCACTTTACTTTATGTACTCTTTTAAAACTTGTATTATATACTACTATTCTTAGGCTTTGAGGTGCTATCGTTGTAAGAAATTTTAGTTGTTAAAAAATGGAGAGTTACACAGAGTCGTTCATTCGTAGAAATAGCATCACGTATGATGGTGTCCATTTTTTCAATTAATGGCTGTACTTTTTCCAGCAATTCGTTGTAAAAACTTTTCAAAATCGCTTGCTGCACTTATCTGGAGTTCTTTTAATAAGTTTGTATGTGAAAACTCCGAGCGGTTTTGATACCAGTCCTTTGACCACATTTCTTTTTGTTTTCTTTATCTATGCTACATTTCATCATCATATAGCTCATCAATAATAATACATTATATAGAACGTTTTTTGCTCATTTTCAAACACGAATAGTGTGGAAATATCTGAAATTATATCAATATTGTAATTGTACGCACAAGAAACTACCTATAACAATATCTTCTGCTTACTGGTGTTGCTAGCTTATGTAATTGAAAAGTTGCATTGTCTGTGTAAAACAAGTTGGCAACCAAGTTGCAGGACTATATGTCCCTTTGGGAGGGTACAACACGCAAGAAGGCTGCCCCCTTCCGATTTCAAGGGTTGTAGCGAGGTGGGAGCTTGGCCATTCGCAGGATAACGCTTCCGATAAGAAGCCAGCAACTGCCATAGTTTGTGCTTTTGTAAGTTTCAGGCCTCTTGCTATGCGGCTAAATCTCGATGTATGTTGGCGTGGACCCCCAAATGTTGCTCAGGTATATGCGTCGGAGGTTAGATCATTTGGTCATATTTCTATACTTAACGTGATCCCATATCGTAACCTGAAAAACAGACCCAAACTCGTCCATTTCTTTTGGAAAAGAGTGTTTTTTTTGCGGTACGTTTAAAATAAATAAATAATTCTGCGGTGTTGTTTCTCAAACTTGGTTGGCGTCCAAGATGGATTTTGATTTGAGAGTTTTTCTTTTTAACCCCTCAGAACTTTAGTGGTTAGCCAACCCACGTTAGTAAAACTCAAATTTTTTGATAACTCCTGATACTTTGGATCGATTTAGTTGAAGACTTTTTGCACTATTTGACAAACGGCATTCCCATTGTTATCCCAGTAGTTGCATATGTTGTTGTAATTTCATCCAACTTTTATGAATCATATCTTTATTAACTGTTGTTTGGTTTTTGAAAATTAAATAGAATAAAAATCTTCACCTATAAACCATTTTGGCCAATACTGTAGTACAGTGGGTAACAAAATAAAACAAAGAATATTAAAATATTTAGAAACTAGAAGATTAATGACTAAATAGTAGTATCTACGACGGACATAAAATGTAGAGATTGATGAGCTTTGAGAATAAACTTATAATTACTTATAAAATCTTAATTAAATTAATAAGTCAATCTGGTAAATTATTGAACAGATTGCACCTCCATTAAACACCTACACACTAGAATTTCGAAATATGTAAAATTATTTGCTTTGAATACATTGTCAATAAAGGTATGTCAAATTATTCATAGCAAAGTATCTATTATATAGGTATGCTTAACGATAAGTCTACAAGTGTAGTTAGTTATTATTAGTTGATTTTTCATTAAGCAAGAGATTCAACTTTAAAAGGAAAATTTATTCAACATAAAATCTGTGAAATGTTATCATCTCTGCTATTGGCTCAATGAATCGATTCATATTTCAACTTTGGATTTATTTGCAATATAATTAAATTATCTATTTAGAATACTAGACTGCTAGACGAATGCATCTATAATACAGCTTCAATTTTTTTTCCACTATAAATAAAATCGTAATGATGCCAAAGAAGTGACAAGGAAAAATATCACAAACAAAAATGTAGCGATATTATAAAACAACAAAACGATTGTATAAATTTTGAAAATTACAGTTAAACTCCTATCTGTTACGAATCGTTTCATTTCGACGATTCTTCTACGATTTGGGACAAACAAAAGGTACACGTTTACAAATCCGGAACACACAATAACCACTGCTCACTATATATGCACTGTTGTGTCAGTATTGTTTGTATTAGTTATTTGTCAAAATTTCTAGACCTATTATACGGGTATTTAAGTTTCTTACAACTTTGATTGTAGTGGCAATATGGCAACATTCATTGGCTGTACGGCTTTATCTTGCTTGCGCGCGCATCTATCAATATACTGTGGCCATGTTCGCTTTTGTGCTTTCAGTGCATACAAATAGTTTAAAAATCTTCCGATTTGGTGTTGTAAACGCTTACAGCCGCTTTCATGATGTCGTCGGTAATGCCAACATCTGTTAAATCTGTCAGAAAAATATCTTGCCGCTGGAATACCAAAGCGAACAGTCAAAAACTTCATCTACAGAGTGTTGGCGTTGAAACTACGAAAGCGAGCTAAGCGAACACGGTCCATGTTCTTTAGGGTTTGAAAAGTAGATCGTCACGGTATTGAACTGAACCGTTTACGCTTGTGCAAATAGCTAGTGGATACCATTTGCGCAGGCGTAAGCGATTCAGTTCAACACCGTGTGAGGATCACTTTAAACTGTAAAGAACACAGCCCATATTGTTGTTGCATGTATGGTTATGCGCATTTCAGAAATGAAACTCGAACTTCACAGTTTATATAATAAATTAATGATTTGTTTGTTTTTATGATATTTAATTTTTACGATTCGTGACAAAATAATTTTATTGCACTCGATTGCTATAACTATGTAAAAGATGGGAGCTGTACTGTACTGCACACTGTACAAATGAATTATTTCCGATTCTGAGGAGCTCTAAAATTCTACAATTGATTTTTTTGACATTGTAGACTATGAATAACACAGAATTATAAGAGGGAATGTAAATTTGCCCCATTTTTTTAGTTTGTTTTCTATTCAAAAATACCATCTCTATAATAATGTCACCTACTAAAATATGGTATTATTATGATAAGATATTATAAGTAAACTATCCCGATATATTTGTTGAAGATTAATTTTGTTTTATCATAATTTAGTTATAACAAACACAAATATTGTTGAGTAGATAAATGAAATATACACACTATAGTTGCATCGTTAATAGCAACCACAGAAAGATTGATGGAATTATATACATACAAAAATCATGTAAATGGAAAAAATTGTATAATTTATTAAATAACATGTGTGTTTATTTATTATTTATCTTTTAGAATACTTGCTATACAGGAATTTATTAATGCAAAACTATGACGCAATATTTACATAAAATACGCATAAAAACCGCATTATGATGATTCTTCACTATAAAATGACACAAACCATATATATTCTTTTTTTTTAATCATTTATATCCTTGTTTTCGTTGTATCATCATCATCGTCATCATCATCTGTATATCAAAGAACCAAACAACAACTTAAAAGAATCCAGCTGCTTTAACCTTGACCATGAAATCCTATAAATGGGATCGAGTTAGAAAATAATGATGACCGAATACCCTATATATCCTATCTGTCCTATATTATTTATTCTGGGTTCTTTTTGTTCATTTTCAATATCGACAAAAATAAGACTGCTCCAATTTTGTATAATTTAACATCCGATTGTATTGATTTTAGGAACCACTGCAGCAATTCTATTTTCTCTACTAGATAGATACCCCTTTCTATTACTATTACATTTGCAATCGATACGACAATTTTAGACTTGATTACTGTTGGATAGTAAATACCTAGGTACTGACTGTCTTATGCATGTTTGATATTTTTCACATTTAATTTCGGCAATTAAAAAGATAGAAAGCCAATTATGAGAAACATTCAACCGAAACGTAGTAGATAATCCGTCGTGTCCTTGTACTAAAACATTTTTCTTTCGTTTATATACAAATAATTCTATCTTTTTTTCACTTATAGATTGTAAGATACATCTCTGTAGTCATATTTTCAGTAAAATGTGTTTGTACTGTATAATAATAATGTTTATCAATTTCAATAGTAGTGTTATATGCGTGTTATAAAGAGGAGACGACGACGACGTCGTCGGTAACGACGCAGGCGTGGTTATTATTATTATTGTTGTTGTTAAATTCTTCACGTTTTATTTCAATAAACCGGTGTTTTGAACATAGGATGCTCTATTAAGTAATAGTAAACAAATTGAGATTATCCTGAAAACGTTTATAGTAAATATTTCATTGTGTAATATTTAATAAATAGTTAGTTGTGAAACTATATATAATTAAAATAACTGGCTAATTATAACAATTAATTATCACCTGGTGAACTTGTTTATATTCGTATTTTTTTTGTTCTGTTTGTAAATAATAAATAATTTAATCTTCTGTGTATTTTTAGATAGAGACGGTAATTGAAACGAAAATTCGCATTATTTTGTTTCTTCTGGCTATTATTAAATTCAATTCGTAATTAACAATAAATTTCGGAAGTTTACTGTTGTTTTTTGTGTGTTTCTAAACAAATAAATCCGTGAAGGCTTTCTCTCTCTTTTTTGAGAGTTTTGTAATGCATATTAATATGTAGGTTGAAGAATTTTATCGATTTTTTAACAATATAACAATACAAACTGTTTTATTGAGGAATTATATTGAGGGGAAATTTTGATTGAATATTTTTTTTTTTTGATGTTTTTGTTCGATTATTTATCCTGAACTCATGAAAATATTCAATTCTATTAAGTAATGTGTACTTGAGTGGTGCGCGGTGCGGTGTCTTTCGCCTTTAAATAGGATTTTGCCAAGTATTTTTTTATCTGACACGTGTAATATGTTCACTTAATATTTGCTTATTTAAAAAAAAAAACAAAATTAAAAATGTACAACTTTGTGTATTTATTTCTAATGTAACGCAATTTTCCAAGTGGTTTTCTTCGATTTATTTCCAATTATGTAATAAAATGAAATAACACCAAATATTTGCTGATAATTATTATATCGAATTTCAAATTTTTCATCAACATTATAATTAAAGTGTTCTAATTGCGCCGTATTGTGTTTTCTGCTTGTTTATTTATTGAATTGTTATTAAAGAACAAAATATGACGTGATCATAATTCCTAATAATAATAATAATAATAGTAATAATAGTAATAGTAAATAGTAAGAAACATAAAAATGTTCCGACGTTTTATATCAATTGATGCAACACCTGGTAGTATTTCGCCGAAATTCAATCAATCAATACCACCATCGACACCACCTGTATCATCAGGTATATGGAATTGGTATACGAAATGGGCAACAAATGTTAAACGAAAACAATCGATGCTGTCGCCGAAATTAATTTTTGTTAAACGAAATTTGGTAAATATTCTGTGATGAGAGAATTTTATTGATATAATAATAAAAATTATAATAGAAAAAGGCAAATTTTAATGGAGTTTTTTATTAATAAAACATTTTTATTTGTTTTTTTTTAGTTACCAGTTGTGGATCCATTCCTTGAAAAAGTCAGCATTTCAGATTTGGGTAGGTGTTAATTTTTTATTTATTTTTTATTTAAATTTTATGACAAGTATAAAATGGGTTATTAGTAATAAGAAATTATTATTATTATGTTGGCACTAACTGGGAATTTTCAAGTGACTGTGGCCAATTTGTATTTTGTTCTTCTTCTCAAAGACAGGTGATATATTATCTAAGTGAAATATTGTGTCTGAAGCCCGCCCGGTTCATCTTGTCTTCCTAAATTTGGATTTACCTTGTTTTAAATGAGGCTTTTCTTTCTTTTGAAGAAGGCTCATTTGTAATTTTAGTGTGTAACGAAGTAAAAGACGTTCAATGAATATTTAAGTTGATTAAGTCTTAATTCCAGTTTGAAAATGGGAAGAAGAACCGGTCCTATATTAATTTAGTCTTGGTCGATCTACACACATTTGAGCGTTTCTCAATTCGACCGATTTCTTCTAACGTAACCAATTAAAATAAGTTTTATATACAACGAGCTGTGTTGGCTATTTTGATAAACTCTTGATCCTAAGTGGAGCTTGAGTGTCGGAAGAAGTATTCCTATATTAATATGAGACTGATGCTCAAGAAACACACACGGCCGATTCAGGACAAGCTCGACAATAAGTCCAGTTCGAAATTGACTTAAATTCGACTTTGTCTTATGTTTCTTGAGCCTTAAAGCAGATTTTAATAGAATTTAAGTGTGTAACAAAGTAAAATGAGAATCTTTCGGTCTCTTTAAGATAAGGTCGGTCTTAAGTCGACATTTATGAAAGGAAGATGAACCTGCCTACTTAGTCGGGTATTATCATATTATCATAAGAATACTATAGAAGACAACAGAAATTTTTTCGGATATTGTTTCTAAACGAATAGTAGAAAGACAACGGAAAATGCTAATACAAAATTGTACTTTGTCAAGGTCGTATTTTATTATTTATATACAAAACATTATAAGTATGCATATATTTATTTATCGATTACTACACACATCCACAGATAATATTTATTTTAGATGATATCAATTTAAACTTTCTCCTTATATATAATTAATAATCATTTTTCTTTTATCTATGAATAGTTGTGTGTCGTTTTTTTGTATAATTAAATTTATAATTTAGTGGCAACTGGCCATTATTTCATGTTTTTATATAGCAAAGAAAATTACAGTTTTATTTCTTCTGTGTTGTGTTTTTGTTGTTGATTGCATATTTAAACGGTTAAACTTCTGATTGATTTGTTGTTTATCTATCTCCAATTATATTTTTAATTTTTTCAAATTTTTTTTTCGTTATTCTATTTCTAGTATCAAATCGTGAAAAATTTTCCATGAATAATGCGAGTCTATTTAATTTTTTTACTATTTTCCCTGTTATTGTTTCATTTTGTCGGTTTTTATTTTGTTGTTGATTAATAGTAGGCGTTTGATATTGTTACAAATTGATGACGTAATTTTTTTGATTAAATATCACATTTTTTTTTGCACAAATAAATTTATTTTCAATTAATAATTCGTTATTTATTAGAAATTGTTAAAAGTAACTTCTATTTTATTAACACACAAACCGCAAAAACACACACACACACACACAAAAAAACAAACAAGTTTGGCTGGCGTCTTGTGTTGGTATCTACATACAATTATCGACGCTTGGCGTCATTTTTCATCCAATATTTTGGCAACAGGAGCCATATGAACGCCAATAATAGCTTGTCGTTTTTCTGTCAGTTTTATATCAGACGCCTTGAGGTGAATATTGATTTAATAAGAGTAATAATAATTGTAATAAAAAAAAACAATATGATGAAATCGTTTTGACTTTTGAGGCCTTTCTTGGGCAATTTTCGTTACAATTATGATAAAATCCTTGTTATAATAAGTTTCTGTGTTGATGTTCGATTTGTGCGTTTTTATGTTTGGCGATAAAAGAAAACACTAGTGTTTCTTTTTAATTGTTGTTTAATAGTTTTAAAAAGAAAATGAAGTTACTTTTTATTTGTTTTTAAATCATTGATTGTATATATACAAAAAACATTATAATAATTTGCAATGTTGGTGGTAAATAAAAGAAGGCATGTTACGTTTGCATATTTATTCAAATCATGTACGTGTCTTATTGCCACCAATAGCCGAAGAAGATGATGAATTCTATAGACTTGATCAAATTAAAGAATTCGAATACATATCACAAGAATATAAAGAATGGCTTGCTGAAATACTTGAACAAGGTATTTTTCTTATATTATACAACAAAAAGCCATAATTTTAATTCTTATTTATTTTGTTGTTGTTGTTGTTGTAGTTAAAAATTTAAAATTGATTTAATTTTGTTTTTGTTTTTGTTCTAGAAGAAGACGAATCTCAGATCTTTGTTAAATTCTTCAAATTTCACAAATGTTATGATCTCATCCCAACATCAGCAAAATTGGTTGTGTTCGATACACAATTATTGGTTAAGAAGGCATTTTTTGCATTAGTCTATAACGGTAAGTTCTATCTAATAAATGCTTCAATTTGTATATTATGCTATAAATAAAAGTGAGTTTTGTTTACTATATAGCTTTCAAGTCTTTTGAACATTTTTGACTGATGTCCAATAAATCAATGTTATTTTTTAAAATTATTTTTTCAGGTGTTAGAGCAGCACCATTGTGGGATAGTGGTAAACAAGAATTTGTTGGTATGCTAACAATAACTGATTTTATAAAAATCTTACGAATGTATTATAAATCACCAACGGTACAAATGGATGAATTAGAAGAACATAAATTAGATACATGGAGACATGTTTTAATAGATCAAAGGCCTTTAATTTATATTAATCCAGACGCTTCGTTATTTGATGCTATAAAGACTTTAATACATAATAGAATACATAGGTTACCTGTTATTGATCATGAAACTGGCAATGTTCTTTATATTCTAACACATAAGAGAATATTAAGATTCTTATTCTTATATGTAAGGATTACATCATAGAAAATAATAATATTTATTAATTGAGATTTATTTATTGATTTTCTTTCAATAGATTAATGAACTCCCAAAGCCTAGTTATATGAATAAAACATTACGTGAACTTAGAATTGGTAGTTATGAAAATATTGAAACAGCAACCGAATATACCTCCATTATTTTAGCTTTAAAGAAATTTGTTGAAAGGCGAGTTTCTGCTTTACCAATTGTTGATAGTGAAGGTAGACTTGTTGATATCTATGCCAAATTTGATGTTATTGTAAGTGTATTTAATTATATATATTTAATGAAAACAGTAGTAGATCGATATAAAAATAATGTTTTTTGTTTTTATTTTCAGAACTTGGCCGCTGAAAAAACCTATAATGATCTTGATGTTTCATTGAAAAAAGCAAATGAACATAGAAATGAATGGTTCGAAGGTGTTCATAAATGTAAATTAGATGAAACATTATTTACAATAATGGATAAAATTGTTAAAGCAGAAGTACATAGATTAGTGGTAGTTGATGATGATGATAAAGTAATTGGTATTATTTCATTATCTGATTTATTATTGTATTTGGTATTGAAACCTTGTGGTGAAGATGACTCTCCAGAGGGGATAACATCCTTAAGAGCATTAGTATATTGATTTGATTATTAATTAAAAATTAACGGAATTTTTCAATTGAATTTTACAAAATAATTTCAGGATATTATGAAATCACAAGATGCAATTGTAACAACATCATTTGAACGTACTTCATCAACTGAAGAAGTCTCACAAACAATACCAGAAGAAGAAGAAGACATACCAAATGAAAAAAATACTCAAATAGACCATGATGATGATGATGATGGTGGTGATGATGATGATGATGATGATAATAATAATGATAAAACAAAAGATGAATCCGATCATAGCTTACCAGATTCACCAGTTATACAAGCATCATCATTAACAAATGATGGAAATCTATTTAGTAGAGAAGTCACAGTAACTGGAGGTGGTGAATAATGATGCGATCAAATAATTAATTAAAATTATTGATTTAAAAATGAAATATAAAATGTGCAAAGACTTTATTAGTCATCTGGATTGTTTCTTTTGTTTTTGGATGTTACACATTTTATCCCCTTCAAAAAAAAAAATAACGACAAACTAATTGTAAATATTTATAGAAGAAAACAACCAAACAAATTATGATATCTGCAAATTTTATGATTATCTCTGTTGTCCTTTATTTTTTTCTCATAAATCAAGTAATAAGGTCGCGGAATATTTAAAAATTTGTACTTAATATACCAAAGACTGTTTCTTTTTATTGTTTTAACAAAGAAATGATAAGAGGAAAAGAAACAATTCAGTTACTAAAATGTAATTAATTGATTCAACAAAACAAACTCAAGGTGTGCTATTTATTTATACTTATCTCTACTATTAAAAAAAAACAAAAACAAACTTATTTCTTAATAATATATTGTATAGAATTAAATATTGTAAAAACAACTGGTTTAACAAATTGTTGTAAGGTTCTAAAATTGATCGTGTTTTTTAAAAAACTAATGGCCAAATATTTGACTATAGAAACAAAAAAACAAACAAACAATAAAATCAAGTGAAAAGAAGCCTTAAATTTTGTACAATTTTTGTGTTAATTTTGGGTATCAGATTATTTTCCTTTATTTTTTTTTGTTTTGTTGTTTTTCAATTGATTTCTTTTTTGGTTTGTAAATAGCGATGAATTTTTGTGTGTCACAAAACAAATTGTAGAGATCGGTGCACAAGTTTTTTTTTTTTTAAATAACCAAATTTTGTATTTAGAAAAAGACAGACGGTAACAACCAGTTGAAATTCATACTTGGTATTTGCTAATTGTTGAGAAATAATAGGCTAAGTTGTACAACGATGTAGTTTTTCTTTATTTTTATTTTGTTCAAAGTAGTAAGGCTGATAATGGCCTAGTACAACGCTTAGTGTGCGCTACTCCACAGAAGATTATAATAAAACAAAATAAAACTATTAACAGTTTTGAAAAGAAAAAATGTGTACCTACCAGTAAATGTGGATTTTTATTTATAACCATTCCATTTATTAATGAACACTCAAGGATTAACAACAATAAAGAAACGTAAGAGCTGATCCATAACTTTTATTTAATCAAAAAAAATTGTTACAATATACACGCCTAACGAAAGAAACATAATAATAAAAAACAGGCGTGTAGAAAAGGCAATGATATGATAAATAATTAATCTGTAATTGGTTAAATACATATAACGACATATCTATTATGTTCAGAGACAAGAAGAAAAATTATTAAGTACATCAAAACTGCAAATATAATAAATTCACTTAAAATTTCTATAGCATCAGGTAAAAACTAACACGTATTACACATACAATAATAACTCTACGAAGAAGTAGAATGTGATAGGATCTGTTGGTAACTATATCTAAACATAAATTAATTTCTTTTTCACATTAAAAAAAAGAAGTGAGAGAACTTAATATAATAGCAATTAAAAAAAACTGGCATTTAATGGCAAGTTTTATGTCGATAATAATAAATCCAAGATTATGAGACAAATAATTAACTTTATATAATATTAAAGAGATTCTTATTTGTTTTTATATATTTATATATAAATAAATAAGTGAGTATTGTAGAATTTTATAAAATTGCTGAATTGTCTTTTTTGCTGTTTGTTATTGATATAATAAGAAAGAAATGGTGAATTAGGAAAACGCAGGTACAAAATTCTAGACAATGACAAATATTGCAAGGTTCCCGTTTGCCCGAACCATAATATGCTAAAAAAATAACAATAACATATCCTCTAAATAAACAATTTCTTTAATTATATCTTTAATTCTTATTTACACGATAATTTGATGAACGGAAAATAGAAAAACCAAGCTGTTGTTGCATATTATACATGGAATCTATAGATAGATAGATCAGCCCTTTGGCACCCATTTGCTGAAAGATTGTGTACGGGTGCCAAAGTTTCTCTAAAAAAATTCTAATTAATTGTAAGTACAAGCGGACGGTGTAAGTTTTAATGTAAAATATTATAAAAAGAAAGGTGCAAACATTGAAAACATAACAAAAAGAAAATAATTATAGGCAATTATCGACCATTTAATCCATCAGGTAACTCTCTTTTCAGTCCATCTGTTACGATCCAAGGCAGTTGTTGATATGACAAAAAAATCATTAAGATATGAAAAAATGGCACATTCAATTCGTCAATTGGTAACAATTCAAGTAACTAGTGCATTTCTTGTTTTTTTTTAATCAATATAAAATTTAGGACAATTCTAAAAGCTTTTGTAAAAAGTGATAATAATCGATTTTGGTCGGATGCGCACAATTTGCGACTTGATACAAAAATATATAAAGCGAATACATATACAAAAAAAATTAATCAATAAAAATAACATAAAAAAATAATAATAAAACGTGCAGGTAACTTCCAGTAAAATTTATACAACTATTAAAATATATTAATTTTTTGTTAATATTTTAGACTCTTTTTTGTAAATAAAATATCTCCATTTCTTTTTTAAAAAATTCTCAATTATATACAGTGCCTTGACTAGGTATTATCGCATATATTTTGTGATTTCCACACGGTCCGTGTAGTGGTAACATTGGAAAATTAATTATATTAATAATTATACTACGTATGTAGCCCTAATTATGCAATTATCACTTAAAATTGTAACAAAACGTTCTGTTTTACTCGAGTATTATTCTCAGGTGGTATTTCTTGAAAATTTCACAATTATTATTTTGTGTATTTCAACAATCATCGAATAGTGCTTTGTTAAGCAATATTAAAGCCTACGAAAGTAAGCAACTTTTTTTTTACAAAAAACGTAAAAATTTTTTTGGGTACAAAAGAAAATTATCAACATTCACACCTATTTATCATCGATCCCCCACCAGCCAACATTAGCTTTAACTATACACAAGAATTCCAATTATTATCCTATTTTCTTTGTGATTATTAGAATAACATCAAAAATGTCAACTTCGTTTTTATAGAGAAGTTTGTTGAACGAAAGAAAATCAGGAAAATCTCTAAATTCTCTTAGTTATATATCTACACAAATATGAATATAGATTTCTATACTTATTATAGAAAAAGCAAATCACACTTACGACTTATACAATAATTCAACAAATCACATAATTAATAGTTTATCACGTTTTCTTTTCTGCTCTATGGAATATATATTAATTTATTTTTCCTAAAACAAAAAACAAATTTTTTAAAATGGTAAACTGGCGGCAAACATCTTCTCAATTAGAGGCGGAGCAGGGACGAGATCTTCCAGTTTCAAATAGAAGATCCTTTGTAATCCTTGTACGCTCAATGATCGTAATTCTGGTAATTTGCCTAATAAGCGACTGAAATAATGTGCTTTCCGTTGTGCTTCAGCATTATACGTAACATGATCACGTAATGATGAGATGATTTTCATTTGTAGTTGTTCGACACGATGTGGCTCCCTTAGACCATGACGTTCTGAAACAATTCCAATAATAATAATAATAAATAAATTATAGTAATCGAATTAAAGATTACACCGTACAGTGGCTGATTGATGAATAAGTTAACCACGGATCAAATCTTTAATACAAAAAAAGATAACAACCGTGTTGTTTATAAGGTGGATAAGTAAAAACTTGCTAAGTGAATTTTATTTGCAAGTCACTTAAAATTGCTCAACTTTTTCTGCAAACTTGCTCATTAATGAGCAAATGAACAGAAACTTGAACAAATTGCCTTGGCAGATGTATTGATTCTATGATGAAACAGTAGCTATTTAGTTAGTAATTAGTAAATTTTTTATGAGAACTAGATGAATATTGACAGTGATATGTTTGAAAGTAAATGCCGTTTAAAATCTTAATTGCCATTAAACAGTTTCTGGATGGTTAAATTTGTGTTGGAAATATTGTAAAGTCATGGTCTCTATAATCAAAATAAATTATTGAACATTGCAGAAGAGGGGTATTAAATTGAAATCACGCACTCGATATATACAGAGATAATATTGTTTAGATATTGTTTCCTATCGTGATCCAATTCGAATTTCAATTAATTTTTAAATATCATTGCCGACAGTTTCTGTTAAATTATTTATAATGTTCGACCTTAATTTGAAATGAAAAGAATAATGTCAATAATAATAATATAAATAACTTACCAGTGATGAGGGTAAGGGCGCATAGACAAGCGAATGCTGAAATGTCGATTTCCATTGCTAAAAGACTATTGCAAAATTCCATAATGGCATGCAACCAATCCCCAAACGAACGTTGACATTGTTGCTTATCTAATACAACACCATTACAAAATGTTAATTTCGTATCATTAGGATGTGTTCTATAAGCTAATCGTAAAACGAACAATTCTAAACTGGCTGATTGAAATAATAATTCTCTATCATCATGACATAATTCTTGAAAACCAGGTATTTTATCAGCAAAATTTCTGATAACATCAACGGATGTTGTTAATAATGTGTAAAATTGTTGGATTTTCTCAGCTTCTGATATAACCGGTTCAATTGGACTAGGCTCCATATATTGTGTATAATCCAAATTAGCGAGATCAGGTGTTGTATCAACATGAGCCCTAACTAATGCTGTTATCAATGAAACTGGTGGACTTGGTGGTGATTCTTGTGGTGATTTCGGCTTCGATGGTAATCGTCCACGTCGTCCTTTTAAACTATCCGTTCTAACAACTTCTTTCACCATACCGACAGCTAAACATTTTTGGAAACGACAAAACTGACAACGATTACGTCGTCGTTTATCAACCGGACAGTTTTTATCAGCTAGACAAACATATTTGGAACCTTTCTGGACGGTACGTTTAAAGAAACCTTTACAACCTTCACAAGTACGTACACCGTAATGTTGACATGCTGCTGTATCACCACAAACAGCACATAATTGTGATGGTGATGGTGGTGTTGGACCTTTTGATTGTAATTCACTACCACCAACACAACCACTACCACCACCACCACCACCTGGTGAACTAGCCGCCGATGAACATGCTGATGGTGCAGCTATACGTAATTTAGGACTTTCACTGCTACTTGTTGATTCGGAACGTTGTAATGGTAAAGAGGCTCGCCTTTGTCTTGGACTTAATGCTGTATTCGCATGTATTTCATTTGTATTTTGATAGGATGGTAGCGAATAAGATTCTTGACTGATTAAAGATTCAAATCCTGGACTACATTGTTGTGGTGGTGGATAATATGGACTTGCAGATGCATATTGTAATTGTTGATAATCATAATGATGTGGTGTTGTTACATGATGCGATGCTGGCGGATGATGATGATAAGACACATTAAAACATTCTTCATCCATTTTGAATGGTGGTGCGTTCGATGATGTTGGATTATAACGTACTGAATATGTTTCTTGGAAGCTGGGTAATGGTGCCGGTGAGGCTGGCTGTGAATGTAAAGCTACGTCAGCAAAAGGATCGAGATCTTCTGGAGGTAGGACACTGCTTGGATCGTCTGCAAATGGCGCGGTTAGCAGGTCCGCAAAACTACTCGAGCCAAATGTGGTCTGAAAACAAACAAAATTCCTCATAAATAGACTGATCGATAAATTGTATATTTAGATAGATAACACACGCACTGGTCATCTGCCAAACAACAAATTTTTAACAATCATTTGTACATTTTTATTTACACTTTCTTACCCTGATATAAGATCAAGTCATTGTTAATATTAATGATAATATTTGTTTATAAAGGTATTTTATCAACACTGGATCTATTACAATAGTGACACTGTCTGGTTTCATTTGAACATTTACGGGGAAGGCTGCTCACGCGGACCATGAAGAGGCGTGGTCTTTCGCTACCGTTTCATTGGTAGAATGGTTCACATGCGTCGCGGTTTCTGGGAGGGCGTCGCGACGCCCAATATGGCGTTCACTATTACCATATCAACCCATGTCAACAAATTCTGATCCAATCAAACAATGCCCAATTTAAAATCGAACTTATACGATCAGATTTAAGCAATGAAAAATAAAAAAGAGAGTGATTTATTTTGTGGACGAATTGTCACATCTGCATTGCAAAATAATCACAAATGGATCTATATAGAATTGAATTTTTTATATCGCATACCATGCTCGCAAAACGTTTCCGTCGGTCAGATATTTATAATTAATCCATATGTCTATTATGTATACATATTAATGTTATTAATACATAGCAACCAGTTTTATTTAAATAGTTTTGCGTTTAGTTAAATATACACCATTCACCACTATACCATCGCCCGCCTCTTTCGCATATCTAGTCCAATCCAAGATCAAATCCCACATCTGAATCCATTCCTCTAATTAGTATATACAAACACAACACATGCAACAACTAATTAATTAATAAATATACAGATCTAATACATAGTTGCTATGCAGGTGCGCCTATATTGATCGGCCACAATTATAATCACTTTCACAATAATATTCGGTCGTTTATAGTGGATTGTTAAAGCCGAATTTTCAACATTCTGTGTTTTAATTTATCAAACAAATTTATGAAGTTAAAATTTCTCACATTAAAGAAACTGAAAATTCCATCTGTTATTGGATGTGATGAAATTTCCATTAATTTTTTTTTTATTATTGAAGAATTAGCAATTTTTGTCGATTTAGGATGATCAATGAATACGAAGAGAAAAAAACTTTTCTGAATATTCATGAAGGATTTAAAATTAACTTTGAAACTTGAGCAAATAATTTGAAAAAAAGAAGAAAAATGCTAATTATAATAACATATTTCATTCGTATATTAAGAGAAATATTATTTAATATCGGTTTTGTTATTGTTTCCTAGACTTTGATTTATTTGTTATATCTATTCACTATTTTTTTATATATAATAATATTAAAGAGATTGTTGAATTGATTTTGTTATACGGATAAGATACGGTATCGATTTTTTCCTATATTGCAATTCGCTTACAGCTATAGTTAATTAGCATTAAAAATCGATGATTATAAATTAGGATTTGGCGAATTTTTGGCGGAAGTCTTCCATTAATAATCCTTTTCACTCTTACGTTAACGAAATCGTATAAAATCTAATTAACATGTATTGGTTAAGAAATTTCTAAACAATTATAGAGAAATTTTCTCTATTGTTTCGAATATAATTTTTCTTTAATAATATGAAATGATATAAATTGTAATAGATGAGCGGTAAAGATCAAAGTAGCGCCATTATTATTATTATTGCATCCATGACAGAAAACGATTGTTCACGTAAATTCAATAAAAAAAAATAATCGATTTTCATATTCTATATGTATTGTATATGTAATCATAAAATTGCATATTTGTACATTTATCCATTCATTCTTTTTTGATTATAGCAAATCGATTAAGTAATAGTCGCTAGATTCGTGGTTAGTAGATAGTTTTTAGATAATTACTACATGAGCATCACATGTAATAATTACTAATTATCTTTTACTTTGCGCAACGACAGTAAAAACAATCAACAAACACAAGTAGCGGCGTGTAATTTTGCGACAATCTACAGTGGTTTCATATAGTATTGAGACCAACTAATTGACTAGAGAATTTACATCACGTTGCCAATTGAGGGACAGCAACATACAGACAGTGCTAATCAATTTTATTACATTGTTATTAACAGCCGTTGCGATAACTCTACTATAAACATGGGGAAGAAGTGGCAATAAGTCACCAGGACCTGTCAAAAGTTGCACACAATAGGTAGCCAGATTGTACATCAAGATAAAACAGTAACATGATATCTCACTATTATTAGATTAGATGATCATTTACAAAAAATAATAATAAAATTGAATGTAATTCAATACCTGTGTCTGGAGCAGGAGCATACTTGACTGAGGGCTGTTTGGGGCGGAAGGCTGCGCGCTCGCCGCCACCAGTGGGGCAGATACTTCGCCCTGTACTAACACTGTGCCTGTAACAAAATCAACACTTTAAATACAACAAGAATTCATCAATTTTTGTAGGAGTTAATCTTATGACACAACAACTAACCTGATTAAATTCGTGCTAATAAAAATAATCATCAAGCCGTTTACAGAAATAGAAAGCGGCAGAAGAAACTAATTGTGAAATCGAAGTGTTTATAATAAAATTCATATATTTATTTATTTATTCAATAATCCGACCGATCTTCATTATTTTAAAATAAATTCAATAATAAAATGAAAGAAAAACAATAATTTATCCTACACAACCTGTTCTTACATGACAACAAAATAGCAACAAAAAAACAGCAGAAGAATATTTCAACGCAATTACCATTAACATTGGTGGCAAGCATCATTTATTAAACAAACACAAGTTCTTGGTGCCGCTGACAAGTTGCATCACCGACATTGTTCACTTATCTGGATCACGTTATGAATAATACAATATACCCCGATTTATTTCCGTATTTATATAGTCGGTAAAATCGGGCAGTAGAGGGAGGAGGGTTTTTGATAAATTTCTAACCCTATATAGCGATGATATGATAGTCTCTAGAGACAGTGGAGTCGGTGATATTTACAGCCCTCTTGTAATCAGGACAACCGAGCGAGTTATGGCCCGTAACGTTCGCTTTATAAAACGACGTCGCTTTAGATTATGTGGGGGCTTTACGCCATATTTAAAAAAAAGAAGCATATTGCCTCTTTTATGACAACGTCCTGATTGTTGCAAATATTGGCAGGCAACGAAAAAATTAATAAAAAATCACATTCCATTGAAATTTATTAGATAACTATCAAAGATTACTTTTTGATTGATGACAATATTACAAGGAAATTCCAAGATAATTATTTGTTGATTACAAGAATGCAGTCTCATGTAATCCGCTTTGGTTATTTTAACACGATAGCAGTAGGATAATTGCGACTATCTCCAAGAGATGTTGGTGTTGTTGTTGTTGTTTCTTAGTGTAATTGAATTATTTTTGAGATGGAATCAACCGATTACCACCCAGATGAAAACAGGGAAGTTGAACCGACCACCTCAGGCTGGCTGGTGCAGGAGTACCAACTTGTGAATGTTGATAAACCTGATGTGGGTGTGTATATAAATTATAGTTTCTCGTGAATAGCAGTGTAAAAAAAAAATAGCGCCTCGTTTCTTTGTTAACATAGACACATAGACAAACAATCACTTAAATAGACCCTTTCACGGTACTCTTTCACGTAATTAATTTATAATGCCATACTCCAGCCAGGTTCATCACTTAATCACTTATTGGTATCACCAACAATTCGCACACGTATATAATTCCGAAAATCAATTATACACATCATCAAAATAATTAGGAACGCCTCCAGTATACAAATGGATGATCTAAAAATTGCTTAGAGCAAAATGTTTACGTTTAAAATTAAAAAGAATTTTTATGCAAAACTTCAACATTGATTTAAAAACAAAAACTCATCAAACTTATAATATAGGTATACGTATGTAATTATCATGTTTAAATTTTTTTGATATCGATCTACTTATTGGATAGTTTCCGGCATATATGGACGCGTCACGCAATCAAATCATCCCTGTGGATAATTTGAAATTTTTCCCATGCAATCTTAAAGCTTGAAGGTATTGTGGAAGTAGGCCGGGGCACATCATCAACATCAACATCATCATATAAAATAAAAATCAAAGAACACCAATCATCACATATAACGCATATGGAAATCTCTAAAAACTTTCTTCTATGATGATAATGATGATGACTCGCAAGTTGAGTTATTAATTATGACTTTGCACTTCTTGCATAATTGCAAATACATCACGATAGACTACATATTGTTAATAGTAAAAGTGGTCAGATTGATTTTGTTGATAAAAGCGAATCTTTCAAAAGTATCCATCACAATTTCTGATCTGACAACGATTAAGTTATTGTTCCTGTGCGTTATTCAGTGAATTCCGTCGACTGTCTCCTTAAGAATTGTTGGAAAATCGATAAAACACCAGTATTAGATTGATTTTCTTTATTGAATGTTTCTATTTGCCAAACTGTTATTATCTTTTTGTTCATATTCGAATCGTCTTCTTACGATTGTGTCGACACTTTCACTATGCTTGAGGCTGTCTTCTAAGTTTACTATTCGTGGCCATTTCAACAACAATATCAACTCTATTAGATTTTGTAATTATTGTTGGCAAAGAAAATTCCTCCTTGATGGAAATTATTTAGAAATCCGCCACAATTCTTTGTTTCAACATTTAGGTCCGTGTTTAAATTAGAAACGATTAAGATAATGTTTAAGGACACTAGCTGCCGGTTTTATTGAAGACTTGACAGCCAGTCGTAGACATAAATCCTGATTATGGTTCGCGCATATGTATATGCAAATAAAAGTGGGCGTGTATACCTAGTAATTGTTTAAGTAATTCCGTTAGATTTGCGACCAGATATATCCTCGAAATACATCGTGGGAACACTTTCTATCCGATAATCAATTTGTTGTAAAGAGAATGGGCAGAATCTGGTACAAATAAAGAAAGAATAAATAAATTTAAAAAATAAATAAAACAAACAAAAATAAAACTTCTTCTACTACTATTCTTACTATAAAAATCCATTAACGTATGTTATAATCCTCAATTTTGAATCAACTATGGCCATTAATCAGACAATTGTCAAAGCAATCACATCCAATTACGTATCGACATTCCATTTCACCAAATTTGGTCCATTAAACAAGCTTCGAAATACATCACCAAATAAACATGGTCAATAAAAACGACACGAAATATATATATATATATATATATATATATATATATATATATATATATATATATATATATATATATCACATGCATTAATATGGACGAAGATCGTTATGCAATCGTATAATTGGCAAAGTCCAATTAAGACCAGCTTGGCTATAAAAAGTTTTTTTTCTGTCTATAGAGAAGGGTCCTTTTTTTCTCCGTTAAATAAATAAACAAATTTATGGTATTTTAAAAGAGTCGATGATGTTGATTATGTGACGTAAAAATTAAAACCAGTTTCATCAGTTTTTGGAAAAGACCCCGTTGTTGCTGTTGTGGTTGTTGTTATTGTTGTTGCAATTGTTAATTGAAATCAGGTCAAAAGATAATTTAAAATCGAATAATTAGCAAAATTCGTATCTCTTTCTCTTTCATTCTTTCTCCATTCGATTGAATGATGATGATGATGAAAGCGTCCAGTGTATGTGTTAGAGAGGTAATTACATAGATTCGAGTAATTCAATTCCTAAAGAGCGATCTCATAGACAGATAGAGGTGAGTTTTGTAAAGGAATCATTACACAATCAGATTTTATGATATTGTACGAAATCAATTACCTTTAGCATGCTGGGCGTTATGAATATTTCAAACACACCTAAAATAGTCATCGATCGAATTTATTTTCTAGAAAATTTTCGAAAATTCCATCACAGAACAATAGAAAAACACTTCTTTCTGTTCAACATTAATCAGCAAGTTTCTTAAAATCATCCGCTTGTCCACTGCCATTCACACATGAATAAGATTCGTTTATCACGTTTGAAGAACTGAAGAAGTTTTCAAGACTGGCCAATTCGTTACGCACTGATTAATTTTTGATTGGACTATAAAGATACAAAGTGCTCCACTTTAAAGGATATTACGATTATTCATTATTCAACTCTATTCTACTTGATATTAGCCGAATTTTCATCACATACAATTTAACTGACACACAATCCTACAATTCTGTTAGAATAGAAACGCACATCACTAACGCGACCCACTTCTTGTTCTAACTTCAAGTGAAATATGATTTTAATTTTAAGCATGATTAATGTTGATTAGACTTGAATTCTGCGTTGTTATATAACTAATCGGAAGAGGCTATTTAATTATGATGAATAACTAGCCAACGGGTCCTGATTAATTCGGATGGTTCGTCGTCAATTTCTCAAAAATCCTAAGCTACAGAGTGACTGTTCTTAAATCAAGCGGATAAAAGTGTCTTATTGCGATGACAGTTTCACCGCATCGTGTCAACTGCAAATATCTATCTTAATCCAACAAGATTTAGATAAATCACAAATGCAGTTACAAGATTTCTTAAGTTCTATGTGTCTGATCAAGCATGGCAGCCGTTTTCTTTGTTGTAACTATTGTTTACATTCAAATTATTAAGATTTCTATTCGAAATAACCTTCGACCTATCAGTATGTGATTTGTCATAATTAAAATTAATTTTTTTTTATTGATTATTACTATTTTTTGGTTTATAAATTAACAGAGCAACGCCTTCTCTATGCAACACTGAAATCATTTCAAACCGTTATCGAAGAAAAATATTAATTATTTATTTGATAATACATCATCTAATGGAGAAGAATTTTCAAGTAGGCCATTCGCATATGCAATATTAATTATAGCCAGTGGCTATCCAGCAGTAACAGTGTTGTGTGTTTTTTTCTTCATTCATTTCGGTGAAATTTGCATAAAACCAAGGATCTCTTGTTCCAATCACCCATCATCATCATCATCATCATCATAATATGATCATCGATTTTTATTTTAAACTTGTTTACGAAATTCATAGCATTAATTAATTAGCAATGAAAATAGAGTTGTTTATTAATTTGTTGCATAAAAAATGCAGCAATATCTTGTAAATAAATTTTGCAAATCGATAAAACAGGTGTTTGATCATTTTCAATGTTTTATAGCCACTGGAATATTTCAATAATCAGTCAAGATTACGTTATAAACAGACGGTTTTTTTTTAATTTTGTTATAATCAATGTAATGGAACGATAACAACAAAATTACAATTATCATTATTTTCACTTACATATAACGCAATTATCAATTTGAATTGATAAACGAGCTTGTTGCCAACATATGCAATAATTCCGAAAAAAATGCACTCGTTCCAACAAAGAGCTTACAACAACATGACGTAATTCCACTTCAATATATACATGCAAAACAGGTGGTATGAAAGTAATAATTTTTTAATGAAAAAACATGATAATGTTCCAAAGTAATTGTGTTGATTTATTTGTCGTAAACACATAATCACGCACATATGTAAATGCACGCAATATTCTTGTACACACATTAAAGTCTGAATAGTGTTGAATGGGAATATCACCGGAATATATTCAAGGAAATCAAACACTCGCAGACACACAAAAAACTTGAATTGAATAGGTATTGAAGCATGGTACACTTATCACGGATACAGATCAATAAAGATCAAAGATTGAACTAATTTGAATCGAGATTTCCTATAAAGTTTATGACGCTGTTAATCAAATCGGCAATAAATAATTGAATGAAATATGTGCAGTTATTTATTTTTGATTCATCCGTCCATTATGTCATTATTTATTTATATAATCTTAGCAAAACAAATTTCTCCATGTGTAGATAATTTATTTATGATATTTGATTGATTGAATCCGGAATTATTTGCTATAATAAATAACGAAAATTTCAGGATTGATACAATGTTTACTTGAAAGAATAGCCATAATCATTCTGATAATTATTCCGTTACATTATCGTTTTGAATAATTCATTGGCTCCATAAATATTTATAATAAATAACAGTTTGGAATAAATAGCTTCATAGATAATGAGAAGTTTTCTTATAAAATCTTTAACCAGTTATGTCCTCAGTAATACATTAATAATAAAATTGCTAATCTATCATAGAACATAAATTATTATTATTATTATTATTATTGCGAAAACTAGTGAAATGGCGGCAATTTGTTTACTAAAGAAAAATCTATAATTTTATCTTTTATAATCATAAAAGAAATTGCAAATTCTATTTGTAAACGACCAGAAGCTCCCACAATGAATAATTGAACAGTTTAGTGATCTTGAAAGCGTAACTGCAAGAAGACGACCTCGAAACTATTATATCAGAATGAGGAAATGTATGTGTATGTATAGTTATCTAGAAAAAACATCAAAAGAATAAAAATAAAATTTTTGCGTAATTGAGAAGAATTTAAAATTTCTGTGATGACCAACAATCGTACAACGTAGAAAAGTGCTGATAAATAAAGTTTCTAAGTTATTTTTTTAATTAAATAGCAATCTTACGAAATTTCAAATAAATGTGAAGAGATTTCAGCGGTAAGTCAGACGACGAACCGGTCAGCTTACGTTCGGATTTTTGGAGACACACGATTTGTTATAAATATTAATAAAATTCGAAACATCAAAAGCTTTTCAATGTGTGTAATGGTGTCGTTTTAGTGCAATTTCTCTTACTGTTTCATATATGAATAAATGAGTGTTTTTATTGATTGTGTGTGAGTTACACCTTGAGATATTTTAATCTTGACGGCGATGGTGTTAATGGGGGGGGAGACTTGTGCAACATACTGATTAATTCAGTTTGAGCTAGATTTATGTTTGGTCCCAATTCATGAACATAACAGCGGAGGTTTCAAATTTCGCCAAGACTCATTTCGGCAGATTCTTCACCATATATAACAACTATATAATACGTTGCTTAACAGATTTTGTAACATTAGTCGTTTTTTCATCAACTATAAATAAAATTTTCACTGATTTCCTCATAGTTGTTGTTTTAGTTTTCTAAGATAATTTGTATTCGAAAATATTGGGAATTTATCGTCTTGACACGAGGTCGACTACTATTATCAAATTTATTAATTGAAGAGTTTGTTGTCCTAGATTTTTTATTTATCTCACTCTCTCAATTTTTTTTTTGTATTTATGATGGATAATTGATGGATGCGACCTCTTTAAAATCGATCAATTCTGATTATTTTGATGAGTATTCTCCCTTTCCGTTTCTTTCCCAATTTTTTTTATAATCAAACCTGACCTTGATGTAAAATTACTATTGAAAACTTGTTCTATTATACCAATTCCTGCCACAACGAATAAATTATCTCAATATGGTCAACAATCTCGGTCTCGATTAACTAATTATTATATCAATATTGTATTTAGATAATCAGCTTAATAACAGGGGAGAAATTGTTTTCATTGTTAATTACCTTGATATGTACTTGAACGTATTTTTTTCGCCACGATAAATTTTCAGGAAGTTGTGTATCGCATTATAAGAAACAGAGAGATGTATAAAGATAGAGAAAACTTTCTACTTTTGTTTGTTTGTTTTTTTTGTTGAAGTAACATTGAGTTGATGGCTTCAAAAGAAGCTTCCTGTAGTGGCAAAAACCGGACAGGAACTTCAGTTAAAAATTGTTTTAATCACAGCCAATTTCTGACAGTGATGGTAGCAGCATTGAATTACGTTTTGATTTTAGAAATTATTATCGTGTGGGCGAGTTGTTTCAATTTGAAAAACAGAAAAATTATGCATGTAGAGTTATATGTTTTGATTGTCCTTGATGATATGAATGGAGACTGAGGACGGGGTGACAATAAAATCTATTAAATGGATTATGAATATTATAGAGAACCGGTCCTATTTGTGGACGCGACTCGCCTCTTTCGCTTAAAGGCAAACTAACAGACAGTATCTGTTGTAGAAACTCAAACACCAACGCTTCGTACACTTTCAATTTCGAAAATATTTCCATCACCTAAAGAGGGACTGTGTGTATACTGGTGTGTGTTATAGGAGAGATGAAGATTGTTAAATTGCATATTGCAATGTTTCGCAATATGAAAAGAAATCTATGTCCTAACACTCGTAATGTTACATAAACATAAACATAAGATTTTTCTTTAATTCGATGATGATAGCTTGATTTTTATTCCGATCATTAATAATTGTTAATTATTAAATTGATACAGTGATAATCATTTCAAATTATTCAAAATAATTGTTTTAAATCACATTTTTTATAACTACCGGTTCTTCCACATTATAGTGCATTTAATTATAAATTATGCAGAGTTTGTTTGCATAACTAGCGATTTATCGTCCCGGTATCTAGTCATTTTCCTTGAAAATACCTGGTTATAGATCACTTGACCTCTGTCACACCTTCAGGCCAAATTTCAAATCAATAAACTAAAATTACAATTAATTTATTCAAAGGGGAGGGAGTAAGAGAAAAAATAAGTGAACAAGAAATTTCGCTTTGTTCTATGTCATCTAACTTTCAATCTTTACAATCTTGGTGTATGTGTATGTGTGTGGATATGTAAGTAAGTAAAATCTAGTCTTGGACACTGGTCGTACAATTGTTTTTCTCTTGCGATCATTAGCTTACGATCTTAAAAGAACTACAAACAGGTAGCATGCCGTCACAGTCGTTGTCCTCTTGTAGTTCGTTGAATGTTTCTTGTAAACGAGCCAGAATCAAATTTACGACTTAACAAGTAACGAATACCAAATAGGATGTTTATAGCGAAATCGATGGAGATAAACGATTATTCGTCCTAACTGATATGAATACAAGCAGAATGTGAGACAATAGCGACAGATGGCGCCACGACGCGAACAACCACTCGATATTTGTTGTTATAAAATTACAATTAGATAAAAATAAAATTTGTTTGGAAAAATCGAAGAGATTCCTATTGCAGATGGTTGATAATCATGTAATTCGGCCAATAGACGAAAATAACTACACAATAGAGTTCGAATTTGATCTAATGTATAATAATGAAGAACAAAACGCGTCAGTATCACGCAACGGAAGCGTCTTTCCTGATCGATCAGCTGACGCCTTGAAAATAACACCACCGTCATAGTTTTCACGGCGGTGTACGTCACTGTTTTATCAATGACGCTACAGTTGTAGGTATATAATCAATAAGACCCTGTTCATTTGCAAATCATATGGTATCTAGAAGATATGATGGATATAGGCATAAGTATAGATACCGTTTGTTTCTTTTTTAGTGTTTTTATGTTAGATAACGATCTATTGTGGGCGATTGTTTTTAGATATGTTTTTGCATCTTAGAGGTCGCAAGAGAAATCTTGACGTTTTTATGATCGATTAAAATTCATCGACAATGATTGTTGTAAATAGAAAAAGAGAAGTTTTTCCATTTGTGTGTTCTAAACTGACCCTTGACATGTTTCAACTAATATAAACTTGTAAATGATATTTGTGTAGGATTTTTACATATTTCTTCCTAATGTATACGTGCATATAAAAGTGTCAGCTTTTAAGAAAATTTCTGATTGTTGTTGATCGAATTTGGAAAATGTTGAGTTGCAATTAGTGAAAGCAAATGGATTGTCTTCAGTGGTTTATTGTAAACAAGATATTGTTGTATTTATTGGTTTTTCCTACCGCACCGTTTATTCCGAATCTGTCAAATAAGCACCCACACAAATACCATCAAGATACAATAAGTACAACAAATAATGTCTGATGTCAGTATTAACTAACCGTCCGTGGTGATTTAGTCAACTGTCCACCTACGCTAAATTTTAAAAAGTAGCCAAGCCTATTCAATTCCGCTACAAAACAAACACACTCAACCTTTTTCCGATCTAAAATCGATGAACAATTTTGAAAATGAAACAATTATCAAATATACACACATACCCGATAAATTTTCAGTATGAAAATTTCGATTGACCAATATCAGTTGGAAAATCGAAAAACAACCCGCTCAAAACTGGATCAACTAAATAACTATTTATATTACTTATATATATATATATATATATAAAACTTTCTCTAAAACTCCCAGCGCTAGCGCAATATTGAACAGAAACACAATTTCGTCTATCTAATCTGTTGGAAAGAGATAAAACAGAAATGGTGACCTCACTAATCGATGTTTCCATCATGACGTCATTGAAGAAATGGATAGTGACGTCAATGTGACGTTGTAATTGTTTGAAATGCGACGCCTGTTGATTCTACGTTACACATTCAATTTCTGTCGAAAAAAAATTCTATTATTCACATATTTAAAATATTTAATTGAAATTTGAAAAAATCGTCAATTGTGGAAATTACCAAAAAAAAACACTATATTTTGTATAATGTAAAAATTTTAAATTTGGTGAATCAGATGACCTGAAAATTGGACAACGAATCGATCTCGTGACTATGCGAATTTTCATATGAAATGTGCATTAATAGGTGTTCGCTTTATAATAAATAAAGATTTTGGCTGCACGCCTATTAAGTGACTGCAATATAGCGAAAGTTGCGCTTGCCTAACTGGTAATTTAACACATTACTAAATAGTTCCTCTATCCAATGGTGTTAAAATCGAGCGCGTGAATTGATGATGAATCAGTTACCTACCTTCATGAGATTTGTTTACTTTTATACAAACAGTAATTTTTTAAAATTAACGTTAACAACAGTGAAGCATCCTGAATTTTTGCAAGGGGGGTATAATTTTATGAAATCTTTTAACAAATCACTTTGTCACAAAACAAATTTACATTGATATCAAATAGAAGAAGGGGGTGCAATTGCACCCCCCTGGGTGCGCCAGTGGTTGTTAGCAATAATATTAAAATCGGTTTTAATCAATCTGTCAATTAATTGAAATGCGTTACTTTTCAAATGGGTCTCTTAAATAATTCCGTCTAAGAATGGTGTAATGGCGGGAATTTTAGTTGCGGAAGTGTCTTGTAATTTGGTATATTTATTAAAATGGAAACATGTTCGCGGTTTGTTGTTATTTTTTCGCCTCTATGCTACACTGTTCATGACATGATTGTGTCATTCTTTGACCATTATTCTGTAATTCCCAAAAAGGGGAAAACCTTCCTCCAAATTTACCGTATTTTGATACTCTATGATAAATTCAATTTTTTCTGTATTCAATAATTTATAAGTACTTATGATTATTGATAACGAGTCGTTGGATAATTAATTATTTAAAATTTCTGTCGGTGACCGGGAATTATGTTGTTTTGTTCTTAAAAAAAAACTAAATCATTAGTCACGATGGCAAAAAATGAGATAAACGACCAATAGTTTTCAATAAATAATGATTGATAGGACCTATATTTAAATAATGTTTTAGATTATTTTTGGCTTACAATAAAGTTATTGAAAATTTTATAACAACTACCAGATTTACAAATGATTTTATTGTTAGTAGAACAAAAATGAAGCGTTAGGTTTTTAATGCATTATAATTTTGTGTCGATTTACGTACACTTATTTTGAAGATGGCAGTTATAAGCAGGTGAATTGTTGTTTGAATCGGTGTGCGGCTGCTGAAGCGACGCGCTATAATGTTGTTGTTGTTGTTGTTGTAGCCTTTCGTAGTGATGTCTTACTGTTGATGGAGGGCCTGAGCGCATCTCGTAACGGTTGCATTGCAATCCTCTAAACTAGTCTCTAGTCCACATGCAAGAAACTCAATAATGATGATGGAACATTCATATGATTATAAATGGAAACAGAAAAAAAAACAGTCAAAGCGAAACAGGAATTATAGAATGTGACAATAGGAATTTGCAAGATTGTTGTCTTTTTTCTTCTACATATAGACAGTAACGGTAACTAATGATAGAGAACACAGGTGATAAATAGCCAGACGGCTACCGGACAATAGTAATAATTAATGGATAAGGAGGATGACATCCAACAACAAGATCACCTGGCGAATCCCGGAGCAACGACAACTCCGGTGAGTTAGATGTAGAGCGCGAGCCTTCCTTCTTATCAAACGAATCCACTTCGAATAACAAGAATGTCCTCATGAAACCGACTGTCTGAATCAGATTTTCAATTAAATCATCACAAATCACTTTTGGAGGGAAACTTTTCAAAACAATCCCTTCGAAAGATAAACAACAGTCGGTAACTGCACCTCTCAAATCAAAATTCACATTAATAACGCAAAAATTTTAAGTTTTATTTTTATCAACAAAAAAACAACACACTGCACCCCAAAATATTGTCGATGATAATATTGATGTAATGATGATTCTGATGATGATGGTGAGGGTCGGACGCGACAAGACTCTCTCTTTCTTGTGCAAAACTTGTTATGTCCTGGTGCTGACGAGAAACGCACGCGACTGTGTTCTCAAGCAGCCGCCGTCACTCTATATCCCTGCCACTCACAATCGGCCCATTATAAAACTGCTGTTCGCGTTCCTGCTGACGTCATTACCGCAGTGATGTCATTGGAGATCGATCCTGTTGATCTAGCGCAGTCGTCCCAACTTCTACCCCTTACAATCCCGCACCCTATACTGGCGACGTCATATTTAGTTACGTCATTGTTATTGCGCCACTTTCATTGTTTGGTGTTGCTGTGTTTTTTTTTGCATCGATTTATTACACACAATAGAGGCTACATACATACTTTTGCAACCCTCGATAATACGAGTAAGTTCAACTGGAATTCAAATTTCGGTGCATACGGAATTGTAAGATAAAATTATTATTATTGAATGTATGTAAGTACCCTATTATACATACATTCGTATTTTATTTATCAATATTAAACAGATGAAAGGGAAAGTTATTTTTTTTGTATAACCAAATTATTGAAAGATTCCAGCCTCTGTTCGTTTCTTCTTAAACCTACGCTATCAACATCAGAGTGATTTGTGTGCAAAAGGCGAAACATGTACATTCTCAAGATTTCCCATGATTGCTGGATATTTAGATTGAAACTTGAAATGGGATAAAAATCCCTAGAGACTCTTGTGTTTAATCAAACCGACAAATCTTGAAGATTTTTCATAATCTACTTCCGAAAAAGGTCTCTTCTGCTAATTATTATCAATCATATATCTATGTTTGAAAGTGGAAATTCTGATTGTTTCTTTCTCTTCAAAACACCCACATATCTACATAATAAAACAAATAAAAATCCCCTATAATATAAAAGTGGGTGTTTGATATATACGTCACTTCGAATGAAATCTAATGAAAAAAAATTATGACTTTTTTCATCTGTATATTTTGCTAATAATCCAGTTCAATTCAAGTATTTTGATATGATTTACCATCTCAAATAATCCACCTCTCAATCTGTGTACACTGGCGCGAGTGTTTGTTTTGACAATCAGTTTCTATCTACCCAGATTCCTTCCACCCTTAAAAATACGCTTACACGTGGCCATGTAGGCGTTCCCCTTATATTCGTTCATCTTTCTTGATTTACGTTGTAAACAAAATTCCATTGATAAATCTCTAGCTATTATTTGAAATAATACCGATTTAAAACTAAACCCTGGCAAATTGATTCACTATTTAAACGATCATAGATGTTTTTTAATGATGTCCAGAAGGAGTTTGTCTTTAGAAAACAAAAGCATCCTGATGACGTAATTATAATCTGTGGACGTCATACAGCTCCAGCGTGATGTCGATTCTCTACAAAAAGATAACTAAAGTCCCGGTTGTCAGGTGTTATCGAACCGAAAGTATTAAAGCTCATTCAGGTAGAAACGTGTAGGCAGCTTCTACATATAATTATAAATAGATGCAGCTTACTATTTTCATATTATAAAATAGCAGAAAGAATAAAACAAACAAAAAAATTTGCAATATTTTTGTTATCTAATAATAGAGATGAAGGTTTTATATAAGAATTTCGGGATCATCATTTGCGATATAATCATCTATAAAATTTCATTATAATGAACCGCATGGAAACGGTCTTCTATCGTTTACCTTCATAATTCGTATTAAATATTGAGAATGAGACATGGGAACGAATCGCAGAGGCGGACACACGTACGGTTTATATCATATGTGTGTCTATTTTATTGATTATACAACATTTCAACATAGTTAGGGGAAAATTGTTGAATTGAATAATAAATATTAGGTCCAGTATCAATCGCGTCACGATTGTGACGTGATTGAGGATTTTCTTATTATCCTTATTTGCAAAGCTTTAATAGTCGATTCAAACTGCACGTGGAGTTCTATTTTTAGTCATTCACCCTTGACTCTCTCTCTCTACCTTTCTCTCTCTCTCTCTTTCTCTTTAGCCCCCTACTGTACATTCGAATTATTCCGAAATTTATCAAAAATATACAACGTGAGTATTATGTTTAAATCGCTAGTCAAAAACACAATTTCTCTTTGATATCCTCATGGTTCTACAAAGAAGAGAACCTTTATAGCTGTAAGCGACTAAAACATAAATCATTCAATTCTTTATTGTTAGATATTATGAATTTTTTTGCTTATTGAATATAACGAGTTAAATACTTGGTTAATAGATAATTTGAAAAGATTAAGGCCTTTAAGTGTCCAACTTCACTACAAAACAAGTAGAATATAATAAATATGATTTATGATATGTTTCTGGAAACAACTGCAATCTTCTTATAGAAATATGAAATACAATCTGTATCGGCCGTATTCAAGCAGTGATTATGTTAATTTTTAAATTTCTACAGACTTTTGCAGCTTGATCAACAAGTGACATCGTCAAATATTGATCAGTTTATTATATGGATTTATAGTTTTAAAAATTTAACAATTGTTCCATCTACTTTGTCTGTTTAGAAGTAGTGGGTCTGGTCCCTGAGGCGACAGGTGTGAACAAGTTTTTATCTATTCCCCCAATCGATAATTTAGCGACAAGGTGAACTTATTGATAAATATTTACCACTCCTAACTAGGAGACGTTTAAGAAAAGTAGGTTGCACACCGTTGCTGCAGTTGTCAATGTACGTACCATTTTTATTTTTATCCACATATAATGATTCTAGTCAACCGAAGAATTCGAGAGGTTTCTGTAATAAGAAAATTCTTTCCCCTTTCTCAAACCCACCTACAATCCTCTATTACTTCCATTGCACAATTTCACCTTTTCCAACAAACAACAACAACAACAGCAATGATTATCGTTATCGTCGTAACTTCCCCACGTAAAATCGATATTTCAAGCATCACTACAATACACAACAATGTTGCAACATGACAAAATTTATATCTTATACAATATGTTTATAAATACGATGGTTGTTCGTTTATTTTTGTCTTCCACCAGATACAATTTAACGATTGTAAGAAGATGTCAAGAGGTTGCCACTATTTTGTGTGGAATTACGCAAAAATCGACACATTATACGATCTTCTTTGTATACAAAATCGTGTTAGAAGCTCCAAGCTACTAGAATAGATGATTCCATACAGCGACCCCGGAAGTTGTTGTTTCTTTTAACAACTATCAAATTTCACATTGAAAAACGTTTCGATGTTGTAACTGTATAAACGTTAATTTCGAGATATTCACCAACAAATTAAATTTCACCAATTTTAATTACTTTGTTCTTGTTGTTGTTTATTTTTTTTATTGGTAGAATCTAATATAACACGAATTTCAACATATATAGATATATCAAGATAATCTAGATATATTTTTTTTCATTTGAAATTTTGATCTCGATTTAATTGACAACATATTAGAAAAATAATCTTTAGATTGGTATAATTAACAGTATTATAATCAAAGACAGGATCGTTAATACAGTAGTGACTCAATTGTATTGAATCATATAATTATCTACCTACTAAAGGCATTTTTTATAAAATGTATGAATGGTTCTCTTATAATTACCCACCTAACGAAGTGTTAATCGGTTTGTTGATAAAAATCTAATAAAACAAAACGTAGACTACATTAATCTCATCAAACAAAAATACGAATCATGCCTTTTCGATTGTTAACAATTCAACAAACATAAAAGAAATATGATAATGAAGATTATTTTTGGCAGAAAAGACAATGTGTTCACCTTGGTGTTAAAATTTTGAATTAAAGTCACACCCAATCCAATAACAACAACAACAACAACAACAACAACAAAACGAACTGTTATTCTGCATGTACAACTAACACAGCGTGCAAGCCTTCTATTTCTTTTATTCAATGATGATTCAACAATAAATCCAATTTTAGCACAAAACCACTCGTTCAATTTACAATTTTCATTTGGACAATTATCAACTAGTTATTACATTGGCACTCAAAGCGAAAATCTCAAAACCTGCTGGAATTGATAGATCACCAAGAGATGATAGATGATCAAAACGAAAAAGTCGGTCGAAGTGCAATGACTTTACACAACAACAACACCAACAACAATAACAACAAATTCAATATTGTCTTAGCGAAAATTTAAAAGAGGCCTGTATCCAACCCTAATCAATCGTATATTACCATAGGTAATGTTTATAGATTTGGACGTGATTTGGATGTGTAATTAGTCAACGGTTGTCTGGTTGAAATATCGGAAATTATAATAAGACTGGCATTGATCAAATTCGATTAAATTCTCGACTATATAATTAAGATTATTTATAGTGAGTTAATAATTTTGGCGATTTATTTTTATAAATTATAAGAAGCGTTTGGTAATATTTCATATATATATATATATATATATATATATATATATATATATATATATATAATAAAAACACACCCAACATGGTAATGATAGCTTTAGAAATCGATTTATCGAAATTTTAGTGGGCCAAAATTCGTGAGGACGTCGACACAACAACAACAACAACAACAATAACAAAGTAGGTACTTTTTAATAAACGAAAAAATATTGAAAATGAACAGATAGTTAATAACAATTCTAACAACACAACATTTATGGCATGTTATTATTAATAATAATATTAATGATAATTATAGTAAATCAACTATTGTTGTTTTAACAATAATGTGTGCTGTAATTGTTGAATATGAATGTTTTTCGTAATAATTTTACAGTTATTAAATTGCTCGATGAATATTTTTATCGTATTTTAGAGCTTTACTGTAAACAAATCTTTTTCATATTTTCATCAAGGCGGTACCTAATAGAAAAGTAATTATTCGGAAGTAATTAAGCATAGTGAGTTCATTTATCGTGCAACACGTTAATTTATGTTGATGAGTACATTTTCAATAATAAAAAAACCTATTGTATTGTAGGTTTTTGCGTTGTTTGACTCAAAGGCTGTCGTTTACCTAGTGGCGGATTTACAATTAGGCGGTAGAGGCGGCCACCTCAGGCCCCGCGAGAATTACCATTATGCTGTATTTTATTTTGAATAGGTAATAATAAAAATATATATCTACTGTGTTTAATTGATTTATTTAAATTCGGGCCCGATCCCTCAGATCCCGTAAAAGTCAAAATCACCACTGCGTTTTCCCTGTACACACAACCGAAGGATTCTTCTACAATTTTCAAATCTGTTCATTCTTATAAATTCACTTGAAAATACAGTTATAGAAAGCAAGAAATCTGGCAGCTGTCAATGTACAAAATTGAATTTTACCATGTAGAAATTATTAGAACAAAACCAGATAACGATACAAACGTAGAAATAAAAATATCAAACATTGCGTCATACTATCTTAAATAGATAAAATTACATGAAAATTCATCTGTTGTAATTGAATCGTGTATCTAAAATATCTGTACATAAATCAAAATTTGACTTCCACAAAAGAACCAAATAGAGAAAGAGAGAGAGATTGTCATGTAACTTAATATTAGATATGCATCTATAATAATAATAATAGTTATAATAATTATTCACTCACAATAAAAGCAACTATGAAATAAGAGAGAATAAATGTAATTGCAATACCTATCCATATGTATGAGTTTTGTTTTAAATTTAAACATATGAGACGTTGATTTTTATGTTTACTTTTAAAAAAATTGTTGTTAAATAATTGATAAATAAGTAATAAATGATTTATTATAAAATAGTGGAAGACTAGACAATTTGTTACTGTGTGAATTGAATGAGTTGAGAATATTTTTTTTTCGAAAAAGATCGCATTCTTAATTACCTCACATAATTTTTATTTATTTAATAAAGCAATTATGTTGAAGATAAATCATATTAAAAAACAAAAAAAAATCTCTATATGTAGAGATTATTTATTCAAATTGCGCCTACAAGATAGATTTGTTATAACAGATTTCGTAAACAAATTACAACAATATTTAAACATACAAAGATAAATAGGATAACTTTTGTAACTGTCAATTGTTAACAAATCTGTTTACTATTGTGTATTAGATTGTATCAAAATTTCCAATATTGTTATAGTTTTGTATTGTTTTATTGTTGTTGATATTATTGTTGACAATCGATTTTTCAAAATAATGTTGAACATTAGAACCAGAGAAAAAAATTAACGATGACGATTAATTAGATATATTGCTTGTTCAGTGGTTTAAAAGATTTGAATTTAGTTGGCAGAGGCAATGGTGAAGGAAACAACAATGGGGAAAATCAGGTAATGAATTAAAATTCGAGGATGATACCGCATCACTAGCAGGAGCGGCACCAGGGTGTCTAGGCAAACAAACAAAATCTAGGCGCTCCTTCTTATGCATTGTACATATTTATTTAGAATAAATTGCACTGGTAATATTAAATTGACGAGTTTTTTCGGAGAGCTAGAGCAACCAAAAGATTCATCTATCTATCTTTTCGTGTGCCTTATTCTGTGAATTTAGAAAAGCGAACCAAGATGAAGGGATTTTTTTATAACTTGCTTATATGGAGTATTTTCTTTCAGTAGTATAAATAATTTTTTTAGCTGTAGAGAAACTGCAATGGCGAGTTGTTAACATTTATTTAGTCAATAAATGAGGAAAAAGAGAATTTTATTTTAGTTCCCAGCTAATTGCACAGCAAATTTTCAGCGGCTGATTAGTCTGAAAATTAAATGTACACTGGAAGAAAACATACCACAAGTTTCACTAGTTACAGGGGAGTCTCAAAACTACCGCAGAACCTCTGAATTGTCATGCTTAGATTCACCTAATCGTCGAAGTGAAGAAAATGGTCTGCCATTAACTACCAAAAAGACGAAATTCATGATAATTTCAAAGGCGCTACAATATGAATTAACAATGTATAAATATTTATGAACAATTATCAACGAGGGGAAATTAAATAAATCAAGAATTGGCCAAGCAAGAGGAATTTTCAATAAAATCAAAAATGCTTGAGTTTGGGCTAAAAAAGCAGATTGCTGGGATGCTACGTATTTTTAGTGTTGCTCCTTGGAATGGAATGTTGGACATTGTAAAAAGGCATAATTCGAAAAATGGACGGATAGAAGAATTTTAAGAAAAGGATAGACAGAACGACAAATGAAGAAGTCATAAGAACAATGAGAAAGGAAAGGGAAAAATAAATCCAAGAAGGAGGCGCAAATATTTAGAACTTCAGCACCTAAGAAGTTATAATGATTGTAAACCTTCTTAAAGGCGATAATAGTTGAAGAATAGATTTAAGTTCCATTTAAAGTCAACCTAAACGCGGTATCTAATCCCACATTTCAGCAAATGGCACTCAAACTTTCACACGTATAACAATTTTTTTGGATTGTTGTACATTAATTTATTGTAATTTTTCTGTTGTAAATAGTTTTTTTTCTATAATTTGAATTTCCTAATTACTCCTACATGAAATTTAGATTTTCGAAGAGTTACCACTTAAAAACCACGAAGGAATGTTGTTAGATAAAGCGATAAATTCTTGTTAGGCAAGTTTCCTAACAACAGTACGTATAGTTTACTGTCCTGAAAGATGAGAATTATTGTTTTATTTACATTTATTTTAATTGCGTAAAATCAGTATTTGACAGTTGCAATATATCTAATATATTGTTAACATTAGATAGATATTAGACGGAGCCTGGATAAGATTAAATAGTTCGTGAGATGACTATCACAATATGTAGAATACTCTTCGTGTGCGATGGAAATATTCACATGAAAACACTCCTAAATCTACGATTCTTTTGATAAAATTAGTTGAATTTCCATTAAAGAAAAAAATTATATATTTGGAAACAATCAAGATAAAGAAAACATTATGATTTCATTAACAACTTTGTTTTCGCTTATAATTTAGGACTTGCTCTGAAATCTCTTTTGTCTCAATGTCGCATTAAAAGAATGTAGTAAACAGGTAGTGCAATTTCATTGTTAATTATTTTTTATTATTGCAAATTTTCCATACGGTCAGAAAAACTAAAAAACATTCCGAGGTTATTGTTTAAACAGATTGTTTGTTGTTGTTGTTGTTTTATAAATGAATTGTGAAAGCTCTTGTTTTGATCATAAAAAAAAATATATAAATATAAGCCAAAAAAAAAGTTGCCCTAATAGCCCCGAACTCAAGGACCAGTTTTTTGGTTTAGTGACATTTGATTCAAACATTTTCTATAACAATAATAACCAATTTAGCCATTACACAATAAATATTTTATAATCCTCATAATTATCGATTCTGACGATTAATTAAATTGTAATACGATGACAAATTCAATCTTGCATATTCAGATTATCGCATAATATTGTGAAAGTGATTAAAACTTTCCTAATAATATATTTGCAAATTCTAATTAATTTGTTTGAATTATGAGAAATAAATTCTAATAAAAGATGTCACTTTCTCGTTTATTTTATTTATTTTTTATATTTCGTATGATTTTGAATAAAAATGGTGAGAAACACCCACCCGGTATCGTTTGAATAAGTTATCATTAGGAAATTCTTACATAATGACCATTGATGAGTTTATTAATCATTTATGAAACTGGATTTTGTATATTTAACCAAATCTGACATGACCGACCTGACTCAAGGCAATAAACAACAAATTAACGACTTATTAAGGTAATTGATTGTTGACGTCATAGAGGCAGAAGAGGAACGAAAGAGAGGAACCTTCCTGCAACTGCAATCCGTTCAGACCCAAAAATTACAATCACCATCCTCCCTGCTACTCTAATTACTACCGTTATTACATTAATTTACATAACAACTTTTGCTAATGATCCTGTATTTAACCAGTTATTTTTGAGTGAATAACGTACTGCAAGAACTGCCTCTGCGACCTCTCAATTATTGCATTACAGCTGGTTCATCAATTACTTGCTTTGAAGAAATCCAACTTTTCGGGATACTCTGTTCTACACCAATTTTTTTTTACACGTTTCGATTTAACACGATCGACCCAAATACTAACAAAAATTGTCAGAGACAACGAATAAAATCTTGTTATGTGTAACACACAATTTAATAATTTTTATTGCATGTGCAATCTTTATGCGGCACGTATAAATGATAAAATTTTCATATGGTTTATTGTCCTTATTGTGTTTTGCAGACTTTTTAAACGATTTTATTTACACGCACTCTTCAGGAACGTATCTATCGTGTAAACAGCTGTCTAACTACAAATTTCTATGCATTGAGGCATAATAATCGAACCGACATATTTTACATAAAGCTTCTAATTGTTTAACAAATTACCGTTACGATATTAATAGATTGAACAATTTGTACAGTGAATTATCAAGGAATTTTTTAAAACAAATAGGTTTTTTGAATGAATAATAAACAGGGCAAAGGGATGCGAGATTTTTTTCGATTCCTTTAATTAGCCAATCATTTGTCTAACAGTCATGGTTTTTTCCCAAATTCGAGATGTATTTAAATGCATAATTGATTGCATCATAAATTAGACGAACAACTGTGTTGTGCCAGGGGCCTTGACTTGTTTAAGTCCGGCTCTGTAATTAAAATTAATTTCAACTCGTGGAATATCAAGTTGTCGTTGTTGTTTCTTTTTTAACATTTATTATTAGCTTTTAGCCCCTTAAGGCTCTTCAAGGGCCTAGTTGACTTATGAACCGTATTAATTCACTTTGTGCTTACTTCAACTCAAGTCGGTTGTTTTACTATAAATGTTTAATAATAGAAATAAATGTAAACAACTTGGCTTATTCAAACAATGGGATGTGTGAATGAGTTTCCAATGACCATGTCTATACGTCTACACTAGTAGTAAGTAAATATTTACATTTTATATTATTCTAGTCGTGGATGAGTTTTTGCAAATAAGTCATCGATTATTGGTGATGTATAAAGTTTCAGGTGTGTTTACTGTCGTGTTATTTATTTGTTCTGTAAATGGATAAAAGCAGAAGTAAAAGAACTTCCTTATTTGCATTTATCTTTTCGAAGTTTTGTTTAATACGTACAGATAACAACAATACGGTAATAATCTACCCACTATAAAGGATAGTACAGGAGCGGCCCTCTATTACAATAATGCATGTGAAATTTATAATGTTACCACGACGACGTGCTCAAGTGAACACTGTGTTGTTGATCGATAATATTCTCTCATCTTAGATATAGCATGAATTACCATCAAAAATCATAATTTTCGATAATAAATCAAAAAAGAAAAAACTCTAATGAAATCCTTTTGTATAATTTATACACTAAAGGATAATTCAGTAACTTTCTCTCATAGTTTTTTTTTGTTGTTGTTATTGTTGTCCGATACAATCCGTTCGGTGTGTCTTTATTTCATACTGTTTCTTGTATAAATTTTCAATCTTTGTCGCTGTGGCTTTCTCCACTTACTATCTCTAGTTGATTCGAGGAACTATGTATTTGTGTGTGTGTGTGTGTGTGTGTGGAAAGAGAATATCCCATGACCTCTCTCAAATATAGATGCGATGGTATCTTCCTATGGTAGACGTCGGCGTTGTGGTACTCCATTAACGTATCGTTTTAGTATACAAGCAGAATGCTTCTACATGTCGTTTTGTGTAAATTTACACATTTTAACTAAATTTAAAGATTTTTTATTTGCGTTGTAGTTTAGATAGTAATAAAAAAGCAATAAGAATTGTCTGAATTATTCAACCGTTTCGAGTGATTTCATCACGCAATTCTCTTGATCGAATCGTGCATGTTATCAGGATAATACGCTGTTGATTAATGTGTAAATAATAAATTAATTGGGTCTGCTAGGACGCGACAGGTCTTTTATACGCAATATATCCAGAAAGCCACGATAAATTCACTAGTTGATTGACAAGTAAATGAGGAAATACATATAAACACGCACAGAAACGGGTGTAAGTTTAGTGAGTTTAATGATACATTAAGAAATTAACTGAATTTTTCTTCGAATAACATTGAAACAACAATAAGGAAATTGTTGTTTGTGGCGCCGATTATTCGTTATTATCGAACTGTAAAGAGAAGATGACGTTTCGGGCACGTTTGTGATTTGCATTTATAGTTTCTCTCAGCAGTTCGGGCAGGTGGAAATATGCGCTGATATGGCGGCGGCGGTAACGGCGGTGGATTACATAATAACAGAACAAGCACGCCTACCATGGGAATAATTGAACCATTGCAAAATCTAATAGAATACGATTGATCATTGACAATAACACAACGAAACTAATTTGATATTAAAGAATTAGCAAAACACAACAAAAAATATATGAATAAACAAAGTTGTTGCTTTTAGTTAAACAACTTTTTGATCGAGACAGTTGATAAAGTCGTTGACGACTGGATTGACACGCTAAAAGCTGGGACAATTCGCATGTTATGGTTGATATAATTGGGAATTTGTGTACCGCCCTCATTTCTAGGCGCCTCGAGATGTTCAGGATTATATCTTCGAAAGTAGCTCTACCTGTTTTACACAACACAACTAAGATAATTTGAACAAAACATAAAACACAATAAAACTTAAAAAAAGGATAGGTACGAGAAATATAAGTGGTTTTGTTATCTTAGTTATCTACCAATCTTTTCAGTGTTGAAGTCTCTGAAATTCTACCTGTCTTTCCGACAAAAACATGGGACTAATAAAACGTCATTAATTAGTATTAACAACGGAAGGTAACTATTTATATTATTCAACAGTTAGGTGCGTCTTTGATTTAATTGCAGATTCCCACTGCCCGCAGCTTAATCAATCTTCGTTCTATAATAATGTTAAATTAATTTTCTTCTTTTTAATACAATACATACTTAATCTTTATACACCATCTGCATTTATACTTCGTTGTTGGATAAGAAGAATTCTTTCAATCTTTTGATATAAGTTGATGGGCGGCAGGAATCTTTCACCTGACCTGTGACCTGCCGGAACAATCTCTCTTTTCTTTCAAAATTAAATACACATCAGCCAACATTCATTTACATAAATTTACAACAGACAATATGAATATTATGACAGTTACGACAAGATTAAATACATCAAATATTATAGAAACTTAATCACGAATTCTATTCATTTTTATTGAAATTATGAAGTTGTGTAGATATATTAGTTCAGGTGTAGATGAAATATTACCAACGATTAATAAAGAAATTGCTGTTTTATCGGATGGTATTTATTTAATGTGACACGAATTATGCAAAACAAACCGGAACGTTGTAGGTAAAATCCGACATGGACTGTACCGAAAAATAAATTTAAATAAAATTAAAATATAAAAGTGTTAAATTGATAGTGGCTGTCATCTAACTTTCAAGCTCTGGATTTAGTTTCGTCTCTCTAAATTACTGACTTTTATTATTTCAAATTTTTGTTCTGTCTTTGATTATAATCTTGATTTGTACACATGTTTTTTTTATTTAAATTATTAAACAATAATAAACTTCCGTGTGTTTTTGAATGTATATGTTGACAACTATCTAATATTGCCGGTAGATTATCAAAAAAAGCAAAATCTCAACTTATTCATTATTTAACCGTCAAAACTTCACATTTGGAAATATATGAACAGCATTTAGATGAGACGAGATTTGGAAAACAGGCTTAATAGCGTGTCACTTGTGTCATATGGACAGAACTGGAAAATTCCAATGTAGAAAAAGAAAAAGATATGATCAGTTTCCAGTTGTATCAATTAAAATCATTTCATCATCATAAAATTGTCAACTAATTAATTATCAATAATGATTTATTGTTTATTTTTGTTTTATTACAAAACTAGTCTGAAATTGATTATAATTTGATATACAAAGTCTTTTTTTCTCAAAGTTTTTTAATTTTTATTTTAAACACTTAAAATCTAGTTGCGCTTGAGGCTGAGACGTTCTAATGAAACAAGCTTAAAACAACTGCTTATGCAATAAAGAGAGACAGGTGGAGGATGTCAAAATGTCCAATAAAACAACTACAGTAAAAAAGCTATATCCATATGAAATTATTCAGTGATCAATGGTTATTATTAAAAATTAAAATTACACAATTTTTATTCAAAATTAAGAAATAACCATTTTCTTTACAATTTCTATTAATTAATCATTCCGACGTACTGCTATAAATCTAGTAAGGCATTATAATCGACATCATTTGTATAAATATTAAACAAATCTTTCACTACCTATGTAGTCGCTCTAATTGACAACTTGAGGCTTTTTCTGCTGTCGCTGCTCTAATTAAGATTTTAACTGTGGCTCAGAATAACGTCCAGCAGAGCCGGACCGAGAGTGAACTGCGCCCGAGGCAAACATGAGTTACAGGCGCCTTTTTTAGTTTAAGTCAATCTATAAAAATTGAAGCTTATATGATTTGGCGCCCTATCAGAAACCGCGTCCGGGGCAGGTGTCCCTGTAGCCCTTCCCACGGCCCGACAATGCCGTCCGGTTACCATTTAATGGTGTTTTAGACTGATGAGGTAAGCAACGTAGACTTTTCACAGCACAATATCTGTCAGTCAATAATTGATTTTTTCTATTAAGTAACTATCACTACAGCAATTTGAACAGTTGAAAAGTTTTTTAAATTTGTAGGTGGACACACATATATTAACAAACATTTAGACAGAAGAAATTAATTAATCAACGAAATTAATTAAAAATATTTGTATGAACACCAAACATAACACAGAAATGGTGTTTTGTTTTTTTTGGGTTCCACAAATATTCGACAGCTTCCTAAAGTTATTTATGTGGTTCACAATTATTTTTTGTTAAATGTAATAACATCTGTTGCAAAATTAGCAAAGATACTCTAATGTTGCATTATTGAAAAATGTTTAAACATCTGTTTAAATATGGTACGTTTACTTTGATTTGGTCACATTAACTTTGAAGCACCGAGACACTTACAAAAGTAATGAGTTCGCTGATATAATCAGCGCCGCCGAGAGATTCGGTGGGCCCCGGGAAAACCATGACGTTTGCGGGCCCCTGGAAAGCAGGGTGTTCGCGGGCTCTGGGGAATGCAGTGTGTTCGGGCCCCTATATAAATATATTTATACGTATTTCCCTGAAATCGTATAAAGTTTTTTTTGTTTCCAATTTCCTAGCAGCTCTCTCACCAGAAAAAATTTCTATGGTGAACAGAAAAGTTTACTCTGGACGATCAAGGGCCCCCCTCAGAGTAGCCGCGCCCCGGGTGAAAATACTCCGCTTGTCGGGTTTGTATATAAAATAGAGGTGATGTATGCAAAGTTGGTCGCAATATTTCCATGACTAACTGCCTCAGTCCTCGTTTCCACCGTTTTTCTGACAATCAGGTAAAAACGTTCAACAACTCGCAAGAAGTTTCCCGCATTACTGTTTATGCGAGTTCTCGCACAGTGGAAACGGGGGGTTAACTGTATGAAATTTGATGGTTTGCCAAACTGTATCAGTAAGTGAAACGGCTTGTATATGTGCGTAAAGATATAAAATATTCTTTTGAGAGAATAGTGAATTTTTAGGACACATCTGCTTCATTAATGAGTCATTCGTGCCAAATGTTTATTACATAATTATTTTTTTGCTAAATCATATGTGCAAAATTTGCAGTTATTTTCACTGCATATTATCTCACACTCATCCATATGTGTTCATTTCCTATTGATATAATTATAATCAGAAGTTCACAAAATGTTTCCATAAATATTTATAAAAACATTTGAATAAAATCCGATGATAATAGGTGTAAAACTATTAAATGTATTTAAATAATAATTGGCAATTTATTATTTAAATAATTTGGTAGCGCTAAGCTCGTTATAATTCTGTCGATAATTATAGCTTGTCTAGTGTTGTTGATTATTAAACAAAATATTATAGACAAGAATAGCTTATAAATAAATAGAATCCAATTATTATTTAAAATTGTAGAAAATAAAAAAGATTGTATATAATTATTATAATGGAAATTTTCTATTTCAATAAAATACGAAATTTTAATAAAAAGTCGTAAAACTTGATGACAGTGTGAGATGACGTTTATGAGTCTAATAAACTTTGGAAAATAATTAGCAATATCTCTATATCTGACTTGATATTAATTTTATGCACATAATTAATAAACAATACCGACCAGGATATACATATTTGCAGCATGGCTGATTCTTTTTTCATATAATAATCAATATCTATCAAAAAAGTCTAAATGCATGTATTAAAATGGTTGAACAGTCGAGTCGCGACATTGCAATTATGCTTCTTATCAAATATTAAAGTATTATTGAAGTAATTATGTAATTATATGGTGAAGATGCGACGCGTGAGGTTTGTTAACTTCTATTAAACGAACAGTAGAAGAATTTTAATTGCCCTCCCCCGCCCCCAACGCTCAAGTATGATGGAGAAATTGCAAAAATCGCACTTTGAAATCTCTTTTTCTATTTATTTATTTAAATCAGCATCAATGGGGAAATTTATTCATCTATTGTACTGAAAGATGAATGTAAATATTGTATACGTAAGGCAATTACAAAATCACTAATGCAATCAATCAAAAAGGAACTTTCACGCGCTTTCAATCTTGTGAATTGTTATTTAAAATAATAATAATAATAATAATAATTATTATTATTATTATTATTATGATAATTCTTAAGCGGTCATCTTCATTAGTCTCAATATTTTCGATTTTTCTTTCTGTCGGACAAAACAAATGAGAATTTACTCATTATTGAGTCTGTTGAAAAATAAAAGGGGAGTTCATTTACAAACAAAACAAAAATCATTCTTTTTGTTTTGTTTTGTCATTATTGTTATTATGTAAAGATTACAATGTTGTTTCGCAAAACATTTTCAAGTGCTTATTCTATTGCTTTTTTAAACGTTTTATTCATGAAAATACCGTTAAAAATACAACATCAATAGTACACAATACGTTTATTCATCAATCTTAAAAGGTCAAAATCTCTACTGGAGGTGAATTTGGAGCTTTTTTAGATTCTACTAGACTAGCCTGGCGTTATTATTATTATTATTTATTATTTATTATTATTATTATTATTATTGTCCTTGATTTTGTCAGGAGTAATCGAATAGAAATTCGTGGAATTCATTTAGCCAGTTCGTGGCACGTTTGGTTGTAATTGCATCGATTTACCCTCAGTAGATCAAGTCCAGGACACGACATTGTTGTTTTTTTTTTAATTTTTCGTTAGAGAGATGAAAATTGTGATCGATCGATGACGAAGGTTAATGCCAAATCAACATTAATAAAATATAATTTCTGGTACTTTTCCATCATTTAATTTTCGATAAATTAATCTTGAGAACAGAGGTAGAAAACACCGGTATTCTATTCTATCAATAAATTCTCTATTAATAATGTCTATAAATATTACAATTTTATTCATTTGTCTCTTGGTTTTTTTCTTCTAATTTCTTTTTACTGTTGTATATTTTATAGGTTTAGGTTTAGTGTTGTTGATTTGGTCATTTTGAAGGTGATCTAGTGTATTACGAATTTTCGAAGACATCCGGTCAGCCAACCTTCATTAAAACATCACCAACAACCAATTTCATTAGTATTATTGTCGTTTGTTGTTTTATTCTTGTCTGGTTATTGTACAAGATTTACTGTTAACTCTGTAGGTGATAAAGTTTTGTCACCTGATCAAAAAACAAACAACAAAATAGAAAAAGAAAGAAGAAGAACCACTATGAGATGACATAATAACCTACTGACTCATCTAATTTATCGCTAGATATCTACTGTATTCTTACGAAAGCTTCAACTAAAAATAAACATTATCCGGTATCTCTATATCTGTATGTGTGTGTGTGTGTGTGTGTGCGTATATAGGAAAAGGACGACATGACGTCATTGTCACTTTCATTCCGAAAGGACATTTTTACTTGATTTGCGTTTTTTTTCTGCCGTAATGATCAAAGAATTATGGCCCACGGACATTTTACACATGAACAATTATTCAAATTTCGTTGATTTTGCCAGTTTGTTAATTACACTTCTAAACACACCCTTCTAAATGGCGCGAGATTGTGATATCATCAAACAATGCCAAAGGATATGAATGACGCGTATTTACAGTAAAAAAACACACACACACACGCCAAATCACTGAAACGGCTGAAAAAACTTTGTTTGGCTAATTACAAATTTTTTGCCTTTAATTATTAATTGTTGCTAATATCGAAGGCGGAAACTTAATTCATTCATCATCAAATAGAATGACGTGATCGTAATAATTGGACATAGTATAATAGTCGGTCTATTATCTTATCAACCACTAATTAAATTGAACCGAAATTTTTTATAACTATTAATTTATCATTAACTAAGGAAAAAAGTAAATGAAACAAATTATTATTTAAAAAAAAAGACTTTCATTAATTATAACAACAAATGAAAGCTCATCATGGTCTTTCCATAATTTAATCTAAAAACCACAAAACAAGGCCAAATCTTATAAATGTTGGTATTTTTTTACAATTTTCCCCATCTGTCATAATGCATAAATTACAAATAAACAGTTACTTCAGAAGAAGAAGGGAAAAAACATCAATTAGCACGTACAAAGTAGAATTATTACTATTACCCAATTCACCACCAATAGTTGATGATTAACAAACACGAAAAATTCCAATTAATCGAAAGCGTGAAAAATGATTATTTTTCATATCCTATAAATCCTTGTTCATATTTAAATAGTATTAAAATTATATAGAAATATTTTTAAAATAAGATAAGAATAATTGTAATAGTAATAATAATAATAATCATCATGATAATTTGTAAGTATCGATTGTGTAAGATGTAAGGCTGTTTTGGACCAAAGTGCCAATAGGTTAAAGTGTTTAAAAAAGCGTGATGCACGACAAAATCTACAAAAGAGTGTATATTAAAACAACAAACAAACATCAACAGTGTCTGATTATAAGACTGTTATTTCCTCAGGTAGATACAGTCAAGGGCAATTTTATATTATATTCAACCATAATTTCCACAAATCATATAACAAGGAATTTCCATACATTGGATAGATTGGCGCCAATTTGTTCTTTTTCTTCAAAAACCTTCTACTTAATTATTGTGGATTTAATTTCATTTGGCTATAAACTGTAATTATTTCATATTTCCCTCTTTCCGTTTACCTTATCCTAACCGTATCATAAACGTGACATTGCCTTTTTTCATAATCAATTAATGAATTTTTCATCACATGTACGTAGGCGGTTTGATAATCTTGGATACCATGAAAATTCTGAAGGAAGAAATAATCAAACAACAGTAAAGATATTTAACTCAAGGACAGGATCGTGCGGCCGGGGCACATTATGAATTTAGCGCCCCTTCATTTTGTTGACAAACAACAAATGTAACTGTTAAAGACTTTTTGGGGCCCTCCATAAGATGACACCCGGTGCCTCTTACGCCACTGCCTTCGCATGGTCCTGCTCAAGGATTACTCAGATAAGTCGACAGCAGAACTTTTGACGCCCAAACTAATACGAATGCCTGAACCGCTTTCGCCACTACCCCTTCAGTGGGTCCTCGACGACAACTACTATAATAAAAAAAATGATCTACAATTATCACATTATCTGTCAATTATGACAGTATCTCTTGAGTATTAGATCAACATTCGTTTGAAAGTATTTATTTTAAACAAACGCCCGCATAGTGCCATGCAAAAAAATTGTCTGTAAGATAAGTTTAAACTACGGTTGAAGGTACAAGTGACGTTCACTCATCTCAACAATGAAATGATAAAACTTCCACATGATTAGATTCGTATAGAAAGTACAATGATAATGTTCCAGGCAGATATGAGTTATCTAGGAATATAAAAGAAAGTCAGAGAAGCGACCTATTTAATTTAAATAGCAAACATTTCAGTTGTCCTAGATCGCTTAAATTTTACTAAAGATAAAAACAATATATAATTATAATAAAACTTGTGCAATCTGACAATCAATTTGATTTAGAACACCTTAATATGTGATTAATTTTTAAGAAACAGTTGCCTTGCAAAATTGCTAACAAACAACTATGTAATAATATAATATGCCGTTGTTTTCAAACTAATAATATTTTATTAATAAATAAATAAGAGCAAAAAACTAGAAGGATTAAGAAATAAGCAATGTAGAAGGCCCTCGACACTACTAATTATATTTTTTTTAATGTAGATATATTTGATCAATAAATGAAGGCCATCAAGATGCATTAATAATTAATTTTTAATCTATGATTTAGACATAACAGTTTTCCTGTTGTCTTAACAAAGTTCGTATTTTATTCTATTAATACTTACTAAATAATATTGACAAATTGCCTCAAGGATATTAACGTAAATAAATTTAACGACACACACAAAAAAAAATATTAAGAATTATTCCCATCAAAACTTTACATGGACTAATAAATAATTTTAATAATTGGTTGTTTCTATTTGTTGTCGATTTGAACGTCTCTAATTAAATGGAAGTTTTCCCGTTTAAATATTTACATAATTATTATTTATGGAACACCTCTATCGATAATGTTTTATTATCAATTATTTCTACATTTATTTGGTTAATCGATCATCGATTGATTTTTATCTATTTTCGGATTGAATAGAGGAAATTTCCGAATCAATAAATATATCAAGGTGGTAAATTTAGAAATAAAATTGCTGGATTACGTATTTCTCAAGCAGTAAAGTCGTAAACAAACAATAGGAAATCACCAGAAGGAAGTAACAAAAAGCTTGTCAAATATAGATTGTGAAAAAAACCGTTATTATACAACAAGCTATAGCCATCCTAAGGTGATCCTACTGTATAAAAATAGAGTAATAAATAGAGACCGGACATAGAAATTGGCACTTACTTGACGTGCGGATGCCACGCTAATCATTGGCGTAGTTCAACGTTCTCGCGATTCAAAAACTACAACCATTCAAAATTCAAATATTCAATTAAATTGCAATCTCTTCACAACTATTTTCTACTGATTTTCAAGCTTCTTACCGGCCAACTTCCAAACAAGCATTAGACAAGTAATGAAGCTTTCTTTGAAGTAGCATCAACTCCGGAAATCGGATTAAATATCTTTATTAAGAATTTCACTTTAACAGTAAATGAATGAAGGATAATTATTATAATGAAGACGTAAATCGTTATATGTATTTATAAAATGGTATCAAGTAGTTTTTATTGTTCGGTAACATACGTATATTAAATAGTTCTTGTTTTCAATCTGAGGTCGTCGGATATTCAGTTTCCGTCGAGTAGTCTAAAAATTTTAAATTCAGATTTCATCACTGATTTATGTAATGTTTTTGTTGTTGCTGATATATTCCTCGTTTAACAATAAACAATCCTGTTTTACGATCGATTCTAGAGGAATATATTAATCACAAAATTCTGTTCAATTTCTTACAGTTAGATCTCGTTTCCGCACTTACGTGTGTAAACAGTAATGCGACAAACAAAACAGAATTTGAGTTTATACCAGAAAAAATTGTGAGAGTTTTACGCATTATTTGTCAAAAATTAATGATAATACAGTGCAGTTGAAAATTAGTATTAATAGGTGGCAGTAGATGACATCAGGACTGTGCGTCCCCTCATTTTGTTGACCAACAGCACATTCAACTGTTAAAGATCTTTTGGCGCCTTCCCTGAAACGGCACTCGGAGTGTAGACCCCTTTCGTGCCGATGGAAAATCTTTGCTGTATCTAAAGTTTTCGGTAAAAGTGCTAGAACTAATTCAAGCGAAATTAATCGACGTGATCTTTCTTCAGACGAATCGCCAAAAAAAAAACAAAATTTTAATGTTTCTTAAAAGTTTGACCTGCGAATTTCCTAATGCATTCTATTTAAGCTGATTTGTACAGAATCTGTGTCTGCGACAAATTTAAAATTGTAGATTTATTCATTAGTGAACTGAAAAATGCTTTGGTAAAAGCAACAATATTATATAGTGATCTGTTCAAAATTTCCATTCATCTCCGCCAAAAATTCTTCGGCGATCGGTTTACCGTAATTTCTGGATTATTTAAATTTAAATTATTCATCAGAATTGCGGGCATTTACCCAATAAAATAGTTTTTTTAAACAATCAACATTATCCATTATCGAATCAATTTGACTCATCACTGATTTTGGTGACCGTCTTCGATTCAACATTGAGTAATCCGGAATTCTGTTGGTTTTCAGTAAATAGTGGACTCCGATTATCTAACAACGGTTCAGTAATGTTTAATAATACAATTTCGTTTGTGTCCTTTATGGGACACCTATGTGTACCCCCTAGTGGGGGTTGATAATGTTACCCCAGTCGACCGAGCACGTTTTTGTCGCAATGGTATGTGCCACTCGGATGTATTATAGTACGGTGTGTTGACGTAAGAGCATCGTTTTTGGATCAGTAATAAGATGAAAAAATAAAATAATAATTAAATGATGTTCTCAAATGTGCACAGTATGCTTTATTACGTGGTCATAAAGTTTCTATAATTAACACTCACCATTAGTGTCCTGTGCATGGACACATAACTCACCTCTCAAATAACTGTCATCTAATTGTATAGACATAACAAAATGAAATTACACCTGATAGTTTAGAAACTAACAAGATATACGTATGCAATTCAACTAAATATAGATGATTGTTACTCAATTCTATATTTGCCTTATTATCAGTTGCATAACTAATAATAATTGAGTGTGATGACTATCGACATACTATGATAGTGGATGCATTTTCTGTAATATCCATGTATGGATGTTATTATTCGTTGTTTTTTTATTGCTTAATTGGCGAAAACGGCAAATATTCATATCGATTTCAATTATTTACAAACATATCAAATTAATTAATTTGTTTTAATTAATGTTAACACTGTGGAGGATATGTTGTAACAGATAATTGTCTTTAAATGAGACGAATATGAATGGAATTTCTCCCAACCACTTGGTGTTTGGAGATTAATAAAAAGAGGACATCGACTTGGAGAAAATGACAACAGAATTAAGCAATCTTTAGAAAGAACCGAATTCCATATAAACATATAAATGAATCAATCTTGTCGTACAGAGTAAAATATCTGAGATTTTATCGATTTAATTATAGTTTTGTCGTCCTGAAATTGGCGTGCTTATCTTAACATATAGATTAAGAGCATACCATGAGATTATAACAAACATTATTAATTTCCTCATTCTTAAATTTGGAATTGTTTCGATTGTTTTTTTGCTGGTTTGTTTTCAAATTAAATTTTGAAAATTTCCAGTTTGTTTTCAACACAAATCCAATTAAAGATGTCTTTTTAGATTATCTCAGATCATGTTATGATCGAATTATTTTAATTGTTTTAAACTACTGTTATATCGGTAATATTTTCCGTTTGAATTTGCATTATAATTCAATCCAGACACCAGCCTTGTGTGTTTTATTACTGGTTTTGATGAAAGTGATCGGCATTGGATGATTTTCGTCGCTTTTTTCACTGTGTCAACTGTGCTGACAGACAGTTGAGGTTGAATTTTTTTTTAAATTCGTTGTTCTTTCGTTCCTTCTATAAATTAATATCAATCAATTCTAATAAATATTACTGGTCTATGGTCTTATCTATTCATATTTATTACTGTAAAAAGAAACAAAAACAAAAACAAATACGTAAGTAGGTTGGTTCATTTAAGGATATGTTTGGGGGATATCTAAAAATAATTACAACGGAAATAAATGCGACAATCTGTCTACATTTACACAAATAAAATTGAGTCATAACAACAGAGTTTCCCATGATCTTTTTGTTCTTATCAATGGAAATTGAAATGTCGCATCGTAACCGCCAATATAACAGAATGATGACGAATCTCTGTCTTACACACATTTCATTCATTACAAGTTCAAGGATCTTGTAACTATATGTAAATTATTATTATATACGTGATGTCTCACCGCAATATCCTTACAATTATAATAATAGATAATTGATAGTGTATAGACGGAAAGCTAAATTTAGAAAATGAAATAATTGTAATTAGAGAGGCATTTACCATTACGTCTCACCCTCTAACCAAGAGGTAATATAAGAAGTGGAGTCGAATAAAAACTATGATTTACGTCTACACCTTCCAACACCATAATTGCGACACTGATTCTAATATAACTTGAAAATTTACCACCAATCTTTGTCAAAAAAAAAGGACTAGGAGACAATATTGTTTTTGTTTTAGAGAATATTTCGTGCAACAGTTCAATGGGATACAAAATATTATTACATATAACGTTTTCGTATTATTTTGCACAGCTTGAGATGTTGTACAGGTGCGGCCAACAATAGATTGTTGTTGTTGTTGTTGTTGTTGCATTCAGAATTTCATAATAGAGCAGATTTAATAGTGGCAAAGTGTAATTTATGCTATTTAAATGCAATTATGACAAAGATGATAATGATAACAATATGGTAGTGATACAATTTAAATATACGTAAAAGTTTCTTTCAATATTAATAACATGAAAGAAATTTAAAAATAATAGAGGAAATGAAAAAATACTTTCATTTTCATATAACGGGACATTTAAATAAATATCTTATAGAAATGACATCCTGTTACAATAATTTCGAAAGGACAATAATCTTGTCTCCCATGAGATTTTATTAATTTTTTGTTATGAAACAGAATTGAAACTTGAAATTCAACACGGTATAAATTTTGTCTATTCTCCTCTCATTACCACATCCTTTTATATTACTAATGGGTAATTTTCTCATTATTATAAGAATTTCTAGAGAACATTAAAAGATAGATGTTATAATTGTAAAGCACTTAAAAGCATTGTAAACTATCTTAAAATGACTATTCTAAAGTATTGCCGATAGTGGAAAAAGAAGAAAAAAGCCATTAATTAGATTTTGCACATTTAACGATCTCTTCCTTAATGCATAGTCTAAACTTGTTTTTAACGATATCCAATTGAGACAGTTCAAGTTGTTTTAAAACCAGGCGTGCTTATGACAAACCAAATTTGACTTGTTTATCTTCTACATTCTAAGGTAATAACAGTAGCAACAAGAGTGTGAGAAGAGTAAAATTAACATCACTATGAGAACTATAGCTTAATGATACTTAACAGAATCTTTACACAGAATTGGACAGCTTAAAAGACGCATATCTCTACATTTATGAATTGAGAATAGAAACAATCAGAAACTTGATTATTCATTCCTAATGATGGTGAAAAAAACGAACAGTTACATAAAATCGCTTCAATATTATCAAGGTCTAATGAATAAATAAAAAGCTAGACTAGAGACTGAAAATATCTAGTTTTTTTCGTTCAAAAAACGATGCCCGTAATTCAATTAGTAAACACCACGTGACTTACGTGACCTGTCTCATACTTTTCTATTGTTAGTCGCAGTTTCATTTTCTCTCTTACTCTTTCTGTTTTCCTAACATTATTTCCATTCAGGATGACATACATTCACAACATGTGATTTATATGCTTCAACAGGTTATTCGGGCAAAGCTTCTTCTAACCACGCAGCTGATTCTTCATCTGTGGGAATAGGAAGAAATCATGATGTGATAAGTCAGGACCATATCGACAATGGGACATTAAAGCTAAACGCTCACTAATCTGCGGCATACTCAACGAATTTTAATATTTTTTTGTATGAAATCTAATACAACCATTCATACTAGTCCGTAACGTAAGCATCACATATCAATAGAATACGGAGTAACACCAAATTTCTAGCTATACATTTTGATGGCGTCATTCGAACGAATACGCCACCAACCGTTATTAGCACTCTAACATTTTTCTTTTTCTTCGTATTTCATTTTATTGCTGACTAGTGAGTGTTCACCTCAATTCAACGTTCTAACTTTTCAAATAATCGACTGTGTGAGCGCTTGCATTGTCACTCTGTAGATTATTCGTCTTTTAACGTTATTTTTCCTGATTTCACTGGCGTTTAGTTTCCGTCTCGTACAAATAAATGTATGGTTCGTTGTCTGTAACGATGTTGTAGGTCAGATGAGATGATTCTGAATTGAATTTTTTGAGTACTTTTTTGCAACATTTCACACGACTGCGTTTTCGAGCATCGGTTCAATTTTGAGGGATTCAACGAGCATGGAGATTCTTTAAATACATATCGATGCCTAAGGATGACTTAATCGCACGGTATGTTATATACGGTACATATCGATCCATCCATTTTTTCTTGAAAAACAGTTCACAGGCGTCCTTCATGAAAATCATTTTTGAGGCTACTATGTGAATTTATAATATGACAAACGGTTGTTTTTGATGGTTCTTCATCACATGGGACCGGAGCAGTGACGCTAGCACAACGTACTGCAATACAATCGTGCGGAACATACAAGATGCAGACAAGTATTGTGTATTTGTTGATGAGCTTACAGAACATTTTGTTGCAATAATGGCAATACAGTCAACCAGAAGTATCATCAATAATATCAATATAAATTTCAGTCCCCACTAGGCGTGATCGATTGGTGTACCATATAGGACACGATCGTAATTATAATTCAAATTAAACTGAACAAAAATTAACGAAATCAAAATTAAGGATGTATTTTGCTGTTGATACCGATTTATTATTTAAAACATGATGCAGAAGCAGCAAAATAATTTAATAATATTAATGAATAGTTGTAGTTTTTTAATCGAACTACACCAATGGCCAGTCGCTGACAAGCGACAGACGTCCGACACTCGTACCCCAAGGAAAGGCAGATTTCTATGTCCGGTTTCTATTCATCACCAAAAGCCGAAACGAGTCGTTCGTTGGGTTAAAGCATCGAACGACAATGTTCTCTGTTTTAAATTCAATATTTTTCAACTTTGTTACGCTCCTAATAAAACTAGAACAATTGACTTTCTATTGTTCTATCAAAGCCACAAAACCTAAAACAAAAAACATACATCAACCCACATACACAAATATTACATGAATATGTTATTAGCAAATTTTCTAAATATATCAATTTTTCTCAAAAACACATACATTGATGTAAATACATGAATAGCTTAATCATCGTAAATTAATCATTAAAACTTAAAGAAAGCTTTCGAGCTGTCAGTAACAACATAAAATAGAAGACATATAGCTTAAAGTCCTTTAACTTTTAAATAATTGAATCTATAAAAATTATTCATAGTAGTTTTTTGTTCTGAATTTTGTAATAAAATGGAAAAATTGTTTATCAATGACTTGTTGATCATTTCAATTTATATTCATATAAAATAAACAATTACATGTTATCTAACTAATCTATTGCACGAATACAAACCAACTATATCATTATCATCATTAGCTGATACTGTAAATAATTGAATTTTATCTATAACTACAAAACAATATTAGTAATAATAGTAATAATTATTGTTATTATTATTATTCTTGTTTATACTAGAGCAAATTAGTAGTATGATTTTATAAATAGACGCGGGTGGCCTTGTTGACCTTACTCGGAATTTTCATAAAAACTCTCCGAATGCCGTTCACCGATTATCATCGGTTCGAGACTTATTACACGTGTATTAGGAGTGTTAGTGAAATACACATATTCATATATGCATGCATATAGATAGAAAATATAATAATAATAGCAATAATAATAATAAAATGGCGTGGGTGATGTATATTAACTCGGATTTGACACATACATACAAGATTAAAACTGTCACAAGGTCCCATGGATCGGGTGGGGTGTTATTATAGGACCATCCCAAAAAAAAATAATATCACACACACACACACACACACATACAAATACAAAATAAAAAACTACAAACAGGATACTACCTACATAGAATTCTTCAAATGAAATCATTAATGGTGGTTGGAATAAATCAATCACCTTTGAAATGCAAAAGACACTCACTTATATATCATTCTAAAGTCAGCATACCAATTGAACAATTAAATCAGTTACCACATAAGTGATATCGCTTATTTATAACTATTATAAATAGAATAAGATAAAGTACTAATTTTATTACAATTAGCTTGTAATAGTTCCGTTATAACATCCTTTAAATTAATATATAGTGACACATCCCTTTAGGGGCACTTTACGAGTATAACGGCACTCTCCCCTATGAACAAAACTACTCTAATACGGACACGAGTGTTCTTATTGAAACCTCTCTGTTGTGGACATCTCAAGTATAACGGATAAAATCAAATAAATCAGTTTAATTGCAGAATTAAAAGACTAAATTGAAAAATTAGACAATGCAACTTCACATCATCGGATTCAGTTTGTTTTCTTCAGAAATGTCGACAATTTGTTTAAACAAAAAAACTAACTTATAATCAACCAATGTTAACGACATAGTTTAGAATATAACAATTCTAAATGCAGTAACATGGATATCGCGAGCACGGAATGATGTTATAATCAAAATGCGATACAAAATTGCTTTAAAAAAAGCGGATTTAACGTAAACGATATAGTAGAAAATGACAATGAAGATATAGATTCAGCATGAGAACTATCTATTGAAATCAATGGGTATGTATGGGGCACAAAGGTGCTCTATTGGAGACAATGTCTAGGCATGCGACAGACAAAGAAGTTTATTAACTATTCGTCTAAGAATGCTAGAAGGCTTCTCGACCTAAGTAGGAAAACTGGGCAAATCACAAGTTAGAGATGTAGACTACGTGGAATGGACAATGAAACCTCCGAGCACATATTATGCCAATGGAATGCTTTGGCTCGCATAAGACCATCCAGCTTGGGCAGTGTGACTTCTTCACCTGCTAAATTAAGGAAAACTCTTCCAGGGAAATAAGAAAGATATCTTTTCTGGGATACCAATAGACGAAGGGTTACGAACAATAGATCAACTGTGGTCGTAGTTCAGGAAGCTAATAAGGCCAATTAACCCCCATAATCTTAATCTAAAATCTATAAAATAGTTTAAACTTCACCATTTCTTGTGAAGGAATTGCTCATTTCGATTGATAATGAATTTTTCATTGAAAGTGTTACATGCAGTGTTCCGGATAACATTGCTGATTATAACACCATACAAGAATATGAAGAAGACAGTGATAATTAAGATAATGCGAATCAAAATCAACTTAAAATGGATTTTCCACATTGTTTTTCAGCATAATGATTATCAAGAGTAGGTATCTGAAGCCTTCAAGAATCCAAAATTTTCTTCTCCATCAGTGTCCATAGAGGTTTCACAGTAATTATCTTACAATTTAGCCTTGTACAGTCCTGGCAAACATAATAGTAACAAAAATACTAGCATCACCCATCCTTACGCTTTTTGCATAAATAAGAACGAGATAAAATAGATGGGTCCACGTGTTACGAATTGCAATTGTTGAAACCACCCACAGTCTTTCATGCACAAAAAAAAGGGTGGGTAGTACTCGTATTTTTTCTGTTTCTGTTTTGTTTGCCATATGTGTATTTCATAATTTTTATTAAGTTTCTATCAATATTCACGATTTTTCTCTATACACACTAACAAGATAACCAATCGCCTCAAGAGATTCTATATAATTAATTATTAATTTCAATTTAAATGAAGACATAAATTTTACATTTCAATATTTCAACTCTTATACAACACTGCAAATAAATTATTGATCATAATCTAATGCGTGGTGGTGTATTGATCAAGTTGTGCAAAATCATAATAAATTAATTTGTTATCTAATTAGAAAAATAAAAACAAAAACGAATTTGGAATAATTTTCGAATAAAATTTAGAACTGCAATCATAGATAATTCAATAACTATTACGTCTATCTAATTATGGAAATAGTAAGGCCCACATTCATTCAATTTATGACTCATAGAAAATTTTCAATTTAAACTGTATCGTTGTGGAGCCTTCAAAAATTGTAAATTTGAAGATTTCAAAAAAAACACAACAACAATAACTGATTTAATTATTAATTAGGAATTTTCCAATTTTATGTAGCCAATTAACGATTCCTTCCACTACATTGACAATTATTTATAAATACGATGAAATGAAATTTTCATGAATTATAATGCTCAATCAACTAAAGTTATGAGTAAATTTGCTACATAATTTCACCATTTTATATAGTTATCGATGCATTGATAATGCACCACGTGTATCATAAAAACAATTATGAATCGATTACCTGTATAAAAACTACACCTAAAGGTAGAATTTTATTTTTAAAAGCTTATTTCCACGATAACAATAACAATTTAATGCTTAAATAAAAAAGCTACAACAATAAACATAATATTAAAGATCAGAATAGTTTGTGTACGATTAAATTCTGATCGATGATATATTAAGATAACATGAGAATATTGCCAAGAGGTGTTAAACGTTACCCAAAAATAAAAAACAACAACAACAAAAAAGACAAATTGTAGTGAAATTCATATATTTTTGAATTTCACACCCTTTTCCATGTGCAACAAATAACGAAATAATAAAATTTCTCTTTTGAAATTACGGTTAAATTTAAATCGTTCAATTTCATTATAAAAATGGAAAAAAAAATTATTATAATTTACAAGCTAATTTACATTAAATCATTGAGACAACAAGTATGAATAAATTAATCAACTATCTATACATGATGTCCCATTGACGTCGTACCCATTTTGACAAGAGCTCGGAAAGTTTTTTATATTGAAAACTCCGAGGAAGTCTAATAACATGGGACTCATCACAGGCGCAAGCAATTGGGAAACGTCGTACAAGATCCCGATGCCTCGGTGGCCGACACCTATCTATGATAAATAAAATCCCAATTTGATCACATTTTAAATAGGTATCTTTATACAATCTTTTTATAGAGGAAGACACTCATTTAATGAGGCGCCATCGATTAATTATGATCATTCTTCTAAAATAATCTCCTGAGTATTAATTAACGATTACGAGGTCGTATTTTTGTTGAAATATTTTAGTGTTTTTAATTATAAAATTAAAGTAATTAAACTTAAATTAAAAAAAAACAACCAAAAAACAAAAGTGCAGTGTCGTTAAGATTCCATTTGTAATTTTCTTAAACAACTGTCCTTAATAATTGAATAAATAATTAACCAATGAACTATTTAGATCGTGTTATTATTTATGATATGAATGTATGAGGTGTCAAAATGTCAATTTTTTTAATCATCTATTACCTATAGGAAATAATCTATCCAAAGGCTTAAGTGTGGAGTAAGTGTGAAGCTGTTAAAAATAAATAAATATTTTTGATCCCTGTGGGGCTTAAAGATGGAGATTTTTGTTGCTGATAATCGCTCATACAAATTATTATTAATTATTGTTATGAAATTATCAGATAACTGACCACACACACACACAAGTAGATTATTTTTAAAACGAATCCATGTGCATATAAACTATTGCCAAATTTCTACAACTCATCTTCGAGTGAGTGTGGCAAAAAAAGAACAACAACAACAACAACAAAACAGATGCCTGGAGCTTGCAATAATTAATCTTTCAGAATTATGTAGACATGGTGTAGAGATAACCCCAAAATATCGAGAAATTTTCGATTTTAGTTGAAATTACAACATTCACACATGCATACTTGTAGCCTTTCCTTCGTGCTTTTTTTTAACTCTTCCTTGAGAAGTTGTTGTGGCATTAATTACAAAATTTATCGTTTCACTTGAAAGTCTTTTTTCGGACAATTAACTGTTATATACACATAAATTCAATGTTGTTACGATTTCTACATTAAAAGAGAGAGAGATTTCAACGGTAGATCAAGCTACATACTGCCACACAAAAATATTTATAATATGTATAAATATTTTTTTAAATAATTCAAATGAGAAAGTGTGTATGAAAGAGAGAGCAATATGTTTTGGTAGATTTGTAGCGAATTTATCCATAGTAATTGTTGAACAAATTGAAAAACGGGTGTTGAATTAAATTTCAGAAGCGTGTAGAACGGAAATTGTCCGTTAATTGGTTTTATGTCGAACGTTAATTAACTTATAAAAGCGTTTTTATTTTTACGGATTAATTATAGATTTTTTTTCAACATAATTTTAGGTTCCATATAAATAATTACGATATAAAATGATGTTTATATTATTTTATGAAATTTAATTTTGTTGAATTGTATAACAAATAAATCTGGATTATCTGGATTATGTCTTTCATGAATCCATCAAGTTTTAATACGGTAACTGTTATGCATATTTATCTTTATCACTTCCAAGAATCACACACATAAGACATAGTTTATATATACCATTATCCAAAAGTTTGGAAAATTTAGTAATTATTATTCAAATGCCTTAGGTCCGATTCATGTTCACGATTTGCCTATTTCCATACGGTGTTGGATAATCATCGACATCATGTTGATTAGATCTAACGTGTGATACCTGCCGTTTGACTTAACTCACACGGCCCTTGTGGGCGTGGGATCGAGAGAATGACCGACCAGAAACGTCAGACCTTGCCATCAACTCAACTAAAGAATTCCTGCAGGTACCTCAGGTCTTTCTCTAAAAGCAAAGCCTCTCTAACCCTCTACTGGATCTACAGGTAACCCCCGAGCTAATTTAGCGTAATTCACCAGTCGAAAGCAGTTGCCACCACCAATCCTTTCTTCTTCGTCTAGAGACACCAACTACTGCCACCTCGAGTCCAATTGGTACCACATGGTACTAGTTTACATCACTAGTGAGATGTTCAGAATAAATCGCTGCCTCCCAGGTAATTCCTGCAAATCTCTGCACTCGTAGAGCACCTCGGATCCATGGACTCGTAAGCCCAAATCACAGTTTTAAATGTTGTAGGTTCTCTTGAATTGCCAATTTCATTGCGCAATACTTTCTAAAATGTCAGCTACTTTAGTATCCAAGTATTCTTCATTTTATTTTCCTCTCTCTTTTTCATGCCAAACATCTGCTTTTCGTGGACTCTTTGTGTTCGTGTTAGTTTTAGTAAATTTATTTTTTGGGTAATATTCCATGTTTCGCAACCGAATGTTATAGTTGGCATAACACGTTGCCGAAATGAAAAAGAATTGGCCCTTAAACGACAACGGTCTGGCCAGACGCTCTTAGCTTTTTTCACCTGAATTTCGCCTTCAATTTATTATATAGGAATATATTCAGAACATTAATTGATTACTGAATAAGAAGAAATCATGAATGGGTGGTATGATAGATATTTGAGAAAACTTTTGAATTTTAGTAATTCCTTTACAATAAATTTGCTATCTAAATTCAAATTCAAATTCAAACCTAATAATCGTGCTTATACTATGCTCTAGATACAATCAAAAGTAATAGATCCAACGTAGCTAAATAGCTATCTAACGACATGTCTATGTATGTACATGATCGATACGTGCATTGATTCAAGTATGTAAAACTCTCAGTATGGTAGGTGGATACTTAAAACAGATAACGAACAAGTTTTATTGATTGGTGAATAATAGCAAGAATCTATACAAAATAAAAATAAAAAAAAACAAATCCAATTTCTTTCCGATCGAATCCGTTACAATGTTTGAAAAGGAAACGTTCAACGAAACAACAACAGCTTTTTTTCAGTTTGAAAGGCATGAAGCAAATGTTGCTTAATTATCGCAAATTATCACAGATCCAACATCTGAATTACTGTCTTGTTTTTTATTGCTGCAATCGTAAATATATTGCAGCATGAAGACATATAAGTCTTAACAAAACTATTTTAATTGGCATATTTTATTTTTATTTTTTATAAATAAATTTACGAAATATACAATTTTTTATTATAACTGATTAATAGTTAGTTTTATCTAACAAACAAGTCATTTTCGTGGGAAGGAAAAAACAGAAGAAAAAAAACAATTTTTCCATTGTATAATAAGGAAATCATTTACTGTTAACCAAATATTTCAATTTAAATTTATGAAGCAATCATCTTCAACTGTTTATGTAAGTTTTATTAAATGGAATTAGTTAAAGTGAACGCAGTGGGAAAAAAAACTAATGACATTTTGAACTACTCATAGAGTTTTTATCAAATGATTAATAGAAATGAACTATCAAAACTATCAAATAGAATGGCAATTGTAAAAATCCAACAAATTTTAACGAGAAAAAAAATATATATATATATATATATATATATATATATATATATATATATATATATATATATATATAGGAGACAATCCCTTTCTATAATAATTAATATTCATTTGTTATGGCTGTAAATCATTTATTTTTGTCTGCAAATGTAAAAGAACTAGTTTCGTCCTACTGTTTATTATAAAAACTCTCTTTTTTTGTCGGATATGAATCAAGAAACTCCCTAATTATAGCGTGAAGGGGCAATAAAATTTATTTTACATTGTAGTTGGTATACCGTGTAGGTGTACAACTTTCCCTGACAATATCATAGAAAAGACAATAGGACAATAGCCGTCGTTCTTCTTACCTCTGTATTCAAATATCATTCATTAAAAATACGGATAATAATAATAAAAAAAATCCAGTAGCTACATAATTTAAATTGCATTGAGAATCAAATATTTCACAATTGTATATAAACAAATATATAGAAAATTATATGTTTTTGTCTTCACGCTTATATTGATGCGAAAATGATAAAACGTAAAATCCACATCGTGCACATTTTATTACATAATTCTTGCTGTTGTTGTTGTTGTTGCTGTTGATTGACGTTAGAGATAGTGTTGAGCGGGACGACCCACAGAGCTCTCGAACAAGTTAATTATGAATGATCAGAAATAATACTAATGATAATACCTTAAAGGTAGAATTAGTAACAAATAAAAAAATATAAATGCAATTATAGTTAGAAAGTTTTTTATAATAGAAATTTAACAAAACATTAAGACGAAATCAGAATGTTTAATTGGATTTATTATAGAATTAGTAATTAATACTGTGAAATTGATTTATTTTATTAAAATTCTTTTATAGTGAACTGAATGCGACTTGACTGTATACTCACATAATATAATCAAACCATGACATCACTCCATCATTTTCACTGTTACGACTTTGAAGTCGGAAAAATCAAATTTAGACTTTTTTTTGCAAATGTTTGATTTGACAACGATAAATTACTTCTCTTCATTTACGTCTTATTATTCTATTGTTATAGGTGCTATAGATCTAAAGGCGACCAAGTCACCCCACACAATCAAACATCATATCGAGAAAATTGCGTTTTACCCAACAGAATCATGGACGATATAGTAACACAAATCAACTCCTGTCTTATTGTTCTAAAGTCAAGTCGACAAATTAAAATTGATTTTACTATAGAATTTTATTTGTTATCGAAATCGATAGATCAATAATTAACAGCAATTAACGATTTTTTAACTTTGGAATTTTCAGTGTGTATCGTAGAAAAAAAACTGTTAATGGTGTTAGTGTTGTTAATAATGCAATCCAACTCGTCCTCTTTTTACACTTAATTCGACGCGGATGTATTGTATGCACAAAAGCGTAAATTATTTACAAAATAAAATTAACTAAAACTGTTTCATCATCATCATCATCATCATTATCATCACTATAATCAACAAAAAGATTCAATTATAGCATTTACACTAAAGCAGTCATGCTGTAATTATATTAATATTCAACAAATTTTTTCTATCATTATTATTTAGTATAACAACTGTCTAATATGAAGTCAGTAATTAAGTCGGTCTTATATGATTTATTATAGTAATTCGTCCATCGTTAGTGGTTATTAGTATTATTATTATTAGTATTCGAATACAATATGTGTGAAAGGTATGTTAAATAACAACAACAACAACAACAAAAAATCCACTATAAAGAGAATTTCACTATTTTTTTGCAATGAAACAGTTTTTGGTATGTATTAAAAATAATTATTAATTGCGTAAATTCTTATTATAGAATTATAAACATAAATTAAATTTAATAATGTAGGATTGTTAATTTTAAATTACTAACAATAACTATACCTATACATAAATTTAAACGTTTTTGCAAAATACATAATAGCTTGATCATATTAATTTTCTTTTTAGTTTGGTCATGGATTTATAGTTTTTAGTTTTTTTCTATAAAAAAAACACGCATTTTTCTGCTAATAATGATACGAAGAACTTTGAAAAATGATCTTCAAGATGTCACGAATCAAATAATAACTACAATTTTTGTTTTTGTTTTATTTCTCATGCTATACTTAATAATTGCCGATTTCTTTACATTTCCTCATCACATATCAACGACTTATATAAAATAAATTACATATGATCTGGATTTTTTTAAGAAATTACCAAATCTAATGTCTCAACTTTTTACACACACATGTACACATATTCACAGATTTAGCTTATGATAACTGAAATTTTCTACAGGTGAAATTTTGGTATTGTTGTTGTAATAATCAGTGAGTGAAACTACAAATCATAAATAATACGATAAAAATCTGAAATTCATGGACTTATTGATGAAAAGTGCCGCAGGTTGTTTTTCCATGATTTTAAGATATCGTATATGTACAACAGATGGTAACAATAGTTGGTATATGAATACCTACTATTTTCTGTATTGAGCCTCAAGAGCTCAAAATCAAGGGTTTTCTAATAAGGACGCATTTTCGTGAAGTGGCTATGCTTCGCAGATACCTCTATAATTGATAGCTGTATTATTATTATTATTTTTTTGGTATCAGTTAAATCTTTAGTTACGGCTGCGTATACAATAAAGCAGCCCAATCAGATAGTTATATTTTATTATGAAAATGGTAATTCTGCAAAAACTACATTGAACTATGGCTACGTTAACAGGCACAACTACCGAATCAAGGATGAAGACAAACCGAGGGTGATCGCTAAGAAGTCATTGTACAAAAAAGACTGTTTTTTTCGTACTTTGGTTCAGTAGACACTTTGTTAAGAATATAACTGGGAAAGCGATTACTGTGCAACCAGCTATATTTCCTGATCGCGCGACTCGACGCCATTCGATTAGTTTCTTTGATGGCACGTTAAAGTGTAGATATAACAATTTCGGAGCTTAAAGATGAAATCCAAAGAATATTTAATGAGATAGAGCTCCAGGTGCGTAAGAAAGTTATAGGAAATTTTAACAAACTAATAATTTCTTGTACGAAAGCACGCGACCGCCACTTAATGTTATTTTTCTTTTACAATACGAACTCCCGTCCGAAACGTATAGAGTGCTTTTATTAGGTCAAACCTATTCGATGTCAACTTGACGTCATCGTACAAAATGGTGCACCTGAATAACTTCATGCTGATCACATGATTTAACACAAATTCTTGCCTTATCAATGATAAGTTATAATCAAGCGATGGTATACAGAAAAGGCGCTCCAAATGTGAACATTGGAAAAAAGTCCTAGCCAATAGACGATTAACGTCCTAAAAGTCTATCTGTGGACACAACCAACCCATAAATCTTTCTATGAACATCACGCCCTCTTCCATTCAAAAGTCTATCTGACCTATATTTTGTAGCTGGTATATATATACTTGAAATACAATAATAAAGATCTTGTAAACATTCTGAGCTTACCATGATTGTAACGTGTAACGGGCCATCAGGATTCTGTACCGTAGAAGAAGCCTGAAAAGCAACAGGTGCAAATTACACCGAAAAGTAATGACTAAAAATACTCCGGGTTACATCATCAATTAATTATTCTTACGTAAGAAAGAAAGTTATTGTCAGAAATGCTCATTTGTTGTTATAATGATAAATTGTAAAAGGAAATCATTTCTTGTTCATAATTAACACTTTAATAATTATTAGGTAGATGTACAGTTGGGTGCGTAAAAATTTTAACGACTCTTGGTGTGAAATTTCGCCTTTTTTACATAGATTGAACCGTTCTTCAACCATTTTTCGTACTGAGGATGAACCGATCCCCACATTTATTGCTTTATTGCTTTACCTACTTTAACCAATAGTTGCTGTCGAAGTCATACCATAAATAAATAAACAGTCTGATTGTAAGAAATATAATTGAAACTGAAAGTAATTTACATATCTACCTATGATATAATCTATTAGATTATCAATATTTTCACAAAAAGTAATTATTATGAAAAAATTTCAATAATTTCATTAAAAGGGGTGCGGTCTTTTCTTATTTCAGGTACATCAATAAATCGTCTCTTTTCTCTAGATATCCAATAGCATACTATTGGAAATGTTGTTCCCTTCAAGCGAAAGTCAGGTTTACACCATACAACCTTCACCGTTAAAATTTTTACGCACCCAACTGTACAAATTACTGGTAGTTGGGACACTTTTGTTAATTGATTCGTAAAAAGAAATTACATTCTTTAATATATGCAATTCTTGTAGAACTCGGTGCTTTGTAAAAATCTTCCTTTGTAATACGTTAATCCATTATTAATAATGTAGTATGCAATAATTAACTAATTAATTAGCCTAAATTACAATATTAATAATGCCTTTCCAGAAATCCCCTCTTGTCTATAAAACCTCATCAACATCATTAATTAATTGAAGATGAATCTAATTAGAATGGAATTTAAATATGAGAGCACGTCACATAACAACAACTTCGTAGTTACAGATAATCGAAAATAAGATAACTATACAGAATGTTATCATTCTAATGACTTTTGGTAATCGTAAACAACGGAAGAAATCAGTTTAAGAGCCTTCATAGATCGATAGATTTTGAAAATAACAACAAAATTCCGTTGATGTTCTGTCAAATATTATCAAAAACAACTCATTTACAAACAGAATTTCAATTTATCTACAAAAAGATCTGTACTAACTAAAACAAACATGATGGAAATATTTAGATAAATTCTTCAAGATCCGGCACTTAATAAACATTATAAATGGTGAGATATCTTAACATGAGTGCTACAGAAGCATTTATGTTTTCATCATTTCATTTATATTCATTCATATAGTAGTTTTCTCAACATGTCCCCCATTGGCTCACATCGAAAGCTTCTATATCTGTATAACCGTATCGTATTCTGTTTGTTATTAGAAGAGTATGATGTTAAAATTCATCGTAATCACCACTATAAATTTTAAATAATGGCATGTTTGATGATTATTGCTATCACTACCTTCAAAAAGTTGTTCAACTACTATGTTGAACATCATTGGGCTACTAATCCTGAGATAAAGTCGCTAAACAGCTTTTTTTTTGATAAAACCAACAAGCAAATTCATAAAAACACGAAATCTATTTTTAAATCGTTCGTTTTCAAAAATCATTTCAGAACTTTTAGTATAATTTCCAACTGTCCAAAGACTTAATATCTTCATCTATAGAAAGCAGTTCATTACGAAAAAAAAGGGAACAACACATGAATTTCGTAATTACGTCACATAACAGACACTTCATTTCGTATTTTCAAATTGCTGTAAGAACAGCACGAATTTTTTTCGTTTGTTTCAAAAAATTTAATATTACCAATTACTATAATTAATAAAACAACAACAACTTAAACACGTATACCATGACCTAGCCGAACAAAATTCATGATTTGGTATTTCTACTGTCGACATATTCACAAATCAACGAATCTGAGAACAAGAGAAAGGGACGCCGTTGATTATGATTTGTTAATGAATCGTAATTGGTAATTACCGCTTTCAATATACTGAAATAGAAATGGAAAGAAATAAAAAGATGAGATCAACCGTTCTTTCGCTAAGACAGAATTGTGCTTTTTTTATTAACATCGACCAATAAAACACCCCCGAAAAAGAGAAAGGAATTAAATGTATACAAAAAAGGATCAATACAGTAGGAGTAACATTATGGAGAAACTTTGGAATCAATGACAATAAGGAGAATAAAAAAATAATATAATCGCGAATAATTTTCGATGTGTAATACTGTTATTTATAGCCAAAAATATGGAAATAAAATGCATTAAAATTGAATTAATAAGCAATCCATTAATTGAGAAGCATTTATTTGACACAGAAATAGGAACATAGGAAACAAGATCGGGCCAATAGGCGACCAGTTCTCTAAAAATTTCACTAGTGGACACCACCCACCCTTAGATCTTTGTATAAACATCACGCCCACTTTCATTCAAAAATCTCTCTGACCCATATTTTGTAGTTGTATTTCTATGAAATACACAAATACACAAATTTGTAAATATTTGTTATCTTTGTCGTGACCATGGCGATTTTTCAAAACCAGACTATGGCACATGGGATTTTAATGTATCAGACAAAGAGCGGACTATCCACAGCTGTGGAACATTTCAATCGTACTTTTTCAATTTTACCCGGTCCAATGATTTTTAAATTCTATCAACAGCAGGTACTCTAACTCTAATTTGTAATAAATGAAATAGAAACAGAATTCTATAAAATTAATTAAACATCAGATGAGTGAAGCAATATGATCCACAATGGAATATCCTGTTTACAGTCAAATTTTTCGCTTTTTATCACATTGGGCTACAATCTTTAGATTCTTCCGCAAACGTTATTATTGTTGGTTTTAAATATTTTATTAACTATAAAAACAGAATTTTAAAAAAGTTATTAAACAACGGGTACGTAAAGCGATATGGCCAGTACTTGGAAATTATTGAAGGATGTTTACAAAGAGAAATTCAAATGAAATTGTAGAAATTGAATATTGGTAGTTTGAATTACAAGGAGAAATCGCTATGCACTTTTGACAATGGGGCATTTTAACAATTATTATAAAATTTAGTACGATAACAGCAAAAACAGATGTTACCCAATTGTAGTAGGTATAAAATTGAAAAAGTACGATTGAAATAGTACGATTGAAATGTTCCACAGCTGTGGATAGTCCGCTCTTTGTCTGATACATTAAAATCCCATGTTCCATAGTCTGGTTTTGAAAAATCGCCATGGTCACGACAAAGATAACAAATATTTACAAATTTGTGTATTTGTGTATTTCATAGAAATACAACTACAAAATATGGGTCAGAGAGATTTTTGAATGAAAGTGGGCGTGATGTTTATACAAAGATCTAAGGGTGGGTGGTGTCCACTAGTGAAATTTTTAGAGAACTGGTCGCCTATTGGCCCGATCTTGTTTCCTATGTTCCTATTTCTGTGTCGAGATCTGTATATTTCAGAATTAAATACCACATGAGTTAAGACTTTCAAAAATTTTTTCAATCATTATTTTCCCCATCCAATTGAATCCGTACAGGTGATTAAATTTGCACAGAGAAAAAATCGAATAAATTTCATAATTAATAAGAACTGTTAAAATTGTTTCTACCTGTAAGGAGAATTCAAAGATAAACATCTGGTGAATTTCAGTTACGACAGAAGTTCATTTACGACCACACACACACACACACACACATATATATACAAAAAATTGTCTCATTTTTTATTCATTATTATTTTGCATTAATTTTAAAAACATAGAAAATTCTATGCGCATAATAAGCAGTTGTATGTTATGTCGTTTTTGAGTTAAGTTAATTCAAATAGTGTGTTATTACGTTATTATCTCGCATGGTGGCCTCCAATTTATGGAATCTCTTCTTTTAAACGAAAGACAATAAAGAAAAACAGAAATGTGGACAATTAACTTGATAGTACTGAAACTATTGTATTTAACACTGTTATTGATGGTTTAAACAGTGAATAAAGCCCCATTCATAGTGAAAACTACTTCTTTAATGTCGCCTGTTGCTAATGCATTTATTTATAAAAACACAGAAAAAAAATGAAACACTTACAGAACTAAGAAATCTGCAAATTAAATATTCAATTTATTTTTTATTAATTAATCTGTCAGCAAAACCAATGATTTAGAAAAGAATAATTTAATTAATTAAATACCAACATCAAATTAATTAGGGAACACGATAGTATGACATTATTATTAAGATATTTTTGATGTAAATGTATTTTTTGTTTCTGCTATCTTCTGAAAATTTCAGGTTTATATTGTGTTGTATATATGAAAGACTGACATGGCATGTCAAGACATCACCATTAAAAAAAAATTGCTGAAACAACAATAGAACATTTATTTATCACTCACAATCTAACACGATTATTTATATCAGTCTTGTATTTATTCTCACGGACTCCAGTTATTATTTTTATTGAACTAACACTTGTTAATTACAGGGGTGCATTTATTATTATCATTACTCACTAGTGATCTTGAATCTATCACGAAAAATTCTGTTTGAATTGCACAATAAATCATTACAATCAGATTATATTTGTTTAAAATAATATGCAATATATGTTAACAGTTGACTTACACATCAAAAACCCAAAAAAAAAATACAAAACATAATCACGAAGATTACGTAATGTTATTTAAATCTAGCAATTTGTATGTATCTTATTTTGTAACTACAGTAATAAAGAATAGGTGATAATTCTTTTTTTTTGGTTTGAATAATCTCAAGTTAGAATTCGTGTAAATTTTCATTTAAATAGCTGAATTTTCCTTCGTTAGTGTAAAAACCCAATAATTGTCAATGTTAATTCGTGATTTATCACACACAAAAAATTTAAAATACGGGAAATATGTTAATTAATTATGAAAAAGATGTTAAAATTGTGAAAGCTACCATCATTATAGATGAGCAAAAGGGCGTGCGGGGGTGAGTTTAAGGATACAGAGAGCTAAGGACAACTTGTTGTATATGGAAAAGTGAATTTATGTGTAGTTTCTTTTGGGACGCCTTGTAAATTATCGTTAAACTATTAAATAAAATTTTATGACCAATCTTAATTGCTTAATCTATAATCGAACAATAAAGGTCAGTTGTTTCACTTGAAGATGCTCTAAATGATTGTTGTTTCAAATAAAAATAAACAAATAAATCTCATCTATTTGTCAATACTACTACTAGATAAGGAGAATGTTATTAATGTAAATTTTATTGTATCGTAAACGATTTATATAGTGTTTTCTATAATTATCGATTATAATAAGATCATAAAATTTATTGATTGTCACGATTCGTTCTCATGGTCATTTTAGTCGTCACTATTGTCAGGCATATACTTAACGAGGTAACTTCTTAAATAGTTGAGCTTTCTTTTAATAGAAATTTAATGCTTCCTGTATTTATTCAAATAGGATGATGTGAAAATGGAACAGTCTTATAATTTATTATTACTGTTATTTTAACCGTTTAAGTTTTCAAAATGATTGTCTTTATCCAATGACAAGTTAATTAGTAATCTGGTCATTTTAATAATTACAACCGTATAAAATATGTGACAAGATCCATTCTGGTTTCAAATATTATCGTGTGAAAACTAATAATAATAATAATAATAATAATAATAATAATAATAATAATAATAATAATAATAAGTATGTTTTTCTATCAAAATTACAAGAAGAATTTAATTAATAATCGTATACAATTTATGAAATATGAAATTATACTTATCTCTAATTATTCAATTATATTAAAGATCATGTTGGATAACATTGAAAAATCCTCTTATAGAAGGATTTGCAAGGCTGTTTAGCCTTCTAAACGTTATCGATCGATTATTGTAATGAAATATGAGGCTATTTGATCAAACTATTTGAATAGGTAGAAAGAGATAGAGAGGAATGTTTCTAAAATGAACAGTAATCTTCCAATAATGTAAATGATAAACGATACTTTTAACTGTCGATTTAATTAACTAAATGATAACCATGTTTGTATATTTAATACGATTAGGAAATCTCTATCGCCAACATAATTATCAATTACTAGATAGTTGCAAGACTTTAAATTAAGAGAAAATAATTCATAAAAGGAATTGATTGGATAATATCAGATATGCGCGTTTCGTTTATAGTAACTGAGTATTTTTTAAAAATCTTAAAATGGCAAAATCAACAAAATCGAATTGTACCTATCCTATATAGAACGGAAATTTTCCAATATTTCCAGGAAACAAACAGTTTTTTGCATAAAAAAAATCATCAAAAAAGAGAAGAAAAAAAAACAATCAAGGACAATCAATAAATTTAAACATTTTTATAGTAAAATTAATGGATGTAAAAGTACAAATGACAAGGTGATTCCTGTAAAAATTGCAACATAAAAGATACCTTGAATTGCGGGTTTATTTCGTTTTATTAATTTTTTTGAATTTGCGTTAGTTCCCAATAGGAAATTCATTATTCTTGAACTATCTATGTGTTAGTGTGCTTGTGTAGTACGTTAATTACCAGTGGCAAGTCGTTAGATGATATTAGGTAACTACAACAATAATTAAGAGGCAATTGCAAGTTGGCGTGCGTGTGAGTCTTGCAATAATAATAATAAATCGCTATCTAAATAACAGTGATTTTTCAATACAAGCACGTATTTAATTGAATACAAATTTCGATTGTCGACTAAAACCTAATGGATAATTTATAGTAACTATGTAAATGGTTTATTGATGAAGGAAGATCTGCAAGTATTTGTATTTTTTTGTTGTGTTGTTTAATTTATTTGAAAGAGATGTATTTGCAGGGCCGGCGTCAAGATGTAAAGCGCCTTTGTGGTAAAAAGTTTTTGGCAACCTCATCTTAAAATTAAGTTCTTATATAGACACAGAAGTCTTACAGTCTGTCGGGGATTTAACCCCAATGCAGCTCGAGACACAACAGTTTTTGTTGGGTCCCATTTAAATAAATGAGCAGATAAGGTTTTCTAAAAAAAATATTTTCCGGTACTTCATGTTATTTTTTCCAGTTTCCGGACTACCTGTAAGGTCATTTCCGTCGCTTAATTAGTCCTTGTTTATCGTGTTGCACGTAAAATCCTTTATTTGTGAATGAAACATGTAGGGGAGAGCGGGACGGGAAGTTTCGATTTTTAATAAATATAAAATTATCCTATGAAAATGAAGCCTTGGTTCTGCATTTTATACACATATTAAAAGAATGTTTACCGATGTTCCAGGATATATGTTTATTGTTTTTGTATTGTTAATGATCTTCCTTCTAGAAACATTTTTCTGAAAAAACTTGCAAGAGGAACAATCAACTCCGCTGTGGGGTTGGTTGTTCCGTTGTTGAGGTAAGTTGTTCTGCTTACAGTTTTCTCAAATAATATGGAGGACATTAACCCATTTTTTAATATGGCAAATATTAATGTAAAGAAATTATCATTTATATAATACTGTAATCATTAGTATTATTAATTAGAACTTAAATTGGCACCATCCATTAATTGTCGCCTTTATGCCCACCCGCTTACTCGCTTGTTGTGTATTATTGTTGTATTTCACACGCGAAAGCTCTTCTACATTAGATCTACGCCGCATATACAGAGTCACGTTTAGCACGAGATTAAACTGCACCATCGTATCGTTCAAAATAGGAGAAAAAAATTAAATTTGCAACTAACATGCAATAATCTGCTGTTGCATACAACCTCAAGGTATATCTGTCTATAAATGCCGCACCTCTTTTACAAATTAAACTTAGTGCAACGGAGATGTTATCCAAACTAAATTATGGAAAACTATATACTCGAATAAATCCTTATAAGTATAACCAAAATGTTAAATAACTAACATGGAAAATCTTTTAAATAATAAATTAATAATGCTGTCAAGATTTTTTATATCTAATAAAACTGGAAAAGCTTTTTTCACCAATTAAATTTGCATAATAGCTGTCTAGTGTCTATCATAATATGTTTGCCTTGTAAGCAATCAACTAATAATCTCTCCACACTAATCATTTAAAATAGAAGTTTATAATGTTGGAAAGTTTCATATTTCATCTCTTTAAACTTCTACACACAATAAGAAACAACTTCCAGTTAATCGTAGAACGTGTCTTGCATCTACTACGATCGGGCAAGGGTTAAATCGGAAAATATTCAAATCGCGACTATATGAATGTATAGCTCCAGTAGAACTTCCTGAATATATATTCATGTAAGTTTAAATTTATTTACAAAGAAATACAGTAGTGTCTTTCAGTAGCATAACTCCAATTCCAAGGCCTGGAGTCATAAGATCAAAGTGGGTCCCATAATGGAGAAAAGAACAAAATACTTTAAATTCACTCTACAATTAAGTAGGTACACAAATATCAGATTATTTATAGTAAGTCTTTTTATCATTGCAGGAGTGGGCTGATTTGCTCAACGGTAATAGTATTAGATTTAGAATACAACTGCCCTCGTGGTACGGGCTTAATATTATGCGAATAGATTCTTATTGTATTTATATTTTGAAATGTATTCATTCTAACAACACCTCGTAGATTAGTAGAAATTATTAGGTGTGTTCCTACACACAATTCCAGATTCCATAAAATGAATTTGTTAAAGTAAGGAATAAAAATTAATCATCATATACATTCTTAATTTTCGACAACCTTGAATCAACTATCATATTTTTTTATTACCATCAGTCGTGTGGAAAATGATTATTTTCGAAGCATGTACTTGGAAATGAAAATGTTAGCCAATGAGAAACATTTTCCCATGTTAGGTATGTAAGCAACACCTACACCTTACTGCAATCGAACACTTTAGAATACACCTCTCACGATGGAAAGTCGTTTGTTTCCGTACGATCGCGGAAAAAAATCGTTTTGACTTAAACGAAGCCTTTTTATCTACGAATGGTATGGCTCAATGGTAAATGAATTAGATTAACAATCGACAGGTCAAGGTTTCGAGCTCCGGCACGGTATGAAAAAGTTTATCCCCATTTATTGGTTCCACATCGTAGAAAAAGCGTCTGGGTTTGGTGACATAAGCAGGAATGGTATACGCACAACAAAAAAGTTGTGCTACATTAAAGTTTCTTGAGTAGAAAACTTTCAATGTATCGTAAATTTAACAATGTTAATTTTAAGCTCGGTGGGTCTCGTTGGCTCCGTAACCAGCTACTTTCTTACTTCATGATAGTTACGCCACTGGTCTCTCTATAATCAGGCCTTCGCAATCCTCGCCATCCAGTAATACACCGTTCCAGCAACATCTTTGAGTGTGGTGGGGGGAAATGCGAATTACTATTTTTCAAGAACCTTAAAGTAATCCGGCGTATCCCAGAGATCTGATATGTTGCTGGATTAATAAGAGTCTACTGTATTGTCTTTGTTCAATACGCAGTACCGGATCTATTAATTCAATGTGATTCATTAAGATGATACATTTCTATTACTTGATACGATGATTTCAAGGATTTATATTACTTGCGGCTTTTCCCAACAACAATAACAATGATAATTAATGAATTTAACGTTCTTTTACTGTTAAATTGTATATCGAGAGTGGAGCCCTTGACTCAAACACCTATACTGGCAGTTATGGATGATTATGAAATTGATTTTCTAATATTGCACACGATATACTTCTATTATTATTATAACGGAATATCCTGAAGATGACTAAACAAATTCTTCATGTCGTGTGATCCAATCGATATATTTAGTTGTTGTTGTTTTTTTTTGGAGGGGTTACCTTGAATGTAAAGGTTTTGGCCTGATTTTGACACAAGATCCATCAGAACCTTCATCTAAACTCTAGCTAATATTTCTTTTGTTCAAATATTATATGAAATGATTTCAATAGTACGTTCGACATGAAACTTCTCATATAGTTTTAGATTCATGAATAAGTGAAATTTTCGGCCAATTTAATTATTCATGTTGAATAGGAAGAGGCCTTTTTCGGTTTTGCTACCTTGACAATCTTGTGAATAAAATTGTAGTTTTTTTTGACCGCATCTTCATTTTGTGATTGTTTTAGAAATATTCTTCTATCTGATAGGTATTTAATTAATAATTCATGATATGAACCATCATCGATTCGATATTTCGACAGAATAACTTAAAATAGCGGACAATGTCGAAGATTTATTGTGAATTTTTAAATAATAATAATACAAAATTCTTTTTTTTTGTGTGTCTATAATGTATTTTAAACAGAACCTCCACGTGTCTGTATTTCACCATAAATTAAAAAAAACAAAACATCAACCTGCTGCTTATTTGTGTTTAGAGAAACATTTAAATATATTTGGAACTCAATCATTTATCGATTTTCGACGAGCCGATCAATGATCAAAGCAGTTTTTTATTGTCCATTTTTCGACAGAAAACATTGCTTATTAGATACAATTGAGATATCATTAGCAAATATTTGTTTTTGTTTTGCCTTCATCAACAAGTAGTTTACAACTGTGGTGGTCTGTGTATTATGATAATAGGTAGTTTAGTAAACAAATCCAACACATTAAACACTTTCAAGTTTGACCGATAGTTGAGAGTTGAGAGGAAGCGAACAAACAAGCTGCTTAATCAATCATTGTTATCTCTAAGACGACCACGTGCATGACAAATTTAAATACAAACTTTATGCGTTGTGATAAGTATTGTAAAAGCTTTAGATTGATTGTGTAGCAGAGCAAAAAATAGCTTGGACGACATACAAAGGCAAATGGAACATTTATCTCAATATAAATATGCACAAAACGTTATGGAATTTAATCTAATATAGAAGAACAGGATAATAAATATGGAATTATATATAAACAAGTAAATAAGAAACTTTAATAATATGAAAGAATGTTTGCAAATTGCTTTTGTCTCATTAAAAATTCTAAAATAAAAGTAAAAATGAAATCATTTTGTAAATATGTTTATGCAGTTTCTATTCAAGGTAGAAAACCTCCATTCGATTGCTTACGGTTTAATATTAATGAGGATTTGATACTTCTTACCACAATTGACCGGTCTATAATTATAAGAAATTATATTGTCGATTATGGTGGTAGCTTAAGGCGCCCAGTAGCTTTTCCCTTCAACTATTTATCATAAATACATACGTATAGGTATATGTATAGAAATTACCTTTATTAGATAATCTAAATTTCAAATCAATACATTCTAATAGTAATCTCTACAATTTTATGGTAAAGATGATTCTTTCCTGGTTTACTGTCAAGCGTTGAGAGCATTTACCTAACTGTTATAAAGCCGTGGGCGCGGTACTTCAACAACCTTTGACCTGCCACATCCCCCGGAGCACTATCGAATATCTCAACATGGAAACGGTATCCTTTCACTTGGCGGTGGTACTTTTCAACAAATACATTATTTACATAGTTTTACTTAAAATAAATAAAAACAGATGGCTTAATTAATAAGATACCGATTAGTTCACATTTTCCAATTTAAATATCTACATCTAACAACCGACCATAAATATAATTAAATTACTTGGTTTATTCGTCAACAATTTCACACCGCCATAAGAAACGAAATATTTATTGTAATCCTTGACTTAATCGACAGTTACACCAATTCGAATTTCTAAGATTATAAATTTATGTCGATTTTTTTTTTAAATTCACTATCGACCATCAACTCTACCATATGTAAATGTGCCATACAAAAAATGATGCGAATATAGTTTCAAATATCATCCTCCCGCCTACATATACATATTTAAGAAGAAGAAAAGGAAACAAAAATTACTTATTTGAAGACAATTTTATCCTTTCGCCACATGAATATTTATTGAGTTCACAATAATAATGCACTAGAGCTTTCTATAAAGGGCCGATTTAGAAAAAAATTATTGAATCGGGCGCGTCGATTCTCACAGAGAGCTATTGATGAGGTCGCAACCTATACTTCCTGATCTGCCCATTGCTCACGAATCACCTCCATTTACTGACACCCCATAAGTCGCACTTTAGACATGTTTTAGAACAGATGGATATACATATATAGTTGAATGGACGTGCTTTGCACTCCTATTGTAAACACCCAATAATTACAAAATTTGAAAGAGAGAGTAGGTACTAAGATATTACAAACAGATAAGAAAAAATCTCTTAAATTAATCGCAAAAAGAATACAACAACACCGACTATTGATCTTTTTCTGAGGAATGACTCAATACTAACTGTAAAATCTGAATATTTTGATTGTAGAAAATCTTAAATAGGTGTAATTTGTAAAATTTTGTGCAAAAAAATATGATAGATTGACTAGAGCTTAGACAATTATGTATGGAAATTTTTTGTAATTTTTTTAAACTCTTTTTGATTTATTGAGGCCATCGGGAAATATGTTTATTTAATCAAGGTAAAAATATACAAAAATCTTTGAATATTCTCCAAAGATAGTCTGACCTTGTCAATGAAATTTATTGCTATATTAGATACCTACATAGAGTTAAAAATTGTGTCGTTGAAAAATTACATCTATTAGTTCTGCGTCAATACGAACATTATAAATTGTTTTATTAAAATATAATTAATGCAAATTAAAGGCAAATCGTTTTGGTTTAGCCATATTACACAACTAACTATCTATCTAGTAGACGAAGAAGAAAAATCGTTAACTGTACTTTAGTCCATGTCCGTTTTGTTTTGATAAGTCTTTTATTATCGCCAACGTTATAAAAAGAACCAAGGTTGTTTGGCCAAAAATGACGCTTCTAGATATCTACCACTGAATGCAGTAGAATTTTAATGCGCCTTATTAATGAATTAAAAGTGTTAACAATTTTTGTTTCAAGCAAACATACAGTGATCGCCGCTTAATGCGGTCACTTTGGAGCCAAACAAAACAAGCGAATAATAAATAAACTCTCACGGGGTCAGTTAACAAAGCGATTCATATATATATATATATATATATATATATATATATATATATATATATATATATATATTATGTGGTCGTTAAGTTTGCTAATTAAAATTCTAATTTTAACTAGAAAAATTTCGCCCTAATTGTTGTTGATTTTAAATAATTATAATAATGATCAGATGTATTTTCCCACAAATGTTTCTAACAATGACAACAGACAATGCTACATCATCGGCCGACTTATAAATATTAGAAATCGTTTTGCTGTCAATTGAACAATAGCAATAATCGTATTGTGAAAGAGAAGACGAACAAAAATCAGCGTGTCCGTGCTGGATAAAGTGCGGATAATCATAGTGATTGTCCTGTGTACGAGGTATCGCGTGGCGTACTCTTATACACCTCTACAACAACAACAACACTAATAAAAACAGGCGTCGTGTTTGAAGAATTTCCGGTATTTCTATTTGTTGTTGTGATGAAATATCGATCAAGTGAAATCTTCTTATACTATTATTTTTTTTTGTGTTTTGTTGTGTAAATCCTATCTATTTTTAACAATATATTTATATGTAAAAGTAGGATGTATTATATAGTCTATTGTACGGGTTTATTGGGCGGTCAGAGCTGTCATTCACTTGCAATGTAGAAGAAAAAAATTAATAAATAGATGAAACGATGAGATGGTAGATCTGGAGCGAATTATCAGAGAGGCAGGTGTGGCAGTTAATATATTAGTTGGGCGGATCTGTGTCGTGGAATCCTTAAGATGTTTCAGCCAAAAATAATAACCATTTGCTTTTTTTGTATATATAAGGATATATTTATAATTATTGCATAATCGATTTTGTTTCTGTTGAAGATTCCATGCACATTTTATGTGTAGGCTTTATTTCTATTATATGAGAAATTATAGCCGATGGTGATTGTAATTTATGTTCGGATTGATCACTGCAAAGGTAATAACATCATTAATCTTTTAAATATTAGATAGTGACCAGGGTCAAGATATATAGAACTGTAGAGGCTAGACAGGAATGGAGCATCTTATAGTTCCGTTACAATATATCTTGTATTATTGAAACAATGATTAAAAATGATTATGGTATATACATGTATAGTAGTCCTCTTACTTTTAAGACGCATAATATCTTTTGCACTCAAGGCTCTCGCATACACGAATCTTGGTCGATCTGGAATTTAACAGTTCACTTATTTATGTAATTACAACGACCTACACTTAACCATCCGTTACTAGATAATTATTGGTCAGTTTGTATGCCGACAGATCTGTTGATATCTAAAGACTTTATCCTTGTATCATTTTTTGTTTAAAAAAAAACAAATAAAAAACCACCAACAATTTAGTTCATTTTGTAATATGTAATATCGGTCTATTATGTTATTATTATTATATAGAATATGGAGGGAAAAAAATCTGTTATACATAAATTGCTATTATTGTCTGTTTGTCAGCTAATGATCTTCTATTTTCCAACTATTCCTTTATGGTAATAAAACTACATTTAAACATCGTAAAAACAGTAAGTTTCTAGTTAATCGTAAAATTTGAAATATCATTTTAAAAAAAAACTGTAACGAATCAGTAATGAAATGTATGAGAAAAAATAAACATTTTCCTTTTCTTTTTAAACTATTGTGTAATCTCTTCATTATCTATCAATCTTGACAGGCTTAAATATTTATTGAAGGTTAGTAGTAGATAAGTGAAAATGATTCTTATCAGAAAACGGCTTAATTTAAGCACAGCATGTCGCCTAATTTACTCTCAACATTTCACAGTTTTTCACATTTATATTAATAAACTCTCAATAAAATCTATTTAATTGTTAATTAATATTCAAATATAATCTATTTTTCAATTCATTATATTAATAAGGATATGTTACTCTATAATTTGATTGATAAGAGATTGGCAACTGACAAGAGGTTTTCTTTATAGAATGAAAAGGAAAAAAACACAAAAATCTGAACGGCCTTTAATCTCAAGGCGGTTATATGTACAAGTGCCAATCAATTCTAAATCATTTATAAAAGATGGAACTATTATTATCTGTTGATTTAATAATAATAATAATAATAATAATAATAATAATGAAAGAATCGCCAAATTTTTTTCTTAATACCTGTATAATTACACTACCCTCTTGATATTTGTATAACTTTGATAATAACAGTTAGATGCATTATTGGTCTTTTTTTTAATTCGTCTATGATAGACAGACATTTGAAACTGATGACAGCTATAATTATTGTTTTCAAATAGTCATGGATTTTTCCGGTCCATTACATTTAATAATAATCGAAGGACAATATTGAAATAACGACACTCTTTGTTTGGATTAAATGAATAATAAAATTGAAAATAGAAAAGTAACTAATTGTTGCTGATGAATGGTATAAAAAATCATTTATAAATAATTCACTAACATACCGAACTATATAACAACAAAGCATGGCAAGAAGTCGAGTTGTGGATTCAGATTAGTACAACGAAAACGTGATCAGTGGAACCTTGCTTGTCCCTGTCAAATCCGTTCGTTAATTGCCTATAACAAGTGTTTTGCAAGTTTATCCTCTGGGAAGATACATGGAATAATTATATGCAACAATAAGGTTATATGCATATTGTATATATTCACAATTGATTAACAATAAATAAAGCGCATTACAGGTCGAAATTCTCAATCTATTTTGGATTGCATAATATTAGTAATTTTGTTTGAATAAATTTAATGTGGAACAACAATGCATAGATAGATACCAATTTTTTAACACGAAATTTGGGCCACCGATCTGAACCACTCCTCTCACCATCTTCAATTGAATAACGTTTTGGAAATATGTAAACAAAAGAATCGAACAAAAGTTGTAGTATGGTGATCGAAATTCGACTTGACAGGCTTGCTTTATCGGTCAGTAAATGAGACAGTTATCGCCTGAGGAAATGCAGAAGTTAAGGAAACGGTCACTAATCCTTAAGCAAATTTAGAGAAACGATCTGCCTCACTACTTCATATATTGTTGTTGATTTCACTGCTCACGGCTAACCACTGTCCATCCAATTTTTCTGTACCATTGTGTGGGACCGTAAGATGGGTAAAGAAATTCACCGTGAATTTCCATGGTGAGTAGGGATGGTAAAATCGAAATTGATCAAATTATATCCGGATATATTTATGGTTTTTCCACCAAGAATTACAAACGACAAAAAAATCCGGGCAATCACTTTAGAATAAATCTATTTAAAGTACAATTATGTCTGATCGTTCATAATATTCATAAATCAAATTAATCGTTAATGGCTTCTAAGCCGTGGGCATACAATTTTATATCATATTTTTTTTCCATAATAGAAACACTTATAATATATTTTTCCATTTTTGCTGTTCTTATAATAAATTCAAAGTCAAGTTTTAAGTTGTTGTTGTTGGTGTTGTTGTTGTTTTCATATTTCTATACATTGGTTAAAGAGGTCGTTTGATGGAATTCCACAGAACTAGCCAAAATATTTACGTTTTCCCCAACCCAAAGACTTTTGTCTTCATTTTATGTCTAGCTACTTAAAATTGTGTCTATTACACTTGAGATAACGCCGCTTGGATAAATGTGTGTACGTGTTTGTGATAAATCAAAATAAAAACTATTTTGGAAAATTAAGAGCACAGGTGCACAGTTTGCATTTAAGTCATATTTACGTTTGCGATAATTAATTTCCTAGTTTTCTCGAATTAAACTAAAACATTGTTAGTTTGTTCGTAATCTAACAAAACAGTAAAAGTGACAGAATTCGCACCTATTTTCGTCCAAAGTTTATTTAGAATACACTAACACATATGTGTTATACACTTAATATAAAATACAATGCTCGTCTTTGTATTTTAGAAATTTTCATAATTATATATGTGAGATTCTTTCATATATCGATTTCCTCAATTAAATACGCACAGGTGGACACGTTCGTCATGCAGATTTTTAATAAACGATTCTTTGCTATACTTTCACAAATATTGTATTTTATCCATTTAATAATATGAACAAATTACAATAAATTTATTTGTGACAGTACCGATAATTATAAAATGATTTAAATTGAGAATGTAGAGTAGAAGGAAATTTGTTTTCTTTCCATTTTTAATAAATATCGTACAACAATATCTACTGGTGAAATTCTATACATATAACAGTAAAAAATATATATTGATAAAAATCAATGATATGAATAAAGATGATTGTATTACATAACTGCTCTTTTGTCCTTGCTATTATAACGTAACTAATTAATTTGATTTAAAAGATTATCAAAATAAATTCTAATTAATCGATATCACGCTGAGATAAGCCAACATTAATAATATTAATATTTTATAGATACAAGAAATTTTGCTACATCTAATCGTGTTTTTTATATAAAATATGGTTTTCAAACTACACAACTACACAAATAAAAAAAATCAAATCGTTTATTTTCTTTTTTAATCATTATTCATATTCTAAATATAGAAAGTCATCAATTGTAAAATTGTTAATATTTAATGGTTATTAACTCATTTAAATTAATTTATACTAATTAGTGATTTTCTGCAACAGAAACTTTTTAATTTCCATCGATAAATTGTTAATCTTCAACCATTTATAGAGGATTATTTGAGGTAATTTGCGTATGTTTGTATGTGTGTGTGTGTGTATTCATATAAAATAGTAATTACTATTAGATAAAGATTTAATTTGACAAGTTATTATCCAACATTCTATAAGGAAATTTCTTTATATCATCATCAATTAGATAGGACATTTGTGAATAAGTATCGTTTTTTTTTTGTTTATTGATAGAAATTTTAATGCCTTCAAACAATATTTGAAAAATTCATATTGTTGTTAATGTTTGAATTATGTGTGAATATTTGAAATTTATGATTAATAACTATCAATTATTATCTAATAATAAGACATTTCCTATAATTTCTCTACAATTAAGAGAACTATATGTATATGAAAGAAATTATGCATTAATTATGATGAAACAGGAGCTTTAAAGATTTCCAATTCATCTATCCGTTCAACTTAAATCACCATTCACCCATTGATAAATAACCCTTTATTGTTCGATAGTTCGTCATGTTCATAGAAGACATGTTAAATATTTTTTCATCATTAATAGAAAACGAGGATATAAGAAATAAAATGAATGATAAGCATTCAGAACAGCAGCAGTAACCAGCAAACAACAACAACAACAGTCAATGGCAATTTCCCATGTGATGTCGACCAATAAGGAAACGATATTTTATAACAAAAGTTCAATAAATAACAAATGTGCCCCGACAGTGAGACAAGCAATTGAATCCAGAAATTATGATCGTGCGGAATGCTGAGATGTATCATAACTTATGCGATCATGAATTCGTGACAAAAACAGACGCTAAAGTTGCGCAAATAAGAGGCATATACATACAACATATACTTGTAGAAACGTACAACAGGATCGGATTCAGCTCACATATATACACATACCTCCAAGATAAAGACGCAAAAAAAAACAACAACAACAACAACAATGGTGTCAGAAGTAATTTACGGACAACAACAATTTGTAATTAAAAATTTTGATTTATTCCGTCAACAACTGTATGACACTTGAAATTAATTAAAAATAATTAGCATTGCAAAAAAATATGACATGAGTAACTGTTAAACGTATTGTCGACTCAATGTAGGTGTCATTTTTCAACGATTATTTCCCGTTAATTAGTGATGTACAAATAAACTTGTTGTTTATTAATAATCACATTTTTATTACACATGTTTTCAAAAATTTAGTAGCAAAACGGTGAGTAATAACAACAACAACAACTAAAAAAAAATCAAATCTGACAAGTTGATGATGGAAATGCTACAAATTAAGGACACACACATAACAACTATCTACATCAAACTTTATAAGTTGCTAAGTTTATTTGTTCATCTCACCTTTTAATTAACTTTTAAGATCATTATCCATTTTATAACAGGTGATCCAGACACAGATCGAAGACGTTTTTCGTCTTAAGTTAAAAAGTAATATTTTTAAAACATATGTAAAATTACATGAAATTACAGTTTTGTAAAACAATATCTGGATGAAATTGTTAAATTGTTCAGAAAGAAAAAGGTAGACAATTCGAAAATCTCGCCTCAAGTCTTTCAGTAATTCATAATCTACTACGATTTTTGTTTCTATTCATTTTATCATATTTTATAATAATTGGTTTCAAGCTGTTTTTTAGATGAAATTAGATTATGAAATTAAAGAGATAATCATATATAATGTTGATAATTTATCATAATTTTTTTCTCAAATAAATAAACATTAAATACACATTTTAGACTAATTTTACAACATAATTTGACACATCAATTTGTTTTTGGAGAAATTTTCAACTCATTAAAAAAAAACTACTGCTAGATAAGTAGATCCTTTCAAATGAAATTGATTTTATCATTTAATACTTTCGTAAAACTAGATTTCTTCTTGATAACATTAGATTAATAAAACGGTTATTTATATATGTATTAAAATTTTAATAATGAAAATATTTGTTTTATTAAAATTGTTACAATTTGAGATTAATCAGTTTGGGAATACCAATTTGTTTTTGCTATAATAATAAATGAATTCCACTATTAGAACAACAATATTGTAGTTGTTTAAATGTCGTTTGAAACGATCGAATTACACAACAACTGAAAATATACAACAATAGAGATAACGTTGAATTTCCCCCTTGAGTTCTGCTAGGATTCCGGTGCCACATAAAATGCAAAATCTCAACGCTTTCTCCAGACGTCACGATTTTAATTAAAATAACAACAACAATAACAATCTACAAAATTATGTTGTGTTGTTTTAACTTACCATACACAACATACCGTTACAAACGCTTTAATTAATTAGTGGGTAGATAGATGAGGAATTCGTGGCGCAAAAAAAATATGTGTTTTTCTATCTAACAAGAAATCTATTAGTACTTCTGACCCTGAAGTTAATGTTTAAATTCATGCTGTTTAACATCAATTTTTAAGAAATATGAGGTAAATTCATCTTACACAATCGATATTTATTAAAAAAATCATTGAAGTTGTTGTTTTTTTACACAATTTTTATAAAAGAATTAAGAGAAAAAAAGACGAGAAAAGAAAAACTAAAAGAAAGAAAAAACACTGAAATCGTGTCTATATTTACATAATACAAGAAACAGCATTTCTAGTCCATAATCACACAAGATTGTTGTATATTATCTATAAAATTACCACATAAATCTCACCTAAGCAAAGAATGTCAGAAATTTTCATGAAGTACCTACTTAAATAAAAATTGTGTTGTTCAATAGTTTTTCTTTTCATTTTCTCTATGTCAACATTAATAAAAATAAATCACAACAAATTTCGAATAAACTATATGGTTGATGATAGAATGACGAATAACTTATCAAATATATTTTCCACGATTTGTCAAGACGTCCTTACATCATCGTCATCATCATCATCATCATCTCTGACAAGACTTGCACATTTCTATCTACTTATAGTTTTTGATATTTAATAATAACCTACTAAATAGCAGTCTTTATTCAATCAACATTTTAACATACTAATAAAAAGCTTTTATAATCTCGAAATAACTCGAACGATTATTCAGAAACTTGAAGAAATCGTGAAATTAGAGACGTGCGTTTTGAGTACAAGGTTCCTTGTTTCAATTTTGCCTCAAAGTGGTGTATATTGTAGAATTACAAATGATTATAATCACAATCAACCAATATTCCCATATAGAGACGATCAAACTATCTACAACACGCCTAAAGCTTAAAAGTTGATACTTTCCGACCTTACGACCTGCAACATTAATTTTTTTTCCAAGTTAACAACAACGATGAAAGTCGGGTTTGTCGCTTTATCGACGATTAAAATTTCCCAAATTTAAAGATTTAAAATTTCAACAGTTCTGTTAAATATGTCACAATTGATATAACGGTGATATAAATCAACAAACAAACAAACAAAAAAAACGATTAAGTAATCTTGATTGCTATATTATTATAGTGATTCTAAGATTGTTATAAATCCATGTACGTTCAGCACCACAATTCAGCGCATTGTTGTAATTGGCGACTAAATGTGCAATTTTTCTCTCTCCAACAACGTTCAATTCTCAATCAGTAAAACAAAACAAAACAAAAAAAAGCTGATATCGATAGAAAGTTTTCAATTATTTATCACTTTTAAAGAAGAAGAAGAAGAACTTTTAACACGATTTCACTAAAATCGATAAATCACTTTCTGGTCGATTGTAATTTATATATTGAATTTCGGTGAAAGTTCTACTACCGTTTTTAATACCAAATATCACAGAAAAATAGATCATTTTAACGTTAATCAACCACAAAACCTGTTTTATCATACAGACAGAAAATGTAGAAATTTCACAAATAAAAATCGTGACATTAGAATTAAAATACGTAGTCTTTTTTGTTTTTGTTCAAATCTAGTTTTATGATATCAAAAATTAATCAGAATCAAATCGACTTGAATCAATATGGGATTTGATTCGATAATCATCGATTGATGTCTGTTTTACAAGATTGCAAAATCAGAATTACATTTAAATAAAGCGATAATAATCTTGGATAGTTGATGATTTATTAGATAATCATTGTTATGCATTTGTATGATTGATGGGATAATGTTAGGTGACAATATAATCGTATATAAAAGCTATTAACTGTGTGACGTGAATATGATCGATCAATGATTGAGTTTAAATTGCACCTTTATTCCGATTTTATAATATAACATGCAATTCAAATTTATTTTAATCATGAAATTTATTAATAATTAACGGTACTTATTGATTATTAATTCCAAAAATATGAACGCGTTCCGACCACACTACCATAACAAATTGATTATTTCTGTAAATTTGAAAGTGAAGAAATTAACGCTATTAAATGACATCCCTGTCTAAGATAATTAAAACAAATAATAAGTGAATTCGTTATAGATACGTGCATAGTTTAATAAATTTGAAATTCGAAAAACTAGTAGAATGCGAAGTGTGTGTGTTTATATCTAGATTGTTGAATCTCATAATTCCACCCTTTAATAACTTAATTACTAGAGACAAAACATTAATAATATATGTGATAAAGAGATTAACTAAGCAAGGACAATCTCTTTACATAAATATCATATAATTACTGTATGACACAAATAAAAGTTTACGATGTGAAAAAAAAATCTCAATCTCGAGGGTACAACACAAATACCAGTTGATGCTTCTTATTCAATAATTACAGGTTCTCCGTTCAATTACTATCCTTGAATGAAGGATTCAGTAATTTATGCGACAATAGTTTCCAATAAAAAACAGGACAATTCCAACATTTATTTGTAGTAGAAATACATGCAGGGGATACAAGTGTTGTCTATTCAATAAAAAAGAATCACATCGAATCACATTCAAACAAATCAACCTTTATAAATACGTGTAAATAATAAATTAATAAGACCATGCACACGTATATAATTGAAGAATGTGCATAAATTCTGTTTAAATAATTCTATAATGGCCGTTTAACTCATACCAATAAAGTTAAATAGAATTGTTTCTTGAAATGTTGCAAGAAAAAATAAGTTTCATCAACGCGAACAAAGTGAATTCCAAGAAAATTTCTAAGATAACTAAATGTATTTTTTTGTACCAGATTAAAAAAAAGAATAAATACAAAACGTGATGAAATCTCTGAATTTCAGACCTTAATATGCTTTTAATGTGAAAGTTTCAATATGAAATAATACTATTCATTAATAATCTAATTAGTTATCCAATCGATACGTATACAAATCAAAGTGATCTGTTGTTTCTCGTCTTATTGTTTCTAATGGAAATCTTTGGAAAGATGTCTATTAACTGTCGCATTATAAATGAAAAGTTGCAACAGAAATATGAAAATTACATAAAATAACAATCAATAAAAATAAAAATGATTATTATCTATGATAGAAATCATTAGAGAAATTTTTATTATATAATACTAATTAGAAAAATTTCGGACATATGTGTTTGTCAAGAGAATTACATTTATGCAACAATTAAAATTGAATTCTGGTTTTTGAGTTTCACAATTCTAAAGTAATTAATTTGCTTTACAAGGTTTTATATGAAATAAAAACCACTAGTTTAGACTTTCGCCTACAATGGACAAAAGAATTTTGATATACATTTTTTTTTAGTTTTTATATATGTTTATATAAATTCGAGATGTATTACTTCCGTTTTGATCGTAGATAGTAATTTTTTTTGTGACAATTGAATGTAATTAAAAATGCATACTTTCAAGACTAATTTACATTCTGATAATAATTAATTATGTTTACATCAATAAATAAGCTGTTTATTTTAATGAAGTAGAAATAATCGTTTAATTATGGTGAGTACATGTGGTATCTAAAAAACACACTTGTAGTTCTAATAATTGCACCTGCACTCATTAATAATTTTGTCTTTCTAAGGCCCAGTTCTTCTTGCCTTCTTAAATCTCCATTTAAGCTCAACCATGCCTTATGTTTCTTGAGTATAAAACTAATTTTACTAAATTGGAATTCAGTTGCGTTTAAGATAAAGTTGAGCTTATATAAGTCGAAATTTCGGAAGGGAAGATCAAACGACCCTTTTTATACATTTAGACATCTGTTTTGGTTAGAAAGTTGGTTAACCGAAAGTCAATTATGCGAACCACTATATAGTATCATGTCTCATGTGTTTAGTGTTTATTATTTGCAACACATAAAAAAACTGCAACAAAATTCTCTTGTATTCAATAACCAATATTAAATTTAATTGCAGTTATTTGTACGAACTATTTGATTAAGTAAACCACTTCGGTCTCGGTTGGTTTGGTTAATCGACGTTCTACTGTAATTCATTTATATTAAAGTCAAGAATTAGAGGGACTTATACACTTCTATATGTATAGTACTTCAAAGGCGTTAGTGCTTTGAGTAAAATAGTAAACCTTGTTATAAATAGTTGACAAATGATATGAAGCTTTAGAAATTTAGTCAAGACACTAGTGAAACAGTATCAAAGGTAGAGGTAAAAAGGATATCAAGATTAGAATAGTTTTTCCACGTTAATTTTGTTCACAAATTTTTAAAAAACAGTGACTTCACTGATGTGAAATTGCAGTCCGGCTAGAAATGCATTTATAGGCTTCAAGAATGAATCGAAATGGTACAAAAAAAATTCACAACAAGATACCCACCCAACTCTATAGTTTAATCATTTCAGATAACAGTCATCGAGCTCTAATCGATCGTCTTGTAAAGCAACAACCCACAACGGATTACATCTATCTTATGTTTCGACTTTGGTTGAATATTAAGTAATTCTTTTGTTATTGTTCGATCTATAATTAAGCAACTATATAAACTACGCCCTGTAAAAGAAACCCCGGAAATTCAAAACGTAAATCTATTAAAATAAAATAATAATAATTACAATTCAATCATAAATTTGTCGATTATTTTCAATTCGATATTGTGTATTGAAGAAGAGCCGCCCCTAACCAAGCCTAAATTGTGCAACGGCCCCCATCATCAAATTCATCGTCATTTATATTCAAACAATACCTAAATAACAATCACACAAAATCGATTACATAATATATAAAGTAACAAACATTAACTTTTATCAAATAATTGAATCAGGCATTGATTTAAAATTACTACTTGATCGTGTCGTATTATTCGAATATACCATATTGTAATATAATGAAAGTTATATATTTTCTAATAGACCATCAATTACCACCACAACTATTCTGTTATGTCTCTTTTTTATTCTTCATTTTTTTTCTTTAATAGATATTTTGTTTTTCTTTATAATCGAAATAACCATAAATAAAACGTTCATTTACTTCAATAAGTAATGCTTTTGTGTAAAATTCTTTCAAAGCCACGATTTAAACCGATCTCTTTATCTTGTTATTTATTGTTGGCATACGGACGTGAAAGCACCCATCGGTCCTACAAAATACACATTTATTACGCTTTTCATTGCCATTTGTCTTGCAATTTCTTACAAATTTTTATTATTCGAAAAAAGAAACAAACAAACACACAATAACACGACAGATATTTCATTTTCCTATTGGAGAATAGTTTTCTACTATCAAAGACTAATTATAGCTGTGTAAAGGTGCGATTACACTAACAAGTTGTTCTTATTCACTTTGGCTCGTAACAAGTAAAACATGATAATATAAACACACTTTTAAGTGACTTGTATCTGCTTGGATAAATTGTCAATCTTTTGTACAACATAAAAATCTCAACTTGAAACAATTTATCAATTTACGTCAATGTTTCTAACGAGTGCGAGAAGTACACAAACTACAAGATTTAGTGGTAAACTTGCTGTCCTTCTCACAGAAACAGTGAAGTAAGTGGACAAGTTCTTAATAAAGTCACTTGAAGATGTGGTTACATTATCAAGTTTTACTTGCTAAATACAATAAGCCAACGTGAACAAGAAAAAATTGATAGTGTTATCGCATCCTAAGAATGTGGTGCATTCCTATGAATAATTCGATCGGGTGAAATTAGTAGCGGCGTGATTTATTTTATTCTTTGAATACATTTAAATAATTTTATCGATTTGTTGTATATTTCCTTAGAAGAAACTTTGTAGGTATAGGTGAAAGTGAGAATTCATAAAGAGGGATGGTCTTAATCAAAGCACCGCCTTGATAGATGAGGTTCGTTTCACTTGGATTGTCATGTTAAAGAGGCGGTGCACAATTTTTAACCTATACATTTTAATATTTATACATACAGACATACATACATACATACATACATACATACATGTAGAACCTACAGAGAAAACTAGAAATTTATGAAATTTGATGAAGAATTAAACGTAATCTCAACAATTTCTCTGTTTACATAAACCTATGAATAGATGAACATGAAATATTACTTAAAAATCATCTGGACCAATTCTGTCACAGATGAAAGCAATGATAACAATTAAATAATAAATCAAATCTATAAAACAAATTAACTATAGAACTGTTAGATAAATATGATAAATCTACAGATGTTCCTAATTATATAAAACAGATTTTCCACTTTCTCTCCGGAAATACTAAGATTCTTTTTTTTGGATAATAATAGATGCTTTTTCAACTTTCCAACTTTATTCAAAATCGGTAATAACCATGTTGTAATTAATGATTTCTTGGTCCTTCAACGTTTTGGAAAACACCGGGCGTCGCAGATTGGCGCTTTTCTGTAAGCAGAGGCGTCCCCGTTATTTGTCCTTTATCTGATAGTGGCTGATCTTTTTTCATAGTTAATAGAGCACTTTTCATTAATTTAAGCCCCACTAAAAAACATTTGAGCCAAGCGATCCATTTGACAGATTTTGATGGCTCAACATGTTCTCAAAACGGTTGGGGGGCTCTACTATGTTACAATGAACTTAAATATTTAAAAACAGCTTTCATCTAGAATCTTTTCAGCAGATCGTGTGGTGAGGATCTCTTCAGTCTTTGTGTGACTGGCGGACACATTAGATTTTTAGCGAGGATATTTGGGTCAAGTTCCAGTCTATCAGCATATTTCTAGCGGTATTTTCTAATTTCTTCTTTGACTGGATTCATACTAAGATCGCTTAGAATTGTTGCATTTGGCACATATTATAGTGGTTCTATTATGGTTCTAAGAACTTTGGATTGGAGTCTTTCCAGAATCTCTATACTGGATACAGATGCAATTCTCCGTAGTTCTAAGCTGTAACACCAGATAGGTTTCAGGACTGACTTATAGATGAGGAGTTTGTTGTCTAAGGACACTTCGGATCTACGACTTATCAACCATTGTGTCTTATTCAATCTATTTAAGCCCCAATTGTTTTCTCTTGATGAAGGTGTGTTTTTCCAGGGTAATTGCTTGCAGTTTTGATGTTATGACAAAATGACAATGTGATCAGCACATGTTGCTGTATAACCACTTCATTCGATGCACGTAGGTGATAATAATAAATAGAAAATCTTTATTGAAATATTTCATCCAAAAAGTATCCAAAAATTTCTAAATTAAACATGAATCATCATCATCATCACAAGGAAATAACAATCGCGTGTTGATTCTTGTTATTTTTTCAATAATTCAAATGATATTTTGAAACACGGTATTATAATTTTAGTTTATTGTTGATTGAACGTCAAACCACAATATTGACAAGAAAATCACGCAAATTCTATTATTTATTGTTATATTGATGGTACTCTACAGCAGTTGAGGTTTATGTTTCCTCTTTTTTTTGTTTGTTTGTTTGTTTGTTGTTGTTTTGTCCGTCAGAACCACAAAAACCGCATGTCAGCAAATAAATTTTATGTGTGATTGATAGACAGATTGATATACGAAAATTAAGATTTCAATTATTAATAAATCACGAATTAAATTTAAACAACAGTAAATTAATATTACATCATTATTATTATTATTATTATTATTAAAAACAGCTACTGATTCAACAGCAATAAAATAAATAAATAAAAACAATGATTAATGAATAATTAACCACTATATGAATTTAATTATAGGTGTTAACTACACATCATTAATCGGTCAATATGTAAATTAAATCGTGAAAATCTGAAAAATTGCCATAACATAAATCTAGATTGATTTAATTGATGTTTAAATTAAAATTTTATATATGATAATTGATAAGAAAAACAAAATAAAATGAATGGATTTTCAATTAAAATACAGTCTGTAATTTTTTTAATGACCGACCACTACTTTATTCCACACCTGATTTTTTGATGGATTTCTGCTTACTTGTTAGTCAATCAATTTTCGAATGCAATCAACTTGTCATTTCGATACAATACAATCAATTTTAATGATTCAATTAGATCAAAAACAAAGAAAAAGAAACGCCATGTAAAAAATTATATTTTTACCAAATATGTAGCACATACCTAATTAAATTTTTGTCAATTTGTAACAATTGATTTTCTGTTGTGGTGAAAATAATAAAATAAATAAAAATTATGATAATGCCAACAAGACATTGTAGCTTCGCTAATAGCACTTCGAATAATCGAAATCTAGAGGAAAAGGTATTTTTATACCAGTTGTGAAACCATCACATTGACGAGAAGAATTGACTTGACAAAAAAATATCAAAATATACATATGTTTGCTCAAAACACTTTATTGGTGGTAAAGGTGCCACAGAACCAAATAAACAATTACAGTATTACGCTGGTCTTTCAACAAAAATTCGGACTATCTGTAACTCCCCCACAAACACATACAAACCTTCACACGGATAGACCTTTTATGATCGAAGAGGTCCTAACGTAACAAATACGACAGTCCCAAATTTCGTAAAAGAGCGGGGCACTGTACTAAAAAGTGAAACCGTCACTAAATAATAAACTATTAAATAAAGATCATAATTAACTTTGATAGAGCTGGAATTATTTGAAAAGAACCCGTTGAGCCATCAAAATCTGTCACTGGAATTTGACCAGTGGCGTAACATTTGCATTTTGAAATGGGGACATCTAAGATACTCTTTCGTTCGAATTGTATGTTAAATGTATTAATCAGCGTTGAGGAATAAGAAATAACATGGAATAATAGAACAACCAAGAAATCACAAAATACAAATGAAAAACTCAACGAAACAAACTCTACAAGCGGAAGTTACAAAAGAGAATGATGGACGCTGCTGGCCTGTCGATCAGCTATTTAGACTTTCCTCCCTTAAATTGAAAGTGGACTCCTTTGCACTTACTTTTACACCCTATGCAACTTCATTGTGAGGCTCTTACCAAATAATTTCAAGTCTATCTAGTATCTAAACTAATTTGATAAATGCATAGTAATGAGAAAAATTAACGTCTTTTTTTTATTTCACCATATTTTCACCATATATATGTGTCTCTTTGTTTTTGTTCTGAAATAAGTTTCAAACTTATAATTATTTAGAAGTTTTGCTATAATACATTGGAATATACCGCTATAATATAATTATATCTGACTTACTATCCTGTCAATCAATTCATTTTTTTCCCCCTTATAATCTTTCAATGACGACAATATAGCCAGCGTTTTAACGTTCCTACATTCTTGTCGTAGACGTTTGCAAATTTTAATTTTGCATCAGGTACGTCGTGTTCTGTTAAAAACATCCTTTTTGCATTCCTGAGCAATGTTTCGTACAGGAAAAAGGCACATTGTCCATGTTGTCTTTAGTTTTTCTTCTCTGTTTTACTTTGAATTTAGGTTGTGTAGGTATCGTTTTAAAGATTTATTATTACGTTTCCAATTGAAAATTAACATTCTGATTTTATCTAGATTTTTGTATACACATAATTATTATTGCTACTATTCAACATCATGGGAAAAAAATTATATAAAATATACTATACGAAAATAGTAATAAATCTCAATTTACGAACAAAACGTTTATTCAATTTTAATAATATAACTTTCCAATGACAACTTAAATAGCATCTCCAATACTGTAGTCAATATTATAAATTCGAAAAGTGAAAACGAAATTTATGATAATCGAAATAAAATTCAACATGGCAAAAAAAAAGAATCGGTAAATAAATCTTTCTTACATCAACCATTATTCTTCTTATAAAGTATCTGTGAAGATTGTTGCCAAGAATCCGACGGTTTTACAACATGAATACATGACGAAAACAAATATAGCTGAGAATCTCTTATGCTCTACTTGTTATGTTGTCCAATAAATATAACTTTTAGTGAGTGACTGCAATTCGGTTTGTTCATCAATTAAAATCAAACTTCCGTCATCTATTCGAAATTATTTCACAAATAATTGAAAATTAAAAAAAATTATAATTAAATTGTCTGTTTGTATTGTTGTGTGTTACTAAAATAGGTTTACAAGTTGTATTGTAAATCTGAAAAATAGAAACAGCGCACAAGAAACGGATGCCACAACAATTCAACAATTTCAGATTTTAATTATAGACTACTCTATAGTCTTTCTATTGTTCTTATTCTTCGTTTTCTTCCACCAAACAGTTTAGTTTTTCTTAACTGATTACAAAGCTAATGCAATTTTCACAATAAATGAGCCATTGAATTGTAAATTATGCAAATTCAACAAGGATGTTGTTCTCTGTTAAGTGTGATTCAATTATCCTGGCATCAATCAGTATGAAAATTGCAGCAAAAAAAACGAAAAAGAATATCAAATTTCTCTCCGAAGAAAACAATTAAAATCGATCTTTTAAAATATCTGTAGCTTCTTTGACGCGCCCATTATTTTGCCTACTTTATATGTAAAAGACACAAATCAGAGGATAGCCACTGAATTAATCCAGTTTCCATATTCATATTTCTCTTAACTTTTTCTAAAGACGATATGTATGTGTTTATTTGAAGTTGTTTGAAGTTGATTAATTTTACAAATTACACACAGTTTCAGGAAATTGTAAGAATATGATTGATCATCATTTGTAACTTAATTTAGCTTGTTAAATAGTGTAAATGAAAACATCTAAATTAAGCCACCATAATTTATAAACTTAACTACAGTAGGACGTCGAATATCCGAAAGTCAATTATCCAAACCGTCAGTCATCCGAACCAATAATGCTTTCTACTGCACTCACCCCCACACGTACAATACATTTGCGGTTATAAAAATAGTTCGGTTAATAGACACTCTACAGTAATAAATTATCATTATGGAATATTTTTTTCGTTCCTATACATAACAAAAACCGTTTATATATTATGTTACTGTTAAGTTGGTATCCCATATTCACTTGTACTTGTTGTTCATGCGGGCAAGATAATTGCCGGTGTATACTGAACAGAGAAAAGTCTTATTAAATACATGTAATTTGCTCTCCTCAAACAGACATAGACTCTATCTTTTAACGTTTTATACATGCCTTGATAGTAAATTGATAAAAGCCAATTATTTATGTGGGACGTGAGAACTGAACAATAAAGTATCCCCTTACAAGGAAACAGTTTATAAATCTAATCTTTTATTGTATATTTGTGTGTTCATTTCATGTATCTAATTGTTCTTAATCTCAAATAAAGTATTCAATATTAAATAATAATTATTAATATTAGCTAATGTTTAATAATTATAATAGAATATATTTAAATAGTTTTTTTTCGTTTTTAAATTAACATTTTTATAAAATAGACAATATAAATATTTTAATTATTAATAATTATTGTAATTTGTTTTACAATTGCAAATTGATAACAAATTAACCAGATTTATTAGTTGATGAAGGTGCGCCCGCATAATATTCAAGGTCCAGGATTAAATCAATTAGTTATCCTGATTATTTATTATTGATTATTTAAATATTATTAGGTTTTTTTTCTTACAATATTATTTCCAAAAATTATACAAAAACCATTACATAATTACTATTATTACATAGCTATTTAGAATTTTAACTTTCCTATAATTTAATACTATATAATAATAATTATTATTATGTGAATTTTAAAAATTGTTCAAAAAAAATCGGTATTATAAAAATGTTTTATCAGAATATTTCAGTATTACAAAAACATCTGTAATACTGAAATGTGAATAGATTCATCGTCCCTGAAATCTTTTGGCATCTGTTGCGACGTGGCAACGACCTACTCTAATCCATTTTCACCCTTCGTTTATCTTTCAAGCAGACGCCAAAATAAAACGTTTGCACTGACCTAGCTCAACTAGACACGACGTCGGGAAGTCATCATCATCATCATCATCAACAGCGTTGTTGTTGTTGTTGTTCTTCTCACTGCTGTTGTTGTCGTCGGCGACATCCTTAAAACTCTATTTAAAAACTATATACGATATGCGCGAATTAAGCCCAGTTTCAGCTGTTTATTAAATAAATGGCATTCCTGCTGTTAGTAGTTTGTCTAGAGCATCTATATATTTCAAAGATATTTTATAAAGACTATACACAAATTTAATTTATAACATTTACATATATATGTGTGAGTATGTGTTATATACAAATGTATACATAAATATACAAGAAACTCCTTTTTGATATAATGCCGCTTTATATGAGTTATCCTAATTTTACACACCATTAATTTGACATTTGATGCGTTGATTCAACTTAGGCGTTAATTTAATGATTGCCATTGTTTATGACATATCTATAATTTATGTTTGATCTAATTAAAAATGAAGAACAATATTATTCGAAATGCAAATTTTTCAATAAACTTATTAAGAAGAATGTATAGAACATGACAAGCATAATGTATATAAAATGTACTTTTATGACATTAATTATGTGTGTCTCATATGTAAATACAACCGATCTTACATCAGTGAAAATAACTAATTAGGAAAAGAAATCTGGATACTTTTAGAAGATGAGTTAGTACTAACTGGCAAATGTGTGTTTTTAATTTATCACATACGTACATATACCGTTAGGCTAGTTTTACACTTGTACAAATTCATCATGCATCATTCAACTGGCGCATTCAATTATTCGTGATTTAAATGTATGCTTTTAATGAAAGACGCATGTCACTGACTGTTTAACATTCGTGCGTTTCAATCAGTCGTTACTCCGAAATTGTTTTACTTTTAGGCACAAGTGCACTATATTTAATAAAAAAATGTACCGTAGAATGTGGATGTTGTACTATTTTACAATACAAAATTACACTACGATCATGGAATTTCTGATTAGAGCCCTATAATCCAACTCCAGTCATGTTTGAGTCACGCAGCAATGCATGCGCTAAGCATTACATCGTTTTATATCGTAATGTTACAGCCAAATTTGATTGAAATGAGTACGATTGTGAAATTATTGTATCAAAATAACACGTTTTGTTTTGTGTAGAATTACCTCAACCAATCATCAACTAATCAACACCATCAAAACGATTTATTTTTTTATTTTTGAAATGTCCAATTAGCGATATTCCATGATTTATACTACCACAGAACTACTCTAATAGGTAGATAGTTTATCAAGTTTCGAACAAGTTCTAAGCTTTCAAAACATAATCAAGTTCCTTTTCATTTCAGAGAAATACACTAAATTCCTCTAATAGTTTTTGAATACTTTGATTTCTATCTAAATATATGGGAAATGTCTGAAATTCTTAACTAATTGTTTATTAAACTAATTTAATAGTGCAGAAGTTTACTGCTACTTTTCCTTTGTTTCCTAATATGAATATCTATGTGTATACCCATCTTTTAACTTTTAGAAGACAAATTTGCCACGTGTGAACGCCCCCCCTAATTAACTACAAATATGACAATATCACTAAACAGTTAGATATAGATATTACAATGTATGAATCATATCATTTTTAGAATTTAATTCGATTATTATATAATGAAATAAAATGAAGAAAACAAAAACAACAAATTATCCCAACAACCATAATAAATCTATCAACATTGATCATTCTTCCATTCAATAACAAACGATAAATAATTTACGATTAAACAATAAAGATTTCAATTAAAAAGAAAAGAAAAAAAAACTCACTTTTTTTTCTCCTCGCTTGACAACATACAAATCGTTATCTACAATCGAATGATAGACAAGATATATGTTTTACAATTACAAAATAAATTTTGTGAATATTAAAATGAAGAAATAACGTTCTGTTGATTTCAACAAAGAAGAATTTATATGAAATAGAACAACTTTACAAAGAGGCATTATTAATAGTCATTTTTTTTTCATTTAATATTTTTTCCAACTCATAGGAATTTAGAAAATGAATCAATTCTTGAGACAGCCACGTATTTGAATGATCGTGTTGTTTGGATTTTTTCTATACATTTGTTATTGTTATGATGATGATTATTATTATTATTATTATTATTTATAATAGTTAACGGTAATGAGTTGGCGCATTTAATATTTCTGCGTCACCCATTGCAAATTTATTATTCTACATATAATCCCAGCAAATTCTTACATATAAATAAAATAAATCGAAATTAAATGTTTATGAAGAGAATATAACCAGTAATAATAGGTCTTTTTTCCCTATGTGGGGGTCTATACATACATATATATATATATATATATATATATATATATATATATATATATATATTTGTAATTTTTGTTTTTTTGGCTATTGATAACTGTAAAAAAAAACAAAAAGGAAATTTTGTTTTCCAGGTATATAAATCTATATACTGTCATCATTTATTTGGTAACGAAACAAACAGAATGTCTCATTTAATATCCTGATTGTCAATGTAGTTGAACTGGTTTATTGTATACAGATTTTGTTGTTGGATAAAAGGATCACTTATGTAAAGATTAAATTATTATGCTTGTTCTCCTTCTATTCGAATATAAATCTTTTAAAATCTAGAAAGACAGTTGTTTACTATGTTACGATGTGATGTAATTATAAATATATAATTTATATTATATAGAACATTTTCTTTATCTAACATACCTCTATATGTGATATATATTTCCAACTAATCCTACTATAATAATAATACAACAGAATTAAAAGATAAAGTTACTATTTTCTTAACTATAAATATCGTTAATAAATCACAAAATAATGGACGATAGTTTAAAGAAAGGTTATTTTAACAAATTAGGATATTCAAGCATGATCGGTCTTGGTAATAACGTCTGTTTGGAAAGCCTTCTGGCAAGTACACGAAGACACGAACTGTCTTATAGTATAAGACATCTATAATGCATTATTGCAATTATTTACACATTAATCATATGCACTACTATAGAAACATTTTAAAATCTATACTCAATAATATGGTATAAAGGGGAACGGATACAGGCTCGTTTTCAACATCAAATCGTCTACCTTGTTCCAGTATGTAAGTAACTAATCTTGCAACATAAACAAAACAGATAAAACCATTAAACCTGACCTGACCTATTAGACCTAACAGATGTAAGAGCATTCTGGTTTTACGTAACCAGTGCCCATTTTTCAATTAAATGCGTCGAGCTTTTTTTAGGTGCCTCCAGGTCTACTGTAAATAAATTGAACGATTTTATTAATAACATTAAACCATACTGGAAACAATTATTGCGTAGTTTTACAGGCGCCAAATCGTTTTCACGTAGGAGTGTTAATCACTCTCCCTCGCACTGACTTTGCATAAAATACAAAAGTACGTGCCGCTTACAGGTAAAAGGCGACAATCATTTTCTTTACGATTTTGCAAATAAATGTGTTCCTCTAAATATTCTTTAGCTTTATTGAGAAATGATCCTAAAACCTGTAATATTTCATCATTTTACCAGTCTGAGACCAAAAACTTCTTATTGCGATTGTGATAAGTGAAACCTGAACATTTTTTTCCTAAAAAAATGCGTTCAAATAATTTATAGAAAATCAACAAAAATACTGAATGTTTCAAGCGACTTGAAACTTTCCGAACTCTCATCCACGTCATATCCATCATAAGAACATCATGTAATATTTCACTGAACAGTTAAAAACATTCAAAAGTTATCATCATTTATAATTTATTGTTAGTGGGAGTTTTCAACGGCTTAACTGCTAAAAACTTTATAAATAACAAAACACTTTGTTGCTAGTCAAAATACCGACTTTTAGACTCGCATTGAAATATCGAACAAAATATCGATAAAGGAAAGACAACTTATACACATACCTAATGATAAATTGTAACGATTTATATGTAGACAGTGTATCTAAACTGCACAGATTTATCGATTGTTGGTATATAAATCGTTGCAGTTATCTTAATTCATTAGTGGAAGTTGAATTTTCTATTCGATAAAAGGATGTGAATTTTATCTACAGATTTCTAAAAAAAAACGTTTCTAAAAAAAACGTTTTATTCGTCCCAATATAAATTTGTATGGCGTATACAACATACAACTTTATAGTAGGCAGGTACATTGTATAAAGGATTCATAAATTTCTGGACTTTGTAGGATCGACCTGTGTTCATAATGAATTACACACAATGTGATTTTTCTTTCTAAAGTCGATTTCATCTTGCCTCCCTTAAAACAGTTTGTGGGCTGACCTTGTCTCAAAGGATGCTAAGCCGAAAATTTGCGTTCATATTGGATATTTAAGGGAGAGAGCGCCCTTAAAAAATGATGAACGCATTGCTATCTATTTATGTTTTCCTAATTTAAACCGACCTTAAAAATGGAATAGATTAATCGACGTAAGATGAACTCACCCTAAATGGAGTAACCAATCCTAAAAGGATTCGTCGGTTCGTTCATACGTACATGATTATGCCAATCTTTTGGTGTAAATTTTAACTCTTGTATTAATAATATATATGACAATACAGTTTTAAGATATCCATTTTCCGTGTGTTCTAGATATATAACAGAAAATAAACTTGCAAATCTATGCGAGACTAATATTGCACGAAGCACTAAAATCGGCAGACAAATCGATCTAATTCTTGACAAAAAAAGATATGACATCATTTTCATGTATTATTGCCTTTAGAAGAATTAGGGCAGACAGGTAAAAAAATTGCTGGTACCAAAATGTAAAACAAAACCAAGAATTCATCAAAAAAAAAAGCTTAAGAGAATTTAAATACAATGCTGTACGGATTAAACCAGATTTCCAATCAACCGTTCACGTTCTCACCTGCATGAGGACGTATCGAAGTTCTACTGTTATTAAACCCAAAACCGATAGTGCAAGACATAACTCTCGATTATCTATATTTATTTATTGAGTAAGTGCAGATAGACGAATTCGTTTATTTCAGTTTTTATTATCCTTTAATTTGGAAATTAGGGAAGCTTGTTTTAACCTCCCCTGTAACAGCGGCAAGTAACGAAAGGACTCTCAGTAAATTTAAATTGATAAAAATGTATATCAGATCCACGATAGGGGATGTGCGATTGAACAACTTACTGATTTCCTCATGCTCCTTTGATATTCTGAACAGTATTGATTTAGACCGTCAAAAAGTTATTATATCTAGAATTAAAAACCGTAGAATAAAGTTATAATAATTACTATCAACATGTATTTGAGAATTTTCAGTATTTTTTAATCGGCGAATTGTTAACTTAACGGGGGCGTTTTTCGTCGTTATTAGGTACGGCCCTGCTCTCGTTCTTACGTGTTTTTCAATCAACCGTACGCCTTCTCGCCCTGCACTAGGACGTAAAATCGAAATTCTACTGTAATTAAACACAAAAACCGCTGGTGCAAGACAGGACTCTCGTGTCTGCACAGCACGACTCTTGATAAACACTGATGATCGATGCAGATATACATCTGTGTCATGTAGGAGCATGCAGTTATTCTACAGATAAGATTTATGGTGATGTGTGCAGCCACCTTAAGTATCATTCTTAATAACAATTTTTAAGAGCGCCAAATCTTCCCAAATGATCAATTTTAAATGATAAAACATCCATCAAAATATAAATAAACAGAAACAATGAATAATTTCAAAATGAATTTCAACGTAATTGCCCCTTATAATATCACAGTAATTACAGCAAACATAGAATAGGCATTACTTGTTGTCATGTATTTGTAATGAGCAATATATCAGAAATTTCTTCGGGCATTTTATTCTTTGTAAATTATAATAATAATTTGCAAATGTTTATAAATTGCATACATGAAGCTTAAGAAGTAGAGAATTGCACTCACCGGCCACCGCTCAACCAGGATCCCATGAAATTTCCTCCACAAACATCATGTTAACACAATCACTAATTAATTACAACAAAAACTACGTCTGTTTCACATTAATTCACTAATTAATCACATTAATAATTAAAAATTAATTTTCTTGTTTCTAATTAATTTGGTTAAACAATGTATTCACTCTGTTGAAAAAAAACTGTAGCGCTCTCTAGTGATGACTAGTGAAACAATAATGTAGTATGAAGTAGGCTGAATAGAGAACGATATGAAGTTGGCGCTTTAGCCTTACAAGATTTCTTACAATTTCTCCCACAAGCATCTCTAACGCATTTATGGTTTAATCAACACACACTGAAAAACGAGTATTTTCGGTAATAATTGATTGTATTTTCGATTAAAAAGTAATATTCTTGGGAAATCAATTTTTATGTTTTTTTGTAGCGCACTCTCGTGCTGAGTAGTGCAACTGCAAACCAGCATGAAGTATGATGAATAGAGAACGATATTAAGTTGGCGCGTATTGTAACTGTGTTGTAACGGTCATCCTGTTGCCGCAACGAAAAATAGTACCGATATTTATCATAATTTCTCCAATAATACTGTATTTATCACGATAAATTTGTAGTTATATTGTGATATTTTCGAAATTTGTCAATAATTAGTGACAACATTTTCTATTAATAGATTTAATTTGTTTAATTTTGGAATTGAAACGATTAAACGTCAATGGTGTAGGAATTGCGTCCTTTCCGTCTGGTAGTTTTCAATTATATTACATGTGGTGTTAGCCGGTTGATCTTGAACAAAAATTACGTTCTTATAAGATTACAAAACAATTTTAAAACATATTGTGGAATATTGAAAGTAATTAAACCAACAAATAGAAGAAAATGCATCAAGAAACATTACAATTAATTCAGGTGCTGGAAAAGACCGTTTCCCCAGGTGAGTATCAAAGATTTGCCAAGTTGCCATCATACCCATTACCATTGACATTGCCACATAGACTCACACCTATACCGAAATTTAGTAATCATAAAAAGAAACCAATGTTGCTCATCATTAGTATGTTGTAAATAGATTTAACAATATGTAATGACCATTACAAGTATCGGTAGTTGTCTGTAGTCCAATCTAATGATTTCATTCAAATTTCAATAATGAAATTATAATTTTACCACCATACTAAAGACATAGAACTGTAATCATTTTATTATTCGCAATTATTATTAAATTCTGTTAGATTTGCTTATAAGTAAAAGAATTCCATTATCTAACCTCAAAATTTTCATAATGGCGGACATATTCTTTTTTTAAATCTTTCCTATCTATCAATGAAATGGTGGGGAATCATGTTTATTAAGTTAGATATTATTCTAAATTGTTTTGTTGTTTTTATTTTATTATCTTATAGATAAAAATGAATTGGAACAGGCTTCAACATTTCTGGAACAAGCAGCTAATGCAAATATTTTACAATTCATTAAAACTTTATCAGATATTTTACGGCATGGTAGTAATAGTCCAGTTGCACGGATGGCAGCTGGATTACAATTAAAAAATCAATTGACATCAAAAGATCCAAATATTAAAGCATTATGTCAACAACGATGGTTAACAGCACCAGAAGACATACGGACTTATGTCAAGAAAAATGTAAGAATTGTTGTTGTTTTAATTCCCATAGTTTTATCGAACCAACAATACGAACGTATGATGTGTTCATTTTAAATACGGTAGAGCGTTGATTATTCAAACCATTGCTGTACTTACTGCACTCATCACCGTCCTCTCGCATAATACTTATGCGATGAATAAACAATTTTAGACTTAATTGCATCGAACTATTTTAGTCCTAATTAGGTTGATTAATCGACGCTCTACTATATTATGATTAAGTAACACGACTTACAGTACTTATCAAAAGTAGATAAACTCCAAAGTATTTACAAATGAATTCGATTAAATTTTATAATCTATAGAAACTAAACAAAATGTCTCAACGCATGAATTAATGTATGTTTTGAATATTTTATCCATTAGTTTTCGGTGTAATCAACACTAATCTGATTTTATGCTTCACATAAGGCTTTAATAATAAATTCTTTGTTGTTACAATTTGTTAGTAATTTCTATGGTGAAAAGATTAATGTTTATGAATTTAATTACTTTATTAAAAATTATTTTTATTGTTTGTTGTAGGTGGTTGGAGCATTAGGCACAGAAACGAATCGACCATCATCAGCGGCACAATGTGTTGCATATATTGCTGTTACTGAATTACCACAACGACAATGGCCCGATTTAATAACAACACTTGTTAATAATGTAGTACAACCAAATTCAACAGAAATGCAAAAAGAGGCAACATTAGAAACAATTGGTTATATATGTCAAGAAATTGATTCAGATGTATTAGTAACACAATCAAATGATATATTAACAGCAATTATACATGGTATGCGTAGTACAGAACCAAGTAATCATGTACGTTTTGCTGCAACTCAAGCATTATTAAATTCGTTAGAATTTACAAAAGCGAATTTTGAAAAAGCAACTGAACGAAATTTTATAATGGAAGTTGTATGTGAAGCAACACAATCACAAGATACACAAATTAAAGTAGCAGCATTACAATGTTTAGTTAAAATAATGTCATTATATTATCAATTTATGGAACCATATATGGGCCAAGCATTATTTCCAATAACATTAGAAGCAATGAAAAGTGATAATGATGCTGTAGCATTGCAAGGTATTGAATTTTGGTCAAATGTTAGCGATGAAGAAGTTGATTTAGCTATTGAAGCGAATGAAGCGGCTGAGGCTGGACGACCACCAACACGTGTATCAAGACATTATGCAAAAGGTGCATTACAATTTATTGTTCCTATATTATTACAAAAATTAACAAAACAAGAAGAACTTGACGATGAAGATGATTGGAATCCTAGTAAAGCAGCTGGTGTATGCTTAATGCTTTTAGCGACTTGTTGTGAAATTGAAATTGTTCCACATGTACTACCATTTATTAAAGATAATATTAAATCTGATAATTGGCGATATAGAGATGCTTCATTAATGGCATTTGGTTCTATTTTGGGTGGTTTAGATAATGTTACATTGAAACCATTAGTCGAACAAGCAATGCCCACATTAATTGAATTAATGTATGATACTAGTGTTATTGTACGGGATACAGCTGCTTGGACATTTGGACGTATTTGTGAAATTATACCGGAAGCTGCAATCAATGAAAATTATTTAAAACCATTACTTGAAAGTTTAATAAATGGCCTTAAAGCAGAACCACGAGTAGCTGCTAATGTTTGTTGGGCATTCTCAGGTTAATATAAATCGAACAGATTTTGAATCGATTTATTTATAAATTCAATTTATTTATTTTTTAGGTTTAGCTGAAGCAGCATATGATGCAGCCGATATTAATGAAGATACTGGCACTCCTGATACGTATATTTTATCTCAATATTTTGAATATATTGTTCAACGATTATTAGAAACAACAGACCGTCCTGATGGTGCACAAGCTAATTTACGACCAGCTGCATATGAAGCATTAATGGAAATGGTGAAAAATTCACCAAAAGACTGTTATGTTACAGTACAAAAAACAACAATGGTTATATTAGAACGTTTACAACAAGTACTTCAAATGGAAACTCATATTACCAGCCATAGTGATCGATCACAATTCAATGATTTACAATCATTGTTATGTGGTACATTACAATCAGTTTTAAGAAAAATGACACCCGAAGATGCACCACAAATATCTGATGCAGTTATGACAGCAATGTTGACAATGTTTAATTCCAATTCATTTAAAAACGGAGGTAAATTAAAACGAACATTTATGAGAGACATTTTTAAAAGGAAAATGTTCAATTTAGGTGTTCAAGAAGATGCATTAATGGCTGTGTCAACATTGGTAGAAGTTTTAGGTGAAGGATTCCTTAAATATATGGATGCATTTAAACCATTCCTTTATATTGGATTGAAAAACCATCAAGAATATCAAGTTTGTGGTACAGCTGTTGGTTTAACGGGCGATATATTTCGTGCATTAAAATTCAAAGCATTACCATATTGTGATGAAATCATGACATTATTACTTGAAAATTTGAGTGATCAATCCGTACATCGCAGTGTTAAACCACAAATATTATCTGTATTTGGTGATATTGCATTAAGTATTGGTCCTGAATTCAAAAAATATCTTGAGGTGGTGTTAACAACATTAGCTCAAGCATCACAAGCACAAGTTGATCGTAATGATTTTGATATGATTGACTACTTGAACGAATTGCGTGAAGGTGTATTAGATGCATATACTGGTATTATACAAGGTTTAAAAGGTGATGGAGCAACACCAAATCCTGATGTTATGATATTAGAACCGCATATACCGTTTATTGTACAATTTATTACTGTTGTTGCCCAAGATACCGTCCATTCAGATGCTACATTTGCTGTTGCAGCTGGTTTAGTTGGTGATTTATGTACAGCATTTGGTGCACCTTTATTGCAATTACTCGACTTGGAGCCAATCAATGATATGTTAGCTCAAGGTAGACGAAGCAGTACTAGTCGTACTAAGACTTTGGCTAATTGGGCGACAAAGGAATTACGTAAATTAAAAGCAAATGCCACAACTGCTGTAGCTAGTTGGTAAGTAGAATTATATTTTTTATATTAACACATAATTTTCATTAATCCATTTACACGGTGTGCTTGCTTTTACTTTTCTTGTTTTTTTTTGTGGTTATTTTCACTTCATATTGTAGAAGTAGAAAAAATTCAAATTATTATAAAATCCAGATTTTTTTCTACTTGTCTGTGTTTTTTTTTAAATCTATGTATATTTATGAGCGAGCAGTCCCTAGTAATTCCAGACTAAAATGATATCGAGACGCGTGCAGAGGTAACTGACTGTATGATTTTGCTCCTTTCAGATTTGCTTTGGCTTTTTGAGGTATGTCAGAAGGAAATATAACAAGGTCAACGGCATCAATATTGGATATCCACGTCTAATCCAATTTAAAAATATTGAAAAAAAATACAAAAAAAAATATTATAATACATATACAAAAATTTCTATCTGACAATTTTTAGTTTCCCCGTTTCTGTTCGACATGGTATTTGTTCCCCAAAAAAATAATATTTTCCGGTTTTCGGGGTGCAGAGTGAGTGCGCTGTTGTATATGGGATTCTCTATCGTTTAGATTGTGAGTGTTTTAAATAAACGTTGTTTTGTGAACGCTTGTGAATAGTGTTTGAATCTTTTACGATTGTATTTTTTTTAATTGTCTTGTGAAAGACGCTTTAGCTCCAGACTGAAGAGTAAAGTGGTCTTGTTTATCATTTTTTTTTATTATGTTCACATCTTTCACTTTAGTATTGTATTTCATTAATAATATAAATGCATTTGTCTATTTCACATATCGAATTTAAACCAATAAGTCATTATTTTTATATAATCTTTGTTAAAAGATCGTTTGTTTTTCTTTCAAGTATCCACATAAAATTCGATTTTGAAGTAATAACATTCGATTTTTGTACATAAATTTCAGAATTTCTCTCTAAAATCATCATATGTATAACAATAAAAAAAAGAAGAAAAACTTAAATAAACCAAAAGCCCTGAGAGAAAGTTTGAAATTGACCATTTAGATAATTTTCATTTTCGAAACTATATTTCCAAATATTATACTGAATTCATACTCAGGAAATTTGAGAATAATAAATTTTCTGAATGGTATTTTTGATGAACGATTTTTGTGAGGCCTGTTTGTGCCTTGCGTGGGTTTCTTTTTTTTGTTGTTGTTTGTATGTAATTCGAGTGATTCGTATATTTGTGTTTACAGAAAATGAAATGAAATTATACGAAAGCGCTTGAATGGTATCTAATAGGGTGGGATAATTTGCTATAAAATAATAAAGATTGAAAAAATAAATAAAAATAAATCTGTGATTTGAGAAGGTTTCTAATAATAATTGCCAAATAGAATGGTTTTTGTTGTATCTAAAAAATTTTGTAATTTGTAAAACAATATATTCCATTAGTTTTTTAAATAAATAAATGAATAAATGAATATAATATGAAACCTTCTCAATATTTCTCGTAATTATAATTCTAGGATTATAATTATTAATTCCTTGTATGTGTGATATTTTTACGCGGACAATGTTGGAATAAACCAACGTATTTTTTTTTAATTCTTGTTTTGTATATATATATATATATATATATATATATATATATGTATATTTTAAATTAAAATTTTTTGTATTTTTTTAACTAGTCCGAATATGACCCTTGTTCATTTTTCGGAAGGGTGCAATTCATATGTGTGGAATATTCCAAGAATTGGCCGCGTCTGGGTTCAAAGGCTGTATGAAATCAATTTTTTTTTTTAGTATGTAAGAGAAGTGTGATAGTTGAATTGTGTGTTAAAGTATGTAAAATTATTTTTATTACGAAAATAGTTAAGTAGTCTGTACACTGGCCTAAATTAATTTATTTCTCGCTAATACATGAAGAAACAAAGAAAATTTAACTCGTGTTTCAAATCTGTCAATTAATTTCTTTAAATTTTACGGTTAATTGTAATTAATTTTTTTTATTTTGGCACTTAGTGATTATTTAAATAGAATTTATATAATTTCCAAAATGAATGAGGATTCATCTGGCAAAATATGGCTTTCCGTTATTATTTTGTAATATTATGAAGTTTTTTCGAGTGATTGTATCGGTATTTTATTGGTTGAATGTTCTGTTTTGATTGTGCCATGTTGATTGTTAATAAATTGTAGTAAAACAAAAAGAAAACCGAAAACACCCCCCCAGAAAATCTAAAAATTTTTACAAACAGTGTTTAATAATGTTATATTTTAAGTGTGCAAATGAAGACTGAATTTTTAATAAATTGTAGCTCAAATGCCGTATGAAAGTTGTGCAAATATGCGGCTTATTTCTTAATAGTGAAACATTATTAAACACCACCAACAAATTATAAAGTTGACATAAATATTAAAAAAAAAACAAAAACAATATGTTACCATGTCTAGGGTGCCTATTGACCAAACGTATTCGAAATTATATTTGTTTTTTTCTATTAGTTTTTATTTTAAGTTTATTTTACTTTAATAATTTTTCCTCGACTCTTCTGCACGCTGTTTCAGTTAGTAAATATAACACTTATCAAATTCCCATCCTGAAGATTTGTTGGATTACCTTGCAAATATTTCAGGATTATCTTTTTTTGTAGTTACGGAATAATAAAAATTCCTTTCCTTATTAAGGTTTGTTGTTTTTTTGTTTGTACACCACATACCACCTTTAATAATTTAATTAATAATAAACACGTTATTGTTTGTTATTGATTAATGAAAGTAGTTAATAGAGCAATGCAACTTGCATATACTGTAGCCAGGTAAGGTTTCCTACTGCAACTAGAGCTAATTCGATAAAATGTCTTTGCTAAGGTTTCATTCTGTATAATCTAAAATCCTGCCGATCACTCAACAAACTAGGTGTGTAGATCATGGATCAGAACGACCAACAAAGACCAACTGTGAGTACTTTTTTGTGTAAAATTGTATTTATTTATCGTTTTTTTTCTGTCTTTTCCCTTGAAAATTATTACAGAAACCATTGGACTTGGACGATATCCTACCACAAGTTGGAGAATTCGGTCGATACCAGAAGTTGATGTTGTGGTTTGTTTGTTTGCCAGCATGTTTCCCATGCGGATTTAGTGCGTTCAATCAACTATTTATGGTAGCAACACCTGATCACTGGTGTCGTACACCAGCTTTAACGAATTTAACACGAGATCACCGTCGAAATCTTACAATACCAAAACTGAATAACACATTTGCACGATGTTGCCGTTATGCAGTCAATTGGACAGAAATCTTAAGCGATTACAATCGTATCGATGATGTGATTGTTGATGAATCTTGGCCACAGGAATCGTGCAAAGATGGTTGGGAATTTGATTTAAAAGATGATTATGTATCGAGTATTGTCATCGATGTAAGAATAATAATTCAATTATTATCTAGAATTCATTTTACTTAATTTAAATAGTTCTAGTTTGAATTAGTTTGCGACAAACATATTTATCCAACATTAGGATTAGTAGCATTAAATATTGGTGGTCCAATTGGTGTTTATTATTTTGGACGATTGAATGATAAAATTGGTAGGAAGAAATCGTTTTTTCTGTGTTTAACAACATTACTTTTTGGGAATATTTTAACAGCCTGCGCTCAGAATTTTTGGTGGTGGGCTGGTAGTCGTGTTATAGTCGGTTTGACTGTTCCTGCCGTTTATCAAATACCTTTCATTATCTGTAAGATTATATACGCATTTTGTTTTACTAATTATAATAATAATGAATTGTGTAGCTTTAGAATTGGTTGGTCCAAATTATCGTTCATTTGTTACGGTAATGAGTACAATTGTCTACATTTTGGGCTTAATGATGCTGTCTGGTGTGACATATTTAATCCGCAATTGGGTCTATTTAACATTAGCTACAAGTTTACCATTCACTTTATATTATATATATTGGTTTTTTATACCAGAAAGTCCGAGATGGTTGCTAGCAAAAGGGGAATTTGAAGAAGCTTCAAAGATTTTAGAAACCTTGGCTAGAGGCAATAATAAAGAGTTACCACCAAGTTTTAAACAAGAATTGAAACAACGTATGCTATCAAAAACATTAAGTGAAGATAAGGAAATGAAGAAAACTTTTAATTGTACAGCATTATGTGCAAGTCCGAATATGCGTCTTAAAACATTGTTAATAACATTTAATTGGTTTGTAAATGAAACTGTTTATGTTGGATTGAGTTATTATGGGCCATCATTAGGCAATAATGAATATTTAAGTTTCTTATTATCAGCAGTTGTCGAAATACCCAGTTGTATTATGTGTTGGTTAGTTATGGATAGATGGGGCCGTAGATGGCCGCTTTGTTTATGTATGATTTTAAGTGGAATAACTTGTCTAGCTACAGTTACACTTCCTAATGGTGAGATTTTCAATGATTTTAATTAAAATTCGTTAGAATTCAAATCAATTTTAGATGCAATAACAGCAACACTTGTCCTATTTTTGATATCGAAATCAGCAATATCAGCCTCATTCTTAATTATTTATCCATTTGCTGGTGAATTATATCCAACACAATTGCGTGGTGTTGGTATTGGATTATCAGCATACGTTGGTGGTTTAGGTTTGATAATCATACCATTTATTAACCATTTAGGATTGGAAAATCTAATTTTACCATTAATTATCATGGGTGTATTATCAATGTTGGGTGGTTTATCCGGCTTAAGATTACCGGAAACGTTACATTATAATTTACCACAAACTATTGAAGAAGGTGAACAATTTGGTAAAGATTTTAATAGAGATGATTGTTTACGATGTATACCATTAAAGTATAAATTTTATTATGTTTAATAAAATTTATGGAAATGATGACGTTATTATAAATTTCTAGACCGGTATCTAAACCGTCTATATATGAAGATATGGAATTGGTGACACTAAGAACAGATGTTGATGAGACAACGCCGTTGGAGAGACCTTCTTCGAGGAAAATCTCAATGCATCGACTAGCTAGACAGGCCAGTGTTATGGAGACGGCTAAAGATGCAGATGGTACAATGAAAATGACGTATTGGTTTTGATATTTCGTCAAATTTTCCTGTTGCACCTAGTAGAATTATTGTGTATAATTTTAGTAAATGTAAATTCAAATTTGGCGCCAAATTTTTGTTAATAGTTCCATTAGATACCAATTTAGAATTTCTAAATAAATATCATTGGAAAGTTTTAGTGCATTTAAAATCTTGGTATTCAATTTAATTAAATAAAATTGAAATTCAGGTAAAATGTTGGGGAATTTGGTTTTATCGTTTTGTTCTGGGAAATACCTTCGGTTGGACAGCTTGTAAGATTCGGCCTTGTCAAATGTCATATTTGCAAATTGTTCTTGCCACAAGGATAATTGAGGTGTTTACAATTATTGTTTTCTGATCAGTGTTTTATTATTGTAAATGGTTTTGTTGTTAAGTTTTATTTAAATAAACATTTTGAAAATTAATGAAAAATTTATGACAAGGTAACTATTGTTTACTATGTTGCACTAAATATAGGTGGGCAATGTTTAATTATTGTTGTGTATTTTTAAATATACAAAGCTTTTGTAAAACAATTTATCGGTTGGTTCAATGATTGAAATGGCGCATGTAGATTTTAATAAATGGTTCAATTCAAACTTAAATTGAATATTTATGATTTGTTTACAATGGTGATTGGACGACCTCTGCATTGAGCCTCTCCTCTATTATCCCAACAAAATATAAATGTTTCATTTTTCTTCAGGTTGAACTGCCACCATTGCGGCACAGTACCGTTATTAGAAGAAAATGAACCCAGATGAGTACGATTTATTTCGTCATAAACGAAAAGAACCCACTACTGTTGCAGCTGATTTAATTCGTGGTATTGAAAATCGTTCTATTGGTCAAATAAATTGTAGAAAATTAATAGAAAGTGTTGAAATTTATGCCGAGAAGAAACTTGTCCGTAAAAAACATGAAGAGATGGTAATTCCACTCAATATAAAACGTTAATTTTTGGGGAAATTCATTTATATATATTTTTGTTTTGTTTGTTTGTTGTGTAGCGATGCGAAGTGCCTGGCCAGCCTAGGTCGACATTTCTTATGGTATTTAGTCCGGATGGTTCCAAAGTAGCATCGACACATGGCAATCATAATATTTACGTAAGTGATTTAAAAAGTGGTAAAAATGTTAAAACATTAGTTGGACATCCGAGAACACCATGGTGTATTGCATTTCATCCAACATCAAATCAAATTGTTGCATCTGGATGTTTAGGTGGTGAAGTCCGTATTTGGGATTTAAGTGTACGTTTTCTTATTTGTTTATTTAAATAAAATCAACTGTATTTTAATCAAATTTCTAGGGTGGTAGTGAAGTTTGGACTACCGGCAATCAATCAGTTATAGCTTCTATTGCATTTCATCCAAATGATCGTGTTTTGGTTATAGCCACTTATAATGAATTATATTTTTGGGATTGGAGCAAGCCAGAACCTTTTGTTCAAATAGCTACTGGAAATCCTAAAGAAAAGTATATTCGTATTGTTTATCAATAATTAACCATTAAAAAATTATCAAAATTCCAGATTAGATATGTTGCTTTTGATAAATTAGGCCATAAATTAATCACTGGTATAGCAAATTGTCCACAAACAAGATGGGAAAGAGTCAGGGCACCAGTACAAACACCAAGACCAATTGAAAGATCATTAAGTCCTTATCGTATACGTATGAGTCAAAGAACTTTAACAAGTTCAAGTAATGATAGTGGAGCAACAACTACAACAACAACTTCTCAACAACAGAATGCAAATCTTATGCAAAATGTACAAGAAACAAATCAAACTGAAACAACACGTGAAACTGTATCAAGTTTTCCAGAAAGAGAACGTCGTATTACTGCATCATATCGAAATCTTCTTAGAGAATATGAACAATTAGTTCAAAGATATTTGAAAATCTATCGCCCACCAACTATGGTAATACTTGTTTTTGGTTTAATTAGTTTTTATTAACGATTATTCTATTTAGATTGATCGAGGTACAGATCCTATGGAGACAAATCCAAATAGTACAACTAGTGGAACACAAACACCATCAACTAGTAATGATTCATCATCAATTAGTAATGATCAACAACCATCAACATCATCATCACAATATACATCTAGTTTAATGATGCCAAGTCGTATAATTGCAATGAAACGACAACCAACTCTTGTTAACAGTACACAGACAACATCAGATACAAGAAAACATAAATCGTCTGATGTTTCACAAGGATCATCAAATGAAAAACGACCAAAATGTGAAGAACGTAGTAGTTCCACTAATAATGGTACTGGTGTTGGTGATGATGATGGTTATTCATCAAGTACATCTAATTCAACATTAACAGAAACTGGAACACAAACACAAAGTCCACGACGAATGCTTGTTATCAATTCACAACCGGAGCCTTCTTCTAGTGGTTCTACTAATAATAGTAATAATAATCAAGACAATAATAAAAGTCCAGGTGTTAGAATTCTTTGTCCAAAATCGAATTCCAAACGAAAATTACTACCAACAAATAATAGTAATATCAATAATAATAATAATAATAATAATATTGAACCACAACCAAGTACAAGTACTGGACGGGCTACAGATGATTTACTTTTAAATGTTCGCCCAATTACTGAAGAAGTTAGAAATCGGTTTTTACCTATTATTAAGTCTTTACCAGCTTGTGATAGACCAAAACTGATAAGGTAATGTACCTATTTCCTTCTTAAAATTATATTTCGAATGTTAAAATTTCCAAACTATTGTAGGCGTTTCGAAAGCAGTAGAGCTTATGAACGAATGAAATTTGAACGTAGAGGAGTGGTACCGAATTTTTCAAAAAAACCAAATCGTCGACCAGTTTTAGATACATCATCAGATAGTAGTAGTTCTGATGATGAGACTGTAACAACAACAAATTCACAACAAGAGTCAAATGAATTACCAACAAATCAAAATAGTATGGAAACAACTAACAGAACTAGTAATATTAATAATGAACCAGGACCAAGTACAAGTTCTAACACATTAATAAGTAGTACAACACGTACAAATATAAGTGATGTTAGAAATTTCGTTATGAAATTAGAGCAACTTCTAATGACTGTTTTATTAACTGAAGTTGATGTTAATGATTCTCAAAATGATAATAATCAAGAATTAAATGATACAGGACCACCAGCATCATCATTATTATCATCAATGACAACAACAACTTCTTTTTTAAATAATCGCGATAATGTAAATCTCAATTTGAATACAAGAAATCCATCACCAATTAATATATCATCAGAAACATCACGATTCAATGATATAATACGACCTAGTTTTGTTAATGATTCAACATTATTTTTACGTAATCGTAGAACAACAATAAGTATAAATACAACAACAACAACAATGACAACAACAACAGCAACATTTCCTACTAGTACAACAAGTACTAGTAGTCGAAATAATAGTTCAATTGAACGTTCATCAATGTATTTACGTTATCCAAGAAGACGTTTAATGGCAACACATCATCGTATTTCAGCATTTATGCCAACTAGAGTGAATTATAATCGAAATCCAATCAGATATCGTCGATGGTCATCATATAGAAGTGGTACGTAATAATAATAGAAATAATAATTTAATATAATAAAGTTCTGGTGTGTTTTTATTAATATTTAGGTACAAGACATACAGGATCACAACTTCCAGTGCATGAATTATTAAATTTTTCTGGACGTAATAATCTAGAAGATGATCAATCATTACCATCAACAAACGATGTTGGATCATCACTCAATACTAATACTAATAATAATAACAATAGTAATAATGATAATAGTACAGATAATGTTAATCTTGGTGATATTTATAATCATATTTTACAAGATTTAGAATCGAGTTTGAATGATGTTAGAAATATACGTGATAATACAAGGGCTGGTGAAACATCAGATATGTTGAGTAGTTTTTCACAAAGTTTAGAAAATATAATGAATCAATCTGATACAATATTACGTAATTTAGGTGGTTCAATGATGATGTTACCAAATTATAATGAACGTAATAATGATAATAGTAATGAGCCACGTATAAGTTTTAATGATCAAAATTTTTATGTTAGAGATAATAGTAATTTAAATAATAGTAATAATAATAATAATAGAAATGATTTAAATGGTGGACGTAGTGTTATAGAATCTGATCATAATTATCCAAGAAATCCAGATAATCAAAGAACAAATAATAATGGTAATATGTCACCATTAATGACATCATTACATATGACAATATCTTATATACAAAGACAAGCGAGATTATTACGTCAACAAGTTGAAAGTATTGAACGTATAGATCGGGCAATGCTTGAAGTCGAACAATTACAATTAATACGACAATTAATTATGGAAATTTTAAGGTATATACGTTCATTAGGTGGTGAAAATCGCAATACTGGTATGTCTAGTGTTAGACAAATGATGGCAGGTACACGTATCAGTGATTCAAGTCCATATGATTCACAATCAGAAGAACAAACACCAACTACAACACAAACAAATCCACCAAGTGCGACAACAAATCGTACAACAGAACAAACACAACAAAATGACACGAATCGACGTGGTTGTGGTGGACGGAAAACTTATCCGCCATCAAGATTATTACGATTCCATCGACATCATCGTCGATCTCTTGTTAATTATTTTCCTAGAAGGTAATTATAATTGAATACAATAAGAAAAATAATTGTTTAAAAAAAAATAATTGTCGTGTAGATATGCAGGAAGATGTGATCGAGGTATAAGGCAACATAGTATGCAAAATCGTCCTCAAAGTTCTGCTAGGATTCAAGATATAAATCTACAAAGACATCCCCTATTAAGTTACTCATTAATTAATTCAGCTGGTTTAAATTTAATGGTTCGACGATTAGAACATCTTCTAACTGAACAGGCTCGTTTATGGACACAACCACAAGATACATCAACTTCCCAACAACAACAACAACAACAAAATCGTCCAGCATCAACAGAAGTAGGTGAAAGAATTATATCGTTACGTTTACACGATTGTGTTTTACGTATGAATCGAATATTGGATAATAATGGAGAATCATCGAATCGTTTTCGTAATTATGTCTCTGAATCACCAATTGTAACGCCAGATGGTGCATCCAGATATGCTGCTAGACATTTCTTAAGTTTAATAGTTGATGGTATGAGTCGACATATAGAAGAATTAGGTGGTGGTAATAATATACCAGCAAGTTTACGTGCACAAATTCATAGTGTTTTAGCAATGGCATTATTATTATGTGATTTGCTTTCATTACAATTGGTTGATTCAATACCACCACCAGTTGGTGTGAATTTAGATTTAGGACGTGAATCATTAACAACACGTATTGATCAAATGTGTGGTCAAATGTTGCAGAATCGTTTTAGTAGTCATTCATATCAATTAACAAGAAGTTTACAAGATATGAGAGCTACAATGCGACATGCATATCGTGCATTAGGACAAACTTATACAGCACGTAGAAATGCAATGTTACCAAATCGACAAGAACCAAATCAACGATTAATATTAAATCGATATTTAAGGAGCTTCTTTCGACCTAGACGACCTAGAAATAATGATACAAACACATCATCAAGTGATACAAATCAAACAACAAGAGATAGTCCAGATCCTAGACCATCCACAAGTAATTCAACAAGTAATAATGAAGATTCTAGAAGGTTATTGTTGAATTTAAGAAATTTAATAATGGGATATTCTGATCCTACAGGTGAAGATGAAGAAATAGCTAGCAGCAATCTAACTCAAGATACACGTGAAGATAATAATCAAAGAATTGTGAATACATCAAGTAATAATAGTGATGATGACACAGAACCAGAAATCATCCCTCATAATAATAATAATAATAATAATGGTACACGAAATAGTAGTGAATTTCAACGTAGTACTGTCAATCCATTAGATACTAATCCAACTACATCAACATCAACATCAGTATCAGCATCTATTACAACATCACGTATGTGGAATGTACCATCTGTGCATGTTAATGATATTCCTGTATCATCTGAATCATCAACACTTTTCCATCAGCGTGTTATAACACATAGAAATCGTTTAGCTGAAAGAGTATCAGAATTAAGACATTTACCACAAATGAGTGTTTTACGACCAAGATTTTTACATCCATTTTATTCAAGTCTTACACCATTCGATGCTGATTTAGATGATCCACAAAGAGAAGTTACATATGATTGTGATATGAGTGCAACTGTTACACCTAATCATAGGATACAAGTTTGGGATATTTCATCAGGCAATATACCGACAATAAATAATCGTAATTTTTCTTAACATTTTTTTTTAATTAATAATTTTACTATTTAAAAATGAAATAAATTTTTAGCTTTGAAGAATATTATAGTGAGTGAATGTAAAATTCATAATGATGCTAGTGTGGACATAGCTAAAGATGGTACAATTCTAGTGACATTATTACCATCTGGTGGTTATTTAAATGTCACAAATCGATTAGGTATAGTTATCGATGATTTTCGGGTCAAATTGAATGTTAAAATTGTTTCATTTTTCAGGTGTTTACAGTTTGAAATGGGACACGTTGGGACAATGTTTATATACGACAAGTTTTGAACAGAATGCAGTCTCCGTAGCTTTATCACCATTAAGTCGCCATTTACTTGTCGGTTTAGCATCACGACGTGTATCGATTGTACAAAATGATCGTTGGACAATGGCGCGGATTTTTATCATTGATCAGAAAGATGCACCAGGTGATCGATTACCTGTATTGCGTGATCTAGGTCAAGATAGAGATAGTCGGGCAACAATTCATAAAAGTGTAAATTGTATCCGTTGGTTACCAACATCTGGACAAGGTTTCATTTATGCAACAAATACGGGACAATTGGTGATTTTGACATAGTTTCATAGTTTTTATGAAAGTTTTAACGCAATTTTCTTCTTTCGTTCGATATTTTTTTTAATTTTTATTTTAATAGATGATATTTTTTAGTTCATCTAAATGCAATATTTATAGCTTAAAGAAAATAATTGATTTTGATTGAGATGTTGCGTGATATTTATTTCTAGTGATATATAAATCGATTTTTGGAATTCATTATAATTTGCGCGATTTCATCCATGTAAACCCAATTCATTATGATATTTTATTTTGATTTTCTCTTATAAATAGATGTTTAGTCTATTAATTGTGCGAAGTAGCAATTATAAAGCCTTTTCTTTTGACTGAATTGTTAATTAAGTGTAACTATAATTTTAACTCAATGCACTCGTATTCTATTTGTAAATACATGCATAGATCCGTTCTAATTTTCGTTTTATTTGGAACCTTACGTATTTCAGCAGCATGAACAGGAGAAATCGATACAGGACTTTTGAAATTGGCGCGTGAGTTTTACCAGCACCTCCAATTTTTTACATTTAGTGCCATCTATTGAGAGTTCGATGAACAAAGGCAATCCTAATTTTTTATTTTTTAAAATTTAGAAACTAATAAGAAATAAATTGATGTGATATCTGAAAATGATCAAACAAATTTCTTAATGTATTGAGTTTTTCTTTCAAACATTTGTTTTTTATTGGAAAAACCGCTTTCTGTTAGGAACTTTTCTTGTATCATGTTATTAAGTTGGTACTTCAGTCAATGACATAATTTGATAAGACTGTCAACATCATGAAAATTTATAAAGAATTTTCAAAGTGCTGTTTGTGTACAAATTGAAACGAAGTTTATTTAAGAATCGTGGTACTTTGTGTCTCGATGGGTGCCCCATTTCCGGGGAAATCAAATAGAAAGACTAATAATCATTTCATCAAACGTAACGGTGCCTCGAAAGTAAATTCACGTACGGCAATTTCACATGCAATGCGCCCCCGTGGCGGTCCATTTCCACCAATGCGTGGTGGTCCTATGGGAATGCGTCCAATGGGTGGTCCACTAGGACCAGTAGGAAGGTGTCCATTGCCTCCACCACCAGCACGTGGTATGCGGGGTCCACCACCACTACCCCCACGTGGATGTGGTAATTTGCCTCGTGGTCCTATGATGCCACCACCTCATCGTATAATGGGAATGCCAATGATGAGGCCACCACCGCCAGGAGTTAGACCTCCACTACCACCAGGTATGCGACCGCTACCACCACCACCACCACCACATATGATGGGTGGTCCAGGCATGCCACCAGGACCACCACCGCCACCACCATTACATACTGGAATGTTTAGACGAGGTGGTGGTCCACCTAGTCGAGATCGTAAATATCTGTTCAAAGGACCACAGAAAGGTAAAATTGGTAAAAGAAAGTCATCAACAATCAAGAATATGGATTTATCGAAACCATGGGTGACGGCGGTAATTAAAGAAGAATTCAAAAAGAAAGATGAACTATTAGCAACAGCAAAATGTAGTCTGAGTAAACAAGATTGGGCAACGTATCGAGGACAAAGGGAGAAATGCAATCAAATCTATCATGCTGCTGAAATGGAATTCGTTGGGCAACAGGAGGTGCGTATCCCTCAGCTCTTGCCCGCAACTAATTTCGCGCGTGTAACAGCACCTATAGATTATACGGCGGACGTCCACTTATAAGTATTTTTCATATACACACTCTAATATTTGTACCCTTGATATTCTCAAAAGTAATGCACACAGGCGGGCCTTACACCACACCAATTTTGAAGTTTGCCTTCTGTGTGTCAAAGAAACAAATATAAACAAAGGGTGGACTAGAAATTGTGTTCATTAATAAAACAAAAGTTTATTTTTATTTATTTTTGTAAGAGAATTAAAAATTTTTCCTGATAGAAACTGAAAGAAAATAAAACACATTTCATAACCCTACAAATATCTAAAATTTGTTCGATCTCTTTCCAGGATCATAGCAAAAAAGCTATCGAGGCAGAGACAGTCAAAAATTTAGAGATTCAAACTAACAATGATACGCCTCAGTCTCCAACTGAGACCACAAATACTGAAGTTGCTACAACCGCATAAATTCAAATATCAACCAGCCAATTTCAATTATCAGTGAACAAAAATTCTAATTGGCCTGGCCGAGTTATTATTGTTTTTCTCAGTTATTTTTCTATTTATTCAAATAGAGCAGACATAGTGTTGAAAATATTTTTTTGTTATTTCTTTTGGTTTTTGTTTTGTGCAAAACAAAATGTTATTTTGCAACTTTTCTCGTTGTTTTAAGTGAACCAAATTCTCACCAGTTTTGCAATTATTTTTTAATAAATTTGGAATAAAATTGTTGTTGAAAAATAATTCATTTGATTATTGTTAAAATTAGTAGTTTTGTGTTGTGATTCAATGAGTTTTTCTTTTTTTCTAAACTACCTTGCAATTAGATGCTGGATTAATCCAACAATTATTTGTAAACATTAGATTCGTGTTTTAATAAAATGGTTTTTGAAAAAACATATTCAGAAATTTATTTTCACGAAATTGTCTTGAAATCATCAATCATCCCCTTCAAAAAAAAAACGTAATCCGTGATTATAAGAAAATTGACTGTAATGAAGGGTTGTTGGTTTTTAAAACTAAATTTTTGTCAAATTTTACAAATTTGTAAATTTAGCAGTTGTTAAAAATGCAAATTTATAAAGAAATTGTGTTGATATTCCAGTGTTTAAAATTAAAACCAAAAGACATTGGGACTTTTTATTAAAAATAAATAAATATATAAAAAGTATATTTATCAACCTTACAAGAAACTCAAATGTTTTCTTGCAAGACAAGGATTGAAGTGCGTAAGTCATACTTTCATTTAATTCAAATTATTTTCCAAAGTTGTTTTGTTTTGACAAGAAAATTGTGTTGAAGTTAACAGCAACTACAAATTTTCCTCTTAACTAAAATCTATCAATTATAACTACATTTATTGCAAATAATGATAATAATACTGTTGTTTCTTTAGGGGGAGCCACAAATGGTCAGGCAAGAAACTGATGAAGATCTTGAAGACGAAGAAATTGGTGATGCAGAAGAAGATAATTTTTACGAAAATCATAATTTCTGTGATTATAACTATGAACAATTCAATGATGATTCTAATCAATTTTTAGATAACAATATCTATTGTGAATTGTGCGATAAATATTTCCCGACAATAGATTTTTATAATAAACACATAGCAAAACATCGTATTTGTGGTATTGATGATTGTCAATTTGTTGGTGATAATGATATTGTTGAGAAACATATAGAAAATCAACATTTAACTGGTTTATATGATAAAATACGTAAATTAGCATCACCTGAAGATATTGAAAAATGGATAGAGGAGAGACGCTTAAAACATCCATCAAATAAAGAGAATTTAATCAAACGTTATGAAGCTGAAGAGGAACGTTATAAACGTGGTGAAAAATTAAAAACGAAACATGAACGATTCAATCGAAATAAAACTAAACGTAAGCCAACCAGTTTTATTTGATTTTTCTTAAACAAAAATTTCAAACCAAAAATCAAATATTTCAGTTGTAAAACAGAACATGAAGAAAAAGAAGAAACTCAATAAACAACAAAAGAAAATTACCAATTCAGAACAGACAATAGAATCATTAATTGATGAGAAATGCAATTGGAATGGAAATATGTTTCCGTTTCGTGGAACTAATGGACTTTATTCTAATGAAAATGATGGAGAAAATTGTAATGGTTACAGTGAAATTCAGAACGATGACATTGAAATGAAGAATGGATTAGGGGCAATTATGGGGGCATATTTATCTGACGATAATTGTGACAATAACAGTAGTTGTCCCGATGATGATGATGATGATGATGATGATAATGGCCCACCAGTTGAAGAAAAGGTACAAAAACGCACCGAAATTATTGAAAAATCCGAAATAATTCCAGAGAAACTAAATGAAAAAACAACGTCTTGTAAACGAAAAAGGAAGAATGTCCAAATGAAACAAAATAATAAAAAGCCTACGGAAAATAATGGGTTAATTAATATAAAATTTGTTAAAAGACCACGAACACTTTTAGAGAGATTATTACAAGATGAAATTCGACATGAACGCAATGTTCTATTACAGTGTGTACAATATGTAGTTGAAAATAATTGTTTTAGAAACAATACATAATTGGAATTGAACACAAATCAGAATCTCATTTTCTAGCTGTAGATGCGCATAAATTAAATTCGTTGTGACATCGCTAAAATAATTGAGGAATTGATCAATTTAAATAAAACATAACTAATTATTTATTAGAAACAAAACATTAATTCCAAAGATTTATTTATAATTCATTATTCTAATGTGTCTTAATACTTTATAAAAATACAAATATTGAATTGGATTAACAATCCTTTGATGTGCCATATTGAACCGTCAAATTAGTTAGAAAATACGATCCAACTGAAAATGTTGTCTTTATATAAAACAAATCCTGAAACAAAAATTCAATCATTTCTCATTTCTAACATCTGGTCAACATGGTAAATCAGCAATAGACAGTTTTGTAATGGAGTGGAAACGAAACGAGCTACTCTAGTTGAATCATTCTAATTTTAGCTACAAGAAACTGCCAAACATGATTGATCGCTACGGTAAAAACCAAACTGGTGACCCTACATTTGTTTAATCAGCCATTGACTTACGTTAATTATTCTTGTTTTAAGGTGAAATTCCAGCATATAGTACCCACAGAGCTACCAATAATGCAATTAAAATTAGAAATGTTGTAAGTAGATTTCCAGTTTCGTTCACTGTTGGTGGCATTTTCTTTAAAAATCTGAAACATTTAATTGACAAAAACTCTAATAATAACAAGATATAAAAAAGATTTGTGTAACTCCATTCAAGATCACAATTCGTAACGATTTTGAATTAATTCCAATGTGACGAAGAATTATTTATTAACATATTTTCGTAAACATTTTCTAAGAACAGTAAAAAATGGTTGATGGATTTTGTATAAAAATAATTTAATGCGTTTTGGAATTTATCCAAATTGTTGGGCGGATGATCTCGAATGTTGTATTTTTTTTTGAATGGCCATAAATCTGCAGAAGCACCAAGATATTTCGATTTGCAAAAATGTGCAAGTATTTTGATGATAATGCTTGTTTTTAAAAGAAAAAACACAAAAAAAAAACAAAGCTATTTCAAACACAAACTTGCAAAAATGTGCAAGTGTTGAACAATGTTTAAATTCACTCACATTTAGAGGATCTTGTACGGCTCCAGATACAGATGCGTTTAGTTTTACAGCCAGTAATATAATGCCCTCCAGTTTTTAGTGGAACGAAGTCGAAATTGTGTACAACTTTAATGACGTAGTGGCATTGGGGGTGGGGTTACACCTCCATGCGAACAGTTCCCCAGATATTTTCAATACTTTCTCCATGTGGCTACTTATAGGAAATTGTTGAAAGAATTTGCTTTATTTTTATAAGCACAAAATATTGCAATACTTTCGAACATAGCAGCAATACACAAAAAAAGACCGCCTTTCCTGTTAATATTAATGTTATATCAGTTAGTTGAAAGATGCAGCTAATTTATAAAAGCTTGAATCGAATGCTAATTTTGCGGAAAAATCATTTATCACGTAAGGTGCCAACTATTTGGCCCCCATAATTAATCACGCATTTCGAAATTAATCACCTGTTTGCTATCTAAACAGTCGCAATTCTAATAAGACACAATTCCAATCATGATCGAATTCGACATTTTTTCCGGTGGATTTTAAAATAAATTCGTGAGTATTGCGTGTCAGCAATAAAATAAATCACAATTTTCGTTATGCAATGAATTTATTTTGCATGCAACATAATTTATGATGATCGATGATTATTTTTTATATTTTTGAATATTGGATTCTATCCAAAATATTTGTGAATTTGTAAATTGATTAGAACGAAAACGTTAATATTTGAATTGTCTTGTTGAAAATTAAAAGCTCATATTTTAATTGGAATTATTGCGATTTTAAGAAAACGTACGACATAAACAATAGACTTGGCAAAAGTTTTTTTACCAAGTTGTTGACTTCATGTTATTTTCTAACCGGTACTCTATTTTTAATGTAATAGTCGGAAATTTCAATTTTATTTCTAGATATTTTCTAAGTCATTTGTGCTAAGTAATGGTTCGTATAGAATAAATATACATAGAAAAAAATAGGGTAAAATATTTTTTAAAAATTTATTTATAACTACATTAAAAATTACTACGTGGTAGCTCCATCAAACATACTAATAGCCAATAATAAATTTCTTCTAGTGAAATGAAGACTTATTATTGGTGAATGTTTCGTTGCAAAACTTCTTAATAAATAATCATCACCATTTCTAACATCAGGATTATGTGATACATTCACTTCTTCAGAACTAATATCTTCGGTTAATTTTGTAAAATCCCATAATTTCAATTGACAATCCAAACCACCAGATACTAAAATATTACCACAACGACTAAATATTAATGAATGTATTGGTTTTTCATGGCCTAATAATTCAGCAACTAAATGACCATGTGATAAATCCCATATTAATACTTTACAATCAGCACCAGCCGATGATAGAAATCTACCACATATACTAAATGCTAATGACATTATTGGTGATTTATGACCAGTCATTAAACGTACATGATTGCCTGTTGTACAATCCCATAAACATACACGGCGATCACTGGAACCAGTTGCAATGTAATTCGAATTCGGATGGAACTGGACGCACTGCAAACAAAAAAGGGACCCTTCAAAAAAACTGCCAAGTTTCAAAATTTTCATTCGATAGTAGAATAAAATTTTTGTGTCGCAACCTGGGTCTATTTTTTCACAAAAACTGAAATAACTTACATCAACATCTGAAAAATGTCCAGCAAATAATCGTAATGGTTGGTAATGGTCTGTTGCCCATAATCTTGCTGTTTTATCAAATGATGCTGATGCAAAATAATAACCTAATGGTGAAAATTTAACATCCCACACAGGAAACATATGTCCTTTATAAACAACTAAACATGTCCAAATTTGTAAACTCCACAATCTGATTGTTGTATCTTCTGAACAACTTAATAACAACGTACGATCAGGTGAAAATGATACTGAATATATTGGACCTGAATGACCATAAAGTGAACGTGAAGTTTCTCCTGATCGTTCATCCATCATTCTCACCTAATAGAACAAAATCAATTCAATCTTGATAAAACTTATTGTCTAAAAACAACTTACAAGAACATCATCAGCTTCAATATTGACATCTTGTAATTGTTCAGCCGATTTCATCGATTTTAATTTTTGTGGCATTAATGTCCAAACTTTAACAATTGAATCACTGAAACCTACAGCTAACATACTCGAATCTTCTGTAATTTCAGCACAAGTCACTCTACAAATCCATCAATTATTACATTAACACTCAAATGTTTCAATAAAATACTTACGTATGATTAGCGTTTAAAAGTGTGTAACAACAACATGAGGGTAAAGATTCTGGTCCTAAAGTTACACGTTTGGATGCTTCACGATACGCTTTCAATTTCTCTAATTTATCATTATCTTTCCTAAAAACAAACCCCTATAATAACATTAATTTTTTTTCATAAGTTTTTGATAAATCTTACAAATCAGGAACTGGGATACGATCTGTTGGTGGTGCATTTGGATCCGATTTGGTTTTCTTTGAAAATAATGGATCTTTTTTCGCTTTCTTCTTTTTCGGTTTATCAGGATTATCTTGATCGCCTGTTTCTTCCTCATCTTCAACTGGTGCAGCCAATGTTTGAATATCTGGTGCTTTTGGTATACCATAATAAACTTTTGTTTTATTATCTTGCCGTCTAGCTTCACCACCAACAGCACCAGATGTTGCATCTATTTGACTTTTATTACGTGCTACACCTTCATACATATCAAAATACAAATGTTCTTGTATTATGTTTAATAAAACTGATGCTTTCTTCTCATTTAAATGTCGTTTTAATAATGACAATGTATCTCTTGACATACGAATAATAAATTGATTCGATTTAAATGTATCAGCTAATTCATTACCATTCATATGATCGCGTTTCGTAACTAATGCTAATTTTTTTAAATCCTCTTTATAATAGGAGTCTTGTTCCGGGCCGAATCGTTTCATTAAATTTATCGCTTTCTCTGTATGTCCATTATAAACCAATTCTAAATACATATGGACAAGTACAGGATATAAAATCATTCCTAATTCATGTTTAAATACATCTAACGAGTTTTCAACGAATCTTTTCAATTCTATGTAGGATTCTTCGTACGTTTCTGGATCGCCATCACTTTTATAACCAGTAAGTACACTACTAACATCAGAATTTTGTGGTAATGAACTACCATCAATATTGGTGGATATGTGGGCTTCTTTTCTTAACAGTTCCTCAGTGCCCTGTGAATTTTTAGATTGAAAAATTGGATTTTATAAAAAAAAATCTGTATCGCTTACTTTCAGGTTATATTTCTTCAACACCTGTAATACGGCCGCTATTTGCGACCGATCAATACCGTCATTACTCATTTTTTAAATAATTGAACACTTTCGATATAAAATCACTTATTTTTATTAATTTTAATTGTTGAAAATTTATAACAAGAGAAAGACACAAAAAACAGAAGCAAATAGAAGTTGATTTGAGCTGATAGAAGCCAATCGAAGCCCAATAACATTTACATAGTTGCCAAATCCTCAACATCTACGACTACTTTTCTCCAAAAGTGGTGAATAAATAGAGAAATTATCAAGATTTGTTGAATTCATAAATCATTCGTGCACTTTCGAAGAGAAATATCGATACTCTTTTAATTTCTTTGACTGATGCCAAATTTTTGATAAACAACAATCACAAGTCCATTAGTAGACAAAAAAATTGGTTAAATCCACGGAAATTGTGGTCAATTTGGCATTGGAACACGTTTTCAACAATAGAGTGACCAACTGTACCTTGAAATTCCCCTAAATTTAGGAACGGAATTATAAACTGATTGATCCTTCTTGAGCATCAAATAATATTTTTAATATAGTTTTGCAGATATTTCAATTGAATTCAGAATCTTCTTGAAGTTAATTGCAGCAAATTCACAAAAAATAAATGCGGAAATCTGGGCATTTTCATCAAACAAATTTACAGTTGGCAACACTTTCTTCTGGCAACCGCCACTATTTCCACAGATGTCGCCATAATTAAGTTTGCAATTGTATTTGGGAGAATTCTTGATAAATAAGGATTTTCGGTAAGAAAGTAGATGAAAATTAAAGAAAAATACACTATTGTGTATTTCAATCTAAAGTAATTTCTATTTTTCAGAAGAGACAAACGAGAAGTTCACGCTGTGTCGGTTTTGCCTAATACCTTTCCCGATCGGTGTGTTTTTTCAACAATAGAAACACTTTAATTGAAACAAATATGGCAAAGAAACGTGTGGTAGAAAGTGATAGTGAAGAAGAAGAATATTCAGTTGAAAAAATCTTGGATCGTCGTCTTGTCAATGGTAAGGTAGAATATTTTCTAAAATGGAAAGGTTATTCCGAAGAAGATAATACTTGGGAACCAGAAGAGAATTTGGATTGTCCTGATCTAATAGCTGAATTTGAAAAGACAAGAAAAGCTAAAAAATCCTCGAGTAGCAATAGTAATAAAGAGAGGAAACGTTTAAATTCATCATCATCATCATCTGATGGATCTGATGACTCAAAAACCGATAAAAGCAAGGTAAATATTTGTAATTGCAATTGGTTGCTTATTGTAAATATTTTCAATTGTAGCGGTCTGAGAGACGGAAAAAAACCGATGATAAATCTAATGAAAAACGCACAAAACGTACAACAAAACGCTCAATCTCTAGTGATTCAGATGATGAAGTAAACAAGAGTAAGTCTCGTAAAATTGATGCAGATAATGAAAAAGAAAATTCTAAAACTTCGTCCGATGTAGAAAATGAAAATAATAAGGCTGATGAAACAAAGAAAAATGACGATAATAAAAAAGCAGCTGACAAATGTTCTGATGATGAAAATCATCAACAGACAACAACGACTATTACTACAGCATCAGCAACAAAAAAGAAACGTACGGCAGCGAAAAAGGACGGCGATAAATCATCAGATGAAGAAAGTGATAAAAAGAAACGTTCTTCAATCAAAGCTGATCGGAAAGAGACACGTGTAAAACAGAAAATTGGTTTTGAACGTGGTTTACAAGCTGAAAAGATCATTGGTGCATCTGATACTACCGGCCAATTAATGTTTTTGATGAAATGGAAAGGCACAGATGAAACAGATTTAGTGCCAGCTAAAGAAGCCAATGTTAAATGTCCACAAATTGTTATTCAGTTCTACGAAGAACGTTTAGCATGGCATACTCCCGATGAATCTTAATAAACTGTATTCTAAATTATAAGAAGAAATATCCGTATTTCTCAAATATTTGAAAATCATTGTAATAATTTCAATATTTAATGGTAATTATTTTTTTCACATGGTATAATCTCATTGTTTTCTCTCTTTTAGTTAATAGTAAAATTGAATCATTTATTTTATTACTGTTTTTTACGAATTAAAATTTAAACATGTAATTGAGGATTGATTTTTTTTTAGAAACATGCATCTATCGTTTGGAAAAATTTCGGTCCATATCTCTATTCGATCGTTGAATGTTATTTAAATTTGATTTAATTCTACTTTCAACACTTCCACTAATTGTAGATTTCATCATTTGTTTATGAATAAAATTACTATCAAATTCTTTAATTTGTTTTGTTTCTTTTTCATCTTCTTTACGATATCTTTTAACATTCCTCTCCCGTTCTTTATCCCTCCATACAGCATTTGCCATCATTTCCTGTCGCAATTTGTCTTTTTCTTCATCTGTTAATTTCTTTTTTGATCGTTCATTTGATTTCTGTGCGGACGGTGGTGATTTTTCGACATTTTTATTTATTTTCATTCTTTCATCTTTAGTTTTTTTAAATGGTATTTTTGTACCATCCGAACTTACTAAGCCGTAATTTCGTTTTTTATTTGAATCATCACTATCATAGTGATGTTTACGGTATTTATGTTCATCATTTGGAGATGGTGATGATGGTGTTCGTCTATTTGAACTATGTTGTGGACTTCTACTTCGTCTTCTATCATTTCTATAATTATCACTGTATTTACTGTGATATTTTCGTTCTTTATTAGAATTCCGTTGTTGATCTTGTTTCTTATTGTGACGATTTTTATGTTTATCATCTTCACTCACCTCATCACTAGAATATCGCTTATTTTTCTTTGATTTCCCTTTATTTTGCCCATCATCATTATCATCATCACTACTATCACTAATATTACCAGTTAAAATATCTCTTAAATCATCCTCTGTGAGATATTGTCTTAATTCGTTGAATTTATGCATTAAAATTGTATCTAAATCATGATCAGAATCATTATTATCATCATCCGATGATGATTTCTTGCTTCGTTCTTTTTTCTTCTTATTCTTCTTGGCTTTTTTGTGTTTCTTCTCATTCTTCACCTGTTGCGCCTTCAATGCTTTTTGTAATTTTTTCAATTGTATCGGATTTTGTAAGAATTGTCGACGTGTTTCCTCTTCGCGTTTCTTTATAGCCACCAATGGATCTTCTTGTAATTTCGTTGATAAATCAACTTGTTCAGCTTGTACAGTTTTATTAAAATCACGAATTGATGGTGGTATACATTCATGTTCTACACGATTCTTTGATGATGGTATAGCTTGTGTTAAGCCTTGTTGTTTCTGTTTTTCTTCGTCATTTAGTTGTTCTAATGTTTTATCAATTTTTCTACCCAATAGATATTCTTCACGTTCAACTGTACTATTTGGGCCCTAAACAATGATTAATTGAAATCGTTATAAATAAATCACAGATAAGCGTTATTATATGAACATTTTACCTTATACATCCAATCTAATTTTGGTTCTTCGTTATTTTGATTGAACATTTTGATGAAGTAGGGTTATGTAGCACTGCACAAAATTTAAGTAAATATGTGATTTAAAATTGATAATGTTTGATGAAGATCGATCAATAACTATTAAATTCTATAATTTTCAGTTAATAATGATTGAGATTTGTTTTTTTTTCAAACGTTCTTAATGAATTTTTGACACTCTTTGACATTTGATCAAATGACTTATATAGCAAAATAGTTTCCAGATTTGTCAGACAAATGAGGGCGCTGTGGGTCTTACTAAATCGTTTATATTGACGCCATCAGATGTCACTTTAGATAGCGAAAGGAAAAAAGAGAAAGATAGAAATTTTTAAATTTTGTATTTCGTCGACCCTTTATTGATAGATTTATTACTTTCTGTCTAATTTTGTTTTGGTCTCTTTATGTGTAAACAAACCTACTTATAATAAATTAATTAATGTTTTATTTCCCTTCATTAACGAAAAAAAAATAATAATGAGAATAATGAGCAACCCAGTGAACGTGTTTAAGTTTGGTTTCGAACCAAGTTTCGACATGAACCTATCCTAGTCTTGCACCAGCACCTAATACTTTAGCGCCATCTGAGTACTTCCTACAGCTTCAGACACTAAAATTTAGCATTGAGTCGGCGATCTAGAGTTATCTATAATGACAGCAATAACAGTGGCGCTCAAACATTCCATTTTATAATAAAAGAACATCAATAAACATTATTTGTTAATATTTGTAATGAAATTTAATATTTCTAAATAAAAACGATTCAATTTGGTGAAAATTTCGTATATGGGCCACATGGATCTCACGATAACCAGTGACGCTCAATATGTTGGATGATTTACGCTGTTGCCAGTCTTATTAATATGGTGATTCCTTCAGTATTTTGTAGAGGGCCGGATTAAGTATAATATATATATATATATATATATATATATATATATATATATATATATATATATATATATATATTGTTGGAAAGAAAAAGTCTAAAAAGTGTTGAATAACTCTGAATAGCTATTCCAGGAGAGTTCCAAATAACTCAGTTATTCAGACTTTTTCAGAATTGCTCAGACTTTTCGAGAAATATTTTCATCAGGGGAGACTTTTAGAATATATTAGATTAGCAACAATTTTTGGTTGTGATTCAAACAATTTAGAAGAATTCAGTCAATTAATCAGAATAAAAGGTCTGTGGGTGGCAGCGGGGTGGATGTTGTGAATCGTATATAAATACATATGATACATATATACAATTCATCTAGAAACATTTGAGAAAGCAGAAGAAATGAAACAGAAATATGACGTACACATGCTAAAAAGAGATAAGTAGTAAAAAGTGCCACCCATCGTCTCTATTAAGCACGTGTACATTATAAGACTGTTTCATTTCTTCTAATTGCGACAGTGCTTCTAGGTGGAAAGGCCAGTCCTGTATAGAGATCAGTGCTTTAACATCTGTGGCTTTGACTGTATACAAATAATTTGACAAAGAATAGGGAAGTTTCACTGCTTAGATTGGTGACATTGTTTGTCATTTTTGTCAATTTTATGTGTCAAATTTTTTAAATCATCCTGCTACAAAACATTATAATTTTGGTGATTTAAAATGCCTATCCGAGCATAAATTGAATACAAACAGCCTAATATAACGTTAACTGTGGATCTAATTAAACTTGTATTTAAATAAGTAATTATTATCCAAAACGAAGAAGAAAAGAAACAAATGAATTTTTATATAAATGTCAAGGAGTCAGGAATGTTGATTTTAAAATTCAAAACATTTTGTATTGCCAACATGAAAAAATCTCTAATTTAGCAAGTTTTTAAACGATAATTTATTATTATTTTCGTTTTTACTTAGAAATATACAAGACAAAAAGTCGCATATATTACACGACCAGAAATTGCTTTGGGAGTACGAATACGGGGCTGCAGACCACTGCAGGCCGAGACGGCAACTGATGCTTCCAAATATGCGTTTCTGGACTTTTTTTTGAAATGAAGAAAAATAATGAAAGCCAAGTAGCTTCTGACGAAAATCGATCAACGTAATAATATTCAAGCTAGCTACGGATTTGCAAATAGCAACACAAACAACAATAGTGAAAATTTTCAACGTTTTAAACACAGTTTATCTATGATCTTCCAAAAACTGATAAAAAAATGCAGTAGCTCAGGTAAATCATTATTATTATTGCAATATTGAATAGAGTAAATTTGAAAATTTATTATATTTCCAGGTGGAACTGGAATTGCATTTATAGAAGACTAAACTAAGGTAAGTTGTACGTATTTTTAATAATCAACCAAATTATTTGTGCCCATATTCACCCTATACAGAGGAGGGACTATGGTGCTATTAATTTGCGAATGTGTGAATTTTAATAAATGCGTGTATTATTTGAAGGAGGGTGCAACATTTACTTAGTTTATCAATAGAAAGGGTGCAAACGAATGGAAAATGTTTCCCATTGAACTAATGATGCTCTGTATTCTTCATGTAATAATATGTACTTTGTGGTTTCTTACGAATCGAAATGCTTAAAGCTAAAAATATTATCACTAAAGAATTGATTTAATTACGTTTGTTTCTATAAGCTTACAAAGATTGCGGATGAAACTAATAGAAATGGCAACCCTATTTACGTTCTAATATTTCGGGGTGTAGGTTTTTTTTGTCTTGTATTTGGATGGACTTGTTCCATTCGAAATACCCGCAATTATTTTAATTGGTTAAGTTGCGCAGGAATTTATTTATTTTAAATTGCTTAACCTCATTGTCCAGTGTTCGTTTTAGTCGTTTTGTTTTTGTTTTGTTGATTATTCTGGTAAAGCTGAAACAGATACAATGTCACGACCAATAACATTTGTCACTGGTAATGCAAAGAAATTAGAAGAAGTCGTCCAAATCTTAGGTTCGTCATTTCCATATCAAGTGGTTAGTCGTAAAATTGATTTACCAGAATTACAAGGTGAAATTAATGATATATGTGTGAGAAAATGTCAAGCGGCTTATGAAATAATAAAAGGACCATGTTTCGTTGAAGATACATGTTTATGTTTTAATGCATTCCATGGTTTACCTGGTCCATATGTAAAATGGTTTTTAGAAAAAATTGGCCCAGAAGGTTTATATAAAATGTTAGCCGGTTTTGATAATAAAACAGCACAAGCTGTTTGTACATTTGCTTATCATCCAGGTGGTGATAATGATAAAGTATTATTATTTGAGGGACGTACTGATGGTGAAATTGTATGGCCACGTGGCCCTAGAGATTTTGGTTGGGATCCATGTTTTCAACCAAATGGTTATACACAAACATATGCACAAATGCCGAAAAATGAGAAAAATCGAATTTCACACCGTTATCGTGCTTTAGATGCATTACGCCAATATTTTATTTCTCAACAAACACAACATAATTATCTATAAATTAAACGATTAATTAGGTAAATTAATAAAATATTGATAATTTATTAAATTTATTTATTATTAAATTATTAAAATAGATACCTTAACAACTGATAGAGTTTATAATAAAAATTTATCTTTTTCTTTATCTTTTCTAGCAGTGTGCCTTATATAATCAGTATAAGATGTGATTAAATCATCCATCTTATAGCCTTGGGACGTTTCACATAACAATTTCGTTTTCCTCATGATATTCCCAATAGTTAAATGGAAGAATGTATTACCTGATGACCAATTACTCAATTCAGAGAAGTCATGTGTAGCTAAAATATCTTTTGTTTGTGGATGTATAATATTCACACCTTGTTTATTAATTGCAATTAATATGATTTCTGGATATGTTGGTTCTGTTGTTTGTTTGACTTCAAAGAATGTCGATCCAAATGTGGGCCATTGATGGATGATTTTCAAAAATTCATTCTTCGCCTCATCAACAGTCATATTTAATTGTTTTTTATATTCAACAAGAATTCCTTTTTCCACTCTGAATTACTAGCAGCTTTAATTAAATCGATTGGTATTAATTCTTTTAATATTTGTTGAATTGTTGTTTGTGTTTGTTGTAAATTATTAGTGAAACGTACATGTAATATTAATGCAGCTAATTTCATTGCATCTTGTTTACTACATTTATGGAAACCTCTTAAATATTTTGGTAATTCTTGATGGAAATGGAAGATTTGATCAGCATTAGGATCTTTACCTAACATTGTGTTTATCCACAATTTCTTCATGAAGAACACTTGATATTGGGCTTGAATTGGTGCAGCTGTATTCCAACTTGGTTTCGTTCTACGCATCCAATCGATTAATTCATGTAAGAAATCATAAAAGAAATAATCTTCTGGTATTGAGAAGACTTTATCAGAAATCATTACAAATAAACTAAAACCATCAATTGATTCTAATTCAAGACGCGACGATATTGTTTTACATAAATCATTAGCTCTTGTTAATGAATCAACTTCAAATGCTTCATCTGTATCATCAGGGAAATAAATTTTATGGTAAATCTTCATACTGCGATGTTGTATAGCTTCAACTTCAACTGAATAAGGTGGATATTTTCTAGGACCAATTCGTTGGCATTTCTGTAAACGTTGTAAACATTGTTCGGTGAATGGATGGTGACGGGACGTTAAGAATTTTTGTAATTCTGTTAATAGTGATGAACTCGGTATAAAAAGACCTGTTGTTAAATAAAGTAGTTCCCAACCACGTTCTTCACTTAATGATAATCGATTGTAAGTCAATTGTCTTAAAATTTGACAATAAATTTCATCTTTCAACATATCATCTTTAAGAGCATTTGCAAATATTTCATCAGTATATTCATTACTATATTTGGCTTTTGGTGCTGGTAAATCACCCATATATTTTAATATTGCTGTAAATGCTGAACATGCTTGCTTACATAAATCTTCATGGGGTAATAATTTTGCCAAATGTGGTTGATGGATAAGTTGTTTGGTGAATTTCCATAATTCTTCACGTGAAGTTCGCCTGACTGGTGTTAAAACTGATGATGTTGTTGTATTTGTTTGTTTTTTACCACATCTAAAATGTTCATTAGCATAATGGGCTAAAGTATGAAATTTCATACGTTGCATTGTATTAACAACAGGTGCTGTCGGTTGTTTTGGTCCATTAACTTCTTTTTTAAAAGCGACAAGAATATTGTTTGGTGGTTTTGTAAGTGTTGGTAAAATATGGACCTGATCTGTTGGAAAATCACCATTGATACCATTACATTCACCATAACCCCAAGTCGATGACATTAATGCTTCACCATTTAAATCGTTCTTAAGGACAATTAAATCACCTTTTCTAAATTGCAAGAATGATTGTGCATTTGTTGGATGTTTGTAATCTTGAATTGCTACAACATAAATTGAACGTTTCTTCAATTCATCTATTAAAAACTGTATCAAAGAACAAATATTTTCAGCTTCAGGACTTAAAAATACATATTCTTCATTTCGAACAGTTGTTAGAACGAATTTATTTAAAGGTGTATTATGATTTCTTTCATAACTAACGAAAAACACATCAGCAAATAACAATTCCAATAAAATTTGTTCTTGATCATCAATCATATAAATTCCTGTCCAATTTATTGCGATCACCATTGTTTTCGTTGGTAATTCAGGTCCAGATGATTGGATAGCCTCAAAGAATTTCGAAAATAAAATTGGCCATGTTTCTTTAGCATATTGTACAACAAATTCTTGTGGTTTTAATGCTGGTAATTTTTGTTTTACACAAATCAATTTTGTATAAGCGTCAATAATTTTATTTTCCCAATCTTGTAAATTGTTTTGGCCTTTTTTAATTAAATAACTTGGCATATATTCACCAATACGTAAATGTAAAACATTACGATCCATTTGTGTACCATTATCAACAAAATATTGTGATGCGATTAAGGATGTAACATCACCTTCAGCATTACATCGATATTCACCGTATTTCAATCCACGATTGACTTGATGATAGATTAGATTCGTTGAAATTGGATCATCGCTAGGATTATGCCATGGTGTGAATATTTCTTTTCTAAAGAATAATTTCCAAGGAGCCGTTTTCTCCGGTTGTCCTTTCTCTTTAGCGTATTGTTCACATTGTGAAATTGCATCCATTACATGATCGGAATCACTTCCCAATGACATTACTTTATCGTATAATGTGATGAATAATGAAAATCCGAAAGTGTCTTTTAGATTACTTTTAACTGATATTTCTGTACAAATTTCTTCAGATGTTGTTGCTGAATCAACTTCAACATTTTGTATAGAATTGTCCATGAAATTAATTTCTAATGTGATTGGTTCTTTGTTGCGTGTTGCCATCATTTCTAACCAACTGGGTGGTTGGGTACGGGCACCATTCTTAAAAGTACGATTTAAACGTCCTTCACAATATGGAGCATATCCTGGTGGTCCGGAACGGATAAAAGCACGTAGATAATTTACAAATCGATCAGATGGTGGGAAACAGCCGACACATAACGACAATAGAATCCAGCCTCTGGCATGTGACGATTTCGTAGGATTGTTGGTTAATTGTTTGCAGATTTGACAGTAAATTTCATCACTAAAAATTTTTCATTGATTTATAGGTGTAGTTATTAATAAAAAAAATTAGGAGATTTACCGTAATTCAGGACGTAAAATACCATGACCGATGATAAAATGTAATTTTTCCAAATTTGTCGTTCTCCTATTGTTTAACCATTTATTATAGCTTTCCGATGCGAACGTATCTTCAACTAATCCAAGTCTAACATCTTCAAGAAGTTTATTTTTACGTTTCAGTGTCATATTGATGATTTTTTGTCGTTGTACTTTTGTTAAACTAGCCATTTTCTGTTCTTCTCTTACAATTTCCTAAAATTTAACAAAATTCAACAACAATAATAATAGTAATTATTATAGATTTGAATAAATTACTTTGTATTCTTTACGGTTTGCAAAACTTCTACTTAATGTTTGTGAAACTTGCATAAAGATAGGTTCATTCGTTTTGATAACATCCTCATATCGTGGTTCTGGTAAATCACCTAAAAATCGTAAAATTGTTATCCATAAAGTTTGTGCGGCAATAACATCATCTGGTGTTGGTAGATCTAAAAGTGATTCTTTCAATGGTCGTTTAGAATATTGGGGATTTGTGTTTTTAACGAAATAAGTTGCTGCAAATTTACGGAAATTATATGCGGAAAGGTCATCATCTTCATCCCGTTTCGAATCATCTTTAGTATTCAAAAGTTTCTGTAAACACATCGATAAATAAATAATCGAAGTTTGTGTGTGTGTATCTGGTAGAAATATTTCTCTGAAAGATTTTTAAAAGTCTTATTTTCTCTGAAAAACGCTGAGAAACTCTGAAAAAGTGTTATGAAGTCTGAAAATCTCTGAATAAATCGGATTTCCTACAAAATTTCGCACTCTTCTAGAAGAGTTATTCAGAGTTTCTTTAAAGCGGAGCAAAAAATAAACGATTTTCAGACTTTTTCAAAGATTGTTAATATACTTAAAAAATCACTTATTGGACAAAAAATATTATTGGAGTAAATTAAATCCTGAAAATCGTTTATGTCTTGTTCCGGTAGTTCTTTCAAATAACTCTGAGTAACTCTGAAAGTCTGAAATTTTGTAGATACGCCGAATTGTTCAGAGATTTTCAGACTTAACACTTTTTCGGACATTTCCAGACTTATTCAGAGTTTTTCATAGAAATATTTCCACCGGGGTTGTCTTCAGTTGATTACAAGATTGACTTACTACAAATTCCTGACTTTCTTTGATATCAATAGGTGATGTTGGTAGATTTGGATCTTTAAGGAATTCAAATACATCATCAACTAATTTATTAACTTTCTTATCATCAGCTTCATGCTCATGTAATTTCAATTTGTATTCACGATTTAGTTCAGCTAAACGTTTTTGCATGTTAGCTTCAGCTTCTTGTCGATAATTTTTATTACCAACATTTCGTAAATTCTGTTCATCGATACGTCGTTGTTTAACAATACAATAAATTTTACCAAATTGCGATTTATTTCTAACAATATATCCTCTAACAAACGCTTGTAATTTACTAACATTATTTTTATTTCTCCTATATGTATGTGTTAATTGTCTTGAACAAATAACAGCTTGTAATCGTTGATAACCATTACGAATTAATAAAAATCTTGTACGATAACCACGGGCTCGCCAATGTTTCTGCAAAACGATTGTGGCTTCTCTCAATTGTTGGAAACGTCTTCTAAAAATCCATGCACGTATTGCTTTTTGTAATACAAGAATATATTTCGATAGAATTTCAGCACGTTGCTTTTCCAAATATTCATTATCGTGACTTTTTAAAAATAATTTCGTATTACCCAATTGATAGTCTTCACCATTTATAAGAACTGTTTGGCAAATTTTCCGTGTTGATTCTTTACAATCACCTTTATTTGATTGTGGTATTGCTTTGGCTAAATGCCGGAAACGATCAACGAAATCTTTATAAGAATAACGTATTGGATAGCCAGCTTGACGGATTCGTGCTGTTTCCATCATGCCAGAATAACGTAATTGACGACAACATAATGTCCGATCGAAACATTGTGGTTTTTTCTCTTCATTTGGTTTAATACATCTAACGAAATACGGATGGCAATTCGCTAATGTCTTCATTAATATATCGAGAGATGTTCGGAATTGTGTTGATAATGTTATCATTCGTTTAGTGGTTGTTTCTTGTTTGAAATCTTCTTCGAAAATCTTCTTCAGCAGTTCATTATTGCAATCTTGTATCAACAATTTTAAGTCTTGACTGAAGGAGTCACGATTTTTTCCAAAAATCCTAATAACACAATTTTTTATTTCGCTTATTGAAATGGTATTTGAAAGTATTTACCTGGCACGTCGTAAAATACCGATCCAGCAAAATGTTGTACACCAAAAGCTGGTGTAACATCGGATTTCGGTTTAAGATAGAATTTCTTTGTTGAGTGAGTATTGTGGAGTTTTGACAACATTGTAAAATCTGTACCTTTTGGAAATTTCGTCTCCTCATCGATTAATGACATTAAATTCATCGGTTTCATTCCAATCATGTCTAAAATGTCTTGATTATCAGTGAAAGTGATATTCTTCCAACTAATGCCTTCATTTGTATAATATTCTTGTTCTAATTTGAAAATATGTTGTACGAAGAATTGTTGTAAATTCTCATTAGCATAATTAATACAAAGTTGTTCAAAACTATTTATAGTGAAATTTTCAAAACCGAATATATCTAAAACACCAATTGATGTTTTTGTTGATAATTTCGGACGATAAATAGCTTCATTGATCTTTTCAACAATCATAATGAATATTTTTCCATAAATCCCTTTAACAAAAGCATGCCTAGAATCTGATGCATGTTCAATTGATAATGGTGAAATTACTCTATCGCCATGTGCGAAAATTGTTCGTCTTGTTAAAGCACTATTCAAATCATTTCTATTTATACATAATAATTTTGCAATACGTTCAGCCGTTGTCATATCTTGTATATCAGATGAATCGTGATTTGATGCTGTGCCAGATTTGAATTTTAAATTGCCTAAATGTAAAATTGCCGCTAATAATTGGAAAATATCATTAACATCTTTATCGGGGAAATTTAACACTTTCATAGCACCACGAATATCAGCAAATTCCTTAATTTCATTTCGTCCATGACATACTAATGTTCTACCACCTTTTAAATATAAATAATCATCAGCTTCTGTTAATTCGTAACGTTTTCTCTCATCTTTTGTTAAACCAGCTAACATTGAATAGAATATATGATAATTACGTTCACCATCATTTTGTGCAACTATACGACTTTTTTCTAATAGATATTGTTCGATACGGGCACCCTCAATTGAATAGGTTTTATTAAAATGGATATCGATGTATTTGCCAAAACGTGATGAATTATCATTACGGACAGTTTTAGCATTACCGAAAGCTTCAAGGATTGGATTCGCTTCAAGGATTTGTTGTTCAATCCAACTATGTTTGCCACTAGTTGATGCCAAATATTGTAGAATTAATTTTGTACTTTCCGTTTTACCAGCGCCTGATTCACCGCTAAAAATAATTATTTGAGATAAGCGAATGCTAGAGCATTGTTTAACAGTTTTAATCAATTGTATTCGTTATTGATGGATTAATAGATCAAAAATTTGATAGATAAATGAATTGTTTTAGAAATTGATAATGTACCTGATAACAATAGATTGATCTTTCCTTGTTGTCTTCATATTAATATAACTATTATCACCGATAGCAAAAATATGTGGTGGCAGTTCATTAAGTTTTTTATTTTGATATTCATTAATTAATGCATTTGTATAAATCGGTAATAATTCATAAGGATTAATCGCTACCAACATTGAACCAATAAAAGTCTAAAATTTGCAAAATATTCGTTGTTGCTAGATTAAGGCCCAGTTCATCTCGCTTTCCATATTTTTGTCGACCTTGCCTCAAGACACCCTTATTCTACTTGAGCTACTTCTAATAAAGCAAGATTTAAGTGAGTGACAGCGTCGATCTTGAGTCAAGAATAAGGAAGGCAAGATGAACTGAATGTAATCAACTTACATATATCTCTTTGTTACGGTAACGTTTATGTAAATTGCGTAAAATTGCATATTCTTGTAAATCACCTAAATTAATCATATCTTCCACACCATTCACAGATGTAACATGCATATTTTTAACAATTTGTTGATGTGAAATATAGTTTTCATTACCATCATCATCTTGTATTTTAAAACGACGTTGTTCAATACCGACAATTCTTCCACCTATTAGAATATCAAATTCACCTGTTGTCACAGGTTGCACCCATATGTGATCACCCTAATTAATTGATAATTTACAAATGTTGTTTATTTTAAACATTTTTTTTATAATGACTTACCACAACAAGTCCATTTATTTGTGCCATTATTTTATTTTATTTTTTTCTGTATTATGTTTAATACTTCAACATTATTGTTCGATTTTCTTATAAACAATGTGGTAAATAATTGTTAATAAATGCAGGTTTTTCAGTAATTTATCACAGTTATCTATATAATTGATGATAATTGTTATCTATTGATAGATTTTTAGATATGTATGGAATTAGTCATTTGATAAGCATTTTTTGTTTTGTATCAGCCACGAATAGGAAATTTTATATCGATTTTATTTAATTTTTTCGTATTAAATATGAATTCGTTCAACCACTTCATTGATTATTTAGTTTTGTTCAATGATTATACTGATTAACTGATTATACAATAAGAATGTGGCCTCATTATAAATATTCTCTTTTATCCATAATTCAAATAGTTTAGGATGCATTTTATAGGCCTTCACTACTGTTATTTGGTTAGTGTGGCGAAAAGTATCAGTCGCCCCTAGACAAACAAAACTTAGTCTAGAGCCGGAGCGGGAATAAATTGTGCCCGAGGTAAACATGAGTTACAAGCTCCCCGTTTAGTCTATGTATATATCTATAAAAATTCGTTGGAAACCGCACCTGGGACAGATGAGCCTATTGTCTCCCCTCGCTCTGGTACAGATTTAGGCGCATCTTAATTTGTACATATTTATTCAGAAAATCAAAAGGGTATTGTATGTAGATATGACTAGAGAACTATATTCCAACAATAGGACATACGTTAGTCAAGGATCACATGCTATCGGAGCCCATACTCACAACAAAAGGTCCATGGGCGAAGTGTCCCACATATTCCAACATTTACCTTGAAGATGCATTGAAAGAGCGGCGCAAGAACCATAATAGTATGGGAATTTATATCTCAAATAAGGTAAAACAGCACTGTTTTGTGATATGGGAACAATACATGCGTGTTAAATGCGCTGTAGAAATGGATTACACTCAAAGAAGTGAGGAGGGTATCTAGACTTGGAAGCAACGAGGAGATTAGACGTAGAGCGAGGCCAAACAACACCGTCATTAAGAGAATAGAAAGAGGAGCTTTGAAATGGTTTGCTCACCTACTACGTATGAAAGACCAGCCACTCCCTGTGTGCAGAAGAAAACGTGGAAGACCTAGAAGATCTCGACACGAATGGATACGACACACGATGAAAGAACGAGATGTCAACTACAACGACACTCTGTGTAGAATTTCACAACTGTTCTGAGCTCTGAGTACTTCAGGTAACATTGTGTTTGCGCATCTATTTCGTTACCTAATGGTAAAATTGGCCCTGTCAAGTTACTCTGTAAACAGTGCGAGGACCACGGAACACGATTATTATAACATTGAACGTTGAAGAATCTTTGGTTGAAACAGCGCCGAATTAAGGCACGGGCTAGCTAAGCGACCTCAAAAGTTTAAAATGAGGCTCACACATTTAGTCCTAGATAGTTATTGAATGACGAACCTTGCGTGTTGTCTAATTGATTATAACAACTCTATTTGCATATATGAGGGCAAGAAGTATTTTGATAGAGTACAATTTTTTATTTGTACTTCGTTGTAACTAATAAACTTGTATCTTTCAAAGTTTCAGCTCTACGTAAATAATTCATCAATTAATCATCGAACCAACAACGAAAAATAAATGTCCTTTTAAACATTTTTTATTGATATCCAAATGCATGTTAGAACAGTTTTAAAATGATTGTCATAATAATCATAATATTTGTTTTTGTTTATTTATTGATGAAATTGACTTGTGGAATAACAAAAAGTCCAATTTGTTTAAATGGCAAAACGGCAATTATCACCGGTGCTAATTCAGGTGATTGTTATTTTGATTTTTAAATAATATTAAAAGTCAAGATTATAAATATTTTGAAGGTATTGGTTATCAAATAGCTTTAAATTTAGCATCAAGAGGTTGTCGACTTATATTAGCCGATAGAGATAATTTAGAAATTAGTCGAAAGAAAATTATCATAGCAACAAAAAATAATGAAATAACTATAAAAAAAATTGATTTAACAAGTTTTAGATCAGTTAGAAATTTCGCTAATGATATTCTATCAAGTGAAGAAAGCTTAGATATCCTTATCAATAATGCAGATATTGGGGTAGCATCTCCACCAGTAACCGAAGATGGTTTAGAAGCCGTAATGCAAGTGAATTTGTTCAGTCATTTTCTGTTAACTTATCTTCTTTGTGGTCAGTACAATTCATTATTCATATTCTCAAAGAGTGTTAATCTAGATCTCTTGTCGCTAAATAAACGGACAAGGAACACATATAGAGGTCCACAAATTCAGCATTAATACATTCAAGGAATTACCTAAATTGCTTTTTCTTCAACGTAATTATTTTTTATAGATTTATTGGTAAAATCGTCCCCAAGTCGTATCGTTTTTACTGCGTCCAATTTGGCATATTTTGGTTATTTAAATATAAATAATATCCAATTAAAACAACCTTATAGTGGATTTTTCGGTAAACTTCTAACTTATTGTAATTCAAAAATTGGTACAATTTTAATTTCGGATATGTTTGCTGAGAAATTGAAAGATGTGGATGTTACTTCAAATAGTATACATCCAGGATGGGTACGATCGCAAATCTGTCGGAAATTTGGTAAAGAAACATATTCTGGATTTCTTATGTCATTATTATACATCTTTTTGTTGTATACAGGCAAAGTTTGTATGGATTTCTTTGGTAAAGATCTATTTTTTAAATGAATTATCTTTGTTAAAGTAGAATGTTTGGGAGGGATCACAGACTGCTACGCATGTAGCAATTTCAAAAACCTTAGAAGATATTACTGGACGATTTTTCTATGATTGTATAGATTTTCCAAAACCATATCAAGCAAGAAATAAAACGTTGGCAATAGAAGTTTGGAAAATGTGTGAGAAATTGGTTAATTTGACACCACAAGAGATAGTACGTTTTGAGAAAGCAATTGAATAATAATGTCATACTTTTGTGAATCGTTTACATAAAATACTAATTTCGATTATAAATTACTTCTTATTTTCGTTTTCTTTCATCGTTAGAAAATAACGCATTAAAGTACGGCGACCAACCATTCTAGCCGATTTCTTAAACATTCAATCAATTTTTCTAAATTATTTGAATCGCAACCAGCAATTGTTGATAATTTAGTTTAGTTTTCTCTAAATGTCTCGCCATCAACACCTATGCACCACTAGCTTCCAATCAACCACCGATATCTTTTATACAATAACACAGACAGCACCCAATCTTGCAGTAATATTGCTACAATATCCCATGCAAGATTGGCAATTTCTGCAAGATTGTGGGAATGTCTCACTTGCAGGATATTGCACTGTAATATTTATGCACTATTGGTAAGTTTTCGCAAGATTGAAATATTCTAGCAATATTGCTGAAATATTGAGTACACCACCATGAATGGAATATTTAATTCTGGCGTGTGAACGTTCAAGACAATACTCTTTCTTTACGTTAAATTATTATTATTGTTTATAAAATAAATTAATAAAATAATTACTAATAACGTAATGACCACCAGGCGATGTATTGTAAACATTTGTGAATTATTTTAGGTTGTATTGCACCCTTCCTCCGTTTTATATTAGCAGTGATTGTTTACAGCGACCAATTGATGGGAGAGTATTTGTATCATTCCTTCAGATGAATTAATAACATCACCATTTGTTGTTATTATTGTTAATCTTGACTCTGATTCTTGCTATCTAATAGTAAATTTTATTTATTATAATTCAATAAATTCTGACTTTAAACGATAAAAGGCACAAATATTATATTAGGGAACTGACAAAAATATAAATTTTATTCATACTAATTTTTACATCGCTCTTCGAAGTAAAAACTGTTTCATGCATAATCTGAACGAAAATCATCATGGCAATGTACATATTCCATCATTTTCACCAATTCTGAAAGCCAGTGAGAGAGAAGACAATTGGGATGCTGAATTTAATAAATCACAAAAAGATATATGTCTGTCATTGATCATAAGAATTCCATCACTAGCACCTATTTTCGTAGAATTACATTGTTTCCATATGCTTATCATGAAATTTATAATAAAAATCTGTAAAGTTTTTCGTTTTACAGTTGGCTTGTACCAAGTAAAACTTGATCTTCAAACAATTGACACAAATATCATCTTGAGAGTCATCGAATTCATCATCACAGTTCTCTTCTCTTTCACTCTCTTTCAAAGTTGGTAATAATGATAACAGCAAAATATGGCTGCTGTTGCTCATTTTAAATGAACTAGTAGTGATAATAAAAATCATTAAAGAGTAGATAATTTACGAAGCAGACGCTAATATAATTAACTTGGTGGTGTGGCAACATCTGCCTACAAACAATTAACAAAAAAAGGTTTAGCAAATCTAGCAACCCTGGTAGTAATAGTGTATTCTCTTTGGTAGTGTAACAATAAAAATGGAAGTAATTAGATTCACATACCAAACCCAAACAACTTCTATGCCAAACTCTTCAGGAATTCGCATTCAGTCATAACCACCAATTTGGGAAGTTGTCAGGTTGTCAGGTCAAAACGCTCGAGCAAACTTACAAAACCTTCATCTTGGTCGACATCGAGTACAGAGATCTTTTGCAAAACACCTTCACCGTCAACTGACTGCACCAGAACTTTCTTTTTGACCTTTTATATAGTATTTGAATGGTGGAGGACCTCCGAAGCTAATTCGAAAAGTGGAATAATAATAGAATCTCAAAATATTGATTTTAATAAAACACATTTGAAAGTTTTTTTTTTATGAAGTGCTATATTACACGAATATATGTATATAAAAATCTCTTAGATGATGAAATAACTGTAACATCTCAATGTTCGTAACAATGTCCGGACCATGTGCGTTCATTCCATAAATATCCACCTTTTGGTACAATAATTGTCGCTTTATGACCATTGTATTCCAAATGAATACCGGATTTTTGTAACATAACGACGACTGGTTGATTAACATCATGTTCAAATACTTTAAAAGCAACCCAATCAACTTGTTGATGACGTCTTGTTACAACTTGGTTATCTAGTGTTACTTGATGTGTACCATCTTGAGGAATCAGTTGCAAAACATGCGATTCTTCAACAATTTTCACTGCCTAATAAATACGAAAAAACAAATCAAATCATAAATTTTATATAAATTCAATCAATTAAAATACTTACAATTTGATGATTTTGTAATTGCTTAACATAGACAGCATGTTTTGGATTGGTTTTGTCATCAGCAACAAATAGAACCCAATTAGAAGATTCACTGTCTTTCACAATTTCTTGTTGATTCAAATAGTGATTATTATGATGGACATGACAATGATCAACTAAATTAGCACTGTGCATAAACATGAATGATTTTGGATAAACTGTTGAATCAGGTACAAATGAATCGATCCATTGTAAATGATTAGTTGGTACGCCTGATAATTCGTATTTGTATTGTGGTGTGATAAATTCCATATCGACCTCATTACCTTGCATTGGGAAAACAACATGAACTCTCATATTATGCTCACCAATATTCTCAGTATGTTCATCATGGAATCTGTAATGCCACATATTGTTACCTTTGAAATAATCCCATAATTTAATAGCTATTCGTTTGAATTCTGTTGGAACATTTGTTGTTTTAACATTGTAAGTATAATCTCTAACTGTTGAATGAGAATACAAGCACTTGAGAGTTTTGTAGCATTCAATTGAATATGGAACAACATAATGACAAGTACCATAAATGTGTTTCTCATGTTCTTGTTCGTGTGATCTCTCACCAACCATTGTAACATCAACTACAGTATCATCTTTGACACATTTACCATCAGGTGTTTGACTTGTGGCCATATTAATATGACCAGTTACTCCTGTTGTTGTCCATTTCTTTACACCATCAACACACACTTTATAATCTGGTTGGCCTGGTATGATACGTGTCAGAAGCATTTTCAGACTGTTAATAGTATGTCCAGGATTCATATCAATAAGTGTATTAACATCCCAGGTTTTTAAGCTTTGTTCCTTATTTTTAACAGCATAAGTTACACGAGTACTCAATTTAACTCCAGGTGTATAAGTGTAACTTGCATCTAATGTCTCTAAATTGACACGAATTGAAAGATCAATATCACTGACACTATATTCTTTAGATGGTTCAACACGTAGCATGGTACCGTAAATACCGGCTTTTGGTGAATAAAGATTACGATAATCACGATTTGCTAAAGATAAATACAAATATTGTAAAGGTGTCTCGAAGTTTTTACTGTACGGCTGTAGTAAAGTATTCATGTAACTCTGGGCACTACCATTAGATATATGATGGCCACTATCATATATCACCAATTTCATATTATGTCCAGTTGCTAGATCATCTTCATCTTTGATAATGTACTTGAAAATGAACAAAAGTTCAATAGAAATCCGATTGTTTGTTATTTCAAATACTTACATCATTTCTATATTCTTTGCCATTTGTTACAATTGTAAATTCATCACATTGAGGACTAGATTTCTTCAAAACATCTGTATTGTAATCATCTTTAACGTAAACCATTTGTAAAACATGACTTCTAATTCCCATTACATCTTTTTGTGTATTATCATGTTTATGCCAAGATATTTTCAAGCTTTTCTGTTGTAAATTGAATGAAACATCGAAATGTACAGGCATTACACTATCATATGTGTGATATCTGTTAACACCTTGCCATACATCTACAATTGGATTATAGAATGATAAACCATGTCGATAATGTTGCCATGTTAAATGTCGATTATCAATATGGAAATTCATTAATTTATCAACAATTTCTTTAGTTGTATCAATACTATGCTTTTCTACTACAGGCATTAAAAATTCCCAAACAGCAATCATACCAATATCGGTAGGTACAAATACTTTATGATATCGTTCATAGCTAATATGAAGATAATCGTTAATTAATGATGCTTGTTTATCTTTTGTAATGAAATCTAAATAAACGTTCAAATTATCCATATTTTTCGAATCAAAATAATAACATGTGAAAATTTGTTGGTCTCTCATCCTAACAATTTCCATATGACCATCTTTCGGTAATGATAATTGGCTAATTCTATCCGGTGTGGAAACTTTATGACCATGTAGTTTAACAAATAATGTTGAATCTTCATGATATTGACGGAAAATTTGTGATGTTTGCATTAACATAAATATTTGTGAAACATTCGTATTAAAATTGAAACTATGTAAACCACCACTGAAACCATAAAGGAGATCTTCAAAATCACTAAATTGTACTGTTGATATACCATGACGTGGTGGATGCATATATTTCATAATATGGGCTAATCTCAATTTGAATTCTTGTTTGCATGGTTCAACAGTTTCTGACATTGATTTAACATAAGTGTAATGGAAATTATAGAGTTCATCATCAGGATCCTGCATCAATCGCCAATGCATATTCATCAATCGTGATAATGATGGTTGAGATTCCATAAGGAAGAAGTAAGCTGCCATTCGTAATTCGGGATGTTCTTGTTGTGACGAAAAGATTGGCCAGAATAATTCGTAAATTTCATTTTGATCAGGAACAATTACTGGGGCTACAGCACAAATTGCTAATAATCTTAAATGATGACTGGGCGAAAATTCACCAACAACAACTGGTTTTAAATGGGGAACAACCACGTGTAATTTCATATTGAACAAACCATGCATGTAGACCATTTGTACTTTGTAATCATTAGCTTGACGTATCTTTTTTATATAATCAGCAACATATTTCTCATAATCTTGTTCTAATGTATGATCAACAACCCTATGATCTTCATGTTGGATATTTTCTTGAACTTTATGAAGCATCACTTTATATTTATGACATTGGTGGACTAAAGTACCAAAAGCTAAAATAGCTGCCTTTCTTACTTCCCAATTGACATCTTCGCCCATTTTGTATAAATCTTCCATATCAACAAGAAGTGATTTAGTTGGTGTTAACGTGCGGAATGGTAAGTTTTGTAATAATTGCACAGCAACTTCATCACTGATTCTCTTTTCTAATATTAATTTTTTGATAAATTTAACTGAAGCTTTTGTACCAACAATTGGTAAGATATGATGGTAGACTAATAAACGTTCAGGATCTTTAGTTTGTTGTACTAAATAATTACTAATTTCTTCTAAATGTTGTAAATCGAAACTTACTAATAATCTTTGTAGGCGATTAACTGCTTGTCCATTCTTGATATTTGGTACATCCAAATGGATATGATCTACATTTAAATAATGAACAATTGTTCCGAGAAGTTCGTACACAGTAGGCATTAATTTTTCGTAATTGATAATATGACGTCCGTTAGTGATATCAGGAATTGTTTCAGAATCAACAGTTTCATCATAAATATTGTAAGTTAAGCCATTTGTAAAATGTTCAGAATTCATATGGAAACGTTCTTTAACTGGCAAAATTTCGACCATTTCAAAAGTGTGATTAACATGTACGAATTGTGAATCGGATTTTGTTTCGAATGGATAGTAGAATAATCCACCTCTAGCTTCAATATGTTTAACAATTTGATGGCCATCATGATTAACAATTGTGTAAACTCTTTGACTATCGTGCATAATTGGATCTTCATAGTCGGCATTGCATGGTAGCGGTTCTTTGTTATTGACATGTCGCAGATATAAATGATGGGTATCTTGCATATAGTGCATTTTCTGAACTTCAACTGTATCTTCATCTCGATGGTAAATGTTATAATTCACATCACTATAACCATAAATCGAATTTTCTTTCATCACAAAAGCATAATCAGTTTTATGTTGTTTATCTAAAGCTTTTACAGTGTCAATTTGTAAAATTGAAGCAATAGCCCTTTTAATATTTCTTGTATATTCCTTTTCATCATTTTCAGTAACAATTCCAATAACATTTCCATTGGGATCATGGATGATTTTGAAAACTTTCAATAAATCATGTACTTCATTAGGTATTGCTTGTTGTTGTGCTTGATGTTCACGTACATGGTCAATTTCTCCATTATATAATTGATAAGTTACATCAGTGTATTTAACATAGGTTGAATTCGTATCAGCTTGTACATGTAATTTACCATTCAAGACAAACCATGATGAAAATGATGCTGGATAGAATGTACCAGCTTTGACGAGCACCTTATAATCGTAAACAACCTCTTTGTCGTATGGTACCAATGTATTAAATGCAGATGTTGTGGCAATAATCGCCAATACTAATTGTCAAAAAAATTCAATCAACATCAGAGAATTTCAAAGAATAAAAATAATAATGATAGGAGTAATAAATAGTACTTACAGAATGTTAACAGAAGTTGGGGCAGCCCCATGTTGATCTCAACTGAAGTCTCACATTGTGACCGATCGTTTATAAAGCCAACGGCGATTGTTTGTCATTACCTTATTTTTGCTAGATTAATCCTATGTTTGTTGTTAGGACGTTATTTTTGTTGATAACCAGATGACCCAACCATATATTGATATATAAATAATTTTTTTTGTTAATCATCGTAAAGGTTTATTTATTCAGACAATATTTTTGACCTGTTATGAACTTATAATCAGGTATAACAAACATTTGTACAATTGATAAATTAGATGGAAAATTTATTAAATAGCTATTCATTTATAATCAATTATTATTATTATTATAAAAAAGTTTTTTTTTATTGAGCAATAACATATTTTTGTTGAAAAATATTGTGAATATCATTTTCACAACATAATTTCTAAAGTGGATGTAGGACCGGAGCAAGCGTAATCTGACGTATATTTAGGCAAACAAAATTTGATAGGCTCCTTCAAATATATCTTGCACATATTTATTTAGAATGAAATCAAAGTGTTTTTGGCGATTTTTGTTGTGGCTATAGAAAAGCCCTTAGAATTAACGAACTTTCAAGGAGTTATTTTCTGATACCTGAGGATTTTAAGCGACAAACTGAAAATTAAGTATACTGAAAGAGAACATGTTCCATTATGAAACCATAAGTATCGTAGTAATATTGAATCATTCAGGTAACATCATGCTTATGATTATCGATCATGATCATTGCAATTATAACCAGACAACCAAAGATTGGCAGTATGCAAGCAGATTGCCAGCATACCTGCTCTCTCAAGAGCAGGCTTTGCTGGCAGAACCATCGACATTGGCAGCCGTAGCCTGCCTTAGATCTGCAAGCAGGTTCCGCTCACAAAATTGCTTCGGTATTAGGCTTAGTGTGAATTCGAACAAGATAAAGGTCATACTTGCCTTTTGCTAGTTTTACACCGCCAACAGTATGCAAGCACGAATTGTACGCATAATGCTAGCAAATTCTGCGGAATGGAATCTGCTTGCAGATTTAAGGCAGGCCACAGCTGCAGAAGTTTAGGGTTCTGCCAGCCTATCGTGCCAACATATCTGGTTATCTGAGTGATTAAGGTTTACGTTCATGTATATTAGCGCTCCTAGGTGATAGCCTAGGTTCATCTTAGGACAGTACCGACCCTGAGTGGATACAGATGAATTATTTTATGTATCTGGTTGCGCTTTATTAAACAACATGTCAAAACAGATAATAGAAATCTTAAAAAAAAAATCTTGTTAGTTTATCATAAGATGACATATTGCAACGAAATCGAACTGTTTATAATTTTTATTTCGAGCTACAGCTGTAATAATTTGTAATTTGATTAATTCAACTTATCATTAAATAAGTAGATATCAATTGAAGATTTTTTATTTAATTTGGAAGATGTACTCCAAAAATAAATTGTTACATGAACTTTGGTCATGTTTGAAAAACAGTTTCATCGTTACTATTTAATATTTTACTAAGATACAACAAACCAGAGTTGCTCTGCCCAGCTTGATTGAAAAACAATAAAAACAGTAATATTTTTTCTAGTACTCAACGCCAACTAGATCTGATAGAAACTTTGTTGTTATTATCACGTAGCTTAGGGAAATTTTTGTTTATTATTTGAAATTTCGCGCCTATCGAAATATTTCGTAATTTGCCGAAGGCCAGCGATCAGGGAACTGTAACGACATTGCCAAGTTCATCAGTTATTCAGTAGGCATACTGCTTTTTTCCTGGCGAAACTTAAATTAAGCTGACATTATTTATGTAATTTTTGTATCAATTTTATTTGAATTGCATTTGCACAAAACAAATTTGTTTGCATTTTGAACATTTAATGAACCATGAGCAATTATTTTGTCAGATATTCGTCAATAGAAATTATTTTTCAGAATGATTCTTTTGTGGAGATGAAGGGTTTTTGTTATCAGATATATCCGCATTTTTTTGTTGCTTCATAACAACATATTTCGATATTTGTTTTCTTTCCAAGAAAAAAAATTGCTCTTAAATTTGTCAAAAACTACGGAAGTTTTGTGTATATTAGATGGACGTTTGGCAACGGTGGGTAGTCGATGGGAGTCTTGTTTGAGACGCCATGTTTGTAGTCGGTTTGATCGTTAATTCATTGTAATTTTTTAATTATAAAATACGGTAAGAAATTTGTTTTATTCAAATATTATTTAATTATTCTCTGCCAGACATTTAATTGGTTATTTGTGTTTAATAATTATTGCGTATTTCATGTAGATTATTTAGATTCTTTTTGTGGTCTTGTGTTCGCTTTGCCTCGTTAATGCCGCCATTTTGTCTTGCCGGTTGAGATAAATTATTCACTGATCATTGTGCTTTTCTCGTCTAATTAAACTGAAAATTGTTTATTCGAATGTTGATTTTAAAATGAATCCTGTTTAATTTACAGGTGTGACGTAAAAATAGATTTGTGACAAGGAGGATTTTATTTTCTGTCGTGGTGGTGCTCCATCATGGAGCCGCTCAATTCAACTTTGTTAACGCAATCCATGAATTTCCATGGACAACAATTACAAAAATTATGGGAGGCTGAATATGGTGAAAATGATTTACATCGTAGAAATGTGAAAGACCTTAATTTTCAAATATATAGTGATCGTCAAAAATATTTGTCATTTCAAGAACGTGGAAAACGTTTAAAATTGCAACAATTCATTGTTAAAAAAGCAAATTTATTATTCTCAACTGATCCTGCTGATTTTGATTATGTACCAGAAGAGGGACCAGTTAATGAAGATTTATATGCAATTATGCCACCATTTGAGACTTATCTTAATGTTGACAAACAAAATCGTTTAAAACATTTCTTCAAGGTTTGTTGGATCAATTGATTTGTAAAGAGATTTTAATTAAAATTAATTTTGAAATTCTCGTTTTTTATAGAATGTTAAAGTTGGTGATTTAATTATTGGAACAATTGTAAGCAAGACACAATCAGGAATGATGCTTAAAGTGCTTTGTACAGCTGGAACTCCAAATATCAGTCATGTTGCTGATATTAATGTAAAGGTAATTAAACTTTAAATGATGAATAATTGGAGGAATTTTCGTAAAAGATAAAATATGCATATTCAGAATAATGCGACCACGTGTAAAAATCGATTACGCCTGAATATTTTTCCAATCAATACTTGCAATGTATTAGAAAGAAGGGTTATTCTTATAATCCGAAGAAGTTCAACTCTTCCGCCGGAACTTGAATCTTTTGTACTGGTTAGACGTGTTCGTATATAATTATACCACAGAAGAGTCACCGTCTCGAAGTTTTAGATATCAGAATTATTTCGTGGGAATAATTCAACTGACCGTTCGAGCATTTATCAATTATTAATTAAACTTCTACCCTTAGACTTCTGTTAAACAAAATTTTTCACAAGAAAACCACTATTTACTGTGGTGCTTCTGAATTTAAGAATGTAATTTTAATGTTATATAGGTTATGAGTGGCGTCAAAAGGCGGTTTATATATTACGTCATTTCAGAAATATATATTTTGAAGATTCTTAGATAATTTTGTTTAAATAAAATTTATTCAAGATGCGAAAAATTTCATTGGGGCCCATCAAAAAAGGTTTTTTTTCCAGTGACTATATTGTTGCACTGAATAGCATCATTCAAACTAACAAAATTAAAATTATATATGTTTTGCGTTAAAATAAGTGGTCTTTGAACGAAGGATTTTTGAAAATATTCATTAGAAACTGCATTGTGCATTCATTTTTGGTCATTTAAAATAATTCATTACAATAGTTTTCGAGAAATTTTTATTACCGTTTTCAAAAATGCAGTTCTGAGAGAATCGCTTTAAGTTTCAATATATACTACGTAAATTCCGTATCCGAAATTATTGTAAATGCAAATAATATTCTGATAAAATATTTGTTGGCCAAGTGAAATTTATTTATATCGTCAAGGTTAGCTATCAATTACTAATTTTAAGTCTTCTGAGGAAGTTAATTTCTGAGTGGCAAAGTAAAATATTAAGACTTAACATAATTATATAAGTACTATGTGAATATTTTAAATCTAACATCTACTTTTTTTTTTGTATTTTTCATAGGCATTTTGCCCTGTAGCTAATATCATACCAGCAGTTGATAAAAAAGGCATAACTCGTAACTACATGATGAATGATTCTGTTTGTTGTGAAATAATTGAAAAAATTCCCGATTCGGATAAAATGGTTGTATGTATGAAGGGTACACCAAGAAAACCAAATGAACCAGAACGGCGACCACCATTGGGTCTAATTAGTGCTGATGATTTTCCACTTGTTTATAAGTAAGTCATTATCAAAAACACAAAAATTGTTTTATTTTAGAGAAAACTAAATTTATTTTTAGTATGATTGAGATTATATCATAATTGGTTATTTAAAAAAAAACTTATTTAGGTCCTTATAGTGTTTACATTTTTCAAACAAAAATATGTTCTATCCGTTTTATACAGCCGGGGATTAATTGGAGTATTTTTTTTCTTTTTAGAAGTTTTTTGTTTAAATAATAAATAATAAGAGATTCTCACGGTACAAGTAAACATATCCGATTATTAAATAAAAATCTGACAAAAAAAACCCATCCATGTTTGATTTTAAAAATTAATAATAATTTTGCACTGTGGATTTAATTTACGCAACGTATTTGCACAAATTTGTATATGATGATTATTTCCAACAGGTGAGGCTTTTGTCCATTAACACACCTACATATATTATATATAATTTATCTTATCTTTATCTGATTCTTGTATATATAAATATATATATTATTATTTTAAATATTTGGAATTATATCATTGTACACATTTGTTTATTCAACCATATTTTCCACAGTATCGATGAAAAAGCAGAAAAGCAAATAATTGTTATAAAAATATATAAATATGTTGATTGAGGATTTTAATATATATATAAAAAATGAGATTTATATTTTATCCACATAAAAAGGAGACAGTTTTTTAATAAATGAAACAACAAATTTAGATTTCATTAAATTATATTAGAAATAAAAACCGGATAAATGGTTTATTTGGTTTCCAGTTACTATATTGGTATGTATAATTAATTTAAGGGATTGAAAATAATAACATTTTAAGGATAAAGTTTGTGAGTACAGGCATGTATAGAAAGATTTTTTATGGTGGCTGGATTTGTGGTTTTATATAATCATATTTTGCAACTTCCTTAGTAATATTAATAAATTATTTTAAAAATGAAAGGATAACTTTCCCTGACTCACAAACATTCTACAGGTATAACATGATGATAAATCAACATTAATGTGTGGAACGATTCTTAGAAACAACAATAATATGAAGCATTGTTATAGTAATTCTATTTATTTTCAGGAAAGCTTTGGAGCACAAGAATGAAAGTTATGACACTGTTTTGGAAAAAGTATCGGTTTCAACAATCCAAATAACATTTCTTATTTGTCTGGAATAATTGGCATCAAGGATCATTGTTCATTGATGAAGGGATTAAAGTAATATTTTAACAACTTTTCTTCTTTGAATAGAAATAAATGATGTTTTTTGTTTGTATAGGGGGCGTTTTCCTGATAGTGAATATGCGAATGAACTTCGTCAAGTTCAGGCAAGCAAATGGGCATACCGTAATGTAGCTGATGGTATAGATCACTTTAAAGCTGGCAATCATGTGGAAGCGTTCCAATGTTTAAATAAAGCATTAAATATTGATCCAAAAAATGTAGAAGGTTTAGTGGCTAGAGGTGCCCTATATGCAAATAGTGGTAATTTTCAAAAAGCCATTGCTGATTTTGAAACAGCATTGAAATTAAATCCAAATCACGGCAATGCTCGTAAGTATATGGGAGAGACACTTGTAGCTCTTGGTAGAAGTTACGAAGAAGAAGATAAGATCGAAGAAGCTAGAAAATCATATCAGAGCTGCCTTAGTTTAATACCAAATCATGAAGAAGCACAAAATTCATTAAAATTCCTTGAAAAGAAAGCAGCGACTTCGAAAAATTTAATTGAACCAAATGAATTGTTATTACCAAATCTGACATCAACGGCAACAACTAAATCGGCAGATGTTAATGATGCTTTAAAACAGTTATTAAAATCCGAAGATGAAGAGAAAAAGGATAAGAAGAAAAAAAAGAAAGGCAAGAAACGTAAAAGTCGTAGACAATCTAGTTCTAGCTCAAGTTCTAGTTCATCAGGAAGTAATGATAGTTCGAGCAGCTCTTCATCGAGTAGTAGTGAGTCTAGTTCAAGTTCAGGAGATTCGGATTTCAAAAAACGTAAAAAACATCGTTCACGTTCACATAAACGTGAAAAACAAAGTTCGTTAAGTCCGCTAAGCAAACGTATGGCTATGATGGATCAATCACATGATACTCCAACCAATTACACATTTAATAAACCAGCTGGGAATGCTTTATTTGATTTCAATTTAGAACAACCTACCGAACAATCAAAAGCTACCAATGAAATAAATTATGAACAAAGATTACGAATGTTTTTACAAGAAACAAAAGGTGACTCTGACTATGAGGAAAAGGTAAGAAAATTTTTAGAGGAAAGTTCTAAATGGAAAAAAGAAAAACGAAGTGATGATAAAAAGAAAAAGAAGAAAAAAGATCGTAAAGCTAAGAAGGAAAGTAAAAAGAAAAAGAAGGAAAAGAAATTAAAGAAAAAAAGTTTTGATTTGAGTGAATTTGAGGATCATAAGAAATTGAGAGAGGCACTTAAGAAGGAATTAAGTAAAGGCAAGAAGAAGAAGCATAGTGCACCTTCTGATGAAGAGGAATATTTCTTACAAAAAGCTGGTTACACTAAAAGGTATTTCTTAATTTTTGTATTTTCAATTGCTAAAAGACAATTCTCTCCAGATTTATTGAAAGTTTACCGGATTTAGAAGAATTAGAATCTAAATTGAATGCTTATTATGCATTGGAAAAAGAAAGTAAAAGGTAAAGTTGAGAAGTGTTTTCTATGAATTATAGCTCTGTTAGTGTTTGTGTTTCATTTTCACAGAAGTGAGCTTAGTGAAAGTCCAAAACGTGGAATGCAAGATTCCCCTTCACCAACAAGAGAGCAAAAAGCCCGTCAAGCTGTAGCTGAAGCAACAGCGTCAGCGGGATCAGCATCTTCAAAGTGGAAAATGCAAGTAGGCTCTGTACCAACAACATCTAGCAACAGTAGTAGCCGTTTTAAGAAAAAAAACGAGCGAGAAGAATGGAGAGACGAAGCATTGGAGAAACAAAATAAGAATGGTGATTTTACACAGTCGTCTCCTAGAAAAGGAATGTCGCTCGTACCGTCTCCTGAAAAGAACATGAGTGTACGTAAGGCTATGGCAATGAAGGAGCCACCGCCTAAACGTCTAGAATCACCAAAAAAAATGAAGTCGGCAACACCATCTGCATTACCAGTTAAACCGTTAGTAAATCCAGGTCAAGTGGTTTTGGATAAATTTGGAAACTTTAGGTTAATGTCACCACCAGACTTGAAGAAAGGTCGACAAGAAGAACCTCCACCCTTACCACCAGGTGCTCCTCCAAAAGGACCAGTTTCTTCAGGTAAAGCTCAGTCTGTTGTCGATGGCATACTTTATCAATTATATGTTTATCATTTCTTACTTTTCTTAGAATAATTAGTTCTGCTGTTAGATAGACACAATTTATTGCAGGCATGTAGATTAGCATGATTATTATTTTTTTGAGTCATCCCAAATGGCTGAGCTTTGATCTTTAAGAATTCTGTTAATATATTTTACCTTACGTAACTGGTATAACAATTATTACTTATTCTCTAATTGTTATAAAACACCTCTGTATGTATCCCACTGAAAAGTGAAAAGTAATGTATTTACTATCAAAAACAAATTTTATTTGAAAATCGGTTAATGAAACCAAAAATATCAAAATACGAGCACTTTTCCGAGGGGCAACATGATGTTTTCTTTTATGAACCCAAACTGTGATGTGACATATTTTAAAAGACTTAAAGCGTCTATTTTTAGTACATTTTACTTATTTATGATACGTATTTTTTTTTACAATGATTTCACACAAAGGCTCATTAGCATAAATGGTAATAGTTACGTTATAAATGTTGCATAAATGGTGGCTCATAATAAAATGGCCTCTACAGATCATATGTCCATAGAAAGACTAACAGTATTTAATTTTTTCTTTGATCATTTATAATATGTTGTATTTTTACAGGACGTCGTCCACCTGAACCACCTGGGCGGCCACGTTCAGCAAGCAAATCGCCTCGAGGTCCACATAGCAGATCACGTTCTCCTCATGCTCGCAAATACAGTCGATCCAGATCAACAAGTGCATCTCGTTCTCGATCTAGAAGTTATAGAAGCAGATCTAGGTCGTATTATAGTCGCTCTAGATCTCGATCAGGCTCTTACTATTCTAGGAGTAGATCCAGATCACGAAGTTATTCTGGTGACCGACGTCGTTATCGTCGTGGTGGTTTCCGTGGTCGTTATAATGACCGTGGTACGTATTATAAACCTCGTTTCCAGAATCCCCGTGCAAGTATAAGAGGCAGAGGTGGTAGTGGTGGCGGAGGAGGCTACTATAATCGCGATGGCAGGTATAATGATAGAGAGTTCAGGGGCAGAGGTAGGCCCTACAATAATTATAATAATAGAGGCGGAAGACGGCCAAGAGGGCGTTATCAACGAGGTGGCTATAGAGATTATCGCGATAGAAGAGATTACAGAAGTCGATCTAGGGATCGTAGTAGATCATACAGTGGTAGTAGGGATCGTGATTCAGATGAAGTAGTAAAGAAAACTAATAATGAAAACAAAGAGAAACTTAATAAATATATAGATAATGATGGAGAACCTATAAAACATGATGGTCCCTTATCAGAAGGTGAGGATAGGGATGATTACACTACCAATGAAAAGTATGTTGATAGGGAAGCGTTTGATGGAAAATGGGCTGAGAAAGATGACGGTAATGACGAAAATAATGATGAAAATGGCCGTGGTGGTGGTGGTGGTATTGATCATGATGAAGACGATGGTAAGAATAATAAAATTGATAAGGATTCTATTCCTCCTGAAGATAATATTGAAGAAATGGATAAGTTCTTAAGCAAAGTTAAAAAAGATAAAAAAGAGGAAATGCTTGAACGAAATAAAGATTTATTGAAAAATAAAACATGAAAATTTTTACGTCAAATATTAGATTGTCGTATGTTTTTTTAGATTAGGAATTTTTATTTGTTTCACTTTATTACAGTCATAATTGTAACAATCATTGAATAGTGTTGTGTATGCATTTCTTTAATAAATGTAAAACAAACAAAACAAAAACATTTTATTTGATTTTTACGTAATTCGTGACAGAATATTTTAAATTTGATATATTTTTAAGTGAATGCGGTATGTGATTTGATGATGATGCGTTCTGAAAGTTGCAGCTTCATTACTAGCAGGAAATGATCTGTGAGCGTAAAGCACATTGTTATCTCGTTTGTTAACCACCAAATTTATGACCTCCGTAGGTAAGATATCATTTCGCTTTAAAGGGGTTGATAATGTCTACTGATTTGTATTTAATTCAATTAATATTTTATGTATTTATATAGTTTTTTAATAGTAATTCTTTATTGTGTATGAAATATTTTATTTGTCTCATAATAACCAGGATACTAATTTATTCTATTGTAGTTGATGTAAAATAAGCTACAATAGATTTTTGTATAATAGTGAGCTGAGTGAAATAACAAGTCCATTATTAAAACAAAATTCATCAGTTTAATATATGGCCTAACAAACAGTTAAGCACAATAGGACATCAGTGTCTATTGAAAATTGTCATGTTATCACGAATACATTATATCATTTGTAGATTTCCCCCATTATAAACGTTCATAATGAATGTTGAGGCCATAGATGATAATAATAATAATAAAAACTTGTTTCAATATCAATTTTTAAATTTTCTAGTAATTGTTTTTTTTGAAGAAAACATTCAGATTTTGATTCATTGTCAAATTGTCCAGAAAAATACCGCTTCGACATATCTACTGTAGTGGGAAAATTTTTGTATAGAGTCGATTACTACTATACTGATCCTATTGTTATGTTTGGAGCAGTGGACGTTGAGATCGATGTGTTTCTTTTATTCAACGTGATTGTATGTATGGCGCCTTTAATCCAGTGTGGTGAGGTGATTGCCGCAACAATGTAGAAAAACCGCGTGTGCTGATAAGCATTCCCTACATTTATTTTTGATGATGAATATACGATTGTTCAACTGCACTGACTGCCATTGTCAAAGCACGTCTTTTCTATATGAATGTAGACACCCGTGGATTCACACAATAGCTATTCACAATTTAATCGTACCGGTCTATATTGTGATGTAGTCGATATAAAACATTCTATCTAACATCGATATCGTCCAACGAATCGCTATGCCAGACAATACGCTTTTCCTATAAACTCTTAATCCGTTTTTAAAGAACGAAGCGAACTTTGACAATGGAGAGAAAGTGATAGAATTTGATATACTTAACTGTTACTAAAATCTATATGTGTGGAGGGAATGTCGTTGTTTTTTCTAATAATAATAATAATGAAATAATGACAATACATAAATGTTGGGAACCTTTACGAATTTACGTCTGTTGTAAGTGGTATCAGTGGCGCGTTTTAACTTCATCGGACCGCAAACAAAATTGACTTTGGAGGCCCTATGTATAGTTTTGAATTAGGCCGAAAACCGATAGTCTTATTCTAACAGTAATGCGTTTATAAAGGCTCGTACCACTGTATTTGTTTTACATTAAAGCGTTGTGGCATTATCGTGAGCCATAGGTAGCGTCCTATGAAAGTATCTAGAGACGCCTTTGTATATTTACAGGACTAATTAGAAAACAAAGGTTAATTAGCTTCTATTTGAAACCTTGGATGGCTCCAATTCTGTTGGGTTAGATAAAAAAATAATTAAATGATGCAAACGATCATTTAAACAAATTTGATTATTGCAATTTATTACGTTTTTTTTTTGTATTATTCCACAGTAGATGTGGCAGCAATGTTTGTTTCTAATTTTGTAATGAAATTTAGGATAATAATAAATTCCAATGTTAGATAATGACGTATTTATAATTTTAGTTTCAGCGAATTTTTTTTTTCCAGTAAAATGATGTGATTGATTCAACTAAAACGTAATTCAACACAATAATTAAGGTAAATTAACACAACTACTACTAATTAATTAAATTTCAGGTGTTCTTCCCGTATTTCTACAGACAACAATACAAAAACAAAATGCAACATGTTTCATGTTTTCTACTAATCTTCCATTGTTTTGTTATTGTTAAATCTACCAATAGCGATACGGAATATAGCGATTCAATTAAATATTGTAATAATAATAATAATAATGTGCATGATAATATTGTTTTAAATGCAAGCAATTTAAATGGTTCTATATATAATTATACATTCTCATCTTTATATAATCGTAAAATATTATGTATTGAAAATTCATTTATTAATTATATACAAGATGGTGCATTATGTTCATCACCATTTGAACAAATCGAATTGTATCACAATCGGAAATTTCCAAATTTATCAAAACGTTTCTTTGGTAATTGTCCAACAATAAAAATATTGAAATTAATTGGTAATTGTATGGGTGTGGAAAAGGATGCATTATCAACATTTTATTATTTAATTGAATTAACATTAATCGATGTACAAATTACACGTTTGACACAACAGTATTTTAAAGATTTATTATCGTTGAAATATTTAACAATTACAAATTGTAATATTGAAGAAATCGATAATGGTGCATTTGATAGTTTAGGTGATTTGGAAATATTGAAAATCAACAATAATCGTTTACATAGAGTCGATGGTTTGTTGATTAATTTAAGGAATTTAGTTAATTTAACAATATTAGAAAGAATCACAAGTTTTCCATGGGATGATTTGAAATATTCGAATTATTTACAATATGTTAATGTTGGTTATACGGTTTATAATTATGATGTAGAGAAAATTGCCAAATATATGCCGAAATTGAAATGGATCAGTTTGCCTAAATATGAGTTTTGTTACGTTATTAACGATATTAAACAAAATTTAAAACGAAAACTACCAAACATCAAATTCGGGGATCAATCTTGTATGAATTCGAATGCACCCTTTATCGTTAATAAGAACACTCTTATGTTTTTTGTCACTTTATCTGTTATCGTTTATAATTGAGGGAACAGAATAAATATTGTAGAAAATCGTCAAGTTTTCTTGTTTATTTGCCATTCGCTTGTAATATTTTCAATTATTCAGTAAAATAGGAACCATCTAAAAATCTATTCATATCCCCATTTCTAAATTGCTTCTATTATTACAGTTCTATTGATAATAACGTATAGAAAGAGAGATATACTCACCACTAATATATAACAATACCTAAATTCTAATCAATTTTGTTATTGTTTCATGATATTGTTTGAACAATATGTAGGAAGCGCCTGCGCCCCATTACTCAACACCGAAGATAACATTTGTTTGCGCGATATTATTTAGTATACCGCGATCTCGAAACGCGTAGGGACGTATTTGAAGTTCCCGTAAAGCTCCTACCATGCTTTCACATACCGATGAATGTTTAAACAGTTTGATTTTTGTGTTTGCTAATAATTGTGAATGAATTATTTAATGTGGATGGTGTTTGTGAAATTTAATTGTAATTGTGATCGTGATTGTTATTTTTTCTCCTACAATTTTTTTAATAATTGTTTTTAGTGGATTACATCACTGAAAAAAATGATGGTAAGTGTTACTTTTAATATGCATCTGTTAGATTGAGAGATTGTAGTGCCAAAATGAAAACAAAAACAATATTCGCGAAGAGTTGGTATTTCTTTTATTCAAATATTACAATGGAAAGAAAAGTAAATCTTGAAGATGCCCATTGTTGTATTGTTAGTGATGATTGACATTTTATAATGTCTAGATCGTAATTTGGCATTCATAATTTTACAAATAAAAAATCATCATTTCTTACAATAGCAATTCATATCGAATCGCTAGATCTACTGAACTCTAGAAATCTCTTAATTAGTGGAGTCTGCAGTGAACAATTAAATAGTACATACATATACCAATTCCAATATATTCGATGGTGGGTGGTTGGTGATGGAATTCTCAATTGTTTGTCTCATTTAAAAGGGATGATCAGAACGCCGTATCGCTAGATACCGTAATATATTGATAAGGCATTCTGGTGTAATGTTGAACGTTCGCGACCTCCTACAATACAATAGCTTATGAAAATGGTCCAGCGGGTTCTTTGTTAACGGCTATTGTCATATGAACCATTACAGAAGTCGCCATCGTATCAGCGAATGTTCTCTTTCTTATCCAAGCGTCGTCCATCCATCCATCCATCGAATTCAATGAATAGAACAACAATGAGTCTCGTATTGTTGGAATGTTGTCATGGATAAAAATGGGTGATGTCCCCAAGAGTAACATGTGTGGAAATGCGTACAGTAGGGCCAGTGGGTTTTAATGGTTATCGGAGAAGAGATAGCGTCGCGACGATGTCCATTCGAAACCAGATGGGGGATGTAACAAAATAGGTCTCTCTCTCTCCCTCCCCATCTATGTTATATTATAAAAATGTTATCAGTGTAATTCTTAAGAATCTTCACGTATTTGTCCATCGTGCAACCGAATAAGCAAGAGTTCGATTTTACAATACAATTGAATCCTTGCGAATGCTATTGACGATTAGTAGGACATCCACAATCATCGACGGATGTCTGTTTAACAAAGCAGCTGATTCGATCGTACAAATATAACAATATTGTTGCTCATCATTGTTTACCGAATGAGTCGTTGTGTCATTATCATCATCAACATCGATGGACATATGTTAGCACACTATAAGGGGTCGATTTTACTCTTGATATGAATCGAGTCAAGTTGATTGAGGGTGACCTATCGAAAAGGTGTCTATTAAAACATCCGAAACTCGTAACATCTGCTATATGAGAAGAAATTAATGGCAATTCTATATCGACGTATTAATTTCACATAGGAATAAAAATATATTCTTCAACTACTACTATTAAATAAGTTACGCTTTGAATAGTTACACTAGGAGAAGAGAAATATTGAGTTTTCGTTGAATATACTGAACGCTCTTTCTCTCTGGAGGACTATAAAGAGTTGTCGTTGTTGTTGTCGTCGTCGTCTTCTTCTTCGGCCCAATGATCGCATACAATGTACAATCGGCATGAACTGTGAGAGTTATGTGCCCTATAAATCTCAGTGTCTTACTATGAATATAAAAGCTGTGAAATAAAAAGACGTCTGTTCCATTAGGGCGATCCTGTGGTTATGAGATGAGGATATGCTTTCAACGTAATACCTACCACAATCTACTACCTTCATATACATTTACAGCGACGATGATTCGAAATAATTCATCCGATCAGACATATACACAATTACAAAAAAAAAAACATTTACAGTTGAAAGGAAAATTCTATGATTTATGAATTACACTTTTGAATATACAATATCCCCTCAGACAGTAGAAGTTGATTGTAAGGACCGCGAAGGAATCATTGAGATATTGTCGTTATATCCGTATATATCGGCTTATTTCGAAGTAATGTGTATTGACCTTTAAACAGGACCACCTTAACCACAGGGCTAAATGGGGCGGCAATTTTGCTTACACTCTTCTCCTGTGTATTTTCCTATGTTAGTTGCCCAGAGGCGCTAAGTATCTTAGGACGGGCCTGCCTTTAATGAGAACTATTTAACTACTGAAGTGCATGGAGGGATAGTTTTAATCAATCAAAACCAACGTGTTTTTGTATTGAATTATTGTTATTACTCTTACGGTATTTTTCAGAATATTCCACAACAAAACTCACTATTGCTGGTATGACGAATTGTCCTTGTTCGTTTGTAAACACCAGGATGTTGTCATATCTATCCTGTACACAATTGATTATGTCAATTTCAATGTTGATTATAATAAATATAATTTTCTATAAAATGAATTGATTTTCTCATTTATACGAAATCTATTATGAAAATCAGTGCCAAGAGGGCACAAAATAATTACACCGTCCCTACTTGAAATATTGCTAGGTCCGGTACTGATCAAAATGTTAGGGTGTGTTTACTGCCAATGTGACACAATAGAATAGATGTGTTAACAAAATTTACGCAAAACTTGCAATATACACCAACAAATAACGTTTTCGGTCGTAAACCATCAATGCGTTCTCCTTTCTGAAGGCCTGCGACATCAAAATTGTGATCTGAATGCGTTGAGACAAGTACAATAGGGACGTATTTAACGGTGTATTGTACGAGTTGAAGAGAATATATTTATTTACTTGTGTTACGTCCGTTTTTCTGTTACCACACACACGTACACAAATTATTTATATACTGCATAAAATTGTACATACTTGAAATACATATGTATGTATGTTGGTATGTAGATATAAAATATAGTCTTATGCAAGTTCTCTCGGAATATTTCGACTTCTCTTGACAAACTGGCTTCTTTAGAAAATGTTATGAATAAGAGTAAATTGTAGCCACAATGGCGTCTTTGAAAATCTACTTGAATATAGCGTTAATTTCGAATAGACTGCAGGGGAAATATCAAAAAGTATGTTTCGCGCAAGCCTCTCCTCTTCACCAACAGAAGCATAACAGATAAACTATACTGTTGTTGATAATATACATGTATATAGTTGTTGATCATCACCGCCTTCAGGAGCTCCATTGCTCTGACGTATGCAAATTTATATTTCAACAGGTTTTGATTATCTATTGTTAATATTACGATTCCTTGTTGATAAATGAACAATTCGAAACAAAAAAAAAACATCATTACATTTCAGTTTAACAATTTTTCTATTGTATAGAAAAAGAGCAGCATGTTTTTCGAAGGGTTCAATTTAGATTTTCTCCTGCTTCAATTGATTTGAACTTTCTAATTTTGAAAATCATCATCACTATTTACTACTACTATTCCCTTTTTTTTGTTTGCAATAAAAGATTTTTTCTTTTTTGGCTCTTCTTTCATTCCATTTCTATATTGCCCATACAACATTTCTCTTTTCTCTTTTGCAATAGAACAATTGGCGACCTTGTTTATAAACGAAACAAAAGACGCATTGTAACGAAATAAAGAAATAAAATGTGTAATAAAGCAGCACTCATGTGGTAATTGTAATTCATTCCATTTTATTATTATGAACAATAGATATAATCCTTCGTCTACGAAGACCTCAATATCCTGCCTTCAATGTTCCAATTTCTAATTAGCTAGAATACAAATTATCCAAACAAAAGGCAGATGTTCATTATATAGTACATATCTAAACAATATATAATTTATATAATAATAATAATATATAAATATAGGTATATAAAGGTATATAGAAGCACTGTATTGCTTCATAATAGTAGCTGAATCAGTTGTTTCCGTTCTTCATTTGTTTCTCTGCGATGAGCACAAACAATCACATGACACTGGCACATTGTAGTGGCAACAATACAATGTATAGAACAGGCAATAGTTGTAAAGATTGCCGCACTATGTTTGTGTGGTCAGTATTGTTTTCTAAAGGGGTTGTGTTCTATTGTGACAAGACAAAACGTTATTACAATGAACTAAAGATATACACACACACACACACTAACATCAGAAACTACTCCGGGACTTGACTTTGCCTATTCTAACTTCCGTATGCTGACCTGAAGCGATAGCCGACTCTCTCCTTCCCTGTTAATACCAGTATTGGTCTCCTGGATTGCCAACTGATTTTATTATTGTTATTATTATTATTATTAAAGCAGTAGGAAATACGATTTTGTTGTGAAATTTGTAACTTCCTGACAATTTCGTAACCCGTACACAAACTTACTGCTTTAAACAATTTTTGGGATTTTTGATGAATGCCCCCTAAGTAGAAGGGTGTCACAGTTTTCGCTTCCTCTGTTAAAAAGAAACTTTGTATATGTGCTTTTTACAAAACAACAACAATAAAACAGTCGAGGAAAAATGCTGGCCACCAAAAGAATACATTGTATACAAGAGTAGAAACAATGTCGTAGCAAGGCCGTAGTAAGTATTTGACATTTTCCTGCATTACATAACAATCGACGGTGTAAGACATTTAAACAATGGCCATTCTACTCCCACCTAACGGAAACAAAAAAAAACATTGAACAAAGGGCGCGGTTTCAATTGTCACTATTCACCACTTCTCCTTTTGCAAAATAAAAGAGTAAGCCATAGAATCATAAAATGGAAAGAGAACGAGGAGTTGGTACGGTTCGTTGTTTGGATTTGTATTTGAGGAATGATAAAAGCCTTGTGCTCTGGAACAAACATACAATGAGAATCAAGAGGTCTTTTGTCCCTGATAAAATGACGTCACTAGTTTATATTCTTCTATTTCTTGGACATGGGAATCAATGTGTAATCCGTTTTGTATACACATGTCCTCATTGTTGAATTGATGATTGTAAGAAGCTCAATTGTTCGCCTGGCGCATCCACCATTTTTTTGCTATTGAGCATTTTCCGATGAATTTTAATTGTGAACAGTATCTTTCTAGTATCAGGTTCCGATATGGGACAGTGAGAATCACAAATTCCTGACAATTAGCTCCAGGAAGGTCGATCGTGTTAGTGAGTCGTTGTTGTCGTCGTCGTCGTCGTCACCACTACCTTCTCTTCCTCCTCTACCGCCGCCACCGCCGCCGTTGCTGATAACACAGTGTTTGAAATGGCATTAAGCTTGCTTCTATAGTTCTATTATATGTATACAATACTGAATACAACACTATTGTATTGTATTCATTGTATGTTGTATTGTAGAATCTTTGTCCCTTTATAATATTCATCTGTGCACAAAAGCGCCACATCGCGAGTTATCTGGCGCGCTATTGATATTTTTAACAGGATGCTTGTGCCGTTGTGCTCCGGACGAATGAAATGAAATTATTGCTAAGGTCTCACTATTATGTATGTATAGATATGTGTCGGTGTATGTCTTACAAATACCATTTAACTTTAATTCATAATTATAATCATTTCTATCTGTAATATACGTTTTATTGTATGTGGCCGTAGACCAAAGTCCGGAAATTTTAGTTTGTTTTCTATATCAAATGTGAATTCTGTTGGTTTGTCTAATTAAATTATTCGACGCTTCGTTGCATCCAAATGAATTAAGTCATAAAATATAATTGCTATACAAACAACAAAACAGGAAAAAATGGCCTTATAAAAATATTGCCAACGGACACGCATACGGTCAATGCGTGATATTACACTTTTAACACAATAGAACGTATGTGTTAAAACACAATAACAAAAAACAAAAAGACAACAATAGGTGTTGCCTCATTAGTTTTAGTAATATCATGATAGATTCACCCTCTAGTCTATATATTTTAACAAACAAAAAACAAAGTACAATTAATTAAAATTAGTTATTTTGAAAATTTTCATAGGAAAACGATTGTTATCCTATAACTACACCATCATCATCATCATCATCACTATTATGAGGGTAGTATCTAATAGACAATTGGTTGTGAGTAGAGGTGGTGGTGGTGGTAGTGGTGGTGGTGGCGGCGGCGTCGGTGGCAGGGCGGCGGTCGAGGCTATCGTTCGGTATTGTCTTGGATATTTCAGGATAGTCGTTCAATGCAGGTTAATTGACAGCGACACAATGCGGCCAAATAACAAAGCGCTCTCGCCGCGGCCATTGTGTATTAATTTGAGTACGCGATGACATATAGAAGCTCCCCTAGTAAACAATACATACCACAACAAATGAATGTCGATAATGGTGTTTTATTTGTACTGTTTTTCCTTTCATCTATCTATAGATCGAATGGATTCGTCGATGTTATTGTTCATCTGTATAAACCGGCATTTTGTATTTTGTTTTTTAACTGTATAAAAATTCAAATAAATGAGACTTATATCCCCATTTTTACTCGTCTGGCATTGTTTGTATCTATCATTTAAATAATAAACATTGAATAAAAGTAGACGGAATTGTAATGTATATACAATAGCATTTTTTTCTTATGAAATATTGTTTGTTAGATAAGGGTAGAATGGAGCTAGTTGATTCGTTTTTTAATCGCTGATTTCTAATTTAATTGCCGTAAGATAGGCAATAGCAGAAATGACTGCTAATGCAACCCCATAACTAAGGGTTGGGGTATTGTAGACTTACAAGTTATGGTGCAGAAAATTTGACAGAAACAACAATAAAATGCACTTTATTAGAAACATGTATTTATATTATCTCTAATAACGTTCTTTATAACTATGAAGCATTCTTTTGTAACAACTAGTCATCGTAATCTCCATCATTCGCAGAAACGCAATAGATACATTCATAGAAAAGTTAATTTTTCATTTGCATATTGAGCATGGACAACAAATGCACTGAATCCATTCGGCATGGCGATGCACATTGGCAGAATAGGCTTCGAGACATTCGATGCATGTAGTAAATACCATCGTCATTTTGACAACAGAAGCAATTTGTATTATCTTTGTTTTTTTCCTAGATATTATGTCTACAATACTCTTCACTTTTCCTTTCCCCTAAACTGCAATATTTGTTGGCTGGGTCAGATGACCAATTAGTCATTTAACCCCGAATAAAGTTCTATCCAAAGGGTGATTTTGAAATTATGCCGAACCAAAATATTATTATAAACCGTTACAAAAAAAAACGCTAAATATAGCTTGGGGAAAAACTATAGTTTAAAATTCAATTTCAATTAATTCGTTATTTCATCTATTAATAAACTGTTGTCACTTGCCAGCGACGTATGTCCACGATGCTCCAATTGCTGTAATCAATCGACAGCCGGAGGCCCTTCTCCGAGTGGAATGTGCACGTCCTAACTTAAGCATGTGCAAAATTAGTGACGATTGGTCTATTTACCTCTGAAAGCAACCAGCTACGGTCTACCCTAATCTGGATATTACTAATAGTTAACCACAAAGCGAATATCTTTGTTTTACATCCATACTCACAACATATTCAAGCGAAATGTAACCACGTATTTTATTTTCTTCTCTTCTTTTCCCATTAGAAGAACAAGGTGATGATTTGTGGGACAATCTATATGTAGTTGTTAATTAAACTTTACTGGTGTAATCAGATGTTTTTCTAGATTGAAAATGTTTATTTACCAAAAAAACAGGTAGTGTAATTACCAATTACACAGTTATTGATGTGGAAATAGGGAATGTATCTTAAATTGTCATTATTTATAATTTTGAAAACATTTATACATTTTGTTTAACGTTTATGCAATAATAAACATATGCATAAATTAATAGCGAATTCTGTAGTCTCCTAAGTTTTGGTCTTCTAGTTTCTCTGCTGTTGTCTAAAATGCTTACAGCCAGCGAATTGGGATCGTTTTCTCTGTAGATAGCGCATATTATTCTTTTGATCACTGCCCTTATGACTTTGTGGTGATAGAGAGCACTCCGTGCTACGGACTGAAACCTTTTGAGAATAGCAATGTTGGATTTGGCTGTAGTATCCCAGAACTGAATCCGGTAGGTTCACTCAATTTTACATGTAATTCTGTTATTTCTGACTCATACGTGATTCTAAAATACCTACCTTTCCTGCATGTAAGCTTTTTATACTTAATAATAATGCCAAACATTCTCTAAGCCTTGACTAATTTCGAGAAAGGTTGCTCTGCATTAGCTTCTCTTCTCAAATGGCTACGCGTGAATTCAAAGGTCGAATGTCGACATCTTTTTGCCAATAGTTAATCCATGACATTTGACATTATTGCTAAGTGATTGATTGGTCGATATAATATCTGAGAATTTAGTGGTTTTCCCGTGATATTATCCGCTATTTTCCATTACACATTCAAATATTTAAGTCGTAGAAATGCATCTATTTCTTTGGACAGCTCTTTCAACATCAACTCTGTAACTGCAATTCAATAAAGTATCATTCCATCTGCGTCTCACTTGTTTGAAACTATAAAGAATTGTAATGGTCAAGACAAAGATACTAGATGTATGTCCATCTATTTAACAGAATTAGAAATTTGATGTCAAATTCAATCAATTAGAGATGAATATTTTTAGCAGGATTTCTTACTAATTATGTTTAGACACACTTAGATAACAGATGGTCGTGTAATCAAACTACATAAGTATTATCATTATATTTGTAATAGTGGCTTGTGAATACGACACTATAGTGTCTGTTTCTTAACATGCGAAACATCTGAATCTATAAATATTCACTTGACATCCTTGTGGAATTATATAAGAAATTCTACTTACTATAAATTAATGAAATTAACGATAGGTATTTTTCTATAATCAACACGTTATTCAATGTAAATCATCCATTGAATTGGTTGAGTATTAATAATAATAATAATAATAATCATGAATCCGTCATCTCGTCAGGTTTTCTTTATATTCACATGCATTATCTCATACAAATTTAACGTTATTATTGTTGTATTGAACAATTCCATCTATTTGATGTATGTATTGTAAATGAACAATATGTAGGCTTTAAATGACAAAAAAAAACAACAACTTGAATAGGTAAATAGTGGGTAATTTTTCCTACAGAAATTACCATTCAAAAAATGTGTATACATCAACATAAAATAGAAATGGTTATAAACTAATAACCCATTCGAATATCTACTCTATACTGAACATTTTTTTATTTGTTCAGAAAGTAGAACGAATTGTTGAACAGCTATATTCTATTATTACAAAACCAAATAAAAATAATAAGAAAAACGATAACTTGTAGCGTATTGTTGCGTATTCTCTTGTTCCCTATATAGAAAAAGAGTGTATTTCATTAATTTTATCTTTTATTTAAAGCTGTATTGAAGTGGTAAATTGTTGAATGCATTTATATGTGGTAAAAGTGGTCGTGAAGTGTTCTGGAACGAAGAAACCGGACATGGAGTGTTAGCTTGCAACTTGTACAAGAGAAAATTCTCAAAAAAAAACGCATCTCTTTTGCATAAGGGAATTCGAAAAGCGTGTCCTTTATTTACACAATTACATAGTAGTGACTTCTTTTATTCGGTATTCACGGCCGGTGCATTCGGCCATTCTTTCAGTTACTGTTGTCAAATCTACCACCACTACCATCGTCAGCATTGCGTATTGTTACAAGCTTCCTCTTCTCAAACAGTAAAACTCTTAATTTCTGTGCAACTGTTGTTTTTTTTTCGTCAATAGTTTACTGGTTTATTGGTTTTAATGGGATTCCCCAGTTGCTGTGTTGTTGTTGTTGTTGTTGTTGTTGTTGTTGTTGTGGTTTTTTTTTAGATTAGTCTTTGTAAAAAGTTCTGATTGAAACTTGTGTCAAACATTGTCCAGTGTTGAAAGGCGGACTAAAATGACTTCTTTGCATGTCACCATTGACAACAAAAGTTATCTATTGTTTAGCTAAACAATACCATCATATCTCCTTGGTGATGAAAAGATTCTATCCCTGTCTGTTGGTTGTGATGGACCTGTCGTTCTATCCTTCCCATTATCACAGTCTCTTTATATATGGTTCGATGCGGCATTCAAAATATAACAATGGGAAATGCGGTGACATTTTTATCGTGTGTGTCTGTGTGTATGTACGTAGAGGATAGAAATTTCTCGTTGCATGAGAGGCGATTCAGTGATTGCCGAATGTCATTCACGTTTTACATGTTTTTTCAATATATTTACACACATATATGTAGATAAATATTCGATGTTAGCGATTTTTATATTATAAGACATCAAATAACAGACAAATTCTAGACAGGTGAAGTCCGTTTATAGTTATCTGAAATGGGGGAATATAGACAGAATATTAAAAAATAACACTCTTTTTATCATTTGATATAATTAAAACTATCTTTATTTCAAATATACAGCATGATACTAATATAGAATTCAAAAAATTGTATCAACCTAATATTTCAAAAGTCCCTAACTTTCTCCTACTAGTTTAGAGAAAAACGTGTATTTTATATTGGTACTCCTACATTTCATCGTGTAGGTTAGTGACATTTCTATCATTCGAAATTCTATATTAGAGTCGTGGATATACTTTCTATCATAGGAACTGCACTTTTGCATGTACGAGTATTCGAAATAGTACAGTTTCTGAACGTGCATTACCACAAGACTTTTTTGTACAGATTATTATTTGTGTTTTTTCACCTTGATAATACAAAATAATTCAAATTTCAAAATCAACTTATCTGGCTCCTGCACATTTATTAAAATTATTTTTGCATTACATTTACGTATGTTCGAATGGATATTTTGGATGAAAAATTTGTAATGTTTTGTTGGATATTTCAAAATATTAGACACAACATTGACAAGAATGACAAACGATGTCACCAACCTGCACAATAAAAAAATCAACCGTTTGCCGGACTATTTCCGAATGCTTTTGAAACGTGGATAACGTGGAAAACAAGTAATGCCGGAAGGAGGCACAAAAACTCGTTTTTTTAACGGTTTACAAACTTTTTGTGGTTTTACCTACGAAATAAAAGCTTCTGGGACACGCGATAAGCACTACTTATTATAGTATGTAGTGAGATTTTCGCTGTTATCAGTACTATTCATATGGCGCGAGCTTCTGTTTTTTTTTTAAGAATTAGCAATAATTGATTACATTGAAATTTAGTACAATTTAATGATTCAGTTAACACTGTAGGCCCGAACAGAACTCCAAAGGCCTATACAATCGTTTCGTTTTGGTTACGAGTTTTGTAATAATGGCAATATGGCAACATCAATTGGCTGTACGCTATTATCTGACTTGTGTGAATCTAACAACATACCATGGTTACAGGGCTGTGTTCAAAGCACGGTCTTATAAACAATGAGTTCGTTATTGAAGGCAACTTTAGTTCCCAATAAACGGCGCGTCTTACTGTTTGTTCCCCCGATAATTGCGCCACCACATTTAACTTCAATAAGAATTATCCCCACTCTCGGGTAGTGTCAACACCTGGGCCGTGTTCTTTACGGTTTGAAGTGAACTTCTCACACATGCGCAAATGTTCCACAGAATCCTTTAGAGAATGACATTTTTACATTTGCGCAGGCATGAGAGGTTCAGTTCAACCACTGATCTCTATATATATGGATAGCGGATCCTTCTGGGAAAAATTAAACAAAATAGGTCAGAATCAGCGCCTCACATTAATGGTGGACGAACTAAATTGAATAAAGAACGCATGTGAGAAGCGACAAAGACACATATATTCTGACAATTTACTGTCAACAAATTATAAGCTACATTTTAGTTACTCTCTCACTCACGAGTGGCGCTGAAGATTCCGCTATTGGCGTTAATGGCGGACTACAGTATCAGCTATCCATATCTATAGAGATCAGTGGTTCAACACCAAAAGGATCACTTCAAATCGTAAAGAACACAACTCTGTTTATAAGACCGTGGTTCAAAGTGATCCTAATGTCCGGTAGACATTATCGTCGATTTACTCCGCGTTCGTCGAACAGATTTGTCCGAACGACGAACGACGATCAAAAATTGCAGTGTGGATGTCTTCGCTGCAGCGAAATTGGTTGAATTTGATTTTTTCCGTACGCTGTTCGCTGTACGGTGAACAGGTAGTAAAACGACGACAATGTGTAGGATCCCACTCACGATTCGGTAAATCTGTACAGACCACGGCTGTGTCCTTTACGATTTGCAGTGATTCTAATGGGTGTTACGCATTATCGCCGTTTTGCTCCTCGTTCGCCGTACAGCAAACACCGTACGGAGAAAAAACAAAATCGTTTTGATATTTCGCAGCAGCGAAGACATCCACACTGCAATTTTTCATCGTCGTTTGGACAACGCCGTTCGACGAACGCGAAGTAACATTATCTATTTATATTATAGTAAATGCGCTTTGCCCAGGTCTAAGCGGTTCAGTTCAGTACCGTAAAGTTCATAGCCCTGGGCCGTGTTCGCTTTGGCAGCTTTCGCGCTTTCAGCACCAACGCCTTGTAGATGAAGCTGTCATTTTGGTATTCCAGCGCCAAGACGTTCGAAAAAAGTATTACCGATGGCGTTTACAGTGGCAAATCGGGAGACTTTTAAACTATTTGTATGCACAGAAAGCGCGAATGTTTACAAAGCGTATACGGACCTGGTCTGTACCGATTTATCGTGTGTGGGGCCCTTAATGGTGTTGAACTGAAGCGCTCACGCCTGCGCAAATAGCATTAACTAGATATCATTTGCGCAGGCGTTAGGATCACTTTAAACAGTAAAGAACACAGCCCTGTATATACTTACTTAGCGATGGTATTGTCTATGTTCCAATTATCATCAAATGATATAGACTCGCTGATTTGTTCGTTTTCTTCTTTCTTTTGCCTCCTTAAGCTTTCATTTCTAGTAACGTTCTCACAATAGATTACTGGTTTGATAACATTTAATGATAATAATGGCTCTATAGTAAATACCACTTTATTTGTTTCGATAAGAATGCCGTTCATTAATCTATTATTGCACGTTCGACGCAAAAACTTGTTCAATATTGTCCAGTGTCCGGTGAATGAAAACAATGGAATGCTTAAGTTATAGATAGAGGAAGACCGTCTGTATACTCCTACTCGAATATGTTCCTGAATGTGGATTCAGATTTTAGCAAGCCATGATGATGTGGTGGTTATGGTTAACAGAACTCATTATCTCGTTCATTGTTGAATATCTCTAACAATACGGATCTTCTCGAGTTAAACGTTCGCCGTCTATTCAATCTCTGCATATTAGATAGAACGTTAATCATTCCAACATCATTCTATGAGATATTAGACCGTTACGATGATTTTGGCCACTTGTAATTTGTACTATTGAAATTCGATAAATAGGGGGGGGGGTAGGGGTAGGAAAAAACAGTGTCGGTACATGAAAGAGTACTCCGGAATCCGTCATATAATGGTATCGAGAGATAAAATGCAAATTCTATTGCTCGAAAGTCTATTCACTGTGTGTGGGTATAGTCATCATCTTCGATTACACTGCATCTCATATCTATTGTTCCATGTTCATAATCAAATGAAAACTCATCTAAATCAAATGCAGCACCACCACAAGAAAGCCTTCTGATCTATGTAGTCAAATCAATTCAATAATTAAACCTTATAGAATCGCTGATTAATTAAATTGTTTTTAGTTTCATATAAAAAAGCTACGGTTTTATGATAAATTTTGTATTAAAAGGGATTTCTGCAATGGAAACGACGGTAGCTTTATATTCCATTTCTTTCAGTCGACCATTGTTATCCCACTAATTATATTGTTGTTATTGTTTCAGTTTTCAGTGCGCGTTTCAGTTGTTTATTATTAATCAACAATACCTATTTATTGAATAATCAACATTGAAATAATTAATGCACGAATTTCCATCAAATAATAATCAGATTAATTGTTAAAAAAGATTAAAATCAAACAATAAAAACGTATCATTTCCACATTCACCACCCTCCATGCTATAAATCTGTTGATGTAAAACAATTCCAAAGTCCCACCCTATTCTATTATATACCGTTTAAATGGTAAAGTATCACGTGTCTGTAAAGCAGGCACGCGAACTCGTTTATTTGTATTTTTTCAGGATGTTTCAGCCACTCCTCCTATTTATTATTATTAAATAAAACAATAGAATTTTTCAGCAATATTATTATTATTATCATTAATAATTTTTTTTTATATCATATAAAGAAAAGCAATTCTTCGGTATTTGAAGATATTTGGCATGGAATTGTACATTATTATTGCACTTGTGCAAATTATTAAATCACAATCAATTCAGTCTTATCACATTATCATCATCAATCTGATAGAGAGTCATCACACGAATTATTAGAAAAAACATATATATATATATAATCAAACAAAACATATTTAAATATTGCTGTTTTGTCATCAGAATTAATTGGAAATTTTCGAAATTAATTTTAAGTACAAATTGAAACTCTACAAAAAGAAAAACACTACAAAACTATTGTTTTTTTTTACACTAAATATAACGGTTTAAAGGCAACTACTGTTGTCTTATTAAAGACAAATATAAAAATACAATAAAAACAATTAGGAGTAAAATACAGTAAGTACGAAACGAAACAATTTAAAAGTAGGAGTATTCAATATAATCGCATTGACATTGATTGGTTCGATGTGCAGGTAATTGAACATCTGCAGCTCGAGAAAATAATGATCGATTCTCGAAAAAACTTTTCGAACCAGTACCGAGATCACTAATTACCAAATCAAATGGTTTACTTATATTATTATGGAGATCTAAAATATCACGTCCTTGGTAGATGATTTTCTTGTCTTCATGGTTATCAATAATATTATTATTATTATTATTCGATATGTATTTCTCACTGGATATGTTTAAAAATGGTGAATCCGGTGTAACTCTTATATTCTCATCAACTGCATCCTACAATAAAATTAAAAATTATTCTCACATTTAAAATGGATAAAGTATTGTTTTTAATCATTTACTTGAAGTTCCAATTCGGCACCAGTTAACATATCAAAATACGGTCCCAAATTACGTCTAACTGCTGATTGTCCTGATAATGATGATATACCACTTTCTTGGGATGTTATCTCAGATTCAGATGAAGCAACTGATGCAGTACTGGGACTTTTTAATAAAATAGCACCCTGTTGATAGAAACGATTCAATGAACCATCGAAATTCTCAGGACTTAGTCCTGATAATGCCATTGCTGCTTGTAATGCCATTTTGTCAGTTAATAAACATTCTTCAGATTCATCAGATTCTGTAAGAATTATAACAAACATATTTATTATCACTATAAACTAGCAAATAATCTAAAAGGTCATCAAAATAGTACAGAAAATAGAAACTACTACTAATTTTTGTTAATATTAATGCGTAGAAAATTTGCAATACTTACGGTATTTGTTATTACAACAACCCATTGGATCTAATTAAGTAATAATGGTGTAATTAGTGAATTTTAGAGACGTTTAATTGAGATCCAACGGGTTTTTGCTTCAAAATTAGAAAGTTTCCAACGACAACTATACACAAAGAAAAAAAAGCAGGTATACAACACCCTTAGAATTTTCAAACTGAACTGCCACATGTTTGCAAATTGATGGTCAGGGTTGGTGGGGGTTGGTGCGGGCAAACAAGTAATTTAACAATAGTCTTAGAATAACGGGAATTTTCAACTTGGCTTTTCTTAAAAATAAACAAATATATACCTGGCGTCAATGAGGGTTGGGTATAGGTAGCTAGCCCTTGTGTTAAATGAACAGTTGAACGCAAAACTATTGCCATTTCCAAATGATTCTAGGTGCTATTACCTATAAATTAAATTTGTTATTTCAATATAAACGAATTGTTGAGATATTAATTAAATGCACTATTTTCAAAATGTTGACACTATATTAAACGTTTGATAGTTGCAGAAAAATTCCTCCCTTTTTTAAAATACTATCTAGATAACAATTGTTATCGTGTTTTTATTATCTTTGTAAGTTTGAAAACTGAATTTTTATGGCGTACTTAAAATTCAATAATAATTTCGATACCTAAATAAACGAATTAGGGGTGAAAGTACAGATCTTGTTCAAATTCAAACATATGTTAGAGAAGTTAGTTGTGATTGTGCAACAATTTGCAAATTCATACGCAATTATTGTGATTAATTGTTAGAATATTTCAACATAAAAAAACCAACAGAAACACAAATTTTTAACCGTTCAAATTCACTAAAAACTAATCAACAGAGAAAGCTTTATAAAATTTACAAAAACACGAAACTTTATTAATGATATTATCAAACAATTATTAGACTAGTTGCACACTCTAAACATACATTAATTTTGTTGAAATATAACTATTAGATAATTCTAGAGATTTTAGATAAAGAAAATAAATATTTGATAAATTATCAATAAAAACAGTTTTACAGATTAAAATGAGAGGAAAAATTAAATAATTACCTTAAAAAATTAGATTAAAATTGTTGAAATTCAATAGCGTGCCTCGGACAACCTACCAAGGTGCAGTTTTATATTAAAAACATTAATTTTTCCAATTTTTTTTCGAATAAAATGATAAAGATTTTCCTTATCGCATCGAGGTAAATTGAAAGATGGCGCCAAAAATAAATTTAATGTCGGTATTGCAGTGAATTGCTCGAATATTAAAGCAGCTACTCTCCGCTAGATAGCAGCAAATTTACTTACAATACTCACCACTAGATCGCACGCGCAATATTACAGCTGATCACTGTAATTTTGAAATATTTCAAATTGTTGATAGAGATTCAATTATTTTATTAATTCTAATGTTAATAATTGTCTCAAATTTGTTGTAAATTAAAAAAAATATATGTTTACTTTAATAGTAAAAAGAAATGTGACATGACCTAAGCTCGTTATTAGTTCTCAACGTGTTCGTAAAGCTCTAGATGTCGCTACGCTCGTTAAAGCTTGTAAATTACATTCCGGATGTTGGCAGAATAAAATTCGATTGATTGAATCTGATCTGTTATTGAGATAAAAAAGCATCAGGTTGCTTCTTTTCAATTTGGTTTTTCCCTTTATTTCCCAAATAATTTATTAGAAATAAAATGGGAAAAATTATTAATTGTTATTCAGTGGTCTGAGTGTATGTGTTGCGTGTCGTTTTAAATTAATTCACTCAAGTGTATATTTATTCGATTATTTATTTTCATGATCGTGGTATAGCACCCTTACTAAATATACAAACTCATTCTTCTCGCGTTACTAATCGCAATTTGACATGCCATGTCTATCTTAATTCCTCCCCATTGATTCAACAACACAATTCTTACACAACACAGTTGATATTTATTTTATGTAGATTATGTTGGACGTATGTCTGATTTTATTTTGAAGAGATCATCATGGCGAGGTTGATGTTTAAATAATTCATAAATTCAGTAGAATTTGAAATTTGTTGTTATCTTGATATTCTAACAGAGAAATATACATACAGATGTAAAAAACATATAGGCAAAAACAAATAAATAAAACAGTACTACTAAGGTTTTGTATGTATGACCTGATTTCATTCACTGATACATCTCCTGATTTGTTCTTTTCTTTCACATCAATATCAATACTATAAATAGAAGTGTCTGCATTCTTTAGAAAAGGCGACCGCTTTCCCTTGATGTCGTAGGTCATGAACTTAACAATCAATGATATGTTAACAATAGTCGTTACGTCATGCCATCGTAAACATATTTGCATACATGAAAAGCAGAAGCAAACGTTTTCGGAGATTGAGGTGTACGTCGCGACGGACAGCGTCTGCGCTACCCCCCTTTACTCGTCGCACCATCTACACAACACAACACCGGCGCATCCAGATCCAATAGGAGAGGCTTAATGGCCGAATGCCCCCTTTAATATTTAGTGATATTCTAACTATTCGGATAATGGTGATTTTGAAATTTTGTTTTTAGAAGGAAAAAGCTGCAATCAAAGCGGCATTTTATCAATTTATGCGTTTTGCTGTCGTACGAATTTCAAGGTTTGTACGATGTCCAAAATTCACAATGGTCTTTCAACAGCTGGTCGGCTTTTCACCACTATAGGCATGTGGCAAAATCAATATGAGCTCAGTGGCGCGAACTTGCGGCAATGCCCGGAACCGCTATTGTTAATATCTCTGGCACGACCACCGAGATATTACATCACCATATTACATTTTAATATTGAACAGCCGAGGGTTTGAACAGAGAGAACCAGAAAACCCCTGGTCCTGCTCTCTATGCGTATACCCTTATATTTCAGATAAAATGAATTCCCCATACGTCAATAGAATGATATAAAGATCATTCCAATTAGACCAACATATTCGATATTAGCCCTATTGGAATATTTTTAGTACTGTATAAATATTCCTGTACCTGTTTTGCTAGACAAAATACAAGCGATAAATATAAAATAAAAGCTCAGAAAACAATTTTAGCCTTTTTTCAATACCTACTCCCATCAAAACTTTCCCTCAACTTACAACATTACAGTGCAGTACAGTACAGTACAGTTGCGAAAATGACCTATTTTTCTCTTCCACCAAAGTCAGGCCACAGTTGTGGAAATGTAATTAGAATCTACAAAATTACCATCATTTGTGTCCGCTCGTTTTCTTCTTCTTCACCGCCCCTCCCAAAAAGATATTCTTTTGAACCCCAAGAAGTCAAGGAAAATCATGGTACCAACAAACACCATGGTAGATATTTTATGTTGTTTTTTCCTTCTTGCCGTCTCTTTATATTTACGCCAAGTGTCAAGTCGCAAAGACCATTTCAGTGTAGAGGAAGTGACGCGGGGGGCCATCAGTCACGCTGACACCTGGAGAATGCGACGACTTCCACGAATTCACAACCGCCGTGAAATATCGCTACACATTTCTCGCTTTTGAACGACTACGACGCTCATTTTTAAGCGTCATTTGTTTTATGGTTTGCTATTGTGTGTTGATTTTGGGTTCAGTTTGTTGATGATTTATGTGAATTTTGCGGCGACGGTGGCTGGGATAGGAGAACGGGATAAGGGGGATGGCAGCATAATTTTCGGAGGTATTCATAACAAATAGAGTATTAGAAGTTAGCCCATTAGACTAAATATTTATCAACACTAATCTGGAGGAACTTTTGACATAACAAATACTGGAAAAGCGGACTTACGTGAATGATTTGAACAAGCTTTCTTAGTTGAATTTGCGATTACGCTGTATTTTTCTTCGGCGATTTGTTGCAAATTCTTTCTAGAGGGTCTTCTCGTACATTTTTTGCACTTGAACTCACGTAATGTTGAAAAGAAACTTCTTTTACATAAATAACAAACTTGAACGATTTGCAACCAATCTAAATCCATTGTAAATATCCAAACACTGATTTCTAAAATGTAAATTTGCTAATTTATAACAATTCGAATATTTATTCATTGATTAACAATTTAAACAGCATTATTGTCAAATGTTGTCCTAGATAAGAAATATCTAATTCCAAATGAATTCGACTTTAAAATTCCGATCTTTGTCCTCCCTATCATCACAAACAGACAAATAGCAAAGTAAACACAGTGTTGTCAATTTCATGAAATTTCGGTCAATATTTGTTGTTACATATAAAAAAATAAATAAAGCATCACCCCGTTTAGGATTAGAGTCTTTTTTCAACGATTTTTTTCCATTCCTCCATCACTTTTCGTTTGTCATTTCAAAATCAGTGTAACCTCCCTTCAAGGATTCGTTGATAGAAGAGAAAAGTTTCAGCTGGCATGTCAACGAGAATGAATTGCGCGGGTGTGTTCATACAAATATCTCAAAACGAAAAACCAGGTGCAAAGCTGTTCTTTACCTGAATATTTCGAGGACAATTGCAGCCCGTGCCAATCACCACATGGGGTGGTGGTAGTACCAAAATATATATATGCTACATTATTCCTGGAATGTTGCACATAAACAACGATCGTACCGCAACACCTTGCCAATATTAATCTTCGCCCTGTCAATAGTTACGATTTTTACGCATTGGGGTGTGAATTTAATTGATGACTTCACGTGCAAAACTTTTAAATTTATTAAAGAGACGAGAATGGAAAAAGAAGGGCACGAACAAATAACAAATCTTTTTGGTATTTCATTCTGTATTATTTCAATTGCCATTATCTAGAGTTAGTAGGGTTACGAATCCCCTTTCCTTTATTCTATTCAGTGTTTAACATTAATAAATATTTGAATGAGATTTTTGTTAGTATCCAATTGGAAATTAATTGTTTGTTTATTTATTTATTTATTTATTTTCTTTTTTGCAGAATCAATGTGCATCATCCGAGTATTGCTCAATTTTTAAGGTAAGTCACGTGACTTGGATTTAAGACGATGGCTTCATTAAAATGAAATTTTCACAAATCTACCGTTGTGTGTGTGCGTGTGTGTGTGTGAGAGAGAGACAGAGAAAGTCGGTGTAATTGAAAGATGGGATTTGGTCATTGTTGAAATAGGGTTAACAATAGATCTATTTTAGAATAGAAAAGAAAAATGAAAGAGCTTGGACAATGTGAAGGATTAAGAGTTTAGGACTTATGTCGTTTCTTATTAATAATAAATAATATAAAACGGTAGGATCAAAGGAAATAGATTACATTTTTTTTACGATCTTTATTTGCTTGGTGTCTGTGTGTGTTTTATTAAATCTGATGAATTTCCCACCGGAAATAACAAATGCGTCGACTTTAACAACACATGAATCTCTCGTATAGCATCTTATTCGGAACCTTAGGGAGTGCTACAAACGTTTGAATATGTAATGTTGGCGATTTATAAAACAGTCTTCCATTATTCTGTAATGTGACAGTTTTATAAAGGACATTTCTTTATTGTATTATTCTTCCATAAAGTCTCTTTCTGTTTAACAAAAATTCACTCTACTTAAACTTTGATTCACATACGATGACTTTTTAGTCTTATTAATTTCATAGTAAAATGCCCTCTAAAGATCAAAATAATAATAATAATAATAATAATAATAATAGTGATGATAATAAATGAAAAGAAACGGATGGAGTAAGAAGTGGTTTCGTAACCGCACAAGTCTGCTTGTATAATAATTAATGGATAAAGTTGGCAACCGTAGAGGCAAGCTAGCTAGCTCAGGCCTGCCAACAAAACTTAAGAGCTTTACAAGTTCACCAACCACTACTACACCCACTTGAATAATTACAAGCGACAGCTTTGAACGCGGTCTAAAGTAGTTTACAAAGAAAATAGATTATTTTTCACCCCCGCTATGCCGTTTAGAAAATAAATTAATGATACAATCCAAATTCGGTTTAATGATATTGTTTAAAATCTATATAAAACATTTCACAAATTTCCCGGCGCATTCACCATTTTTCCGCATTCTTCTTCTTTTCCATTATAAATCAACAATTTCATACAATATGTTTATCTTGTTGATATGTTTCACTAACAATAATAATCAATAAATACCAAACTTCTTGGATTTGTGTAGAATTTATGCGCACATCACCTTCAAAGTTTTCATTTGAGTTACGCCCCTGTATAAACATAGAATACAGCAACGAAAAGCACAACTGAATTGTGGAGAAGAAGCGACCAGAGTCATAAATATTAGTGGCAAAGATGTCGTCGACTCTTGGAGAGGAACGGAGTAGAGACAAATCCAAATGCCGCAGTTTCGTAATACAAACATATCGCTGCCTCTTTAGTGGGAGCAAATCTAGTTCGGAAGGCATTTGTAGTAAGGAGTTGGAAGAGAGGAAACATCTTCTGCCGGGGAGATGAATTGGCAAAGTTCCTTGCAGGAAGTGAGAGCGCTAAGACAAAGTGGTGAGACATTGGCTGCTAGAGGGGGAGGTTTGCAAAACGTAAAACTTTATATAGAGAGATGCAGGGTAATGTTGGAATGATGACAAGGGAAAACATTCCCCTTCCGTGTGCTTTTCCAACGATTTCCTTGACTGAAAATGAATTCAGTAATGGATCTAAATGAAATGGAAAAAAAATGGGAAATTTGTCTTATTTTCTAAACGAATAACAAATATTTATTATGATTATTTGAGTAAGTCCCGCAACCTATAATCCGCGTCTGATAAAGTTTATAAATCGAATTCCAATTCAAACAATTACAATTGTATCGAACAGATAACAGATGGCCAGGCTGACGCAATGTTGTGGAACTTGATTAGCTGCTAATGAATTGTGTTGGCAGCGCGTACAATTGGATTAAACCTCACCACCCCCATACCCCATAGATACACACCACTCAATGTGTTTTTCAATTCAATTATAGGTGCCGATAGGAATTTTAACTGAGGGTAGTAATAGTGGCTTTATAGAGGGCTAAAGAGTCTCTACGAGTGAGTGGTAGATGTAATGGTACTCACTTTCTACACAACTCCCAAAAGAATGGAGATTGAGGTGTAATGCATTTTAGAATCTCATCGAGGACGATTGGCGACTGAGCTGAATAAAAATCGACTTTTATTAGATTCTTGACAACCATCCAAGACTAGTTCTCTTAAAAGTTCCATCTTCGTAGCTTATTCACTCTGTTTGCAATAAAATAAAACACATAGAACTAATCAAAGAAAAATTAAATTTCGCACTATTTGCAATGTGGTTTTTTTGATTTTGTTTTCTAATGAACTACGATAAACTCATAACGTAGATGATGACAACGGGCATGCTGATATCTACTTGTCATTTATTGTCAGTTTGTATTGGGTAAATGGTGACAAGCAGATAAACAACTTTTCATTTGGTGGCGGAGGTGTCTAGCATAGGTTCGTACACTAATTGGACCCTCAAGCCATCTCGTCGAGTAACGGCAAAGCGACAAATTAAATTAAATCTTCCTGTTGATGCCACACTTTCAATAGTGATGCATACGGGTGTGTGTGTATATGTGTGTGCGTCTGACTCGATAATTTGCATCTCACAGAGACGGCTTTTTAATATATTCAATAAATACTAAATTAAATTGTAATTAATCGTACATTTCAAATATAAATTACAACACGACAAAATCATTAGAGAATTATTATAAAATAAATTGATTACATTTAATTGTTATAGTAGTAACTTATGCCAGTCCGTTCCTGGAAAAAGGCAAAAGCACATTGGTTATACGCGAAACTAGAATTGATGAGAGCAGCAGAGCTGCGTTATACACTAATGTGTTTACCTATGCCACATTTATTATGTTTCGTCTTATTTCCATTGCTATGATGCACATTGAAATAGGATTTATATAACACATTGCATTAATTCAACTAGTAGTTATTTCATGTACAGTTGTGATTTTTGCAATTCATAAACATAATTCTCTCGCTAATTAATTTATCAAATTAGAATCACATCAGATTTTAAGACGAAAAATTCACTATCTCTCTAATCAATATTAGTTGCTTTAGACTTTGAGATTATTGTTAATAATGCATATGTCTTATATAAGAAAAGATAATCTGGCCGTTTTTGTAGAACAATGGGATATTCTGTTGCGAAACACAGACAGGCGCTCAAAATTCATAGCAATAAGAACGACAATGATGGTGATAATAATAATAATAATAATAATAATACATAATAATGAATAAGAGCATGGCATCGTTTTATGTCGTCTGAAGACAAATTCCATCCACGTGCTTTTCACATGACATTTGCGAGAAACTTTGTTTAACTAATTGCAAAGATGTGAACGAAGCATAAACGTTTTGTGCGGTGTTGCGATTTCATTTTCTTCACGGAAGCAGAAATTCACTTGGAACTCTGTTGGGAAACTTTTCAAACGACGACGATGCCGCCCACCGCCCATCCACGAATTTTAATTAATTAAAGCGACATTAACTTGAACGTGAAATTCATTAATTTTACGTCGATCTTGCCAACTTTACCTTTTTCAATAGCAGTAACAACAACAACAACAACAACGACTATGTTGATAGAGCAACTTTTTAAATTAAATTAAATAGTAAAAGCAAGTATTGTTGAATGCGAAGACAGAAGTGAAGAGAAATATCCTGTATGGAATTTGATTATAATAAGGCTATATAATGTACATCCACAGACATAGGCAATTATCGCCCCTGTATCGCAATGCTTATGGATCGTAAATCAGGATAAGCGGCGTGCCCCTCGTAATGTATGCATGAGATAGTGTGTCCCAAACGTGGGCAGGAGATGTCCGATAATTTTAACTTATGTTAAAATGTTATAAGAAGGGCGTCTATACGACAATTCTATCGCTCTCCAGATGAAAACAATTTTTTTTTGTTCGATTGTTGTTGTTTTTGAAAATCAAATATTTCTCTGAATCATACACGATTCTCTTCAACGTTTATTTGTTTTATTTGGGGGACGGGGACGTTTTAAAATCCATTTAACAATCTAAACGACTAATGGATGTGGTTGATTTCCCACTTGCACTTTCTCACGTCCTTGATTTTCCAAACCATAAAGATAGATAATCAAGTATCAAATATTTACATTATTTTCTATTTCTTTTAAATATTAGTTTAATAAAAATGAAATTGGCGGTTAAACCGCATCGTCACTCGTCTCTAACCGCCAGTTTAAGTGTCAGTAAACGAGGGGGCGGCATGCCACGTGTTCTGACGTCATTCCAGTTATTATCGCTGCCGTCGCCGTCGTCGTCGGTCTGCATGTCAACATATTCATGAACAGTGTGTGTCATGAACAGAACGTATTTTCAGGCCTCCTGTTGGGACAGTTCTTCTATCTTAACACATTGAGCATATTATAGAAAATGAAGTTTTATTTATTGTCAATTGATGTCTGGTTTGGAATGATAATTCTATAAATTGTTGTGAATATCTTTCGTATATTCCATTCGCTTTCATATCTACGTCTACACTTATTGAAATTTATTCAACATTCTATAATTCCAATGTAAATAACAAGCAGTTAATTCAATAATGGTGACTTAAACGGCCTTTTCACAAATCCAAATATAAAGTTGAATAGGTGTTACAATATAAACTTTTAAATGCACAGTAAGTATAAACACGTAATAATACCCAATAGAGATGAAAGATGACAATGGCAATAGTGTTGAATTAAAAGTTGTTGTTATGGTTGTTGTTTTTTTTTCTTCTGATAGTATTTCTATCTCATTCTCGCACATTCATTCAATGGGCAAGTTTCACATAATTTGCAATCTAAAATCCATTCATATGTCGTACCGCATTTCAATCTCAGCCGGTCCTCACCACACACACTTTAGATACGCGCGGTTAGGGAGCTTAACAATTACAGAAGGTGGTGGCATTTATCAAATAAATGCGACGACAAAATATGCTGATGATTGTATACGGCTAACCAATATGTATACGTTTTGACAAACATCCAACTAAAATAATTGACCGAAAATATTGAAAATTATCAGATTTTTGATGCGGCAGCAATATTTGCCAGTCGTTTTTTTATTTATTTTTGTTTTGACTCGTCCCTGTCAACATTTTTGATATGCACCAATTGTGTAACGAGTCAATGTATTATCGCATTGTGTGTCCTGTTAAAAAATAAAAATAAAATCATTCCTCGTCTATACAATTATATTTGATTACACTACACCAAATCCTAAATATAATAAACAGGACAATATAGAGAAATCAAGCAAACTATGTCTTTCTATTAATAATTATATATGGGGCGAAAGGGTGGCGTCGATTGACCTATGGCTACATTCTGTCACAACCATCAACCACCACCAACCACCAAGAGGTTTATAAAATATGGGACATGCCACTTCATTTCGTATTCTAATTGAAGTTGCTATGTCACCCCTCTATGTTAAATTCAATCAAATTGTTAATCGACTATATGAAATATACGTTCACTTGTGTGTAGGCGGGGGGTTAAAATCGGGATGGTGGTGGTGGTGGTGTTGGTTAGGTGAGACTTGATCGGAAATCTAATGAGTTTGAAGCCCTGCTGTTGTCGATGATTACGGAGAGTCGCAAATTTGAAAAAAATAAAATAAAATAAAATCAACACAAATTGAGTACACTCCAACCCCTGACACCTAATTTGAATTGTGACGAGACGATGATTACAGAAAGAGAAGTAAAAACATCAATAACAATTCTATTGAATGATTGAAAGTGAGGGTGGAAGAAGATATAAACAACAACAACAACAACAACAACAAAAAGTTTGACGAATCTAATTTCAAATATTGATTAAATTTTTTTGCAAATTCCTAGAGGAAGAGAAGTATTTGTTGTTGCTGTTGTTGGTGTTGTAGAAGTCATATATATGAAAAATGGAAGCTTTTTAGCGTGTTTTAATCCAACACTATTCGGATATGGACAGGCGTTTTCCTGTTGAGTACAGATGGTGAAAGCCTCGATGCAATATCCTGGGCGAGGGCATTACTCAAAGACATGTATTATTCAAGTTGTGCCCACAACGTACGGCTTTTAGATGACCTATAATACCAGGCAAACGGTGAAAAATTGCACAGGAAATAACACAACATACAGCACTAGACCTGAAAGCTCAAAAGTTACTTGTTAATAGTTAGGTCACGCCATATATATATAAAAAGCTCACCACCCGAAAAACGGAAACCTCTTAGTGCTACAATAAATTTATCTGGAAAAAAAAACTGTAATTATTCTATCAAATAAATATGAGTTAATCCTGAAAATAGTTGGGCCACCCTCGACAATATTTTATGATAATATTCAAATATTCACAATTGGACATCGAGGAATCATGTGGTGATTTTGAATTTATTAAATATCATCATCTTATATCTGTAAGAAGGGTGGTCGTCTTTGAATGCCCCTCGCAGGGTATTCAACCTACACATCCGTAAATGTCCGATAAACACCACGACCAACCGCAAACCTATCCACTATCATTATCATTCATCATTGATTATATAATGATAACATATCCTACATAATGGGAACTAATTTTTCTCCATTCGTGATTGAGATATTCAGATTGTATTGATAAAGCTTTGTTGATGTTGTTGTTGTTGTTGTTGCTGCTGTTGTTAATTTTAAAATGGTGGAAAAAGGGAGAAATTTGGTGAAATTGTTAGAATCAAGAATGAGGGTGGAAATCGCCAACTTTGTTTATTTGCCCGGCACTTAACTTCAGATAGAATTTTAACTAACATTAAGATATTTTTAACAGCCGATATAAAGGGGAGTTGAGATGTTATGAAATGAGAGTAATCTCAGACCATTTGCAGTTTTTATGTTTATCTAAACGTCTGTTTTAACTTTTTTTTTCGTTCGCTTTTCTTCATTGGAACATTCCAAGGGGGAGTAAAATAGGTGCCAACTTATTACTGTTTCATCGTTTAAAAAAAAAAACTTTATGAAAGCCCATTTTACTGTTTATCATTTTATTGTTTAAAGATTCCATTCAATAAGAAACGTTTTTGCTTATTTGTTGTCTTTTAGCCATTAATGTTAATACAAAACAACAAAATGTGGAACTCTTGAAGCTCTCAATAAAAACCTTATGGTTTCACTCTTAATTTCCATTCGATGAATCCCACCCTAACCACTTTAAAGCTGGATGGTTTTAATCAGGGTGGAGATTAGAGGGCCTCGTGGCTTGCACGTGAATCAACTAGATGTCGACTAAAATCTACACCCACTTTTCGACGATTTTTACTCATGTTTCCCACATTGAATGATGAATATATTGCAACTACTGTATGACAAAAGTTTAGGGGTGAATTTTACTACCACTTCGTCTTCTACATAGGACCAAAAATAAAAAAAAAGAGCCGTATCCCAATGTTTGATTTTATAGGGCGTTTTATGAATACATACTATAGACGATAAATTAAAAGGGGGTGTCATCTAGAAAGAAGAAAATAATAATAGTGATTTCCGTTACAATTGACTTAATTATTAAAATAATTACTTCCTTTCTGTTTGTTGAAGATCAAATTCTTCTTCTTCTTTTTTTGTTTAACAAATGGGAATTCAGTGGAAAATTCAGTTTTGCGTGTGCATAAATCACAAAAACACGGCATAGCTGAAGGCAACATACACGCAACCCTCATAAGGGGGGTGTGTGTGCGCCTCGTGTTTCATGTAGTGGAATCAGACGTATGATAAATTTATAACATCGGAGGTCGTCGACGAAGGCAACGGTCAGTGTTTTACAAACGCTGCGGGAATTCAATTTTCGACCCCATAAAAAAAATATAGAATGATAAAGAAATAATAACGAGTGTAAGAGGAGGAAAAACAAACAAAATAGTCGTATTAATTGACATTGAATGTTGACATATTTAACAAAATTGAAACGGTATTTGATTGTTGAACAACTGTACAGTTATTATCGATAATAATTCAAATTAATAAGCTCGTACTTTCTGATTTTCATACACACGAATACATTTACATTGGAAATTAATACAGACACACAGAATAATCATTGTGTGTGTGAAATATGTTATGCGAAGCTTGCTGAGTTCAATTAGAGCACATCAATTATGCATCGTAATAGAAAGAGTTACTTTTGCCAGAATTCATAATTGTTAATTAATATTCATATTTGGCATTGATGCTGAGTTAAACAATTCGTTATTATTAGTTGATGTGTAAACTAAAACAGCTCTTTTCGTTCGAGGAAATTTCAATATTTCCGTTGAATTTCGGTTGCCTCTTATTAATACACTGATTCAATCATCAATTTCGAATTGTGCCAAAAATAATTTAAACTTGAAACTAATCAACTATTATGAACGGAAAGTAAAAGGGAAAATATAGCTTCTTAACAGTGTGTACAGAATTCTCATGTGGAGTAATTCAACTTGGACCGCTCTAAAATCCTACTTTAATAGTTATAATCGTGCGTGAGTGCCCTGGCGGTCGTGCAGTGTTACCAGGGTGACCGCCCCTCGCAGCCCGTCCGTATTTGCCAACACGCGGATTGTCACCCCCGTCGAACTCACCACCCCGTCAACACAACGACTACAACAGCTACGACGACGACGGCGACGAAAACCTACCACCTCCTTTACTCTTTCTCTCTTCAACACGCTTTTATATTTCCCTTATTTTCGCACTAGTCACATCGTTCGAATTCAATCTCAGGGGAAAGTCGTTCTTTCAGAAACTAAATTGATGTTTGATATTTTCACCGTCAACACAAATCTATATACAAAACGATAAAAGTTTTCAGTTTTTGTCTTAAAAATGATTGAGCAAATTCGAAAAATATTTGTTGTATTTATGAAAGAAGAAAGCGTGATTTTTTTCTATATACAGTTTACTGATAGAGGAGGGTTCCATATGGTATGTTTGTGTTAGCGTGTGGTGATTAGTTTTGGACGAGAATGTGTACTGATAACTACGATCCGATTATATACAGTCTCTGTGATCCGTTCTAAGCTGCTCAAGCCCTGTATTCAATACATGCTCCGGGCTACCGGACGCTAGAAACTGTATCAACGTTGCGGTGGAGATTATACCCTGTAGAACCGCAATTTGATGCGACACTCCCATAAATAGAAAGTACGATTGAAACTATATAATTAGTGATTGTTTCACTGAAACTATCTGTTCTTCTAAAACAAAATTCGTCTCGAAAATCTTTTGTTGTTTGGATGCTTCATAAATATTCTATATGTTAGTCTCACGTAATAAACTAACTACGATGTAGTCCAGGTGGTTGGTAACGTAGCAATTGTGATGCAAATTCGGCCCCAGGTGTACAGAGTAGAGTGTGGGGTTACTACTACTACTACTACTGTAGTTCAGATTTGACACTTGGCCACAAACTCATCTAAAACTAATGTCATTGCCACATTACAAACATTTGAAAAAATTTTCCTTATTGCAACGCCTGCATTTTATGATGGAATTAACTAGTTTTTATTGGAACATTAAATAGAATTTCGTCGTTAAATTGCGTTTAACGACCACAAAAGTTTTACAACCTTGCTTCATCAGGCAATTCCACGTGTGTATTTTCTTCTTTAACATTTCTAACAATTACTTCAATTTCCGACTAGGTTTATATGTTCACTATTTCTCAGGTTGCTGTTATATTGAGAAAAATTCGAGATAATAATCTCAAGTAACAACAACAACAACGAGAAAAAAAACGTAGTGGTAATCTGAGCTTAAATACGAACAAAAATTATTATTTTGCAAAACTCACAACAGGCCCCTTGAAATTGTAGAGATTAAAACACTGGGGATAGTTGTTTTGAAAGACTCCCTGTGGTCGGGAACACTGATGTACCTAGAGATAGTCATCGCACAGTGTTTGATGTGCCGACGTTGGAAGAAGGGTCTTCTGGCCTTGGATAGCTTCATTCATTGTTCGTAAGGATTTGTCCACCCTTCTGCAGGCGTTCTTTGAAAAAATTCTAGTTTTTTTTGTCATCAACTTCCTATTGAGTTAATTAATATATTGCGTATAGTGAAAATCGTATGCGATGAATGTATGTGTTGAGAGATGGACGTGAATTTCCACCCATATCAATATCTTATCGTAAATGTCGGAGACATGTCCATCAGTAAAGACAATGGTGCGAGTGTAATGGTCCGGAACTCTGATGATAGCTGCTAGGTCGGGCCTGGTTTTGACAGACACGCACTTAGTTAGCTGTCAACGGGGCACCTCGACAACGAAACAATACCAGTAAACAATATCGACCGAAAGGGTTGACGCAGTAGAATACTGTCAACTTTTACAACAATAACCACAAACAAATAAACAAAATTAGCTCCTTGAAAAAATATGGACCAATTCGTAAACATATGGAATTTCTATGTATGTACTTACCTAAATAAAATCAAATTAATTCTACCATGACAAATTCTATTTTGAAAACAAACAAGAATATTCAATTAAATACGAAAGGGAGACATAAATCAACTTAAAAATTTAAAGTGCATTAACAAACGGCGGGATGTCATCTCATTGTCGTCGTCGTCGTCGTCGTCGGCATTGCCTATTTAGTTACGTTGTCGTTTGCGGAAAGTTGCAGGGTTAAGTTAAGACGACTATGGGGCGCGACGAACGGAACCGGAACCGGAAGTGAGCGCGTGCGTGCTAATGACGACGGCAAAAGCAGCAACTCTCTCTTGCTACTTTCATCTCTGTAGGACTCTTAAAATTTGCGTTCGTGACTCAACTCTATTGTCGAATTATTCTATAAATTCCACCAAGCGAATTAACGATATTAATAAAATAAAATAAAAAATCAAAGGTGTACGTACGGCTAGGCATGTTTATTAATATTTACGTTGGAATTAATCCGTGTATTATAAGAATGCAGACGTTTAAGCACACATTTGAACTAACTTGGACTTGGAACGAAATAATGCGAGAAGGATGTGGACAAGCACGATCAACTCTTCTTCGAACAAGATTTTAACGGAGTTAAAGTCTGTGCTGGCATGTGCCAGGGATATCATTCATTGAAATCATTCAGAGAATTATAATGAGTGCGACAAAAGGAAAACTTTCTAAGCACATACGTTCGAACATTGAATCCAACTAATAAATTTAAATTGCTTTTTCCTTTAAAATAATTCGTTATTCTATAATGATAGTTGTTGAAAAGTGGAAGGAAAAACATGTTGCATCAAGTGGCTCGTTCTGTGGCCTTTATCAATACCATTATTGAATATTGTGGCAATTGTTCCGGTATAGATCGCATCACATGAAACTAACAAGGCCTGACAATTATTCCGGGTAATTAAGTCTAGGGAACTTTTCTCGGAGTCGCTTTCAGTGGTGGTAATTAAGAGAGTTAGTACGGGTGGGCACGTATCTGAATGTGCCCGGAATGTGCGAGCATTTGATTACGTTCCTTTGTCTTCCGAATTGATTTTGTCCTACTCAAGGCATGTTCCAAATTCTATTTAACGCTAAAAATAAAATTTGAATAAAAAAAAACGATTTAAAACACAAATAAATACGTTGTTTTATGAAGAAACAAGTTTTAAATACTATTTTTCGCACGTCAAATATTTTGCAACTGTCTGGAATATAGAGATAATTTATTCGAAGTAATCCATCATAAAGTTCGTCCCGGGGATGAATAATATTCCTTATCGGATAAAAACACGACGGGAAAAGCTCTTATAGAATATTCAAGCAATTACATTCGAATTTAAGGTAGTAAAAAGCGAGGTTTTTTGATATTTTGAAAGCACTCACGTGTGCATTCGGCCGAGGCATACACACACCTCAATACTTGTAGTAGTTGTACAAGAGTCTGTTTTTCTCCGACATAGCCTTTGATGAATTCACTTTGCTAGTGAGCTTTTATTTCCAATAATTCCACTTTCTGTTAACGTTAAATCGTTACCATTTACGTTACGCTAATGGCCCGGATTTCAAAGTGCATTTACCCTCCAGTGTGATGATAAACTTAACTTATTGTCAACCACTAGTTTTTTTTTGGCGTGTCTCTTTCAAATTCTCACTCGCATACGTTTGCAAAAAGCCAGTTTTTTCCTGTTCGTTTGATTTATTGCAACATATTTACAAAATCAACTAGCTCCGTATGTTTTACATTAAAATCATGGGAAGGAACCAGTCTGGTCCAGACATTGAAATCTTGAAGAACTAGTCGGAATGAATAAAAAGAAACCCTACACAAAAGGGATTTTTATAGATTTAGTCGAACGGGTTTTGCAAACTAAGCTGAAAGGTCAAATTTGATACAGCCAATCTTTGAATGTTGCCTGTCAAACTAATAAAAAAAAACGAAACTTTATTAACTTGATTTATTTCATACTACAGTTGTTTTTTTTTTATAATTACAAGTCTATTTACGTAGAAATTCACGATATTAACGTAATCACTCAACGCGCTATTAACACTTCACTAATTGATTGAATTACTCAGAAAGTCACAGAAGGAGAGGTTAAAGGCGAGTTAAATGTAGAGAAGCAATTAGGAATATTGCAAATTTGAGCTAGCAGCAACTCCTGCATTCGGTCTAATTACCAGTAATTATCCATTCTATCCAGTTCGTACAACAGACGACGAAATAAAAAAAAAGAATTCTTTTAATAATAGCCGTTTCATAAATGTTTCAAATGATTATTTAAGGGAATATTCCAAGTGATACGACAAATTCAGAATGGAAATATGTCATTGCAATTACATAATCTGTCACGAATTGTGACAGATGCATCGGAAACATGAACTAACGAAGCATTGAACCACCGTCGATATCCACAATTAACGATAATCTTAGAGTTAGAATCCCTAACGGAAACTCTAATACGTAATGATGCGTGGTGGAACATCATAACGGTATATAGAATTTGTGTGTGTGTGTATTGCTAGTAAGCCGTTTTAATCCATATAGTGAGAGGGATGTGTCCCTTCTATCCGCCAAAAGGACAGGAATAGTCTATATCGTGTTAGTTCGATTATCACGCGTGATTCTCATCACATGACAGAGAACGTTGATTATGACGACGGCAACGACGTTAGAAGACGCGTGCCACCACCGACACCCCTACTGTACATAAACCATGTTGGCACAACACAACGCACAATTCTATTAACGGTTCAAACTCATCAGCATAGCACCGAGGGCTAGACGTCAAACCTTCTTTACCCTGTATAACTCTCTATTCATTATTGTTTCTATTATGGAATTTCTACCGAATTTCAAGTGTTAGATGATGTCGTCTTACAATTTAAAATACATTTAAACAAAAATTGTTTTGAAAATGTGTTTCCTTCATGGTAAAAATAGTCGTTTTGATAATAGCGATACAATCCGGGATATCTATGTCTTATACATGGCTGTTAGTGTTCACTATATTCCATGCACGGTCCGTATGGCCCGACTTCCGGTTCGGCTGGAGTGCTAACAATGGACGCTGACAACAATGGAGCCGTACTCACTGCCAACATCGATTACCAATACCACCACCGACACAACTTCAAGCAGAACATTCGCCCTATGTACGAAACTAACCCCGATGGAATCCTTGACATCTTGCGTGACCTGTCTAGATCACTTTCCAAGGATAAATCAAATGCCAATTTGATTTCAAACAAACCCTCTCGCAACCCTCCCGCAAGAAAAAAAATCATGCATTTAGATAGAAATATCTTTAAGAGGTTTTTTTTAGAGAGAATTATGTACAGTACTGTACGGATGGTGTGTGCAACAACCATTTTCTAAGTATACCCCTGTCTCAAATTTTTGAAACCCAGGTGTGCGAAAATCTCTGTTTTTCAGTCGACCATATGAAATTGTATTCAATTCACAACATTGAATATCATAGCAATTCTAAAGGGCGACTAGAAATGGAATGCCATTGTTCAATGAGGGCACCCTGCAGTAGTTCACGTGTGTTTTCAAGGGTAAATTTACATTCGCATTTTACACAACGTAAAATCTAGAACATTGGATCGACATTGTCATGGAAGATTCCATGTGAATTTCAACTGGTTTTCAATTTATTTCCCAAATTGGTGGATATTTCGAAAATTCCAATAATCCTATCGGCAATCATCAAATATTTGTGCATAAATATGGATATGTAGAAAACGTTTCAGTACAAATTCAGTTTGCAACTACTGCAAACTGTTGGTGTTACAGAAGTGGCAGAATCTGCAGATAGTGGGGAGGAAAATCAGTGTAGCCACACCTACACATAAAGGCGGTCGTTGGAAATGTTACCGCCTTTATACTACAGTAGCGCCATAACCGTCATCCTGACAAACTCATTTCAGTAAATCAGAAAAAAAATAATTGCAAGTAATAGTAAATAAAACAAAATTTTTGATTACTCTTCATTTGCGACTCAACGAATCAACATCAACACAACAACATCTGTGGTAACAGCAGCTACTACAATACAATTCGAAGGGATTGTTAATTTTTAATGTTTGGGAAAAATTTGTAAGGGTTAAATTTCAAGAAATACAAAACTGATGATGAAGACGATAAATTTGATATTCGGTAATCGTTTAGTTAGAATGAGATGATTGTTGTTGATCTTGAAGGAAGAAGAAAAAAACTCCCATTTCCTAACCAGCAGAATACTTCTTTGTGCAATTGAATTGACATGAATCGGTATTGTTGTTGTGCTTCAATAATACATCACCGAAAAAATAACCCTTATATACCGTCTGGCGTTTTAAAGCACACGCCGTATCGACTTTTTCTGTTATGGTAAATATAAGAATGACAATATTATTATGGTAATTCTATTAAGTATTTGTCGACAATGGTACAACCTGTTGGTGTCTATATATGTATATATATATAGTATGAATCGGGAACATTTCACGGACAACAAAATTATTTTGATAACAAATGTCGACACGTACACAAAAGATGCCGGTGAATGTGTCGGATGCAGTGTTTTTGTTTTCCAACGACCTGCGATGATTCGGTTTCAATCTTTTGTTTATAACATCAAACTTCTCCAATACTGTTTGTATTGTCAACACACAGTTGCTGATGTCAATGGAGTACTTTGTGTTTTTTTTTAATTGTAACAAATTATTAGGTTGTCTTTATGATAAAAGATCATTTCTATACTAAATGCAACGGATAATAACGTAGATACAACTACATAATCAAATGGGGGGCGTTTTAAACAAATTACTTATTGTGCGATCAGCTGCTTTGCATTAACAAAAGACTGTTTATTCAGTAAACTGTTCCAATTCTTCCTCCTATTACTTCTAGACGTTTCATTTTTGAATTGAATTTTTATAAAGAAACAATAGTGGCAGGGTGGTTAGCTACAAATATCAAATAATGTTACTGAATCGATATTGTTTACAGCTCGTTTTCATTTAATTTCACTACAAAAAAAAAACCGCAATTCAATCTTGAAGAGTTTTTATCAATAGGATATTTAAATGTACAACAGTCAATGAATCAATCGAACACCAAAGAGTCTTAGAAATTACTTAACAAGAGTTGAGTAAAGATATTTCTGTAAAAAATTATAACACTTTAAAAACGATTCGATAATAGGTTTGTTCCAAGACGACAGTCGCTACGATTCGTATAGTACGCATGTCTGTCCGCTAGCCTTACGGTAAACTGTTTGTTCTGTATAAAGGTGATATCGAAACAATTAATTTATGATTGTAAAACCAATCGCTATACTTTTTGGTTGAAAATTTAATTTAATTTTCCATTTAAAAACGAACCATTTTTTTAACGAATTTTTCTAACTGGAAATCAATGGGAATGTCGATTTGATTTAATTGTACATTCCGAATCCCCTTTATTCAATGAATACGATCAATAGTTTAGTTTGGGCTTTAGATTTCGTATTAGAAGATTGGATGATTAGAGGATATCGGTGTTGTCATCGGGTACAGCTTGAAGTTGATGAAAACTCCAATTAAAGGGAACATCACACTGTCTCTCTCTTGCTTATAACATAGAAACTATGCAGTTGGCGATTTGTTTATGGTCGAATAGAAATCGCAAATACGTATACTGATAGATGATGACAGACCGAGTTCATCCGTTCGTTAGATGCAATTTCCCGAAAAGCAATTAATTTCGCGTCCTCCTATCTAACACTATACATATACACTAAACAACAACAACAGCAGCGATGGAAAAAAAAACGGAGTCGACCCACACACACACACACACACACACACAGTGAGAGACTAATACGGAAAGTAAAGCAGGGCTAAAAAAAATAACACGTGGAAATCAATCAGTGAAATCTGCAATTCGCGAGTAATGCCATTGGCCGCGTGAACCCAGGCCTGTCTAATGCCCACAGAACGCACCAGAAACAAGCGACCGCCCCGGCCTAATCCCTCTTATCCCGAAAGTAATTTTGAGTCTTTTGAAATGGTCCCCAGCTTTCAACGAAATCCGACATCGTGGAGTCGTATCTCGTACAACCAGCAGTAGCTGTATAACAGCAGCACTAGCAGCCAGTCGCCCTTCTTGATTTTTAGGGATTTCGTTCTTATTGATATAGTTAGAGAGTGGCGCTAGCAATTTCAATCAAAATCCAAAAAAAAAATTTATACATATCATATATATAGAAAGAAAATGATAATTACATGAATATTTCGTTGAGAAAAAAAATAAGAGAATGTAGTGAATGCATTATTAATCATGCTGACAGTCTGAAGAAAATCGTTCAGGGTGATAGTGTATGAGAGCAACTTCTTTACCAACCACTTGGTATAACTAATGACATGTCCATGTAAAAAAATCGAGAAGAAACTACCCTCAGTTCAAGATAGTTTTCACTCCATTCACATCGATTTTTTTTTGTTATCTATACCCCATATAACATATGATGAATTTGACTGATTGACAAAACAAAACAAAACAAAACAAAAAAAACTTTCACCCGCATTCGAAATATCGAATTCAAGGTAGATACCTGAATTATTCTTCAATATGTCCAACAATAGACTAGTTGGAATAATAATAATAATAATAAAAAACAGCTTCCCTACAATCTTAAAAATAAACTAAGAACAACAACAACAACAACAACAACAACGAACAAACAACAAGAAAGAAGAGGGTTACGTGAGAAACTCGACCACGATACCAATCATCTTGTTTGCGTGCGAGCGCATCTAGATTTTCTTTAATTTTGAAGTACGCTAAGCTCTTTCAAATTTATTCGACTGAAATCAAGGGGCTCGTTTTTGTAATGAATGTTGAACATTCTTTTGCGATTTTAACTGTGAGATCACAGAACGATGATGGCAGATGAAAGATTGGGAATGCTACGACTAGTTGATGGAATTGTACAGGAGCGGACTTTAACGATAATCACAGAGAAAAATTAATGATCTATGTAGTATTTCTATATTTCAAATTAACTGCTTTAAAGGTCCTAAAATATAACAATAATAATATTGATTTAAATGGAGAAAAAATTGCTATACTTACTGCAATTTTGAATGTAATCGACTGCTTCAACTGAATATGGCTGCATTGTTAGTCGTTTTAGACTCTCTAAAAAAATAATCAATCTTTAAATTGTCATCTACATTATTTGTCAGCACCAATTGGTGATAAATAATGTATTCGATCCTACTCACCAGCCCTGGCTTGTATTAATTGTTCCCATAAAATTTTCTCAACAATTTCAATCCAACGCTTTTTAATGCATTGATTAGCAGCCTCTAAAACAAATCTACCCATTGTCTGGTCAATTCTTTTATCTTTAGTGTCTTTTTGTAATGCAAAAATCAATTCGTCTTCCGCACAATAAATTAATTTCAATTCTTGTAAAAATATATGTTTCATATATAGAAATTGTTGACGATGCTTCTAAAAGATTAACAATGGAATCAGGGATTTTTATAAAACAAAAACAAAACAATTACATCAGGCAATGTAAAAACGACAACATTTTCAAATAAACATGCCGCAACTTCCGATATAGCAAACGGTTTATGTAATACGAATGTTTCTTTCAATATAAAGCTGCCTTGTGCTGTTAAATTCACTACATTCGGACATTTTTTAATTAAATCAATTATCAAATAATCATTTGATAATCGCATAATTCTCTTAATTTTATCAATATTCGAACGAACATAAGTTGTTGTTTGTTTACGATATATCAAATCATCTTCTATACGTTCTAATAAGAGAATATATTTGCCTAAACGTTGGATCGGTGTTAAAAGATAACTGGCTAAACCCAATGGATCTTGTAGTTCGTCTTGTTTAATCTGAAATTAACACGATTTTATTGTGCTATTCATTAGTAGTCACAATCTTGATTGCGATCTTCAATCCCTAAGTCATAAATGAGATTGAAGATGGAGATCGATACGTACTTTAATTAGAATTACGTATTTATCGGAAACAATGTCCGAAACCGGTTTGTTTCTCACATAATCAACATACAAATCAAACATAGATTCCTGAAAAAAACGGTAATAATCAAACTGAAATTGAATAATAATAATTGATCAAATTACACATTGTATGAATGCTGAATTAATATTGGAAAGATCGTTTCGTCGCTTTAAGATTTTTAAAAATTTCACCGATCTCTTAGCGATTTCATCAATATTACAAAATATCTCACTGATGACAAATTGTGGAATTTTGTCAGGTACATATTTCTCAAAGTGTTGCTTATATAACTGAAATGTTCGGCAATCAACATACGCAATTAATCGATTAATCAAAAATTTACCGAAATTTTCATCAATCCTTCAACGTAATTCTCTTCAGTGGCAATCAGTTCTTGAATGATACACGCTGTTCTGGGAAGGGAAAAACGTGATTATTATTGACGACAATTGAAATAATCTTATCGTAATTACTTGGTACTTTGATTATTATCAGTTTCATTACTCACACTAACATATAAATCGTTATCATCTTGATAAATATCTAGAACTTCACTTATTGAAGTTGTACTAAATGCGTGTTTATCTGAATAACGTGTTGATTTGTATTGTTCACGTTTAGTTTTTGCATCTAATTTTCTTATAATTGGTCGATTTGGACGTCTTGTACGTGTCTGATTGACGATTTCCTTATTCTTATCAACTTCATTTGAGATTGTTTCGATAAAATTCTCGTTCGTTATCAGTTCGTTAATCGAACAAGACGCAGTTCGATCACTTTCTATATCTTTTCCATCATTTCTATTCACTTGTTCGATGAAATTCTCATTTATTATCAATTGGTTAATTCGATCAATTTTGTTATTTGTTTCATCATTTGCCACATTAATATTTTCAGTTTGATTAGTTTGATTTTTTGGATGGTTTTCAATTATTCCTGTTTGTGTTTGATTAAAATTGGAAGCGTTTTTCTGTAACGAATTTTTTGATAATTATTCAATTGTTGCAATTGTAATTTCAACTTACTTTTCTCAATGTTTGCACGTAATTTTCAAAAAACAATATTTTTTGTTGGATCATTTTCAAAACGAATCCACTAACTCTAAACACAAATACGAGAATACTAATCAATTTTAATTGATAACGCAGATAAAACCAATGCGATTCCAATAACTATGAAATGATCATTATTTTATTTGCCAATTTAATAAAAATTCCATTTCTATTGAATTACTGATGATTCAATGAAAGTTGCGTAAAAACTGATAAGCGAAGAAATATATACAGCGTGTCCTGTCAATAACGAAACATAATTAGCGGTACTAATAGAAACAATTTAATTTTCTACCATTAATGAATTGTGATTGTTAAAGCATAAACATGTTCTGGTCTAGCATTTTAAGTTGAGCCGGAAATGCACTTTGCTTGATACAAAATACAATGTTTCGCTATTTTCAAGACAGCAAAGATTTGTGTTGTTGATTTTAATTTTAAGCTCTATAATTAGACGATGTGATATAATTAAAGAAAATGACACTTCTCTAACAATTATTTAATCATTAGTTAATCGACAAACTAATCATTATCAAAAGTCAAACGTAACATTCAATTGCATTGTAATAAAATATAATTTACAATATAGAGAAACGAAAAAGTTGTCGTCCAATCCAATAATTTTTCGATATTATCACTCATACCATAAAGCACATAGAACCAATTCGTTTGGTCGAATGTAATGTTATAATTGTCTATAGTTGCAACTCTAATACAAGTTTCACGTCGTTATAATGATCATGATGATCATTTGATGACTTGGCATATTCATCATGCAATAAGAGAAATTTTCTGTTGGACTCATTGGAATCCTTACCACCCATGCATTTTCCGATAATGTAGATTTAATTAATAAAATAACAATTTTTCTTTTTTGAATTCATTTGAGATATTTACAGCGGTGATTTTAATGTATTTATCATTAACATTCCGATGTGAGAAACTGCCCATTACTTCATAACGTTCGTTCTTCCATTTAGGATTATTAATTTATCTTTTAGAAACTACTGAAATTAATTTCCAGAACACATCCATTACGAGATGACATCAATGCAAACCTTATAAATTATGCAGGCTTTGGCTTTTCGTAGTTAAGCTCGGACAGGATCAATCATCAACGCCGTTTCTATATGAAAACTTGACTGGTAATGATTCAAAAATCGTTCTGACAAACACAACAACGATAGATGTGATGAAGTTAAAAGAATACCACCGACATTTCTTCTCAGTTTTTTTTGTTTCTGTTTGAATAACTCATTTGAACACTTGTTTATTCTCAATAATCACTCAATTGTTGGGATGAAACAAAACCAGAAAAAACTACACACAATACACACAATAATAAAATAGATAGTGGCATGTATAATAAATATGGCCTGGTGTTTTTTTCCCTAACAATTCTTGTCAGTTGTATTAATAAAACACGTGGCTTCCGGTAATCCCGGTCCAGTTCCTGTATGTTATGGGCTTTTCTATACTTTTCTTCTGTATACATAGGGTGATGTATGATAGGAAACGATTAGCCAAAATGCCATCGTACAACACTGACCCATCGGTATCTTTGATCGTCCATAAAAATATTAGTTAGTGATCGTAGTGGTTTAGATTTTGGGGCGTTTATGGCCGTTGTTACTGTCACTATAGGGGATGTTTAGTATAGATTGATTGTGCCCCATGTAAAAGAAAAAATCTATCGAATAGCCTAAAGTAAATAATAAATATTGGATACTGTGACCGGAATAGAATGATGGCAATTCGTTTCTACGAAAAGATCGACGTTTTTTTCCTACTGCTCTTGTTGACTGCAGTTTTTCGTTAATTTAGCTTTATTTCAATTAGAGTACGTTAAACGCACACAACAAAATCGACAATGTTACAATTTATGTTTTATTTGTTTAGCGCATGTTCAACATAATAACTTAATAGCCAATCGATAAAGTTTACATTAGTTATGAGCATATAGTGTTTCCATTAAGAATAACAATAGGATAGCGTTCCGGTGGCACGCGAACTTCACTAGAGCGTCACACTACAACTATGACGACACTACCATTACGAAAGTGTTTGAAAAGTTGTCTGTTATTAATTGACACGACTTTGTTTATTTTCAGGGGTAACACATGCATTTTCAATCAACTCAAGTATGTTTACATCAACGAGTGCTTTGTAATGATTACCACGGTCATCCCCAATCCACCAATTGCCTATTTTCACAACAACGATATAACCCCTTTTATCATTTTGTAATTCTATTCGTTGTTTATTCATTGGTTTTTATATCGAAATAATAATGAACTTGAAAAAAATCAACAGAAAAATACGCGTTCAATTTTAACAATAACAATATGAAACAACAAACACAATTAAACCGCAAAATACTATGTAATTTAATCTCATTTTGCCATCTACACGTAAACCAATACATTTTATTAGAATTATTATCGGAACAAAACAGCCTTTTACAATACAAAAGAACCTACCCCCTAATCAGACAGTATCTACAATATAACGAAAAATACCAACAGCCACCCCTCCGATTCTTCGGCACACAACGAATTTCAGGTAATTAGTCAATTATCTATGCATCGTAAATACCACCACAAAAAATAAGAATAATAATCGAGATTCAACACATTTATTAATAAAAAATATGAAGAAAAAAACGAAAATTATTCGAATTGTGTAATCATAAACCAAATCTCGTATTCTACATAGCGAACTAATAACCAAGACATCTGTCTACGGAAAAAATCTCATAAAATCCCCAAACTAAGACGTATAAAACATGGTGAAAGAGGGAAAACGTGAGCGTATTCCCAATCTGTCTCTTTGACGATTTCACAGAAAAGACTGTGAATTCTTACGCGAAACTACTTCGAATTTAGTTCTGTTTCTAAATAGTTATCGCTAGAGTGAAATATTAAATATTTGCAGACGAAAAAAATTGATTTGGAAAACAGAAATTATTTGAACTGATGGTATTCACCAAACATAATTAAGCCACAGAATCCGAATGGGACTTTTGCATTTCTAATTTATGAAACTTCATCAAATTCCAGTCCCGTATGTTCAGTATTATCCTTTCAAAATACAGTGAAGAGGAAGAAGAAGAAGAAGAAGAGAAATATCTGGCCGTTAATAGCCAACAATCAACTTTCTTGTTCTATTTCTCTTGATTCTGATTGACGGCAAAACTCAATATATAATAAATTCCAGCTGAGTCATTTTCAAGTATAAAGCACGTGTTCCTTTACAATTTGGCCTTATATAATTATCGAGAAATAATTACCATCTGAGTGATTTGACTTTTAATAATATCAAAGATGCTGTTTACGAATAAAGATGAAATGTCGACAAATATCAATTAATTGTCAATTAAATAAAAGAGCAAGTTGTTGTTCATGTTTGTTGATTGAAACAATCTGAATAATTATTGGATATATAAACGTGTTTGTTTGGTTTAATCCACACAATTTCCTATGACGATATATTTTTCGTTTAAGAAAACTTATCAATTCCGTCATAAGTAATGAATCGTAAAATTACCGTTCAGTCGTGAGACGCGTAAATAATAATAATAATAATGGTGGAAAAATTGAAGCGTGTCACCATCAACCACCAACAACATTTCGTTTTTCCAGTCATTATAGGAAACTGTTTTGCATAAAGATCCCTCTGATATAAAAATATGAGAAATGATAAAATGGTATATTTTTTTATTTACATCTAGACGCGAATTATGCATCCAAAAAGCTTAACAACTAAATTGTGTGTCTACTTATTTGAAAATTTCAGTTTATTTCCATCCGAACAACCGGAATTGGTATTGATTTATGAAAAAGGGCCCTTCACAACATACTCGCTTCAATTCTGTTTTTGTGAATGTGTATATGTATATGTGTATATATATTTATCAGCAACCAGTTGAATTCTACAAACTCTTTGTTTGAATTATTAGTTTTATACGGCTCCTTTATATTATTGTTGCAATAGATCTAACAACGTCTTGCTGTTGTTTAGATATCTGTATTTCACGAAATATCGGAAATACAAGTATTGTTTGATTAAAACATATAGGTATGAATCCTATTTCTGGTACTATAATCTTATAGAATTGCAACGTCTATGTGCTTTAGGTATGCGAGTAATTTCAGAATGGAATGTGGATTTCATTTTTGGACCGATAAATCAGAGAGACGACGATTTAATAAAACGGAACGCCAACTTTTTGCTTACTGTGTGTGTGTGTGTGTGTGTGTGTGTGTGTGTGTGTGTGTGTGTGTATCTGTCTCTCTTCATTGTAGATTTGTCGTCAACATTTAGAACATTCACCACTAACAAATATTTTTATACCAACTACTTTGTCTCCTGGGCGAAAGCAGAACGTAAAAACCAAAAAAAAAACAAACAAACAGGGGATGTGTTGATATTTTTCATTACACACAAATCTCAACTATAAGAGGGCAGGATTTAACCATCATAAAATGTTACACAATATTCTTTATGAGATAGGGGGGCTGGTAAAATTGGAAACATAGGCCCGGTTCATCTTTCCATCCTAAAACTCGACTATATGAAAATAAATTTTCGTTAATATCTATGAGATGGCGCCACAATCCGCCACTGTTAATAAATGAGACTCTTCAAATTGTTTCAGACCAAATTTCTGTTCCTAGCAACACATTGTTCACACAATAGAAAACAACGATGTGCACTCAGTGATAAAACATTTTTATTCTCAAAGACGTGGCTATTATAGCACCGTTGATGAAGTTCATGGGGATTCTGCATGAGAATTAAATACTGTTTATTTTTGGACGACCAGTTGAAGACACTATCTAAGACAGATATTGTTGAAAATTTCATGGTAACGTTATGGAAGATCGTAGTTTGGAAATGCACGAGATTACCTTCACCTGCACATAAAAAAACTATATGCAGCGATTACGGACTGTCCTGCAAACACGCAGTATTTGATGACACACCGGAATCAAAACAATGGAGAATATCTGATGAAGAAGGCCAAGCCGTTATTAAGACTAGAAAATTTGATGGCCATTATTCTTTGGGATCCCCAAGGAACAATTCTGATTAGGGTTGCCAACTTTCTCTGAGACAATTCTTGGACAAATTGTCCAAAACTGAAATATGTAGAGCCTTAAAGATCTCATTTCTATTGTTCTTTTTCGAATCCATGTTATTTAGGCTAATGAGAGCCTAAAGGAATTCATTCATAAAAGTAATGTCCAAAATCGGAGGACCTATTCGAATTTTAACTCCTAAATAGCAGGTCAAATATTCGATTAGAAAAATGAAACAAAAATAGTACGTCAGTAAGTCCTCAAGAGTCTAAAGCAAATTAAAAAGTAAAAAAATAACAAAACTTTTAATACTTTTACGATTATTACATTTATTGTTCAGACTATGTCGTGGAAGTAAGCTGAAGTGCGGGAAAATTCGTAGGTATGTTATCTCTGAGGTACGTAAATTCTGAACACGATTCATTATTCAGTCTGACTTGCAATTCTGCCTTTAGTAAGTTGGAAGGACAAGAAGTCATGTGTGAAAGAAAGAACTATTTTGGAGTGCAGGTGATATTTGTCCATAGCTTTCTGTAAAAATCCTGGACATTTTCGCATTCAATATGGATTCTGAACAGCAACTTCAATTACTGGACAATCCAGGCCAATCCTAGACGATTGGCAACCTTATTTCTGATAGAACTTAAAACGATCACAGGAACTTATTATGGAGCACTAGTGGACCGTCTAAAAGACGAGCTGCGACGATACCGGTCAAGATTGGCGCACAAGATAATACACCATCTCACAAATCAACTGATTGCAACGGCAAAATTGCATGAAAAAGACTTCGAATTGATTCCTTATCCAACGATTTGGCTCCGATCCACCCCTTCCTGTTCGAAAACGTTGGCACGGATTGAAGAAATTTTTGTCGAATGAGAATGCTGCTAACCCACTGAAGTCAAAGTGTATTTTGCGAGCTTCGAGAAATCATATTTTTCCGATAACACTCATTTTACTGCCACCCACTTGAACTCTATTGTATTAAAATATGTTTTGTGCTCAAAAAACATAAATCGAGATTTAGGAAGGCAAGATGAACTTATTTAATAAGTGATAAAGTTATGATTATTGGTGATATTAGAGAATCATCCTGTATATGTACAGATATAGTTATGGTGGTTTTATTTTTATATTGCAGCACTTAAAGCCGCTCTATCCACACAGATTTCACTTTCATATATGTTACTATGTAATGTTCACTCATAAGACGGGATAGCCGTACAGCAGAACCTATATATATAGTTTTTTTTTGTTGAATAGAAATAATTAAATCTAAAGATAAAGGTACATAGGGAAATTCTAATGTAAATTTACCCTTCAAATTACTCGAAAGATTAACAAATATTGGTTTTATGTAATTCAATCCATATGAATATTCATAGACTATAACGGTAATAGTTAAGTTGGCTACGTCCCCAATGACCATTCGATACTAAATATCGAGCATATTGCTACGCTCATCAACTGGCGAAATATAAATATTCAATGCGATTGTAAACAGTAACGCATTTCAACCCCAATGGCTATGTATGCGTAGTATATGTGTGTGTGTGTGCATGTGTGTGTGTGTAAGGGTAGATCATGAATTACCAACACCCCTTATTTTAGCAGGGATTTGTGGTCAATTCCACCGAATCTCATCAACAAGTCATGACTTTTTTCAATCTTTTAATTTTATCAATTTAACATAAATTTCGTCAAAATTAATTAGAAAATTATCGATTTTATAGTTTGTGTACCTACTGTAATTTCATAATTTTACCCCTATATTGGAATAGTTGAATGAATTATATTCATTTGCGTGTAACTTTAATAGCCATGTTCCAAGGGCGGCTGTAGGGGTTAATTAATCCTTTCTCATCCTAGTCGTCATGGTCACAAAATAATTGTGTATTTAGAAATAATTCCAACCCTTCTCGTTGCAATTCTATCATATACCTATATGTTTTTTTTATAAATCGTTCCCCCTTCACCATCAACACCACCGTGTCTCTAAAAGCGATCCAACCCCATATGTTCGATAATTTCCCTAATGTATTATTGCACCAAATATACATTAGTTTAAATTAGATTTTCTTACGGAATTTTCGTATGAAATAAGAATAAGGAAAAACTATCATCGTTTTCTATTAGGATGGAATTCGTTTTTCACGGTAACATTTTGAAGAGTCGCTATATGTTGAAATTGGGTGGGAGATTGTTGTAGTTGGTCCCCGGTTGGCAACGGCACTGGCACAAGGATCCCCAGTTCCAGCCAACCCCGCGACCTGAACTTGCCCGACCAATCACTGCTTAGAACAAAAGGATACACTCAATGGTAAAAGCATCAACGAAATACCCTCTCTCGTGAAATTTTCATTGACGGTACAAAAACTATGCTCGACCCATAACACAGACAGTGTTTTAATGGAGGCGGATTAACGAGAAAATTTGAAAAAATCCCGATTTCCTCTACAAAAAAACAAAAACAAAAATCAATTTATTAAATAAGACAGATGGATGATGAGCGTTGAATCAAATTAAATAATTGAATCAAATGACAATAATCTCGTTATAGTGGTGTTTATTTATAAGATATTTTCTATAATTAGACTGTCGCCGGATTATAAAAGGCATATTTAACTTGAATACAATAGGATTAGAGTAGGTATATGATATGCCCTTTTGACGGATACACAATTGAATTGGTTGATATTTGTAATGTTGAGGCTTTTAAATCGCGCTAAGTGGTCGACAATACGCTCCCATTCATTGACGACGACAACGACGACGCCCGAAACTAGAAATGATTCTCTCATCATCATCATCATCATCATTATCATTATATTGACCACTTTTACTTCAACATTCACAAACTTTATTTCATTCGATTTGTGTGGAAAGAAACATACGAATAACGAATTCGTCTCTCATCAACAACACATTTTCGATGAGATTGACGTTCATTTATTATTTGCTAGATAAAACTAGACAAGATCTAACATTAAAAAGATGATATCCATTCAACACATCACACATATGCTTCGAATCTATTCAAATTATTAGAATAAAACGAATTTAATTTTATACCAATTGAATGGATGCCTCTGCCTGTATCAATTACATAAATTCAATGTAGAAAAAGTGGAAATAATAGTGGAAACACGGCGCGCGGGCCAGTTGACTATTGAATATCGCCCGGATGAGTTTTTGTGAGAAAAACAAGCAATGCGGGATTCGTGCGCGATTTACGAGGGCATTTCTAAAACACAAACACACACACACACACACACCCATAGATATACATCTGACATCGTTAATCAACAATAACACAACATGAAACATTAAAAGATTTGTACAAAAAGAACAAAAAAACACACATACAAAAAAAAAGAAGAGAGAAAGAGTCCCATTATTAGTCCCTGTTACTATTGTGTGTATTGTCAACTGGTATCAAACACAATTAAAACATAATAAATCGTAAAAAGGAAACGACTTCTTGACGAATTTCGGATTTAATTGATGGGAATTGTGATCTGCTTTATCTTCTTTATACTACGGTTTGATTTCGATGCAATAAATACACAAAAGCATCAAATATTTGATAATTGACTTTATCAATTTGAACAGTTTGTCGGTCTAATACGTATTTGAAAGAAGGCGAAGAAGAAGAAGAAAAAAAAGCATACAGTCACGATTGCATTTTAAGATTATTAACAAGATGATAACGAAGTGACTGCCAGACGTCACCATGACAACAACGCCAGCATCTTTTCGGGATTTGTCAAAGACATTGACCGGAAACATACCGGGTATATCTATAATTTTATATGCAAAAATCCCAATAATACCTATTTGAATAGAATTTCTGTTTTGATTAAATTGCCAACATGTTGATTGGAAATTTTCAAACGATATGAGAGGGAGTGTGCAGAGATTTGTGTTTTTCAGATAAGATCAAATAGTAAATTTGAAAAGTGGGATGTGAGAATGGGGAGAAGCCTGTACAGTACAGTTTTAGAAAAGACAGACCCTCGTCATCACCATCATCATCATCATCATAATCATCATCTATGTTGGATTGAGTGAATTTGTGGTCCGCAATGAGTCAAACACACGTGCAGGGGCGGACACGTGTCCGAGTGGGTGGCCAATATTGAAAATTGCATAATTTAGATCATCAAGCATCTATATTCAAGGCCATTATAATAGGGATTAGCAATTCATTAGGGCGGCTATTACTAAATCTATCTGTAACTGTTTATCAAAATGTTTGTTGTTTTTTTTTTAATTTATGTTTATAATAACAACAATAATAACAGTAATAATAACAATGTGAATATAGAAGTATATAAAGCAATAATGGCTAAGAAACGGATGCAATCAAATAATCCGCAACGAGACTGGGAAGCAATTATTATCACACTTCCGGTATCCTAGTAAATCACGCAGAGATAAACCACTACGATTCCGGATTTATCATTTATTATTATGACAAATTATAACTAATTCTATCGTACGATATAATCACGCAATATATCATCAATAATAAATAAATCTTCAAAAAATAAAGTAAAATCATTCGATTAATACGTGAGACAACATGAAGAAGGCATTTTTTGTCTCCTATATATAACGACATTTCCGAATGTGGCGGAATTTTACAATTGCACGGAATTATTGGATTTCCTAAAAATTATTATTCGGAACAGATATTCCCACGTATATTCTAGGCGTTATTGATAAAGTATGTTTGAGTTTTATTTTAATAATTGCAATCAGACCAAGAGCTTGCTAAAGTCAAACCACTATACGGCCCATTAGTTGATGACACGACCTATTCCACTACTATTTCCGGTAGTATTTCACTAGAGCGGAACTATAACGTTGATTAAAAAAAACAAACAAACAAAAACAAAATTCTCATAATACGATATTATTAATATTTAAATGATTAATTTGAGGAATTGAGCAAATATCTAGTTTTAAGTTGGAGTTTTGTTGTGGAATTTGTCGTTTACCGCTCCTTCATGATAGTGTTTCGGCTGTTTGGACGCTTCTATACAAGATCGAAGGTATGTTACCTGCATTCCTCCATACAATCTTATTGCAGGTGCACCCATTAATTGCTTTAGATTACTCCAACATAACCCTTGAACATTATCATTAAACTTTACCAATGACATTTGATAGTTGGCTTGGAAATCCAATATTTGGACGGAGCAGTGTAAAGGTCACAATGTAAACGCGTATGTACCCTTAATTAGTACAAAGGGGGACGATAGTGTTTCTAGAGATATATGGTTGGTCGTCCGGTATGTGATTGATGATGTTGATGGAAACTATCGTAGCGGTGGCGGCAAGCTTTTCATAACTATATATGTATATATATATTGATATGAATTCAGGGGTGTACGGGCAACAGGGGCCTGCGATGAGACGCAGAATTAACATCATCGTTGTTCGTCGTACTGCCTCTGTTGCTGCTGTCCTACTGTTTGGCTCGCATGACATGCCCCATTCGACATGGCGGATGCCTATTATACCGTGAACATGATGAACATTCGGCGGTACCCAAAATATCCCAAAGCCCCCCTAGATGCTTAATTAATACTATTGATTTGGAATATGTTCGAATTTTTATCGAACAATAATGCAAAAATTAAATAAATTTCGAAAATGAATCAGAATTAAAATCGAAAATGTTTGCTAATCACTGGATATTAATCAGTTGTCTTTGATTAATAAATGCAAATGTTTGAGCCCCCCTGGATGTTAATAAATGAACTCGATCCGACAGCTATGATGTATGTCCGCATGTTATGATCCATGAATATATCGAGCAAGCTGCGAACCACCGTAACAAAACTTGACAATTGCTCGAATATAAATGACGTTGACGTTGATATTAGATGGTCCCATTATAGTCGAAAGTTTGTTTTTACGGTTCTGTTTTTTATTGTTTTCCATATAGACAAATAGGCGACAAAGAATACTTAAAATATAACACGTAAACACAATTCGTATAACGGAATTTATAGTTTTGCTTCTACAATTTCTGTATAGTTTTAACGAGTATGTTCTACTAATCTAAATTTAAACCTCGTTATTTATTCCAAAAGTAACGATAAACAATATATATTTTCAATAAAAAAAAGTTTCCACTAGGGGAAACTAGAACGGTTGCAATTTGACAAAGTTTGAATCAAAAATAATATGTTGAAAATCGCTAGATTTAATTAATGTTAATAACAAAAGTTTTACAGGAATACCAATATTAACTAGTCAGAAAGTTGACGAAGATTCTTAGCAAATTGTCACCAACTACAATCATTGGAGCGGCTAAAGGATACAGTTCATGGAGACTACATCTTATATAAGTTTGACTTGCAAGTTACACGTATATAGTCACATTCACGCATACACACACACACGCACGCACACACACACACACACATCTATACGCATCTATACATGTACACATACACATATTTCGAACGGGTGTTGTCGTCAGGGCAACCGTGAAGGCGCCCGGTTGCCATGCGACCGAGCAGGCGAGACTAGAGTAATAATCCTTGCAAAAGCTGCGAGTTTCAGGAGAAATTAGTTGATGACTCGTTGTTGAAAGAAAGGAACCGAGTTGCAAATGAGCTGCTGTTGATTCATTACGGCCCGCCTGTCCTCAAAACATCAACGAAACATGACAACCCAATTTCCAACGACAGCACACAACGATCGATTTCTCGAGAAACGACAACGACAACGACGACGACAACGACAACAGTTTGAAATGTCGAAAATATGCCTGCCGTATTCTCATATTTAAAATTTTAATAAAAGTCGATTAAAATGAAAATAATCTAAAGAGAACTGCTGTAGATGTATTAATTTTAACGAAATAATTTTTTAAAAAACACTAAAAGGAAACGTTGAAATGGTGGATTAATTAATTTTTGATTTCTTTCCGGTCCAGTCCAATGGTTCGATGAATCTCCGGCAATCCATATGCTGTTGCCATCCCATTTTCATTAAGCAGAAACTGAAGATAATGATAGCAATTTACCGAAATGCATGTTAGTCGGGGTGAATGGCAGCCTTGTTTTGTCGACAATGTGGCAGTAAGTGAAATCAGTGGAAATCACTACAGCCTATTGCTATCTATGTACTGTTATACTCGAGAGTTCATCGTATGATATTGCCAACCCCCCTTTTACTATACAATCTCTCTCATTCTCTTATTTTGTAGTATTAGAGCATATGTATGATTGCCTCTGTGTATTTTTTATGCGCGTGCCTTATCTGGCACTGTCTTAATTAAAGCCTTTGTGAGAGTCGAGGCTGTCATTACTTGATTCCGGGGCCCGGATTCACCCCGGACGGCTGACTGGTTCACTACACACCATACGATTACAAATTCTGATTTTGTGACGGTTGATGTTGTTCACTCCATTCTATCAAAAATTTTGATTTAAATGAAATATGAAAAGAATCATTTTTGGTAAATTTTATATTATTTCACCATCAATCTAGCAGCATCAAATATTTAATGCATAAAACATATAACTAAAGCTGACAAATCCATAAGAATCGTCTGATATAGGTTGTAAATCCAAACTGCAAACTGTGTAATCTGCTGGGGATCTGCCCTTCGGTAGCAGGAGTATTTTATCATCGTTGATCACCCCATATATAGATCCACATATAATACACACCATCATCGTCATCATCAACATCATCGTCCACATGTCGTTCACTTTTTCAAAAACTTTTCAATTTAATTGCTGATCAAAGATATATCTACCAGATGAATTTAAATGCAAAGTGCAATCATTCTAAATTTTTTTTTGCACTCATTCAAACATTTGATTTAATAACGCAAAGACAACAAAAATCGAAGTCATAGTTGAATGACAACCATATCGACATCCCTACAGTTCTCTCTTCCACTTGGATGAAAATCCCTATCACACATGACATCACGTCCGGAAGTCACCGTATGTATATGCATGAGTGGTGTATTGCAAGCGTTACAGTCGATCGGACTGCCGTAGTACAGCCGGAAGTCCGTCTAATGCATCCGCAGTCAACTGTCGACCAACTACCCTATCGAATGCACAAAGATTTTAGCGACAAATACAGAAATATTATCAATTCTTTGTCGAAATCAATCAATAAACTCTCTCTAACATTAAACAAGAAATTAACAATGTTGTTATATCATTCATTTTAATTAATGATTCAGAAATTATTTATTAGTAACAAATTATCTATTAGAAGATGGAAGCTTGATATTATTAAATGAGTTACCGAGAGCCTATGTTGGATCGATGATGTGGCAAGAAAAAGAATCCCTCTTTATGAATACAACGTTATAAGCTGATATAATTAATTTTAGGCACAAGCAATTAAGTTGAGTGAGGAAATAATTAAATATTCACAGCATCGTTTTGCATATAAACCTGCTGCTGTTGCTGTTGCTGCTGCTGCTTTAGTCGGCTCGTTAATTAATTAAACAATTAGTCTACTCGTTCCTTAGGTGAGCGTCTAAGAAGTTAACATGCACAGAAGACTACCTGATTTACATATTCACGTTGGAAAATTATAAGAAAAGCCTCAGGATAATATAGATTTTCATGGTACGCCGTCCGGAAGTTATCTATTATTTATGTTATATATGTAGATGTAAGGTTGTAGATAGAATGACAAAAACTCCCTAGTGGCATAATAATAGTTCTAAAATAAATAACGAAATATCAAAGTCAACTAACGATGGTGGTTGGTGTTGGCGACATAGATGATGGGTGACATGCCAAAAGGGCGGTAACAAACGATAGTTTGATGTGGTAAATGATGCAAGGGTGAGACAATGACGCTATCTGTGAAGAATGATGACAAGTGTACCCGGTGTATTTATTTGTGATAATACTAGCGATGTGGACGAATCATCCAACACCAATGCCACCAGTTTACCGTCGAGATAATCGAATTCCGCGCGCTCATTGCTAGCCATTGTCAAGTCAAGAATACATTCTGATGATGCATCGGTCCTTAATGAGGTCGGTCTCTCCTGCTATATATATATATATATATATATATATATATATATATATATATATATATGTATATATAGTTACTATTTTTGATACTTGAGGGAGAGAATCGTACGTTATCAAAGGGATGACATCTTCGTTTCTTGATCTCATCTTTAGTAAATAATACAACAACTATTCTTCAAGTGGTGTTTATATTCCTATAATATGGTGGTTGGTGCATGTATGGTAGTTGTTGTGGGTTGAACATTTAACACATACATAACCGAGACTGGCGTGTACAACAAGAGCTTGTCAACAGCAGCTGGGAACGCCTGGTGTCGGTCGAGGTGAATATTAAATCAGACAGTTGATTGCCGGACCCCGCCCCCCTGATTACGTCATGTGTCATGCGTGCCCGTGACAGCCCTAGAACAATAGACACCGTGATTGAGACGCGATCCCCGTTGAAGGAAGGAACCAGATATGCTGCTGGGCTTAGTCTGAACAACAACCCCATTCCACCGCTAGTTCGAACTAAAATACATTATACACAATATTTACCACCAACTCTAACGCCGGCAAGACATCTCATTTCCGACAACGATTGTTTGGAAGTCGCTATGATAGATTCATGGAATTTGATACGGTTCAAAATTGAGTTGAAAAATAACTAGAAACAGTGGTGAGATTTATTCAAAAAAATCAACGATTTATACCAATAGCAACAGTGGTGATGGTGGTAGTGGCGGCGCGATGGTCGACGGTGGCAGTATAGACCAGGCACTGGTTGTGTGTGTCCGGTAGGTAGATTGGTTCGAACGTAATTTATCATTCTGGGTTCTTTTCACTTCAGCGGGAGTAGCGCGGCGGCCAACTAACTCTATCATTTGTCTTCCCTCACCTGTCAGGCCCGACCAGCGCTTTGTATCGGTTACACTTTTGATGGTTTTCGAAAGTAACGCTTTTATGATTTATTATAATTTTTTAACCCTTCAGCTATTTTGTTAGGGATAAAATGGATGCTTGCAGATCTACAGCTATGGTCATTAATTTTGGCCTTACTGTCGCTTATTTGTGTAACACAACCAAATTTAAAATAAATCAACATCCGCAATTCAACGAATATTATTCGATAGAAACTGTATTTCGTACCTAATCTACCAAAGAAAATCAATGAAACAGTGGTGGTGGTGGTGGTGATAATTAAATCTCGTATTAGAATAATGTTTTATAAATTGATTGCAGCCTCCCTGGAGAGATCGAGCCGTCCTTACTGAATTCGAAATAGATCACGCAGGCATATGCTATTTAATATAATTCAATTCACAATGATGTGTGGGGTGGCAAATTCGATAACGGGATTAGTGTCAAATCAAATCGCATTAAACTAACTGCAATATGGATGCAATGTTGAGACTCACGCAATATCCTAATCCCTTGACTATGTTCACAAGTCCGCCAAAAATTGGTTTTACATTCGAAATATCGTAATAAATTAATTAAATTTTTCGATGCAAAATCGCTCATAACAATATATAACCAACATTAAACGTATATTCACGCAATGCTATCATTTGATATCAGTTACGATTGATATGAGAAGAAACATGTGATATCTGTTGGATTGATGATATATGGGCTCTTTATCATCGGTGCATTATAGACAGATTCATTACATTGATAATTTAGGGACTCAGGGGGTTGAAATGAGTTTCTATCTTTAATCACATCTATTTATAATCAATCTCACACAAACTAGATTTAAAGTTTGATATTTTTCTTCAAGGAATGAAGATATTCAAATAATAAAATTTGAAATGGAAATGTGTTCGTTATAAAGCGGGAATAAAGCGGAGAAGCGGTCAGCAGGAGAATTCACACATAAGAATGCCTTATTCATGCATCCATCGTTTGGGTCAGGGTCGTTCTCTATAAAATCGGCGCGAGTCTAATGCGTTTTTGATTGCCAATCAGCAGGGTGCAATTCTAAATGTTACGATATCGTCAGCAAATACAAATCAACAATACCGATCCAACTAAATTCTTTAAAAGTAGAATTGAAATTCCTCTATACAGAACAAGTAATCAAAATAATATTTCCCAAAACATTTTATTGAACAACATAACACCACAACTATTTGTCGATATTTACCCTCAGACAAACACGCCAACCTGTCAACACTTAATAGACATTAAGACAAATGTATGTCGAAGTAACTGAAAACCATACGAAAAATATCTTTCTAGATGTTACCATCTAGAGTGTTAGTGGTGGAAAATGATCCATCGAATATGACGATATTGAATTCCCCGATATTTTTATTAAAGTAGTGGCGCGCACGATGAGATTTATCCACAATATGAAATTAGAACAAAACGATCTTGACGACGTCTCGTTGCCGTTGAAGTGTTTCCGGTAGCAGCTGTTTGTTCCCAGACGGACAAAAGGCCCTCGTCCCCAAATCAAATTATCTAATTCAGTATATTGGCCAGCGAGGCCTCTAGATTTGTTTAATCGACTATAGCGGTCACAGATGATACTCTCGTGTATACTTTGGACACGCTAATTGACTCACTTGACGAATTATCTCTATAATAACAACGAAACGAGTCTATAACAGAGATTCAACTTAAATCAGTTGAAATTAGAAAAATGATAAGAGACAAACAATATACACTTCATTATGTTTGTGGTGCTCCCATGGGAGTTGCACAATTTATATCGAACATTAAACATCGTCACGGGACACGGTGTACACGGCAACAACCCTATTTATATAAAATCTGTAGTCATCCCCAAATAGGTGTGTATGTGTAGTGTAGAGCATGTAGATTGGGCGGAGGTGCCAGGAAAGTGTTATCTAATATTGCGTATGTAATCAATGTGAGATTAGCGAGGGTGTTCGCTCGGGCTCATCACACTGTTATCTACGCACATCTCCCTAGGGACTTAGTCAACTGAGGGAAAACAGACTGTGTACGAGGATGGCGATGGTAGAAGTAGTATCTCTACATATTGGTATATAATAGTGGTGGCTAGATGCGACATTCCGAATTCTTCACCACCAAATGCGATTCTTCCCGTCTACCTACCATGTCAACGGATATTGATATTGCCATACTTCAGATAAGTGCAAAATGTGGGACGTTATAAGCGCGTGTTCCAGATTATCTACCCATCTACTATCTATAATGATAAATATATGGATATGTTGAAAGAAATTGGTTCAGGATGGCACGGAAGCCTTGATTAGTTATTTGCCTACTATACTTCATTCTATTATAATAACGAAGCAATTACTTTTCGTGTGATCGATGCACTGGGAAGTAACAGGTACAAAACAGCAGGAGTTCTACTATGGCAATGAAGGTGATTAAATTTATGAAAAATAGGCAGGCAGCCAACACTGCTACGACGACGACGACGACGACGTCGTGCACACGTAATCGGAAGCCATTGATGATCAACCCTATTTCGAATTTTGAAGAGAATAATATCAAAAGCGCTACGGGATAAGGATACAATTAAACTATAGATGCTGCACCGTATTTATTACTTTCAGCACGATTCAATAAATAATAAGAGTGAAATCTTTGAAATCTAAATAAAAATATAGTAATAATAGAAAATTACAGAGTAATATACGAAATCAGCTTTTAATTCATTGGGGTGATACTTAATTAATGTCACAATCCAAGAATTCCAATATGAGCTGACTATTTTCAATAAGGATTAAACAAGAAATTGTCACATCTATACTCACAACCCTCCCCAAATATATCAGTTTGACGCTTGAAAAACCACCAACAATAGTTTCTTCCAAAGTTTCTTATCCGTTTTGTCAAATGAGCTTTTAATTTCGTCTATCTATTCAAATATACCTCCAGATGATTATGATTCTTCATCGGTATCATCAAACAAATTGCTCTTTGATTCAATAGAATTTACTATTTGTAAAGGACTAAAGTCGAATGAAGGTCGTCAATTACTACAACAACAACAACAACATTGACCTGAACGTCCGGACGACATTCATTCTTCATATTTGATGGACGGACGTAAAGAATGCGACACATTAATAATAACTGACGGTGTAGGTGTCGAACCCTCATGGTACGGCAGGTAACACGGTAGGTGTAAACTCTGCTGTCACGGTTGCCCAGGCAACGGCCAAACTGTCCAGTCATGGCGGCGAATTGAAACCTAATAATTAATTACACTGGCTATGTTATATTCGTCAGCATGACGTACGCATATATACATGTATGTATTTCTACATAAATCTGTCTAGCTACGACGTATCCTTAGTCCAACATTAATTAAGGTACATGTTGTTGTATTTAATAAAATCAAAATAATAACAATGGTTGTTGAAAGGGCGCGAAAGTGAATGATTGGTTGCGATTTTAAAGTCTCAATTGTGATTGGTGTTGGAGAAAATTGCGCCAAAATGTTTTTCATTTTCAAGACAATCTTCGGCAAAATGTGTTCACCTTCATAAGCACAATATGTTCCGTCTGCAGGTGACAAATAACTAGCAAATTCCTGCCATTTACTACAATAAAAAACAGTATTACCGTTGCTTTATTTTTCAAGTTTATAAATGTAGGTTGATATTGAATGGGACGCAACAAACAGCGGGATGGCAATAGTATCATGTCGGCGCGTGCTTGTAAACACTACCTAATCACCTGTTTCAAAGATGCTAATCAGAAGCACTGCATGTGTATCGTATTGTTAAATTGATAAAATAAAAAAAAACACGTTAATCAAATCATTTTATGTGTAATTCTAATAAAAGCTAGTCACTTTTCTTAATCAAGAAGAGGAACGATGAGATATTTTTAGATTGCTCTCAGTTTTGCATGTAATTTACTGACTGGTACTCTATTGTCCGCATAAATGGAACGCAAATGGAATCTGTCTGACTACATACAACATACAGAAAATGGAAATGAAAATGATGAAAAAATTCGTGAAGCATACGATGCAAATCTTACAATCATACGTTAATTAATATTATTTTTATTGTTATTGTGAAAAAATAGATATTCTTCTAATATTAGTGATGGTGCCAGCATCTTCCACCATTTCGTTGATGTTTTATAGATGTCGGTTGCATGTCTTGTCGTTATATTTAAAAGAAACTCACGCTTCAAGTCTGTGAGCTGTTACAGCAGAGCTCTTTGATTGATGAGAAGATTATTGAATTACGTTGCTCTGGAACGGAAGTAGCCGCCTTTGTCTTGGGTGTGTCGACCAGGCTCAGTTTCTCATTCGTCGAGATCTCATCACTACGCTAATATAACACGACATGATGATGATGATGGCAGATCATGTTTTATATAGTTTATATTACAATTTACAAAATAAAATTTCGATAATGGAAACGTTTTTTTTTGTGTAAATATTTCGATTTTTGTGTGGGTGGTGATGTTGCGACTGGGTCACATCATCCATAACTGCCATCCGGTTGACCACGTATGAATAAACGACGTTCTTACCCAAGTCCACCCGTACAGAGTGATTGATTAAGGACATAGTGATATATGGCTGCTGTAAATTCACAAACTGTTCGTTTTATTAGCGACTGAATTGCCCTTAAAAATATTTAGTAGTCAACAGTAGGAGTGGGAGTTGCTGGTGTTTTTTCAGCCTTCTTCTATTTTTTTTTGTTTTGTTTTGAATACGTATATTTGCATATTTCAGACAATTTTCATTTCATTCACTATAGTCAGGCAATGAATGTTTTCACTGCCATCACAAACGTTTAGTTGTAAATTACAGATGCGATTTGTGCATTTGACAGTCGCGTTTTTCTCTTCTCCCACATAGAAACGTATGTATGTTATTGACTACGTGGATATATCGTAAATATTGTTTTCAAACCAATGGTTTATGTGAGAATATTAATTATTGACTTCTGGTATCATTAAATTGAGTTATTACCATCGTATAGACCCTTTGCAATTACATATAAATAATAGATTTATCCTGGAATATTCTCAGCTTGCGGGACATTCCAACGAGATCAACTGAGCTACAAATGAGCTGTAAATTTTTTTCAATTGGTTTCGAATGTACGCGAATTTATAAAAAATCTAATTTCCTATAAAAGGAGAAAAAAAACCTCATAATTAATGTCAGAATTAAATTAGTTTCCCCATTAACAAAACCGAACAATAGACGATTAATTTTCTCAATTTAATACTTTTCAACGAAATGTGGTGCGTTCAAATTCAACTAAAGCTTCATGATGGTGTTGATGTTAAAGAAATGTTTAATAGGTATTTACACCCTTTTATATGCAGCATCTCTATCAAATTTGGTGCTGAATCATGGCGTATGTCAACTGGGAATGCGGCCCAATCAACACCAATCTAAGTGGAATGCAAAACGAAAAAACAACACATAATAAACGATATTGAAGATGAAACGTGTTAACGTTACAAAATTAACAAAGTAAAATAACGAAAAAATAAAACCCCCTTTCTAGATTCTTCTCAATTATAGTGGAGACGAAATTATTTGTTAACAGTACACGGCCAAGTCATCGTGGGATGACTATACGCGTTGGAAAACGTAGCGGTAGAGCTATTTCCATTGATAGGTTAATAAATAGTTGGTATATTAAACCTGGAAATAAATCTAATAAATGATATTATGTCAGCATTAATCATAATTAATTGTTAAAAGCAAATGTCACTGTTGCATGAAATGTCGACATTAAAATTCCCATTAAGTTCAGATTTTACACAGCTGCGGTATTTTATTTTATTTTTCTAATTTCCCTTTATTGTAAAACTATTTAAAAAAAATTTTGGTTGTGTTTGCGTGTCATTATCATAAAATTTCTTAAATCTTCTCCCACGATCTATTTTTACAGCTTTTACAGGCAAACAACAACAACAACAACCAAAAATACGTAAATTTTAAGCACATCATTACTCCCCTTCTAGCTTTCATACATGAGCTTTCTTACCTGGCTACCCTCGTTTGCCGAACGGTAATCAGTAGTTGCCATAAACAAGTCTTACATCCCTCTTTCCCACAAACCAAACAATTCCACCAGGGCTCGTATATCACAACTAACAAATAACGTTAAATATATTTGTCATTTTAAATATTTTACAATCCTCATAAATATTCTCCATAATTTTTTTGGTAATTAAATATAAATTGATAGAACAACAATTTTCTAATATCAATTGATATCAACTTTGGTGGAATTGTAATTGTGCGTATTTATATGTAAGTGGAATTCTTGTTCTTGATTATACCGAGAGATCAGAACCCGTGTGAACCCGGCCACCGGAAACCGCCCTTCAGGTGAGGCCACCGCCCCCTACCCCCTGTGGGAAGCTCTAGAGTACCCTTAGTGCACGGAATATTAGCTGAGCTTGAATTTCACACAACACAGCAACAACAACAACAAAAAACTTGTGTAGAATGATTGCTGGTGAATGGTTGGACTATTATTTTCAGGATCTTAGGTCTGATTCGTGGACATTCGAGCTGTAATGGCGCCCAAAGATTTACACAAAAAAAAAGAATTCGTTTGTAAATTTCGAAATTAGTTTGAAGATTTTTACTTAAGTAGCCTTCAACAGGAGTCTTTCACAGCTTTGTCCAAGGTGTCACTTTGATGTTAATCCGTTTTTAACAACGTTGTTGTCCAGATCAGATATGAGTAAGCGCTGGATTTAAAGTACAACAATAACATAAAGTAACTGGACGGCCGTTTAAATCTGTTGTTAATTAAGTTGTTGGTTGAATTGATTAGAATTTTTGGATTTTTATACAAATTCTTTGTTGGAAATTCATCGTCTTGGTATATTGGCAACAATACAATATTGGTGCAACTTGTTGCATTCATAGCTGCTGCTATAACAAACACCATTTCACATATGATGGATGTATATGCATTTTCGTATCATAATGAGCTTGAAAATACCCGCCTTAAATTATTGTACTATATAACAATAAGAAGAAATATTTCCCTATCTATTTAGTTTCATTTTTATTTCGTCTACCTGTAACTATCTGTTTTATATACGTGTGTGTCTGTGTGTGTGTGTGATTGTAAGTGTCTGCAAAGTTTTGATGTAGTCTTTAAAATGCTTGTGTGTCTATTGAATAGGACAGCGCCAGTGTAAAATCAGTGTATACATTCTTTATAGAAGCAATAATGGGACCCCAACATTTCATTATAGTACGGATAATGTTGGCGGTATTGTCCGTGGATTGTGCACTTGATCTAGACTCCGCTTTTACTCTGTAAAGACATGAATAATAAAGTTAAACAGGTAGGCCATTATCACATTGTGCCGATATAAAGCAAGGTGGTATTCATATTCAATTCAACTTCAATTCTATTCACGATTTATATATATGTTTAGTGTGAAATTTTGTACCTCAACTAGACTATCCGTCAAAGTCTCTTAAAACAGATATTCCCACACAAATTCAATTATAAACAATTACCGAATTCTAAGTAATTTTTTATTAAATAAAAAAGAAACAAACGAATTTCCACGGACAGGTAGAATTTTTCCCTCATTTTTTGTGTGTGGCAAAATATATTTATATTTAAATACATATCAAAAGAAAGCTTTCCGCGTTGACAACGTGAGAGGTTGAAAGATCAGAACACAAAAGTCCGCTTCTAGATAACGTCATATCCGGAGGTCGAGCTGTCAAAGTCCGGAAATAGTCCGGGCTTCCAGCATTTTAGAAGCTTGATAAAAAATACAATGTGTATGTGTGCTGCTATTCTTAGCACTTTAACAATGTTGCTGCTCCAATATATATACCTTTAGTTATTTCTCGTTCAAGAAAATATGGAAGTCTCCCTCATATTGTTGGATGATAAACGAAAATTATCACACAGATGCGAAAAAAAACCGTAATATTTTCAAATTTCAGTTAAATATTCTCATATATTTTGAAACAATACTGTCAGTCGTCGTATTGTACTTTAACATATCTCTTACGCTCTCAGGTCTTTATGTATGTTGTGATGATGAGCAGTATCTGGTCCAACGCAATTTTCTATTAGACAACGATTTATTTAAAACTATTTAACGGAAGGCCCAACACCATATTGCCATGGTTGTGTCCTAGATGTGACATTTGCGGAAATGACGTGTGTCGTCTTGTTCCGGCAACTCCGTGCGCCACTTCCGGTGTCCACAAGTCCGATAAACGTATTCAAACACCGGAAACTCAAACTGTCCGCCAGAGGCGTTGGTAACTTTAAAATACACACAACACACACACATGTGTGTATATACTCTTCATATTTCTTTTATCAAATTTATCGAAAAAGGGGTTGTTTTTTTGCGGTGACCTCTTTTCTTTCTTTCGCTTCAGTAGAATTTTAATAATCAAATAATATGTTACCGTGCAATAGTAGATTTACGGTGCTTTGAGTTTGACGTTGTTTGATGGTCATTAACTTTCCTACTTGTCACCCATATACATAAATGTAATCACTGGCTTGCAACCTCACCTTCGTATGTGTTCATGCCCAGGAAAATATGTTCAATTTACATTTCATGCCGGTCTACACAAACTCAACATTGCACGCAATTATTCTTCATAGAAACTATGTAATTTTCTTGACATTTATCTTGAATGAAATTACTGAATTATGAATATATGTATAACGTAATCAACTATCCAAAACCAATATTTTAATTAGCACCTTTATACATAGACTTCATTGTTTTTCTCCAACCGAAAATAGTGAGTGTATGTATATAAAAATATATATCTTTTGTCGTTACACTGCACCGCACTAGAGATACATTTAGGTGCATTAAACTGTAAAGTTATGTATCAAATACACAACTAATAAATTAGAATTGATCATCCGTTTATAACGAACTGTATTCGAAAATGGTGGAAACTGGAAACAAGAATGAACGGAAAAAATAATAAATTTTTCATTGATGTTTTTTTTCCTTCTTCTAAATAGTGAATGGTTGGATAATACGTTATGATGGGCATCGTTGATATTTATGTGATGAAGAACGCTGAAGGACCAAATGATGGATGTTGGGATTAGGAGACGCTACAGACGGACCAAGACTAGATCATGCTGTCAAAGAGATGATGTACGACCGTCGTTTACATTGCAAATATTGTATTGACTCTGTTATGCATTACACTTTTATACCAGAACCACTGTCAACCATACACACACACACGCACAAAAAGTGAATTCTAAATTTTTGACAAGATAAAAAGTGTTGTTTGCCAAAATTCAATATTGTAACGGATCGTGTAATTCGATAAAGAATAATTCTGTTCGAATTGAGTATCCCGGCATTTTCGATACGGATTTAAAACTAGAGACCAGGTGTGTTTTTGGAAGCCTGGTGGACGGGCAGGTACGGCCCGGGAGACAGCAGGGAACCCTATGATTGACAGCTTACGGATCGCGGCGTACCTTTGACGTTACCCCGCTGCCGTATCCGCCTCTACTTAATGAAGACAGGACCAGTATTTTGAACACACCAACAAAAAAAAGGGTTATTATTGATTCGCACACCATTCGCATCCCAATATGATTTGTAGCAATATTCAATTAAAATTGTAACATGATCTTTGTTGACCATTTCGTCGAAAATATTCTGTTTTTGTTCCCACAGACCAATGACCAATTATCGAAATTGTATCTGTACTAAATCACGTCTAAGTATCTATTCTTACCTGTATTGATGATGATTATTTCGGAATTCAGTGGAGCGGAAAGTTTTTCTTGCGTAAAAATCTCTTCTCTACTTTTCGGCAAATATCTTACGGCTATTTATTCAATCAACTATCCCATAACAACCTATCAAAAATGGAATGCCGAATTTACAGAAATAACAAATCACCATCATAGAATGGTTTCACTATATCGTTTCAACAACAATCACTTCAATGTCGTCTTGAAATTGAAAACTGAAATGGAATAACAGTCCAGTGATATTTTTTTTAATTCATTATTTATAAACAGAAATTATCCACAGAACCTGTACCGACAATATTCGATTTCAATTTTTTTTTTGCAATCTCTATTCTTTCTGGAGAAATTTCGGTGTCAAGTATGGTGGTTTGTTACTATGCTTCTACGTTTCCCCGTGATTTCCATTCAATAAAAGTGAAAAAATTAACTTCATAGGGCACCTTACTGGAAAGAAAAAACGTCAATGAAACACAAAACATCATGAAAATCGCAATGAATGACAGAGTATAAAAGTATAGGGCGTGGTGCTCACGGTGAAATATAACGCTGGGACAGAAATATCTTGTTCCAAGACCACAATGGTTTGAAATCAAAAAAAAAATAGGTTAGGTCGAAACCATTCATTCAGTCGTGAGTAAAAACTGGAAGCTTCACCCCCCGCAGACGCATTGTATGCTGCAGAATCCGGGTGAATTTCAAAAACTGAAACCATCCAGAAATCTCGACCATATCCACCTATTACACACGTGCGTTTCGTATATTGTACTTGGTATATATATATAGTGTGTGTGTGTGTGTGTGTGTGTGTGTGTGTGTGTGTGTGTGTGTGTGTGTGTGTGTGTGTGTGTGTGTGTGAATGTTAACAATAGGAAATAACTATTTCGATTTAATGTTACCTAGGTTTTTACAGGTTTTAAACAGAGATTTTTTGGTGAATTTCAGGTAACTAATAATTCTATACAGATCGTGTCCCACCTTCGCAATAATGTAATGGCAATTCTTGGAATTTTTCGTATTTAAGGGGATGTGTGACACGAATAGTTTGTAAAACAGCCCTTGATTTATGCTTGTACGGTAACGTATGATTTTTTTAATTCCCTTGTTGCGCACCTTTCAAACTGGTTTCGGTTTGTTAACTGAAAATATACACGAGGGGAAGTTTATAGAAAATTTCGGACTGATGTTTTAGGACACATTGGAATTAATCGGTTCCGCCATGGTACCTATTTACCACACACACACACACACACACACACACACACACACACACACACACACACACACACACACACACACACACATACACACAATATTACCATAAAGTCGTCTAAATCAGTGAATTAAAAAAAAAAATTAATATTGATGGCGCAGTTCGGCTTCGTATAAAGACCGCCTGTTAACACCTTGAATTTGTCATGGGTTGGTATTTTTTGTTCTTTTAATTTTAATTCCAACCATAAATAATGATATTTTTCCATCCATATTTCGTCTGTTAATTTTTCTTGATGAAAAATTGGTTCCGATAGAACTATCAATCTATCTTTCATCCGATCAATGGGTAAACTACACGGGGATGATTTATAATAAGTTTCCATCATTAAGGAATTTCTTAACACACATACAAACAACATCAACAATCTGAACACACATCTAATTAAATCGAACACAATCAAATATTTCGAAAAAAAATACACAACAATTTAACTTGATGAATTTAATGATTGATTTTATTTAAAAAAAATAAACAAATTTACATATAAATTGCGGACTAATTGTAGAATGTAATTTTAATGAGTTAATTGAAACGTATTCATAGTTATCAAACTAAAGGTGAAACTATCATAAAGTGAAGTTCGTAAACACTAAGAGAAACCGTCCACTTTCAGATCAAGGTCTGTCAAAATGCCCATCTTCTTTGATATACCTATATCTAAATGAATAAATGTAAAGCATTAATGGATTATTAATTCACAACAACTTGTGCATAATCGATTAAGCTGTTGACCAGAAATCATGAGTTCATCTTAAACTGAAAATACATCAATAGATGCTGTAATATTTCAATTATTTGCAATCTTGTATTGATAGAATTCCTGAATTCCAGTTATTCCAGTCTGGGTAAATACTACAAAAGCAGCCTGTGAAATTTCTACAAAAATTAAACTAAAATTTATCGTAGTTTAGACCTTCTTCTCCCAACCATCCTCGTTGAAGGTTTACTTTGAACGAGCAATAATAGGAGGACAGGCCCTTGTTTCCCTCTATATTTTGGTGTGTTGTTTAAATAATCAGATACTGTGACCGTCGCGGCGACCAAGACGTCGACAAATTACTAATTACACTTTCCGAATTGTTGAACACTGTCGGATACACTTAATTAAGAAAAGGACTATTGTTATTCCGTTATGAATGGTTGTGGAATATATGAAAATTCCAAAATACTATTCATTGATCATCTAGGATTACTGTAAATATTCCATTTGTTAGATAGTTGGATAACGATTGGTATTTGTAGTTTGATTTGGTACTGGCATTGTGTATGTTACTCTATTGCGAATCCGGTCGGATGGTCATTACGAATTCGCGAACAAATTTACAAACGGTAATGACGGGGTCGGTGCTCAAACATGGGACGTTGTGCTGGTTTAAAACTATGTCAACATGGCAAATTGTGCATACATATACACAACTCTCCTGTTCATTGTTCGAAAACTTAATCAAAGATGCATGAGATGGCGTAGTGGAGTGCGCACATATTGTACAAAAAGAGCGAGAGTGAATAAGGTAGATTGCCTGTTTGGCCTGATACAAATACGTGTTTCTCTTCTATTTCCCCAATTCTCTCTCCATTTCATCAATGCTGAGGCTGAGGGCCTACCAGCCCTATCCTCGCTGTATGTTATTCGGCGGTACAATCTATCCAATGCTGTACAACCGCCTGCCGTCAGTTCACAGAGAGAGAGAGAAACCAATGTTTGGTTTTAATACATTTTCAATGAACACACACGTGAAAGATTGTTTGACTTTGGCCGCTTATCTTACATCTACAGTTTTTAAATTACCTCGACACTGCGTCTGACCCAGGACGTTGTATATAGTGACTGTGAAATTATTCTCCTGATGCATCTATACTGATTAAAATATGACAGGAAAAACAACTTGATCAACACACAACAACAACAATAACAAATTTTTTTAAAAACTCCATGAAGAATATTCATTTTTTCAATGTCATAAATCATTCTAAAAATTTCATTTTCTTTGGAAAGCTGAAACTTTCGTTACGCTTTTTCAAAATATAATTTCTAACTGTTGGCACAAATCGATAGATATATGAATATACGAGAGAGAGTTGTATAAAGAAATACCATTTTGATAATCGCATATAATAAAATACAGGGGGTTCAAGCCAATTACAGGAACAATTACTTGAGATATTATCTACAGATACATAAATATTAAAGACAATAGCGTGCTGTCGTCCCCCCGACAGTGAACACTGCTCGATTTCGGGCCAGGTAACATACAAATTTACGAGAAAGCCCAGTGTTTCTGTTTGTTTTTACATTGTTTTGTTTGACGATACTAATTTTCGACTACTGATTACTCGAAAAAAAGAATTCTGATAGTAAACGTAATAATTAACATATTAATAGAATTCTGAATATAAATTAAAATAGAATCTATTCAAACCCAATACAAGAGACTCGAAAACTTTTGATGATATCTTGCCGGACGTAAATTACTTGAAAATTATTCGAGCAATTATGCTCATACGCAGATCTCAGGAAATGTCTTATTTTAATTGCTAAGTGAATATCGTCGGTTCAGTAAAAAACAGTAAGAGATCGCTCATTGTTCCTTAAGCGATCGCAATGAGCGGCGATCACTGTATTCAAAAATGCCCATTCAACATCGATGTGCAACAAGTGATGTTTGTCAACAATTTGTCAAAATTTATACTATTTTGTAATTGAACAATAATGATAATGAACGGTTAATAATTCATTTTTGTTTTCGATTCAATTTTATACCGTCTCTATTAACGTGTCAATAATTTGAAATGTTTGTTGTTGTATAGGTACTTAGATGTTTCTTAGAAGACTGCACAGTTGTAAATTTTATTGTAGGTACTAAGATTAGTAAAAATGTCAGTTTTAGGACTATTAAGTCGTCACTCAGCCGCAAACTTATAAATTTACAGGGGGTTGTAAATTTCAAAGGATTTATGTTGAAAACTCGTTTTTCTAACAAAATACCGACCACAAATTTTAACAAACAAGAAATGAAAATTTTCCAAAAAAAAGAAAGTTGTTCAAGCAAATATCAGGTTTTTTTTTGTATATCTACAGGTATCGCATCTATAAATGTACAAAAATTGTGCTAAGAGTCATTACTAATTGGATGTTTATTATGGTTTTAGTTCTTTTAAAAAAAAATCACAACAATAATTTGAATAAGTTACTCAAATTATAATAGCCGAGGGGTTACATTGTGTGGGATTGTTTGTAAATCGCTATTGTTGGTGTTCGCTTTATGTTATGCATAAGTGGTTAAATAGCTTACAATAATTTTGGATTAATTCCATTTACAAAAAAAAAGAAAGTACCAAAGAGAAGAGTGTGAAGTAATTTGTTTTTAATGATGATTAACTTTTCATTTAATTGATTATATTGCATTTTCAATCACATGGACTTTTTAAGATACATTTATAAATGTTTAACGGTTTCTAATTAATTAATTTACTTACTTATAATGGTGATAAGATTTTTTAATTTGAAGGAAAATCTACTTTATTCAAGTAGTTTTCTTGTTTTCGTTTAATAAATAATAATAATGACGATGGTGGTGTTGTGTGCATCAGAAATTGAGCAATTTCGTTATTCGTTGGCGAAAACCGTCCCCCTATAATTAATTAATGAATTTTTGAGCACGAAATGATGCGCTTATATATTAATTAATTATTACTTCGTATATATGTTGTGCAGTAAAAATACCCGTAAGGTATAATTAGTAATCGACAAGTAATTAGAATAGTAAGTGAAGCGACCACCGTGCGCTTCGTACACCAGCGCCACAATATTGTTAGGAGTGGGGATGAATAAGGGTTGGTCCTGGTTGTGGGATCGTTCAACGATTGGTTAGAACGAAACATGGCAGGCGTTGCTGTCAATCACAATATGTGGTGGGGGTCGTTTACAAAGAATAGATGGGATGGTTTGGCCAGATTCATAACATAGAGGCACGTCGTTCAGTACGGAGGTGAATTGTTCAAGTGTTTTTGAGTGTTGTTCAAGTTTTTAGTGTGTTGTTTATTATTAAGTGAAAGCTAGCCAAACTGTTCGCACCGACGGAGGAGATGTTGACGATGGAAACTGACCTCAAAGGAGGCAGCCTGCATGCTACAATGCCACCGCATCATAGCCTACAATCGTATGGTACATTAAGTGCATTAAGTCAAGCACCTATGCATAATCTTGGCCAACATCCACATCAAATCCATCATCAACCCCAAGCACCCCAATTACACCATCATCAACCACAAAATCATCATCAACAAACACATCAACCATCATCACATCAACCACAACATGCTCAATCAAATAACAATAATAATAATAATAATTCGAGTAAAGCACAAAATATGGAAAGAGTTAAACGGCCAATGAATGCATTCATGGTATGGTCTAGAGGGCAAAGACGGAAAATGGCACAGGAAAATCCAAAAATGCACAATTCAGAAATATCGAAACGACTAGGTGCGGAATGGAAATTATTGAGTGAAGCGGAAAAACGGCCGTTTATTGATGAAGCGAAACGTTTACGTGCTGTCCATATGAAAGAACATCCCGATTATAAATACAGACCGCGCCGTAAAACTAAAACATTAATGAAAAAAGACAAATATCCACTAGGAGGTGGTAGTTTATTACCAACATCGGATCCAAATCGGACAGGACCATCGGCTGTCCAACAAGTGGGTGCACGGGAACATCTCTATCAAATGCCCAATGGTTATATGCCTAATGGTTATATGATGCACGATCCAAATGCCTATCAACAACAATATGGTGGTGCAAATTATGCACGTTATGATATTGCACAAATGCAACATAGTGCATATATGAATGGTGGTTATGGTGCATATGGACCAACAACAGTACCAAACAGTGCTGAATCACCTTATGGTATGCATCAAGCTGGATCATCGCATAGTCCGTCTGGCTCTAGTATAAAATCAGAACCAGTCTCGCCTAGTTCTGGTTTACATACACCTACACCTGGTGGTAGTATTAAACGTGAATATAATCAACCACCACCACCGCCACAACCCCAACAACAAGGTGATTTACGTCAAATGATCTCAATGTACCTGCCACAAGAATCGACGAGCCATATGCAGCATTATACTAGTGGATCGCCAGACCCAATGGGGCCTGGACCATTGGCACCGCTCGCGCATATGTGAGAGCCGCTATATGCGGCGCCTGAACTTGATGTGTCGCCGATGTGAACAAACAAATCTGTGTGTATATATATATATCTATATTTTAATTTTTAATCATTATTAATATCATTAAGTATTATTATTATTATCATTTGATGGAAAAAATGAAAATATTATCATTTATTCGTTTCGTCTATATTTTGTCGACTATCTCTATAATTGGTTCCTTAAAAGAGACAAAAACAACATCACAAAAGAAAAAGATCATCTGCAGTATTGTTTTTAAAATTGTTATTAATTGTAGGAATTATGGCGATTATTTCATTTTGCTTAATACGTTAATGTGGGACTGTTTGGCAAAAATTTTTAACTGTTACAATTGACTGAGTACAAATATTTCGTATTTTTCACAGCTTACTAACTCTAAGATTAAATTAAAACTAAACCAAATTAAACACACACACACACTTCATTAATTCGTTATTTGCTAAAACCACAAAGAGGGCCCGTCAAAATATTGTACAATTAATTAAGCGGAAGCAAAATGAAAGTGTCGCCTACAAAAATCTATTAGAACAATAAATTAAATTTCCAAAAAAAAGAAGTTTATTTCAATTGGATAATAAACGTGTACATAGTAATTTGAGCAAGAAGTTAAAAAAAATATCGCGTTTTGTATTATAGATTTTTGTTTCATTCATTAATTATTATTAATCTATAATTATTGTGTGAATGACGCTGTTCCCTTAAAACGCCCCTTATTTGTTTTTTCATCATTATTATCGCATAGATACACAGATTTATTGTTGTTTATTGAATTTAGAGAGAAAAAAAAACAAATAATGCGCAGCGTTAGATTTCTTAAGACACAATCGAAAATTCCGTAATCATCATCACGGTTCTGTATTATTATCTACTACAAAAAAATAAATACCACTCAAATCAATGCATGTGGATATGGTGGTGAAGAGAACAATAACTCCTCTAATTTTCCTTAATCAACACAAAAAAAAGCTTTAAATTTTGTTTATTATCATAATTCGAATATATACGTGCATTGTTTAAAGAACGATAATTCAAATTATTATTAATAAACGAAACATAATATTTACTGTTATTGTTTATAAATCAAACAATATCGTATTGGTCGGTAAATATTATGATCGATTTACAAACAAATCAAAATTTTCTAGCAAGTAGCCGGTTATAATTCTTGCGAAAACCAAAATTAAAGTAAATAAAAAAAGGAGAAATACCGGTGCGGCTACTTACACGACAAAATTCGGATTTGTTTCCGTGATTGTGATGTACGTGATGATCAAATTCGATAAGATGAAAGTTATTAAAATTATATATATACATATATATAATTAAGGACATTATGAATAAGGACAAGAAAATATCACATTCAGCTTTGTACATATGTACTATTTTTAAGTTTTCTCTATTATTATTATTATTATTTTTTTTAAATGTACAGTGTGTTTACATTTATTAGTCAATGGAACGAAATGTGAATATATGAGATTGACAAGTTAGAAATTGTGTTTTATTTTTGAACAATTATTAATTCTAATTGATTTGCAGGTGTGCCTAATTCGTTATTTTTATAAATAATTTCACATCGGATATCTTTAGATCAAATTCTGAAGGTTCTAATTGCACTACAATCTATCAAAGGACAGAAATTATTGTTCATTAGAAATAATTACTATCAGTGTATTGATTTGAAATTTGAAATGCCCTCTTTCGTATTATCTCTATTAGCTTGTTATCTTCGTTTAATTTATTTTCGATAATTATCTATAGCGATTAATTAGAACGTGTTGGAGTTTACGTAAAAACATTTATTTATAGAATATAATCCGTGATTTTGTTCGTTGAATTGTGTTGGATATATTTGGGCAATCTGCAACATACACACCATTACCCTCATCATCTCGTCAGCCTGAAAATTTAATGTCTTTTCATCTACACGCAATTGCCTTAATGCGTTTATGTGTTTTCCTCATTCTATTATCACACACACACACACACACACACACACACACACACACACACACACACACACACACACAATGATATCAAGATGAGATTATTTTAGATGCAGAATCAATGATTTATAGTTGAAATCATACAAAATAACCTTGACCATAAATAGTTTAAATTTAGTTGATTTTAAGTGCGAAACGAAAATTTCCAAGGACATGTCCCATGACAAACTGGCGGTCCCAGTGGGATAGGTGCCATAAATTTAGATTATACGACATAAATTTGACAGAACCTAGCCGGCCGTCGGAATATATATCTGTTATTGTTGTTGTTTGTTGTTTAATAGTTGTTCGTCTGGTTTCTATTTTAACTTCTACCACTTAATGATTTAAAAGAGTAGAAGAAAAATAATGTCATTTAATCACCCATCATATAAATAACAATAATCATCTCTTATTAAATATTATCGTATTTAATGTTTAATTTTAGTGGTGGTGGTGGTGGTTGGATTGTTGTTGTTGTTGTTGGCGTTGTGATTTATTGATAGTTAGGCATTTCAAAGGGTACGAAACGGTAAAGGGGCGCCAAATAGGGATTTCTTGCACGTCTACCAACGTACATACAGCCGGTTGAAATTAATCGAAATGATGACATCTTGGTCTTTGTTTGGTGCATTTTAATCAACCACACTTGTGGTGGTAGTGTGATATTATTAAAAGCACTATTAGTAGACCACTCACAGTTTATACAGCCAAATGTTTGGAAATTTGTTGTTCTATAAATACGAATTATATTAACAAGATTCATGCTATTGTGGAGAAATTATTTAACAGAAACACATTTATATTGTTGTTAAATTAGGCGTGAAAGCAATTTATACCAAAAAAAAGAAAACAACAACTTTGGATTCCAGTGTCTATTGATATGATCTTCAATGGAATTTTTTTGTTTGCCTCCTCATCCATTTCCAATCGTTATAGAATTTCGAAATCTCATAGTGTCTTTCATATTGTTATTTTAAAATAAGGAAATACTTTCGGTTTTTTTGTATGTGCGGTGTTCTGGAGTAATTCACTCAAAATAGTCCCGATAAGACAAGGCCGGCGCCTCTTCAATGGCTTCACCTTAAGATTACGTTCTTATCGTACAAGTCATTAATATCGTTCTTTGTGATCATTCGAATTATTATTTGAGCAATGCTCAATCTGCATAGCCGCTCAGGACGGCCCTGTCGATAGTTATTATATAATTACATATTTTTGTTTTGTTTATCAGAATCTATTACAAATCTGATGGGAATTTCCCATATATCACCTGTTAATTAACGGTGAAGTTCCGCATTGGTCAATCTAACCATGTGCCATAAATATATATATGTATAAACAAATCACTGTACTGTAATTGCTATTGAATAAAGGGGTCTTTCCCCTTTCAATCCACATCCAGCAGAATTACCACATACAATTCCAACTATACCAAATCTAAAACCCCTGCATTATTATTATTATAATTATGATGATTATTATTATCATCATCATCATCGACATATCCGTTTTAATGGAAATCAAACTATCGTTATAGTTTTACATTACCATACATAGCCATAATTTTCATATACTGAAAATCTAGATAGGTATAAATATGAAATATTTCCTGCAATGATCAGGTGTACAAATGTGTACCGGCTAATATAGTTTTCCCACGGTAAAATCACAACCAACCCTCACCCTCTACCATTTATTTATAGTAGACTTAGTGCAATTACAACAACGATATAGTCGACCGACTCTCTACTACTTCATGCACTCTAACCTAGATTCCATTTAATTATACACTCATTTCATTAAAAATTCAACGAAATTGCGGTTTTGAGAGGCAATTGACTGTATGACCTGGATGATGGTGGCTGTAGCAACGGTAGCTAATAACACATAATTTTTCAATTGTTGTCCATCATCATCAGCAGCTTGCTAATTTTGTTTCAATTCAAATTTTTGAAATGTTTAAACTGAATTTTTCTTAAGTGTGGGTTAAAATTGACAAATTTATCACGTTAGTTTCAGTGTTAAAGACGATGGACCTCCTATGTTGTGACCTATCTGATTTTGGTCAACACGACTAAATTTGAAATAACATAGCATCTGGTCGATCTACGTTCTAACCACATTAAAATACCAACAAAGTTTGTTTCCAGAATTGTTTGAATTAAATACAAGTAGCAAAGATCTCAGCACGAGTTGAATAAATCACAACAAGTTTTCCAACAGTGTACATGACAAATTTACTTGAGCATATCACCGGTGGTACGACGTTTGTAAGTATTGCTTTACAATCGTAATCTAAGCTGGTCGCACCAGGTGGGGTTACAACAATCCAGAGGACCGCCACGGTGCTATCGTGTCTTATAGATTCTAACTATCAAACCGGTCATGTGATCTGATCGTATACTCTTACCTGTAATCATTCTGAATCATTTCAAATATTTGGATTGATTTCTACAATAAAAATTATTTGGCTCAAATTCTGACCACTTTGATGGAATTACTAAGCGTAATTCCGATTCCTGCGTACGCTACATGAATATTGAATTGGTGGTGAATTAATAAGCCGAAAATGATGGAGAGGCGAATGTTGTCGGAGAATATCCACAAATAATGTACGATACGTGTGCTAAAATCAAAAAACCATATGTGTGTGTGTGTGTGTGCACATAGTTAAATGCAACTTTAACGGTCAAATATATTTTATGTTACATCTATCTTTTTCTAACTATCAACTTAATGTGGTAATATAAGCTGGTAAAGGGGCTATTATCGAGGATTTTCTAGTGCGACTAGTGCATGTAAGATTCTCTAATCGCCGCCACAATCGCACATTACCGCCTAATGTAACCTTCGCGTGAACAACTATTACCGTTCCTTCAATTATCTACAAACGTTTCAACCCTCGATTGTTAATTAATACAGTATTACGTGTGAATACAATTATATATATTTTTTCAATATTTATCCAGTTCACGTGTAGATAAATTATATTGTAACGTGAATTCAATAAGTGTAAATTATACCTTTCTAAATATATTTGAAATTTTCTATTTGTCAACTTTGATTCATCATCATCATCATCACTTAGAGATAGGGTGTATAGGAAATCTTATCGGTTTTACGTAATTGTTGTAAAATTAGAACAACATTGACCAGGCGTGGGTGGTTCTCCGGTCCACCAAGCGAGCGTAGTTCCCTGGTCAGCCACCACGGCGCTGGTTGCGGTCACCTGTCCGGAACCGGAAGCCGGGCCTGGTATTCAATACAGCATGGGAATCTCTCTCACTCTATCTCTATATGTATATACACACGTATTTGGCTTGAATCCGATTGTTATCAATCATATTGAGGGTAGTAGAAGCGTTTCGTCATAAATCCACAACAAGATAAACTGCACAGTGGACATATACATACATACACAAATTACAGGTAAATAGATACGATGGTAGTTTGTCACGGCGGGAATTTATATATGATCATAATAGGGATAGATGCCTTTTGGGAAGTTGTGAGGATGTTAAGCACAACACAATTATATAGAAAATTTGATATTTAGATAGAAAAATCATGTAGAAATAAATGATAATCGATATCATTGGATATTAGTAGGTTTGCGTGTGAGACATGGTCATCGACTGCTGGTGGTGGTGATGGTGGTGCATCAACAACAGCTTTTATACGATGTCACTTACCTAATAACATAGTAAATATAACAGATATAACGCCCCCCAGTTTACTTCACATCCATTACCGTCGCCCTACAACCATCACCTATCAAGATTCTCAACGGATATATGCACATGCACGTACCTATTAACAAAAAAAAACAAAAAACCTTGTAGATTCTCTTTTAATAGTTTCAATTCTGATATTTGTCCACATTCCAAAACAACAATTCGTTTATACATTTGTTTCGATATTAACAATGAACAATAGAGTGTGTACGGTACATTATGAATCTTTCATCGAGTATACCGCCCAAAAAACGAAACCAATACATCAATAATCCGGAGCTGTGACTGTTTTCGTTTAATTAAATCAAATTAGATGTTTAAGGTTGGGCATACACCGCTTTCTCTAAAATCAATTCGTAATTACTAGTAAAACCGCAAATCTATCACCGACTTATTGTTGTTGTTGGTGATTCTGGTACGAAGTTGTTGATTTTTTTCGTTTTAACTTCACCGATCAATAGCTGATCGAAATCAGTTACGTGAGAAAAACTAATTATGACATCCGTAATCTAGAATGATATTTGATTATTATAAACGAGCAAAGATTCTTCTTCTGTCGATATGTAACCAAATTTGTTGATACAAATTGAACATAAACGTTCGCATATTTCTGTTATTTCCATCGATACAGTGCAGGTAGGTCGTAAAACATTCTTAAAAGTAGCAAGTACATCGTAAAGCTCTACAGTTTAGATTTAAATTCCTGGAAGATGCTCGTTGGAATTTTTCAATTCCGCTAGACTTGACGGCGTCTCCTTCATCTACCCGACAACAACATATTGAACAAAATATATATTTAAAGATAAAAACCTTATTCTATTTCAGTATTAAGACGAAAATCGAAATGAGAATTGAATTTAGGTTGTTTCTCTGACCATTTTAGAAATGTTTTTTTTTACCTGCGATCCAGGTAAATTTTCTAGCAAATGATAATGGTTTTTTTTTGGGATAGAGAAATTTGTTTAGTTGAATAGTATAGTTGCTCGATTTATTTTAATCAAATTTGCGATATACACTTTGGTTTTTTCATTATGTTTGTGTGGGTGTGTATATATACTGGTAGCTGATATTTTTTTTTGGCTTCAGGAAGAACAGAACAGAAACAATTACGTTGGGTTGTTCTTGGTAATGATGATAGACGAGCTTAGTGGTGAAGAAGTGTCAGCATATCCATCACTGGTAATTATTGCACAACTCCACTACACCACAAAGATAATTTCCATACGCGTTCCGTATTTATTATGCCGACCTTTTGCTTTTGGTGTAATATTGATCAAAATAGGCGTGTTATACACCATCATCATCATCAAAGTAAAATTCTCTTTGAAAACAACAAAATCCCTCTCTTGCTCTCACTCTCTTTTTACAATCTTTAGAGAAACGAACAGGCAACAATTCCAACAATGCGGCACGTATCCATCCCTAATAAAGTGTGAAATAGGAGGCAAAGCACCGTGATCTAATGACTTGCTGATAACATGCAGGCATCGAAGTATATCAACATACCACCTATATATATGTGTGTGTGTGTGTGTACTGAGTAGATGCTGGTATATGTGTGTATTTCAGTTTAATTTCCAACCTGTCACCTTCTTAAATCAAGTCAATTTGTGTTGATGTCTTTCTATCTCTATTCAACACAATTGATTTGTATAAAATGTTGAATATAACAACATCACCATGGATATGTACCATCATCGATGGAAGTGCAAGTAACGGCCTCAGACGGTTTTTGTAGTGCGTTGTTGGGTGATGATGGAATTCCATCGTAGATACTTAAAACTTTTTTTCTTATTTTCAAATTATATCTTCATTGCTATATATCTTTAAAAACAACAAAAACTGCAATCGCTTAAAAATTATTTTCTTTTATTTCCGATTACAGAATCAACTGTAGAAAAACGAAGATATCCAGCCTGTAAAAATTCACACTGTAAGTATATTTCCAACATTATTTTATTAAAACATATCCTCTATGTAGTCGGTACGTACATGTATATATAGATTTGTTTGCGCAATATTTCGGACCAGTGAAGTGGCAAAGCAGGAAAACGGAAATGAGTAATGTGATTAACGTTAAAAATTACGACAATACTTTTTTTTTGATTCTATCTATTAGGTGTTAGTTATGTATTATTAAAAATGACTTATTAAAAAGTTTAAATCGAATTTGTTCCACATTTAATTAATAAACTCCCCAAAATAAAAACTATATCGAAAAGAACGAAAGTATAAAATTGTTTATTGTGTCAATTCAATTCAAATTTTAATACTCGTCAAATGAATCCTATTCTATATAACAAGGTATTCACAAGTCTCTTCTGTTGTTTTTTTCTCTTCTATTTCAATTTAAAACTAATGCAAGGACACGCAAACCTATAAAACTATATGCGTCATATTTTGGTCGGTCATAATAATGTGTTTAGAAGTAAAAAGACGAAAAAATAAAAACCAACATACAACAACGGCGATGGTGATGATGATGATGACGATGACGACGAAAAAATCTCTACTTGATGGTACTCGTGTGATTTATGGTTTCATCTCTATATTAATATACGATAAGATCGAATTTACCTTGTCCCAGCATCTGTGCAGCTGTGTGCCCAGGTGCGTGCTCCCTTTGCCACCCTAAAAACGTAAGGACAATGAGCGGAAGAAAATATTGATAGAGAGGACGAAAGTTCCACTTTCCTCTCACTACATACATATACGAAATAACGTTTAAAGATGACTTGTCTCGTTATTTTATTCGAAAAGAAGACCATAATAGAAAACTATGTTAGTGATGTAATGTGAGATATCTATTATTTTACACAAAATAATTCATTATCGAGCGATTAAAATCGAGTGAAATTTGGAGAATTTCTATAAGGAATTCATTAGGTGTGTTGATAAGTAATTGTTGATGGAAAATTCAAAAATTTTCAACGTATTGATAACCGATCACATTTTTTTCGTAATTTTTTAAATTTTTGCAAGACCAAATTTCTATTTTTATAGCCGTTTGATCGTTTTATTTTTGTGAAAGTTTAAATTTTATCCATTTATAAAATCAACTTTTTCTAAAATATTTGTCAGTTAAGCAATTATTGATGGCTTTTTTTACGAAAAACCACTTTGTCCTTTCGTTCAATTAGTTTTTTAAATTTTCTAAATGTTTTATCAACAAAAAGTCCGTTTCCGTTACTGAGTAACTAACGAACTAAATGTTAATGCTTATCTAACCAGTGTACAAATAGTGTTGTTGCTAAAAGAAACGATTGGTTTGAATATTGCCTCGCAATCATCGGTTGATTATTACTATATTAGAAATGGAAAGATTTATAACTGTGCATTATTTTTGTGGTCTGCATACCGTAGTCAGTTTTTTTTCCATTCAACTTCTCCACCCTCTCGTTGTTGTTGTTGTTGTCAACAAAGAGACGGTACGAGCGGGTTGTTATGTGTTAGTGTGAAGCAATGAACAAATTTCTGTTGGTCCACGTACATAACTCACCACAAATGGCACACAATAGAAGTAATTAACATGTGAAATATTACAAAAACAAGTAGAATTATTAATCTTGGGTGAAGTTCAGGAGCGAGATTGGCCTGTCACGAACGGGAGAGGATTACAAATAGAGGCTGTTTTGGTCATCAGTCCTTTTAAATCATCCGACGAAAAACACATTAAATGTTGTATAAATAAAGAATATTTTCGGATTTTTGTTATATACTTGCCAGTCTATTATTTATATCAACGATAATAAATCATCAACAAACAACAAGAAAACAGTAATAGAAACAAAACTGAAAAACAATCAATTGATTCGATTAAAATAAATCTAATTAGTGAAAACAAAAAACACAGATCGAAATTCAGTCTGTTATATAATCACATCGGAAAATTTACCCCTTTGACGATAATAATTTTCGAAAATTATATCGAATCAACAAAATTATTTCGTTATTCTTTTGTCACATATTTTGTTGACTTGTTATCTCTCGTTACTGATTAAAACAGTGATGAGTGGTGTGAGAGGGGAATTGTACAGTAATTGCCATAAATCATTCTCTAGTAAATCTAGAAATTCGATTACAGTAAAAGTTCAGATTTCAGTGCTAATAGTAGCATGTCCTGTGGGAGCTATCACCAGGCGACATCTGTCACGCACACAATATATTAACGTTTATGTTCCTGCTATATTTTGTAGAATAACCAAATATAATCGTCGTTATGAAATTTTTATAAAAATCAACCATCGAGTGTATTCAAAATAATCATTTTCTTTGACTGTATTGATGTTAATAGAACATTAACGATTGTATAAAATTATAATAATTTCAGCATGTGCTTTTCACACTTTTGATAATTTATGTTTTATCAACGAAATAATCATCTAAATCGACACGAAACAACATAATTATAAACACACGCACATATGTATGGACCTATTAAATTACCACCTTACTATTTTGTCAAAGAAACACTAGTTGATTTACAACAACTCATTAGTACGGTTTTATCGTGTAAGGCTTAACGAAATAAATGCAATGCAGTTTAATTTGAATCAAGATGAAAGATAACGGCCAGTTTGTTAATTAGATTAGTGCGTTTCTTTATTGGAGTCGTCTTTTTTTACTGGTCTAAACAAATTGCTAATTTGCATGCGATTAAAATAGCAACCCCCTTCCCAATTGATAAGATTTTTGTGAAAGTTTAATATAGTTAGATAGTTTGTTGTTGTTAATGTTGTATTTAGTGAGACTTTCACACAACACGCACCTGATGCATCGGCACGAAAATGCACACAAAACTAATTTGCCATAACAGATGTAGAGTTGTTTAAATGATTTACAAGCAAGATTAGACCATTAACAGCATCTTAAATAGAAACCATTTTGTTTTTTTTTTCATAATAATACAAAATAACAAGAGAAAGAGACTTTTCTTCAATTACAATAATTTCTAGTTCTAAGTAATGAATGGGTGCCAAATAGCCAATTAGAAAATTGATCTAGTTAAAGTCGGAAAATTGGTACTCCATCCAATGAAATCACAAAAAAGCATGAAGCTTGCGCTTAACGTCTCTACCCATACAATTTTTATTAGAGTAACCTCCCCCATCTGTAGAGAAAAATGCGAGTTTAACAATTAATTCTATTAAAAACAACTAAATTACTATTGGTAAATTTGTGAAATCTAGAGAGTAAACGCGACAGGCTTCTTTTATTTATCTAGAAATCAAATAATATTTATAGTTTTGTTATGTAAGGTCGAATTAAAATAGAATTCTAGATTTAAGAAAATAATTGGAAAATCAATAGAAAAATGGACGATTTTGTAATTAAGCAAATTTCGACGACCAGAACACGGGCGTGAAGTTGGTGAATTTTTTTCCCCACACATCAAGCTGATTTTAATTGAATCTCCCGAGCTATGGCAAAACAGCAATTTGGCGACTTTGCTATCGATCATAACAGTCTTTGAACATAGATACCTGCCATACCACAGACGACTGTATACTTATATTCGGTTCATCTTGCCTTCGTAAATCTCGACTTAAAGTCGACCTTGGCTTAAAACAGCCTTATATTTCTCGAACATAAGACTAGTTCAAAAAAACGATAATTTAAATGTGTAGAGAACATAAAGCTCATTTAATACAAGATCAACCTTAAGTCGAGATTTAGGAAGGGCCTTGATCAAATTTTGATTTAACCCACTGAAGCACTAATGTGATTTCGTGGGATTCCGTCTTCTTTATTCGTAAAACAAGCCGCAGTTGCAATTTTCTAGATAAGGCTTCCAGCTGTTTTTTTCTCTCAATTTTAATGCCCATTCTCCTACCATTGTATTTTAATTGGACGTGTTCATTAACTGTTTGCGTAATTGAAACAGAATCTATTTCTGTAGAATTGATTATCAAAACACCTTGAAGAATTCAAGTTATTCTCTAATCAGTCAATTAAATATAATATGTATTCTATGAAATGTGAGACAATCAGTTATCTTGGAATTAAATATATATATATATATATATATATATATATATATATATATATATATATATATATGTAAATTTAAATTGTAAATTGTTAGTTACAGATCTAAGATCGCATTTCTACTGAACGAGAAAAAAAGTTCTCTAGTGAGCATCCTAGCAGCAAAATCTCGCGAACTAGAACAAACTTGCTTGAAATTTAGACATACAAGAATCTGGTCAGAAATTCGCGCAAAACTTGGTGCGAATTTTTTGCCGGTAGAAACAGTAAAACAAGACCACTGGTCGGGAAAAATTGTGCGCGTTTCTGTCAAATAGTAACTTACGAAACATTCTCGAGTATCTACACACTACACATAGCAACGAATTCTCGTAAACACAAGAAAGTTAGCCTTTGTATGATTTATCTTGCCGAAGAAATCGCACGAGAAAAACTCCTCAGAAATTTACGAAGGATGTAAAAAGTATCGGACGAGAGACTCCTACGAAACGCGCCACGAATTTCTCGTCAGTGGAAATGAGGCCTTAGTACCAACTCAGGAAAAACGAAGCAAAGATCGTATTCCACTCGCAACAAGTTTGGAGCGAGTTTCTCGGCAAAATTTTTTTACGTTCTATGTGCATTAACAGAGCCGCCACGGGTCCCGCGCTTTTAGCTTCCCTCAACGTCGTTTATTTTATTTACAATTATGAATAAAGAATTTCCGGATCCATTATAATAATAGTTTGCCTGATTAGAAATTTCAAAAATCATTTTGCCCGGGTCCCGCAAATCACTTTGCCACCGGCCCCTCAAATCATTTTGCCCCGGGCCCCGTACTGGCTAAGGGCGGCCCTGTGCATTAAAAGTATGTCCGTGAAGAGGAATCATCAATTTTGCAATGTTTTTTTTTCATAGCCAAACAATTTATAAACTTTCAATTAATGCATTTCACGGTATTTGTAGTTCATTTAGCAATTAACTTATACACATCGTAATTTTATTATATTAATGTTATTTAATGATTATAAAACATGCAAACTAATCTATTAGACCCGTAAGCAATTACAAAGCTCTTTTAGAATTAAAATTTAATAATAAATAAATGAATAAATGAATAAATAAATAAATAAATAAATAAATAAATAAATAAAGTAAATAAATAAATAAATAAATAAATAAATAAATAAATAAATAAATAAATAAATAAATAAATAAATAAATAAATAAATAAATAAATAAATAAATAAAGAAATAAATAAATATTCAAATTAATAAATAAATTAAAAAAATATATATATTTAACAGTTGTAATCCATTAGGATACACGGATTTATAGACAATGTTATCAAATCATATGATCTTATTCATGATTTTTTTTGTGTGATAGCCACACTGTTATTATTTTTTGTTAGGAATATAGCATCAGTTTGTTTAAGGATTTTATAATAGTTAATTATTTTTTTCTTCATCTAATCGGATTGATTTGATGGAAGAATGAACGTAGGTAGATCACTATGAATTTCAATGTTTTTCATTCATAAATAACTATGCATATTTATTAATTCGAATGCAAATCTTCTTGTTGATTTTTATTAATGAATTTTTCCGTATAAAAATCTCGATATTTTCGATAACAACTAACAGATGTTTGTTCAAAAACAACAACAACACCAATTTGAAGTAACCGTCCTGATCCATTCTCTATTTTCCACCCGTGTCCAAACTAGGGTATTACGAAAATATCATCAGTGGTACTTATATTGTTTAGAAGAGTACACCACAGGAGGTCGTCTCTCTATGGGGATGATTCTACAATCGGCCATATCAAATAATAGTGGATCAAATCGTAATTATTTCGATCTATTAATGGATATGGTCAAATGGAACAACCTCTTCATTTATATTTGGGTCCGCAATTTAAATCAACCCCTATTTGATATCCAGCAAGTTATATGTGTATGTAATCTGGTCTTACCATATGGCAATAGATTTTTTATATTGTCGTATTTTCCATTCATTTATGCACAAATTACGTTTAATATATTTTATATAGTAGAATATAAGATAAATGTTGTTGATTGCTTATGCTATTAACAGTAATTCTAGTTGTTTATCAGAATTTGATAAAATAGAGAAATGATTGTTATTCATTTGGCTATCGTGCTTTATATCACCAGTATTTTAGTAACTGCTTATCAGTTATTATCAAGGTGTGTTATAACAAATGACATTACGATAATATAACAGTGATGGTATTGAATTGATAAAATACAGCCCATGCTAAATGCCCTTTTTTTATGTTGCTATTAAATATTAATTTAATGATTGCACGTGTGTGTATGTTTTTTAGTAAATTCACAAATACTTTTTAAATGGACACACTTGTCGATGGTTAATTTGTTTTACATATTGTCGCATTGTGGACGATGATGAATAATTCAAAAATGCATACATACGCCACATAGAACCGATCCAATTTTCTTTTTCTTTTGCCTTTTTTCCATCACTGATAACACGAGAAAACAGTCGAGCAATCATAAATGAAGCCGTCTCCAAGGCTTGTATATCTATATATACAATAATATTTTTACCTGACATGCAAATAAAACATCAGTCAATCAACTGATGAAATGTGGGCGTCCAAAAATTTATTCTAATCGAATTTCATCCTTTTCTTTATGGAAATTTCTTATAAAAATGGATAATATCGTTCATTATTTTAATTAACAAAAAAATAATTAAAGCGACCCTGTTTTACAAGTTTCTATCAATATTTTATTATTATTAAACAAACAAAAAAGAAAACACCCGCTCCCAATAAAACATAATTAATAACCGAACCGTATAATTTCTTTCTCATTAACACATTTATCAAGTGTTAGTATTGTTAAGAATCAACACACAAAATATTTTCGTGTCGTTTATGCTTTAATACTAAATAATTTCATTCCTGTTTGACCTTTTCTTTATGTGTTGTGTTGTTAACTGCAATTATAACAAAAGTATAAATCAAAATTAAAGATAAGTCGTCATCGTCGTCGTCGTCGCCAACAAATCTACTGTTGAGTTTTTTCCCTTACAAAAGACGCCTGGTTTCTGAGGGGGTGAATTAATAGACAGTGGTATAATTACACAATCAGATAGTGGAGGGTGTTCGCGTGTTCCGGATACTTGGAGAACACAACTATATCTGATTATAAATCGACCAACTCATTGCTGGTATGCCATTACGTATTCGCTAAAAAAAAATCAATGTTTAAACATTTTCAACAAACATTTACCCTTCCACCTGTCTGATTTGTTTAATTTTGTTATTAATATTGAGACAGGTATCGTATACATAACATAAAAATGAAATTTTAGACTGTTTTGTTAGAAGAATAAGGGTAAGACCGGCAGCTACTTGTGTTACAAGTCAACAATCTACCTGGGTTTGTTTTTCGAAAACCACCAAAACAATTAATAAACAATAAAGGATTGGTTATTTACACAAGCTATCTCTATCTTTCTCTTTATTTGGATGGTTTTTGGTCAGTTTAGAGATGGACGACATCTAATTGACAAGCATCATTTCCTGGTGGAAGTAGGTACATGTTCGCCCTCAATTTCCGGTTAGCCCTTCCCCAATTATAGCCCGTAATCACAGGAAATTATCAAATGTGCACTAGCAGAACACATCCTCCTTATCTACTACCTGATGTGTTTGACTATTATCATGTAAAATGTTGGATAAATCTGAACTAGGCGCGGACATTGAGTTATGATCGTATAGATTGCGTAATCCTGACAAACAACACAATTATACTCGTATATGCATAGGTAGATTCCTACCGGATATACACAATATATAAAATTGCGGATTATGGGAAATAACTATCCATCAATACGACCTTATAACCAGAATCACAGGATAACAACAATAAAGAATTACCCACCTTAGTTTTAATGATTTGTCGTCAGAAAAAAAAAGTCCAAAAGTTTCTAAAGAGCCCCTCATCAATCAGGAATTTGTGTCGTTTTTTCCCTTGCAAATCCATTAGAAAATTGAACTTTTTACCTACAGATTTCAGTATTTGTCCATAAGTCGAAATAAATTGCACTGGAATGACATGTTCTCAGCAGTGTATCCAAGCCGATATACAGGTAGATCTAGAAATGGAGTGTGAAAGGCAACATCCTAGAAATCGTAAAACTGTATAAGTTGACAAGTTGACATTGCATGGGACCTGTCAATGTGGAATTATATGTGCCTTGACTAATTATTGCCGGAGTCCAAAGCCCCCTGAGGAGCGGTTCCACGAAGTCTGTCGTAAAACCAGACGAGGGGTCCAAACTTAAACCAAACACCCACCACGGTCACAAATACCTCACCAAAAATTGAAGTTGAATTTCTTTTTGAAGTTAATCTTTCTTTTTCAAAAAAAAGAAGATTATTATTTGGAGAGTTGTAATCTTTGATTTTACGTGAACTGAATTAAATTGATTTACATTTTAGTATATTAGCCGTGGAATTACAAAATTTAATATTCTAAGAACGATCTCATCTCGAAGATGTATTTTCTAAGAAAATTAATAAAGTCGTATCCTACGGTGTGTCAATTTTGAATTATTACAACCAAGTCGATAATATTTCGTGGTTTATTAATGTCAAACTGTGAACTATTTAAAATTTTTTTTAGAAAGTCCGTTAAACTAAACTAGTTTAAACGTTTATTTATTATTTATAATAAAAATAGATGGAACTATCTATATAGGAAATTTTTATATATAATATCTAATTATCATAAAACTCAACAGGAACAATTTTCGATTTGAAATGGTATCTTTTTCTCATTAATATCGAATTTTTCGCCATCATTATTATTTATATGTTGTAATATAGTTTGAGAATTTTGCACTTTAACGTTCACCAATTATCCAGCATGAAATCTAATCTTGGATCACCGTGTGGACACTACGGCCACATGCTGTTTTTTGTAATTTCACTTCGTATTTCGACAATAAGAACGATGACTGCCAATATTCGTCATTGTAATGCCGCTTATTTAGAAAATAAATCACCATACAATTATTACAAATTGTAAATTTTCTCTTACTGTTACTTTGAAACTATTTTTCGAAGACATTTTATCTCCAAAACGTTTCAAATTAGTTATTAGAAATCGGGAAACACAAGAAATAGATACTTAAATTCATACCTTAGGACAGTGAACAAGCGAGCAGATCGGGTGGCTTGTTAATTATTATAAATTTAAAAGATTAAACGATCTGTTTGTTAGTTTAAATGTTAATATTAATAACCACTGAAAACAGCTACCTGTTACAGCTACATTTTATAAATAACATGTCACTCTTCTAGAACAAAACAGATTTATATTGATAACAATTTGAAAAATATTTGAACTTGATAAAGTGATCTATAAACGAAGACAACAAGAGAAAATAATCGAAACCAACTGGAAATATCAAAAATTTATTAAGATACACACCACAAGAACGTATTTTGATCAATTTTTGTTAAAATTTAATCGAAACAACCGTCACTTTCGAATACTAGCTGTTTTTATATGTTCATTTCAAAATAAATGGTTTTCAGAGCTTTAGTATATTGTGTTACGTGTAGGGAAAGCAGCCATCCAAGTAGCATAGTGCTCATTCACCTACTACTAATCATCTATCTAGTTAAACCGACAATTTTCCTGTTTTTCCACAAAAGAAGAAGTTGTCATTCATTTTGGACGTCGAATTTTATTTTTGAATATCAAACAAACATTTTTCATATCTATGAGACATTCTGTATAATATGTGGGAACGTAACAAAGAACATGTCTAAATGATCTCGTTGGTTTTTTCTTCCACCTTTTTTTTTGTTCACGGATTTAGGTTTCAGTTAATTATCGGAAATTACTGTTAGTTATTGATCGAAAAATGTTTTCTTATCTAAGCTCCGTACACTACCAACAACATGTACTTGTAAATACTTATTTCGATGTTCAAATCGTGTCGCGTGTGACACATTCTACCTAAACAACATCAATAATTACTATAAATTTAATATCAACATTAATTTGTGTGGTAAACCTGCGAAGGTGTTCGGAAATCTTCAGTCGGGCTGCGACTTGACTGAAGATGTGTAAATCAGTAAAGTGGACGACAAGGGTGAAATGGTCCCACAAAAATGTATTTTTATAGTTCATATTATTATTAACATTATTATTGAATGACAGAATGTCGCCCCCAAAGGATTGTGAAAGTTACTATCGTGACATATGGTGGAGACACCGTTGGCTATTTAGGGCATATTCAAAATTCAGCGTAACATTTAACGTTTCATTTAGTTCAGATGTCTAAGGAGTCAGAGCCAAAGCTGGAAAAAATTGAAAATGAAAACGAATTTGACCAATTCGTACTAGGTAGTAGGTACTGACGTATATAATAGTCCAATAGACCCATTTGAAAAATCTTTCAAAGTTGTACGATCACCACCACAAAGCCCTTTGGCAACAAAACTCACCAATATAGACGATAGAATCTTTTTTGAATACGAACAAGCAATCGTTGCGCAAAAAGAGATTCTTGTTAGTGAAAATAAAAATCTAATAAATTTGGAGGAACCGAAAAATGACAAAAACAACCATAACACAAGCTTTGGATAATCTTTAGAAACCGGGAAGTACCACAATTAATAAACCCATCCACATAAAGATAATCCTGAGAATTTTATAACCTCTAAATGTACATCAACACCAAGGAGTGCTAATAGATGATCCGAAACAATTGCAAAAAAGTACCCAAATAAACGTTAAAACTGGTTCTCAATACCGAAAACAAACGTAGCCCAGGAACAACGTAAGGATGACAATATTCACGAACAAACTGAAATTATCGAGCATCCGAAAAGAAAGGACTTCAATCGCAGTGCGAAAAAGGGTACAAAATTTTAGAATAATTAATAACGTTTTTGCAAAAACACAATGCCAGTCCAACAGGTCTCGAAACCCTGGTAATACCATTTGATCTCTGGACTAGACTACACAAAAAGATGTAGGAAAATTTGTAAAAGGTTGCTCAGATTACTAAATAGGCAAGCAAAGGTCAAAATAATAGGAAACCGGCGGGTTAACATCTCAGGAACATTACGAAAATGCCAAAATGGGAGAGTTATTGTAGTGGCAAGGGCTATGCCACTAAGGTGAGCGAAAATGATAGCACTGCCTAATGCTAAAGCAGCCTCCATTTCATAATATTTGTTCGAAAGCATTATTACGAAACGCACAAATACATCCTCAGTGATAATAGAGGCACGAATTATCGGACTGAAATGATTGAGAAATTTCTACAAATCATGGGTACCGCGCAACAATTTACCACAAGCTATAAACCTGGAAGATATGTCGAATATCTATAAGACGAATATCTATCATATGTGACCTTTGCTTCACATCAAAACAGAACACAACATAATTAACTGAATTCAGATGTGATTGACATACGCAAAAATGCTTTGCTTGTGCAAAATATGGCGATAGAAAACATTCAGTGGAAACAAGGTCCCGATAAAGCCAGAAATGATGAAAAGACATGGAGAATTCAAGGTAGTAGGCAAAATCAATATTTTCACACCTGCACGCAATGCGGGCGAAATCGAGAAGTAAATGTTAAGATGCCCTACAATGATACTTACAAAGTTAAAAACAAACGAACATTGACTCAGTCCTGTGACAATGCCATGCTAAAAGGGATCGCGGCAAAATTTAAACAACAATTTTATTGTGATAAACACTTCGATTTGTATACAAAGTGACTTTGAGTAATAAACAAGAATTAAACTGAGTTTCCACGACCTATGCTCCATGCACAAATGTATATTGAGGCTCCCTTGTTGGGAATGTATCTACTAGAAAATCTCTTCAATCTAGTATAATGTAATGAGTCAACCATCGATAGTTCCAACACCAGTTAAAGAGTGTTTCAGATAAATTGTATTTCATTTGGGTTAAATCAAATTGACACGCTGTTGGAACAGATTTGTCAACCCGTGAAGTTATATCACGTGTGCTCCACAGTTTACTTAAACCATAAAATACACTGCACTTTTCGCAATTATCGCCAATTCCTATAATTCTAATGTGCTAGTGCTAATTTTTGAATCATACTTAGTATTCGGAAATCTTCAATCAGACAAAGCAACGAATTAACTGAATTTTATGATTATTATTATTCAATATTTTTTCTAGTATCCAAAAGATTGCAAAAGTGACAATATAGAAAGTCAAGATGACAGATGTTGGGTGAGAAGCAGGCCTCCTCCAAGTCACAAAAATATTTATTTTATTATTATTATTATTATTCAATTTAACATTGAAAATATTCCAATTAAATTAATTATCAAACGAATAACCAACCATATTTAATAGGCGAAATTTTCTAAGAATTATTTGACAATCTTTCTTATGTGCCGGCGATGTGTTTTAAAATTGACTTCATTTTGAAGAGGGTTTTCGATCATTCAAATGAGTAGTTTCGAAATGATTATTAGCGGTTCATAATTATTCGTTATTTAAAGGTTTATGTTAGGGAAAAATGTACGATTCTGTATTCGATATGCAGTTATATTGGTTATTTGCGTTCGTGTACAGCAGCTGTTAAAACGACATCAACTGTTATAACTGAATTGTCCTACAAACATGCTAATTACAGAAGAACGTCGTTAATCAACACTTCGTATTGCAATTACATCCTGATGTTTGCCTATATACTAAGAATACACCCTATAAGAAAAAAAACAGTAACATCATCAAAGATTAATTAAAAAAACAACAACAACAAAAAAACCATCAAGAGCGTAGATAATATTTTAATGATTACTAAAAGTTCAATTTTACTAGAATTAAATATGAGAATGGGAAACCTCTCATTTGAACTGAAAAATTTACTGAAAAAGAAAGAAATAAATAAACAAAGTAGAAAACGAACGTTGTTGTTTTTTTTTCGGTCATAGTAAAAACACTGACAAGTTAATCAAGACGGCAATGAGTCAGCAGCGGTACCAAAACATGCGTTCCGAATACGTGTTAATGACGAGTTAGTTCGACATGACTTGAACATTTTCTTTCGATAACCGATAATTTGTTTTCAGTTCACAAAATTTAACTTATATTTAGATCGACATTATCTAAACTAGCACTAACGGACCTGTATCTAATGATTTTTTAATATAATTTATATAATTATTTCTTTTTTTTTGGATAATTGTAGGGTTGTTGAGAGATTTAGACATGAGTTGAATGTGCATATTAAATGGTACATATGTTTAGGAAATTGGACAGTAAACGTTGTTTATTAGGAACAAATTGAAAGCACTTGGACAGTGGCGGAACGAACGCCAATTACCACCAGTCTCATAATTAAGACTTCATCATTATAAAAGATCAACGCTATTAATCAGCGACAAAAAAAAATGAACTGTGAAAAACTCTACGGACAAAAGATTGATAAAGTCCCATCAAAATCGGTACGTTGTAGACTTGACGCTAAATAAATCCATTTAAACACGCGGTACATGTATGGCATTTTGTGATTTGTAAACGTCAAAACTGAGGTCAGATGGAGGTGTTAATGACCATCGCATATACACCATACACCATCTTTAGGTTTTCTTCATCTCTCTTTCGTTCATTCTCGAAATGATCGACAACAGTTAGCGTCAAAAGTAATTAGATGTAATTTCAAAGTGAAAAATTACCATAATTTCGGATTCAATCAATTAAGATGAAGAATGTTAGAATTTTTTTTCTTTTTCCATCTTGTTGTTAATGATGGCGACCACTAGTTTTGATTAGTGTGATGTTGAAGTGACGTTCGATACCCTTGAACTTGAAGTTTGATGTTTGTAAATTGTTTTCGTATAGCAGTCTAAACATGACCGCAATCAGTTTGGGGACTGAAAGGGTTTTCAATTCGTATAAAAAAAATGCATGTATTTGTTTTAGATAATAGATCTGTATATTGCCAATTGTAACTGGCTAACGTACAGAAAAAAAGTCGTTTTTATTTGATAAGAAAAACTTGTGTTAATCAAATTATATCGATATTTGCAAAAAGCCGCTATTTCCAAATGATATATTATCACCGACTGTCAAGCGTCATTAACCTCATTCATGATTAAATTGTGCGAAGGAGTCAGTATGTTTGAATTATTAATTCTCTCTTTATAAAATATGAAAACTCTATTAATAGATGGCAGAATTTAAATTCCACTATCTGGTCATTGCCGATTTGGTAGTGATTTCTAAATGCATACAGTGACGGCGGTCGATTTCCATAAAAAACGATTTGAAAGCTTGAAGATAGATAACGGCATACAAAAAAAAACACACACACACGCGAAGAACTATCGGTCACAAAATATATACAGAAAATCGTGAACGCAATCTTAAACAGTACAATCCTGTAACAAGGACACAATAGCCATCATCTTTAATGATATCTCTATCAGATGGCAGGTGGCAGTGACGGTCAAAGGTCATCATAATGGAGAAAGAGAGAAAGACACACCAAAAGCGGCACCTTGATGATACTACATCAATATACCGCCATTCTCCATCGGAATCTATGGATTTCATTGTATTATTGCATTACTTATCGCACCAGCTTTATCTCTTTTATATAGGTACCTATATTATAAGTTGATAGATGGACATTTCGATAGTTGCAAAAGAGACAAATAATCTTTAATCGAAATTTTCATTTAGAAACTTGTGGATATTATCAAATTATTTAATGATTATTCCTTAGAATAGCCCTCAGTTGAGTCATAATGTCGAATTTACCCGGCTATTAGATCTGATTGTTTCAGGCAATGTTCCCAATATTAATAATAGGTAATTATTGTTATGTTGTCCAGTAGGCAAGCCAATAATGCCCCTGCGGTTTACCTTTTATCTAACATATTCACGCAAATACACAGTTATTGATGTATATTTGCTAACCGATGACCATAATGATGATGATGATGATGACGGTGGTATAGTATGTACTGCTCAATTATTAATTGAAACGAATAGAAAGAGATAGAGAATTCTAATTTAACATAAATAAATTAAAGTATTGCTAAGGGCATGTGGATATCCATCAGACCAGAGATACCCAACTGGATGTACGCTTATTATCACATACGGATTGGGACCTAATATGATCAGGCAATTATTATAGCGCATACCTGACGACCACCACTCTCTCTCTCTCTCTAAATGGAAAAGGCCTTTGTTATCTCTTGTTTACGTTTGACCGTATTACCAAACCATCCAGTAATGAAGTTTTAGGTCTGGTGAAGCTTTTGATGTACGCACCACTACAACAACATAAAATTACGCATCTGTATATTTGCATCATGTAGTTAATTTAATTGTGACGGTACACGTTTGCTTGTATTTAACAAAAATATTCCTCTATTTATGTTGAAAAATAATGTTCGTATAATTGAAGAAATTTTTCTAGTTTGGAAATCTCATGAAAGAATGTCCTTTGTAAGGATTCTCTTTAGTTATCCATCTATACTAGGAAATTAATTTATGAACACAATGCAAGCTTATATTCCATTATTGTATGTAATAAAAAAAAATTGTTTGCCTCCAACGCGATTTGTTTTTCCGCTATTAAGGCCATATTATAAAATTAATTGACTAATCTGTTCCTCACGATGATGATGATGATGATGATGATGATGATGATGATGGTTAAACGGCAGAAGAAGAATAAAAAAAATATCGAATCTATATGTGTAAATTCTCCTGTCCAATATTCTAACATAGTATGTTGATTAATTACCACCTTCAAAAACCATCTACGGTTTTCTAAATGATATTGGCTGCGTGTTGTTAGTGGGGAAAAAAAAGAAGGTAATGTGAAAATTAAACGCGCGGTCTCGTATACCTTTCTATATGCCATATGCACAACATTTAATGGCGTATAACTTGGAAACGTGCAGCAAGAAACAGCACCACAAAAAGCTTAGTAATATGCAAAGTCAGCGTTATTAACAAGGTGCAACAAACTAGTCGAGCCTTACGTTCCAAATCAGTGGCGGTTCGTTCACTAAACTACAACAACAACAAACACAATAATAATGATAATAGTAATAATAACACCCAAAAATTCCATGACCTAAATCTTTATCATCATCATTAATCAATGAAACCTACAACTAAACGAAAACTATGTTGACATTAAAATTTCAGTCATTGTCATGAATTGTTGAAAAGAATCAATATACAACGAAAACCAATTACTTATCGTGTGTTTGCTTCTTTTTTCCTTACTCTCGACCCAAAAATTTTTCCCCGTTTCTAATCCTGGAATTTCACCATAAATTAGCGTGTTCTTCCATATAATAAATATATATATATATATATATATATATATATATATATATATATATACCTATCTATAATATATATTAAAGAGACAAGAACAGAAAGGACCAGCACTCGAATCCTTCGAGGCAATCAGAGTGATGTATCTATTTGTCAAAGCAGACTCGCCCAGCCGGAGAGCAATTGCGGTCTCTTTTTATGTTTCCGGTCCACCGGAAGTTCCGCTCGGCTACCGGTCGATATATCTACGTGCAGTTGCAGATTAACTTCCTGTTTCCGTTACCAAGATTCAATGTTTTTAATGACACGATTTTTCGGTATTTTATTTATTTATTTTAGAATGAAATTACAAGAAATACCCTTACAGTCATTAAATGCTTGATCATTCACCAGAATCAATAAGATTTGACACTGTAATGATACGCGTCATAAACTCTTTAGTTACACAAAAACATATTGTTTCTTGGTATTAGAACACATATGCTGTGAGGTGAATAAATAAGAACACCTGTTCACTAATCATCATCATCATCATCTCCGCTTTTTGATTTTATTTTCTAACATTGGTCAATATCGCCGCCCCCTTTTTCAAAAACCAAATTAATTAGTATTAGTGGATGAGTTTATAAACCATAAATCGCCATAGGGGTTGTATATAAAACCCACCAAAAGCTTATTCTTGAAAATTACCTAAAGCTATGTTGTGAAGTGTATATAACTGATTATAAACGTCCGTAAACGCGCGCCAAATCGGATACGACGTGCGCTAATTAGAGGAAGTTGCTATTCAGTCGTATTGCAGGTCGCTTAGCAACTCTCTCTTATCAACCAATTTAAATAGATGAGAGAGAATTGAGAGTTATTTGCGAAGGAGACTCTTTAAGCCGTAAGGCGTCTCTCGTGGAAACTGTAGGTTTTATATTGAAAATTTTAACAACAATAGAATTTGTAACATGCTAAACACGCACCAATATTATAATGTCAATTCTATCATAATAAGACGAACCTATCGAAAAAGATACTTTTTCCACTACTTAATCATGATGATAATTATTATAATAATAATATTGCAACAATTATTTTAGGACTTATATACAGACGACAGTTGACCTAACCCTCTTAGGTAAATTAACCCTCCAGACATGATAATTTGATTAAATTGTGGGGTGTATTGTGTTGTACAATTTAACCTGTTATATGTCTAATTCGAGTGTTTTCAAAAAGTATCCATACGAAAAAAAAAATTGTTTTAAGTCCTTTTGTCAATAAAAATAGTCCGCTCTGAATATAATTTAATTTTATAGTAGGGACAATTTATTTTCTCGGAATTTTCCCATTCTCAGAAGGACAACAACAACAACAACATAAGTTCTTTTCTATAATTAACATAAATAGTGCTGATATTCTGTTGAAGGTTCAGATGTTAGTCTAGTCTATTGTTAATCGTCGAAGAAAAAAATTAAAAATGAATAAAATAGAATAGTCCACATGAATTATAATAGTCTTTACATTTTAATCTTGACTTTGGTATAAATAGAGCCGATTTACGTGTGTAATTCGAATTATTTACAGTTGAAAGTTTTTCGTGTCGATTGCCGTGTATAGATGGATGAGAATTTACATCAATTTACTACACCAATCTTGAAAACTATTTACTTTTATGCTCGTTTAAAAGATCCATATTTAGAACCAAAAAAAAAATAATGAATCAATTTTTGGAATAGTTGTATAAACAACCAAAATGTTGCGCTGAAAGAATTTTGTTTTTTTGTTGATGTTATCCAAATGGACGGAATAATCAAACATTTATTGTTGTTGTATAATCGATGGCGAATAAATAATACGTGAAATCGAAAGGGAATATTTCCCGTTGAATCAATTTTATAAAAATCTCATACAACAACAATAATGATTTGTTTAAATCGCGGTTTGTATTTGAAATAAAATAAAAAAAGTTGCACCATCAATTTATAACCGATATTTATCAATCATATCGATCTATATAAAGTATCAAACTTATATACAGTTTGATGAGGTATTCTGGTTACGGTTTCGATTAAAGGTAGGTGTGAAGCTCCAACCTTCTGGTGATGACTTGACTATTTGGAAACACCATCAATTAAAAATAACCCGACAGCTGTTTCAAGAAGTTGCACCTAGAAGAAACACCGTCTTTACCTATCTACACACTATCACAAATGATGATCATCATCATCATAACCGTACAAAAACTTTACATTGATGTACAGGTGACGTCTCACACATGTCATCCATCCGTTTTTATGTCGTTCCTGCACGGATACGCTCCCCTATTGTCTTTAATTTAATAATTAATTGTAGTGCAGGAGGTGCTGAAGACCTGATGTCAGAACTCATTTAACTTATACAAGAAGCGAACCGTGACCGAGAACCGGAACTGTTCCAATAACACGATAATTGCTAAGCATTTAGTTGATGATACGCCCAGTTTCAGCAAATTTTTATTTTTTTTTGTTATTTGTTGAATTTTGAAGAACAGTGAACAGTCTGGCGAGTAGTGGTTTCGAGGTGGTCATCTGTAATATTCAAGATTTACTGTTGTCACATTACACGCCAGGGTCTCCGGTTTAAACAGGACTTTAACGGGGAGGTCTGCTACGTAAAATTTATGTGCAATAAATAATCACCGAATGCTAAGTATGTAGCGAATATTCAAGCTGGTGTTGTTGTTGTTGTTGAAACTATCATTCGTACATGACAATTGGAAGCATTGAAAATATGTGTGATTCCAGTTTAGATGCGGACAGAAATTTAACTTGAATATAATAAATCATTTTTGTTTAACAGCAGGTAGCTGAATATGCCTAGACTGTGTTTTAATATCAAATTATATGGATGTGAGTTATTAACAATAAATAACTATAATCATCTCTTCTTTAATCAATATGATTGTCTTATGATTAAGACAGTATCACGTTGTTGCTTTTTTTTTGAAAAAAAAAATCTAATAAATCGTAATTGCTTTCAACTACAGTCGTAAGAATTTCATTTTTTTATTTCTAAAATTTCAATTAATGAACCTGTAGCTGTCATAACGATATGTGGCATCGACGATCGGCCAGTCTCCAATATCCGTTTATTTTTTTTTCTCATTCGATTGTTGTTGTTGGTGGTGGTGGTGGTGGTAGTGGTGAACCATTGCAATGACGTTGCTGTTGTTGTGGTTTATATGGTGTGGTATAAAGGCGGTATCAAGTAGTTTTCGATTTCCACGCGGTATAATACGGACACCTCCTGCTGTGGTGCAGCGTAATTACCAGCCGAATGATTGACGATAGCCCTCTCTCGAATCGTTGAGGCAAATCGACACCCCCTGACCCCAGGAGCGGATATTGACAAGGACCAATAAGATCGCGATCGAGATCCCCTGCTGAACATCATCGAACCATCACCAATACACACAAGGTGACGTTCAGAGAATTTTACAATAATAATAACAATAATAAACAATTGATTATCAATAATTTTATCGTATTTTTATTAGGAATTTCACAACATTTTTCTGATATCAAAAAGTAATTTTGCGAAAAGGCTAACAAATGTGATAATAAGTATTTTTCTGTTATAGATTTGTATGTGTGTGTTTGTGAAGAGTAGACCATAACAATGCACAGTTTGTATGGTCTCCTGCGAATGACACGGGTTATTGTCGATGTCTTTTGTCGCGCATTCGCGAGTATCGATTGCACTGACATCGGGTACATTGTACCAGGAAACAAAAACAGTTCTAATGTAAATTTCTATTCAATTTCGATTGTTATCTATGTGCGGTTTACACAGAAATAACCTGTTGAGGCTCTTTCTTTCATTTTATTTATTATATCAATCGATAATTAGAGGAATTTGTGATATTTGTGATATCGAAACAATTGTTTTGTCATCGACACAATTATGAATTTGAAGAAGAAAACAAGAAAACAACAACACAACAACAATGCCAACAATTGATTAGATTGTGCATTAATTTTTACATTTTAGTAATAAATCAACCAATTGGAAGCTATGATGATTAGCAAATAGAGTCTAGTGGTTGATACAATTTAGTACTTAATAAGTTAATTTAGTTGGAAAATGATTGAACTATTAATCTCAAATTTAATAACCACATATCGTTTATTATTAGATTCTTAACAATTGTACATCGGCATCAGTCGATTATCCTATGTTTATTATCAATGTTTAATGTTAGAATCTTGTTTATCGTTTAATCGAATATAAATTTATCATTGCCATAAACGTAGAAATGTTTGTTTTGAAAAGATCACACATATGATACAGCAATATTGAAGAGTGAAAGTGTTTATGTTGATTTACAAAATTTTACACATTAACATCAACGTTATGATTATGATGTAGATAAAGAGTTTTGTTTTCAAATCTTCCATAAATGCGACATTTACTACGCATTATCAGGTCATATAATAATTGCGTAAACTTTAACAGTATAATTGTTGAAAGTTTCTTGGCCTAGAAATCTTTCAAAAGAATATAAATAACAGTACCTATATACGCTTATATGTTTGTTGTTGCTTTTTTTCGTTTTGATTTGTTAATAAAAACTCATTTGAAAAGTACGTTTTATTTAAAAAAACAACTTTTTTTAATAAAACTCCTATATTTGAAAAGCATCTTGTAAAGAACAAACTTCAATTTAATTATATTTGTAATAAAACTTGAAATGAACTTTGTTCCAAGTTTCTTACAAAGAAAATTTCGTTCCCATCAACCGTTTATTTTTTATGTTTGATGCCTCTCTCTATCTCAATTCTTTTCATTAACCGATTTGTTGTGCGTGTAGTTCTATCAAGAATTGCCCTAATTCCATCAACATGTGTCCATCGAGAACTTGAACGTTCTAAATACATGTAAATAAAAACAGGGCACACACGTGGAAAAAAACAAAACGATCGCTCCACCATTGTTCCTAGTAAAGACAAAAGAAGGCTGGCTTGTAGTGAAGCGGGATTGGTTGGGGATCCGTATCGATTGTAGCGTTGGCCGGGCATCCGGTCGGCGCCCAATGAGCTAAAACAAGAGCCAGCGTCGCGGCGCACTCACACACACACACACACACACACACACATACACACATATTGCTATCAGCAGATTCTACTGTTGGTGTGATCATATATATGTTATATTATAGTATGTATGTGTATGAATCCCTCTCCCCTATTCACTATTACAGGCTACAGACGTTCGAAATGTTTCCTGTTAACCGCCAGACGAATCAACTCATGTCGTATGTAAGTAGAAGCAGGAATTGTAGCAAGTTCGAAGCAGGAAACAACGCTCAAGGGGCAATAGAATAATCCTACTTGTTTTGTATATACTTAGATTTACGAAAATGTATTTTCTACAAGAAAATAGGCGCCGTTATCAATACCAATAAAATTATCAAAATATTACAAATTTGTAACTGAAGGATTGTCGAGAAATCAAACAAAAAAAAACATTCTTTTACCAATTCAATGAATTCAATACTAACGATTATTCCTGTAAATTGATCAGATTATCCACACATTAAAAATAGAGATGGTAAAAAAAAAACCAATCAAATACAATCACTACCGTATAATTATCCAATTTCTACCTATTAAATTATTTTCGTTGAGTCTATTTACTTTTAAAATTAGAAGAAGAAAAAAACTTACATAATTGAGAAGTTCTTTAATTAATGTGTAAAAAGAATTAATGAATAAAGTTCTCACGTATAAAGAGAGCTTTCCCGATCATGTATCCTGCTGGAAATCATACGGGACACGCCATCTGGCATTACTCAATGCAACCATATTCCTGCTACCTAGCAGCCCCAGGCTCAATGTACGTTACAAATTCACTCGTCATGTTTACATCTATAAACAACATCTGATGTCGCATTTATTTCGATCATTAAAATTGTTGTTTCTTTGCTATTTATTACGTTGCCACTATAAGAAATTGTTTAATTAATTTCTTGTACGCGATATAAATTAATGATGATTGAAATGTTGAATAGATAATTAAAAATCGTGGTCGATTGTCTATTTTTGAATGTAACCGACAAATCTATCATGATATAGTAGTTGAAATATTTGTGAAGAAAAATAGCGAAAGTTTCTTTGTTAAATTGTATCAATAGAAAAGATTGCGTAAATTAAAATCTGGATGGATGCCAACATAGTTTCTTACTTCTTCTTCGTATTATTATTATGGATACCACCACAAATGAGATGAGATTTTCACCAATTCCGTATTGTATCCATGTCGTAATTTGTTAATGTTGTTAATGTTTTTAGTGTGTTTGTTTGAATGAAAGTGAACAACACAAGAGAGGAATTCACTTAAAACAACAGTTTTAAGAAAAATGCAATTTATTTTTAACGTTGTGAAGTTCTGTTGAATATATTTTAAATAAATAAATTGATTTTTTCCTTCATTTTTTTTTGAAGAATAGTTATTGTCTACGTGGGTGAGCAGAACCAGAAATGCAGTCACATATTTCAAATACCATATAAATAAAAGTAAATTAATAAATAATGTAATATTTGAGAAAACTTTACAAATAGATGACCAACTAAACAATGGGATTTATTAAGATTTTCTCTATTTTCCAATTACTGCTACTAATTAATATTTTATATAGCTTTAATGCGGTGAAATCTAACAATTATCAATCGTTATTGGAAATTTTAACAACATGTTAAAGTTTCTTCTAATCATCAGTTAATTGTTTTGTCCTCATATTTTCGCTTTATTGTTAGACGATAGATTGGTCTGTGCGACTGTACCACATAGTGAGCGTTGTGTAAAACAGTGGCAGCTACTCATACAACCATATATAAAACACTGGTATGAGACTGTGACAAATACTTAACAGTATAGCCATAAATTTACAAAAGATATGTTACTTAGATAAGATCCACACTGCAGGTGGTGATATTTGTATAAAGCAATCCCTGTTCCTGCTCGCACTCGTGACATTTACATAATATTAGAAAATGCGTTCTCCTTGTCTCTGTTAGGACACAGGTTGTAACTCCGGTAACCGGATTAATTAAACGACTACAAACATTCGATATCTACCTCTAGTGAAATTCCAACAATTTAATTTTTGTTCCAGAATTCGTCCAGTCACGTTCGAGATGAGACGAAAAACAATGTATAATAAAAGAAAAGAGACAGATGATCTACTAATATATCTCGAAAACATTAATCTAACTGGCATCAAACATTTCGATGGTTTGACATGTCCGAAACTGTTCAAAATACCGCCACATTGCCTGCTGACTCACACTCTAATGACGGCTAGAAGGCCGACAAAGACTTTTACACCACACAGAAGATCACGATTGATGCAATGAAGTAGATGAAGACTAACACGAAGACGATAAAGGTGAAGAAGATGAGTGCCAAAGACTTTATAGTTGATTATACACACAATCAATAAGGAATAGAATATCTCAAGTGAAGGAACACCTTCAACACATGTTCAAAATCTCTTACAGATGTCGATGTCAGTAATATTAAATTGACGACATCTTATCGGAATGTGTTTATCAGGTAATTGGATCCAATAATTATTAATGCCTTGTACGGCCTTGATATTGACAGGCTGTCAGCCCCTATTTTGATCAAACAACGATTATGGCCAAGACTTGGAACTGTTTTGTAATTTAATTTATTTGAGAATCTATTTAGACAATATTTTGTGTTAAGAGTTATTGATTATAATTTGATAATGTTGTATTAATATAGGGAAAAAAAGGAGATTAAATTTGTCAAAAGTTTACAGTAATCCGTTATTAAAAATTAATAATACAAAATTATTCTGACGTTAACACAGTAACAACATGGAATTAAGATTTCCTCCTATCATTTATATTTTCCGTCTTTATGTGAATGGTATAACAAATGTACTTGCTTCAAGATTTACATACCGGTTTTTATTTATGCAAAAGTCCTCCTGTATAACAGTGATTTGTTTTCTATTATTTACATACCTATTATTATAATAAATAGATCTCTACCATGTTACGTTCTTCTAGATTGAATCAATTTAATTTTTAGAAAATTAGGAAATGACTACGCAACTTAACAAAGGCACACAAACTTTATATAATTGAAATTTCAAGTTATTCAATATGAAGTTGCTGAAACAGTTCTATTAACCCTATTGAGACAAGAGTTCGTATGTGATTCAAACAAATCACATCAACAATCTAACAAAACTTATTTGTTACGAATCGTGTGAAATGCAAATGCCAACTTGTGCCTATCCATAGGAGGTCATCGACTAGCGCCGTCACCGCAACCGTTGACGCCGCCATCACCATCATCATCCTTATTTTCGAATAGTTGAACTGTCAATCATTCTCCTCTATAAGAGATTACAGGGTCTCATTTCTATGGTAAAGGGACTGAAGGGTGGTGGTATGTCGCTAATAATTCAGCACTGAAATGAAGGCTGAAGGGATGGATGAGAACGGTATTGTTCACTCGCTCGTCCCCTCTCTCTCTCTCTCTCTCTCACACACACACACACACAGTACGGCCACTAGTTTAATTGGAACCGCGGATCAGCCCGGCTAAAAGAGGATGTCATTTCAGCAGCCGCAAAATGAGACGATTCCATCGGGACCCTTCTCAATCTCAACGACTAGTAGAGCCCACTACCACCAACGACCCAACTTAATTGATTATCCCCCATACCTATCATCTTGTCGATATTTTCCACGGATTTGTCAAACGGATGTGTCAAGGTTCAGCCTTTGGCTATAGGATCAGTTATATACAAGAGGAGAAAAAAAGAGCTAACCGATGTATTTTTGCATGGTTAGAGAACGATGGCTTTGTTAACCGAATTCAATAACAGCCAAATGAATGCCACCCAAGCAGATTTTTGACAGGCGTCTTAAGATGAAGAGGGATAGTCTGAAATGAAACTACTGGACGAGAAAAAAAGAAAACAGGAATTCTACAAACTATTCGAATGTAAAACAGAATTTGCGTTAATTTGACGACCAACAAACCAATAAATATAACTAAATATGCACATGATGTAAAACTTGTATGTAATATACAATAGATTTTATTCTGTATACATATGAGAGAGAACCAGCCGAGTAGGTTCTACAGCCGGTAGCAACGTTCCTTGAGATGCACCCTGCTGTTGTGACAAATGTGGTCACCGATATCCACGAAGACGATGTCGATTTGTATTGCGTGTCCGTAAAATTTATCATTAACAAACGCGAACACTATCCAATTTAACGAGGAATCATTTGAAATTTCTTAAAACAACACTTACACAACTTTTTGGTAAAACAATATAAAATTTATAATTTTTAAAAGTAATTTCAACTAAGGTCACGACTTGAACACTGCATAAAATACAACTTTGTATGGTAGATCGTAACTTAAACATAAATTAGCCGTTTTACGAACACTATCGTCTAGTCAAAAATTTTATCTTTGCTGTATCGATGGAAGCATAGTTTTTCTATTTCTGTGAACAAAATACTTGTTTTTTTGTCCAAGTGCAGCCTCCTATTTGCAGCGTAAAACTGCTAGTAATTAAACAAATTTTTAACTAGACATGACAGTAACGCCAGTCAGAATTTTAATAACTGGCAAGACTTTAGTATTCATCGAAAATTAATGTTTTTCTTTTCGGTAGTGGTAGCAGTCAGTATATATATATATATATATATATATATATATATATATATATATATATATATATATATAGAGAGAGAGAGAGAGAGAGAGCAAATTATAACTCATAAATTTCGTTTTTTTCCCTTGTTTCTTTGATAATTACTCGACAGTGAAAGACAGCAAGCGAGTCGCGCGAGAACCGTTCTCCTATTCACAATTTCCAAAACTTCGTCAAAGCTTCTCTCTACCTTAATTAATGAGTTTATAGGGACAGCTTAACCCGTACCCACATTTAATAAGAACGTAAAATAACATTAGAGTGAAAATACACCTATAGCTATTGCTATCCTTATTCGACTTGTTCTAAGCCAGTTTTTGTAATTAAAACTTATTAAATTCCTTTCAAATTTGTTCCTATATACTGCACTGTTTTCTAACAGATTTGCTCCTTTTATTATTTTATTTTATTTATCGTTCAATGATTTTCAATTGAATTGTTATTGCTGTTGTTGTTGTTGTTGTCTTTCTTTCTTTTTTTATTTAATTGGAAATATTAATTAAAATTGTAATAGATCTACGTTAAGTTGCTAATTAAAATATTTAATTAATATGCATGATGGCCGTTAATAAAATTACTTGGTAGAAACTGAATGGTTTGTATACCGCAAAACTATTTGCGGCGAATCCCGTATGTCTTCTACAAATTAGCCAAAAGAGCTTGTAAACTGAACATGGGACAACTGACATATATACACGCGTGTCTTAACCACAAGCCTCTAGCAACCTGAAATTATCTGAAATCGTTCAAGCAAACTTTCCGTTTCTATTTTATTCCAAAAAAAGAAAAAATAAATTACAGAAATATCGAAGAAACTTAACCATGATTATTCCGTGCATCTCTCTAGAGTAATATCGACTATTATTCTAATTGTACAAACACAAGGTATAGTCGTACATTATTTAATAGTAACACACAGTTCTATCATTATTATTGTGTGGTTTTTTTTTTGGTTCCCAAAGGACAAACATATGTTTTAAAAAAAGTTTCAACGATTTTTTCTCTTTCTATTCAAATAGTATTCCGTTCTAATGAGATGCAAAATTGAGTCATTATACAAATGATTCGTTAGTGTTGAACGAAAACTTTAATATGAGTAGCACGCAAAAGCCACAGATAGCCCTCGGATACATAGACACATACATATAAAGTCATTGAATGAGAAAGAAAAAAAACCTCTCAAGTGCTGTACTCTATAATGAACAAAATCAATCCCTGACTAATACTAGCAACGATGCAATATACAGGGGTGTATAACACCACATAGGCCACATGTCACTCTGTCCGGGGCTTAGAAATTTTAAGTATCACTCTTGCGGCAGATTTATCTCGTTCTTTAATTTTCTATACACTGTTAAAATTCCATACTAGAAAATTATACGAGTTTTAAGGGTGTTATATCTACAGAACAGTGTAGATAGAAAGAGTGAGGGAGAGAAATGAGGGTCTCTCCTAGGGTAATCTCGATGATTACATGTTACATTGTGTCGCTTTGATCAAGTAGGCTGTGTTTTTATGCCCGGGACATGTCATTGTTTCCGGTATTGCGTTTAGCTATCATCATCCCCCTAAAACGAAGGTCTTCTCAAACTAAATCACTTGGACACTTGATGAAACAATCCATAAAAAAATCCCAATAAGATCTTTAATTTTTAAATAGAAATTTTCGGTTAATTATAGTAACATCGATCGCTATTGAGTTTCTTGCATGTTAATAGAGCAAAGATCCGGTGCTGTATGTCTTTATAAATTAAGAAGACCCTTCTAATCGAATCAAACGATTTGTGTACAATGATAATCGAGCCATATCAAATGCATAAATTTTTTGTCGTCTAATGGTAAAACATGATCAGTTATGGTCTGTTGCTCAATTTAATCCTTTGTCCCTAATATAATATCGATAATGTTGATCTGTATTTTAAATTCTAACAACATACAAATAATTCAATTGATTTATAATAATTATTTAATAAGTCTTGCTTTATAGTTAGATGCGTCAGCAGATTTATAGGCATCTTCTAACGACCACGCCCAGTTTCTAACTGCACTTAGTCAACTAATTAATTAGTGTGATTAATCAAAAAACTGGGTAGAAGGATAATTAGAAAGTTTCGTTAGTTAAAATGAAAATGATGACTTAGTGGCGGTTGAAAGAAGCAGTAGTGATAAGAAGAAAAATAACAACATTTATGGGGGAGACTTACACATTCTCTTTTATACTATAGCTTATAGTAAAAAAGATGAGAAAAGAATATAAATTAACGAATATCTTAAATTAATTACGTAACAGATAAGGTGAAAATCCATCAATCTAATTTACTATCGATGGATATAAATTGATAAAAGAAACTCGTTATTTGATTTATATCGTGTTTTGCTGAATGAAAGGAATATTTGTCACGTTGCAGTCTATAGTCAAGCGACAATTTTTCATACATATACAAAAATATCATCGTCATTTACCAATTGAAAAATTAAAATATGCATTACAGACTGTAACAATAAAATATTATATGCTGAATGGCTTTACTAATGTTGATAATTCGATACGAGGCTGGCTTCACATCGAAAGATGTTTAGTGAATACAGCAAATACTCACCGATTTGTTGCATTTACTAAAATTGTGATATGTCAACATAACTTCACGGTCCTATTTTAATGTATTCTAATGTTATGTACACAACAGTCTAAACGGAAGTTGACCATCTTTGATTCGTGCATTAAACTAGAAAAGAATTATACGAACTCATGGGATAAGTTCTAAGATGTCTTTGATCATAAAAGTTAGTTTTTGTCATCTGAATTCTTAAAATTCGTTTCTATATAGTTTAATACACAAATAAAGAGATGTATGCTCGATCTCTGAAAACATACATATCGATCCAATAAAGGTGCAAGCGTACGATAACTTATGTGGCGCATGATCAGTTCACATTTCGATCACCGTTCAGCAAACCCGAAATCAATTTTACGCAGAAAATAGCTGAAACATCTGTGCGATCTTATGATAGCTTCAAGAAGCTGATTTATAGAATCCATAGTTATAGAACGAATCATTTGTGGAATTAACGTTTCAGAAACGGTTATTTAAATTGATCGATTCTATCATTCTAATGTAACTATCTAGAAACCGGGTTGTATATGATTAGGTGAAACAGGCTGTATGTATATTGAAATCGAAATCATTTTTCCCCAGTGCAGTTTGTTTGCTCATAAATTAAATCCTAAATTAATGGACACGTCATCGATGATTATTTACGAGTAGTATTCTTCAACGGTTATAAAATTTAAAGGTAGCTATTACCTGGTTAAACTTCCATCATATACATATCGTAAGATGATGATACATGTAATTCTTTTCAAATTTTAGCACCCAATATCATGTTAAATGTTTGTAAAGTAATGGTAAATTTGATTTGTTGTTAAATAATTGATTTTTATCGCCAATTAATCAATCAAATATTACGATTATTACTGAAATTTATTGGAATTTTCCACTTAAATAACAGACAAAACAACAAAAAAACGAGTTCGTTGCCTCTAATAGTGAGAGAAATTTTCGATAGACGGTTGTCGAGCAGTTGATGTTTCTAAAATTACTTAAATTGCGTGTGTGAGAAACTGACGCCGTAATCCACCCCACACCAACATTATTCATTTATTATCAATGTTATTATGTGAAAAAGAACAAGCAATTCCAATATTTCGTACATAATTTTAGGCTTTTATGCTTTCCCTCTTCAATTCCTATTATTGTTATTTGAGCATCGTGACAAGACATCCTCTTGTATACAGTAGCATCAAGAAGTTAATATATCGCAGATATACACCTGTATATACGTGTAAATAGAGTGAAATTTAATGTACATCACATATAGATATATAAATATTATCGTATATAACATATGTTTCGGAATTTTTTAAAACATTTTCAAAACATATTTAATAATAGTTATTGTAATAATATACATAGGTATGTTTTAAGGGGGTGTTGTTTTTTTTTTAATATTTTTACCGAGAGAAAAAAATGTATTTTCGAAAGAAAAAACGTGATCATACATCGATACAAGTGTTGATTAACTAATTTTTTCCCTCTGAAAACGTTTAGTGTTTTGTTTTGTTTTGTTGTTGTTTTTTTTAAACAAAGGTAGCAATTTCGTATGATTGTTATACACACATTTTTTTTTACTTTCTTTTCTATAAGTAAATCATTATTATTGTTATTATTTTAAATAGAAAGTGGTATGTGTGTGTGTATGTTATAGATATAGTTGAAAATTGGGGCGTAAATTCTCACACAGGCCTGAGACAGGTTACGTTGCAACAACAACAACAACAACAACAGGTCATTATCCGAACGAAATAAGGATTCGATTATTATTTTAAAAACCATAAAAAAACTGTTATTTTCTGGTACATATGTTGAACTATTATTGTCTCCAGAAAAGGCGAAATTCCCAACATTTTAAAGGCACACACACACACACACACATACACAAACACACACATACACAAACACACGCAATATTTGACGGAAGCAAAATCGACACCACTTAGAATATAGTTTTCAATACCAATTGAAATTATACCAAAGTTTTGTAAGCGGTAAAATGGATTCATTCATAAAACTCGTTAGACACAATAATACAAATACAGAAACGAAAATGGTAAAAGAAGAAGATGAAGAAAAAAGACGAACGAATTGTAAAAAGGAGTGTATATATATATACACGTTAAATTGTCAACAAACAACTATACAATGCAATTCAAGATCGTTGTTGTCCATTCACACCAACCGTATTCAATGAATCTTCATTCGATTTGTTTTCGTTTATTTTTTTTTGCTTGCCATTCAAACATTAAAAAGACAAATAGTAATAAAAATTCTATTGTTCTGTTTTTCAATACAATAATTTCTCTTTCATATCGTCCTTATCTAGTTTGAAAATGAAAACTTGTAGCAGTTAGTGTGTTACATGTCTAGTTTTATTATAAGGGAGACTAATCACGTCAGTTGATTTTTTTTTTAATTTTTTATAAACTATAGGTGTGCTGCATTGTTTGAGGTGTGTAGGTCTTAGATGATGCTACTGTAAAGATAAGCTCAAGTTACAATTTCCATATTTGAATCTTGCACATAGATCTTTTGAGATGATTAGTATTTCAAGCGGGCCAGAGATGTTTGTTGACAAATTTAAATCGATATCGATGTCCGAGAACACGAAACAAGCGAGTTACTTGTTAATTTTCGTAGATTATTGTTTGATTGAATTTTTAAACTAGTCGTAAATAAATGCTAGATCTATCTGGATAATCCCTCATAGGTGGCCGGAAGTCGTTACCTACATGGAAATTAATTTCGGTCTTGAATATGTGATAGTCTCTAGACGGTATCTCTCTTCCCACCTGGACACGACACGATACCGACCTGTCTAGAAGAGAAATCTCTTTGGAAGCTTCAAATTACTTATGGTTCATTAAACGTATGGTAGGTGAAGCTGTGTTCATTATTTGTAACCAGACCTGACTTTTTCTCTTTAATATTATTTTTTTTCTCTTTAAATTCCAAATATTTTAAGTTACTACTTGCACCAAATTTCGTTTAAAGAATATTCAAATTTAACTCTCATAAATTTCGTGCAGACTTTAACAACAAGCACAAAATCTTATACCACACACAGAAGCCACCTGAAGAATTTTTCGTCAATTAATAAAGCCTGCCACTAATTACATTAGCTATTAGCAGGCACCCTTATAATTATCTATCTTACCGTCAGTATGCCAAGTCGGCCAGTTCTTAATTATTATAAGAATTATTATGAGAATGAATAATATTTGTTTGAGCGTTTGCCATTTCTAAGTCGTTATGGGGCGGATTGGTGCCTCCGTCGATCTTTTACAGCTCATTTGCATTTTAGAATTGCAAAATCCATCTTGGCTCGGTTTTGTTTTAATGTCAAGACGTACAGAGACGATTATTCAGGATTTAGGGCCAACCCTTTCATCTATCTTTCTCTTCCAATTCGTCATTAACATCATCATCATCATCATCATCATCATCATCATCATGATTATATAAAATAAAAGAGAAGCAATGTAGTGAAAGAGGCAGATTATCACAGAACCAACTTAAACCTTCCCCCAATTGTGCAAGGGACAGATGAGATAATTGTGTACTTTGAAAATCGTGAATTTTCCAATATATAAAAACACACACATACACAAAAATATCAATTATTATTGTTAGTTGATTATTATTATTTTTTTAGTGTTTGCGGAAGCGGTCTCTAATTGGATACCAGGAATTGAACCCGCAATCTGGCAAATTGCAACCCTTGATCATATGTCGAAATTGAATTTTTTGTTCTCCTTCGTTTCCTTTGAATATTACAAAACATACACGCAAAGATGCAAAGGCACACGCACGTTTCTTTTCTTTTTTTTGGTTTTGTTTCAATTGTCTCTGCTTATTATATTATGAATGATTAGTTGACCTCAACAAGGTACCAGAAGTGTCGGTATTTTGATAATATTCAATTAGTGAACATCGAAGTCTGTTATTAGGCGCTAGCCGGAAGGCACTTATATTGAATCACGCAAAACCCCATCAAAATAATATTAAATCAAACATTTTATTAAACGGTACCATGAACAAGAATTAAATTTTTGTTCGTTGTATTATTATTATCTAGTTTTGGTAAATATATAGGATGGAAATTTGAAACATCATTGAATGCGAAAGCAGTAAAATTTAATCATAGTGTTTTATTTCAATAACACAGTAACAAGAAAATCCCGTGTTGTTTTTTTGTTTTGTTTTGTTTTGGTTTTTTTTTGGTTTAATAATTATAATTTATAGTGCAGTAGGACTCGGTTATAACGATATCCGAAAAACCACTTACATCCGACTGTCATTATGTCAAGAGTTCAAAACACTGTCAAACATTGACGATTCAAGATACATCATTCCATCGAAAGAATAAACACCGACTTCCTCTTATTTTTCAGTTTCTAATATCAAAAGAAACATATCGAAAAAGTAACGAAAAACATTGTTTTCTTAAATATCGCAGTAAATAAAAACTCAAAGAAGAGCATTTTTTTTGTTGTTGATAAAAACTAACTATAATTTGAAGCAATAATAATTTAATGCCACTAGACAATTGCTTGGGTTTTGATTAATGATACAATTGACCGCACAGACAACTACAGCTTTTGTATTTATCACTCTATGACTGTATTTTATACAGATGCCTTTAGTATAAAATCACCACTGTTGATTTCTGTATAAGTTTGTTTAGTTATTGACAACAAATTGCACAGCGAAGGGACTGAAGATTTAGAAAACATACAGAGATTTATCGAATATTATCGTTAACGATAAACAGGATGGATGTGATAACAACCAAAAATTACCATGAATTATTGCGCGATATAAAAACAATAAAAAAACCATCGACAACAGTAAAATAGAAGGGAATAGAGATAAATGTACTCACTACTTATGGCGATGTCATCTATGCTCATCCCACGTTGTCCAGGTTTACTGTAATTAGAAAGGTAAAAAAATTGGAAATTAATTAAGAGCTATTATTGGAATATCTGAGAAATTACCTTTTAGGTAAATTCTAACGTATTACAGAAGAAACAACTCTTATTGAAACACGCTATTTGACACTCTAACACTCAAAATTCCACTGACTGCAACAAGTCTAAACAAGGTGTTAGGTAATTTTTCGTTTGTTCAGTTATCACTTAAAACCAAACAAACAAACTTTTATCAAAATGAAATCTTTCGCATTAATTTCGTTGATCTAAATACTCAAAATATTCAAATGCTTCATTTACAGTTTGGTAAAGAGTACCTTTTTCCTATACAGGATCGGCAAACTCATCTAGAAACATTTGAGAAAGTAGAAGAAATTAAACAGCATTATAATGTGCACGTGTTGAAAAGAGATAAGTATGTAGTAAAAATTAGTGACGACCCATCTTCTCTATATCTCTTCAACACGTGCACATTATAACGTTGTTTCATTTCGTCTAGTTGCTCCAATGTTTCTAGATGAAAAGGCCAGCTCTGTATAGTTTTTATCTTTTAGTCGAATTATTGCAATTGTTGTCCTTAATTGGATCCATGAACTATCCTAACCAATCAAGCCTACTGTCCCTATACAGGCTTGGTCTTTTCATCTTGATGTGCACGTGTTGAAAAGAGATATAGAGATGAGTGATTAGTAGTTTTTACTACTTAGGTATCTCTTTTCAGCACGTGCAAATCATAAGGCTGGTTCATTTCTTCTAGTTTCTAGATGCAATGACCTGCCCTGTATAAAGTAGTATCATTGTAACAAAATTTTACTGAATTTCAAATTTTTGTTCCAGACTGTGGACTAAATAGAATCAAGTTAAGAAAATCAACCGACCAATCAACAAGTGTTATATTTGTAATAAATTAAACAACAAACAAAACGTGTATTTCATTGTATTCTAATTAAGCCTAATGATCGTCAATATCTTAAGTAGTATTTCCTTTGACACAAGACAGCCACCAAATAAGTCGACTTATAACTAATAATTTCAACACAGATTTTTTCTTTCCCAAATTAGCCTTGAAGGAGAATTCAGATAATAACCACACACACACGCATAATCTAACAGTTGTTTTTTTTTCTAATAACAAATTTAAGACAAAAGTAATCTCTTTGGTTGATGGTTATCGTCGTGATGCGACACAATTTTTAATTACAACATCCCCAGGATGTCTGATCCTGTGGTGCAGTTGTAAAAGCTGCCGCCTTCATCAAGTCAATTTCTATCGACACCTACCTTCATACGAAAAGTTATTTATTATAGTTTATGGTTTTTTAAAAACAACACACCTACCAACAACTAAACAAAAGTCAAAAAAAAAAAACTCGAACGTACATCAATTAATCAGAAATGATTTATAAAAGTTTCAAATTCACAAATTAAATTTGTTATTAGAATATTAATGCAAAAAGATTTGTTGAAACCCCCCACTGGGAATAAACGCAATAATTTCCGTTAAAAATTTTTTTCTTTGTTAAAAATCATAAAAATATATGAAAAATAATAGTAAATATCCATTTATTTTATCTTAATAAAAGTAACAATATTACAATTGCCTTAAAAATAATCTAATTAAAACTGTAATTTTTAGTTTGGATCTTCAAAACCAGATTATCAAATGAATCCTGAAATATATTAAATTGTCCTTTTTCTTAAAGTCACATTAGCAACAATCGACTTTCTCTACGATATATTTCAGGTGAACTAACTAGACTTTATAGTATATTTCATAAATTAATTTCCAGGTGTTTGCACATTTAATAACACATTCTGTCCACCTGGTAAATATGAAACTTGTCTAGATCTTGATAATTGATAAGCAATATCTTCAGCAGCCTCGATCCGTCTTAATTCGACTAAACCTTCACCAGCACCACCAAATGCTTTTGCTAATAATATAGCAGCTTGTGCATCACCTTCAGCTGATGTAACTGTTGCTTTTTTAGTTTGTTCAGCTTTTTCAACTAAAAATCGTGCTTTTTCAGCTTCTTGTTGGGCAACTTGTTTTAATTCAACAGCTTGTGTGAATTCACGACCAAATGTTAAATGTGTTATTGATATATCATCAAGTATCACTCCAAATTGTGCGGCACGTTCAGTTAAATCTTCACTAACTTTCTGTGATACAAGATCTCTTTGTGTTATCAATTCACCAGCATCGAATTGGGCAACAACAGCTTTTAAAACTTCTGTTGTAATTGATGGTAAAACACGTTCTTCATAATCTTGACCTAAAACTGTATAAATTTTCGGCAATTGATCAGGAACTGGTCTAAATAAGATACGAAGTGTTATATTAACATTTTGAAGATCTAGAAATAAAATCAATGTAAAGTAAATTGTTTTATCCATATAATATCAAAACTAATAATTTATTATTACCTTTACTTCCCGTTACTACAGGTACGTTTCTAGGACGCGAACGCACATCAAAAATTATGGGTCTTTGTACCCAAGGTATAAAAAAGTGAGTACCTTCACCAGTTACTTGTTTTTTAATTCCTGAAAATCTATCGAATATGACGGCACGATGACCACCATCAACTGAAAACAGCAAACGTATTGTTGGTTGCATAATCAGAATACAAAAATTACACTACAGCCACAAGAACTTTCATCCAAGTAAATAGCAGACAGAACAAAATTAACAAAAAAACACACACACACTAAGATATATAATAATGAACAAATACAGCGTATACCAATAAGAAAACCTTTTTTCAATACTGACCATTATATAAGGCAGAATTTACAACACCTCCAACAAGAGCGACTCCAAGACCTAGTTGGCCAATTCGATTGAAAACCTGTGCTGCTGACATTGTTTTATTCTAAAAGATAACAATAAAAATTAGAACACATTGCACGAACCTTAAGAATTTACAGGTTAAGAAATCGTTTAAGTACGATCGAGTATTGTATACATTTAAAATTATTGCATCAATAGAGTTATTGAGTTATGGCTATTTTAGTATGTACTTACCTTGAATTATTGTAGAATTTATGGAAATAACCGGCAAAAATCTCACGAGAACCTTTGACAAAAAGATGGTGGACAAGTTTTTGGAACTAAACAGTTCAGCCAACTGTCAACTTAAAAATCACTATAAATTATTCCTCAAATAATTGTTAGATAATCAAAAATTTAATTAAACGCAACTGAGTTTTTGGATTATTTTAAATTAATATAATTATATAATTAGTTTATATAATTATAAATTAAGATTAGTAATTGGAATTTTAATTAATTTCAATTAAAAATCTTAGACAGTTAACAGTCAATCAGGGTTGCCAGATGTGGCGGTTCTCATTATAAACAGGCTAATGAAATATTTCAAATAAAACAATAATTAAAACTTATGATACCTTGAAGTTTTCTGAATAAGAAATAAAAACAACACTTACTTCGTTATTTTTATGTTTTTTATTATGTTTAACTTTATGTTTGCGTCCTCTACGAAAAACAGCATGGTTACTGCTCACAGAGCCGGACCGGAAATGAATTGCGCCCGGGCCAAACATGGGTTACAGGCGCTCTTTTTAGTCTATGTCTATCTATAAAATTTCAGGATACCGTTACTGTCTGCTCTTTTCACCAAATCCAGACACGTCTTTCCTATGATGAGAGACCCATAAAGCGGGGTCCAAAACTGGTCCATACAATTTGTTGCATGGACTAATTAACAAATTAATTTAAGAGAAAATGAAAATTCCGAAGATCCTTTTTCATACGCTGTCGAGGTTTGATCCCCGAAATCTCTGGATTCACAGCAGCTCTTAGACTTTTATTTCATTTACAATTATGAATGAAGAATTTTCGGACATATCATAGCAATAGTTTGTCTAATTCAGCAAATTAGAGATTTCAAATTATGAAAATTGAACAGGACGCAAAAATTATTTTGCTCCGGGCCCCGCACTGGGTAAAACCGGTCCTGTCTGGATTAATCCAATTGTAAGTCTAATTCATTTACCATTGAGTTATTCGGCCCGTTCATTCATAGCTAAAAAGACTTCGTATAAATGAAAACGATTTTTTTCTGCGATCGAACCTAAACTGTCGACTTTCCATCGTGTGTGATGCATTCGAAAATGCCCAATTGCAGTAAGGTGTCAGTGTTGCTAAGCAACGACAAATAAATACCTAACATAAAAAAATACGTCTCTCATTGGCTAAAATCTTGACTTCCCAGTACATGCTTTGAAAAGGACATTTCCCACACGGCTGATGGTAATAGAAAAATATAACAGTTGATTCGAGGTTTTTAAAAATTAAGATAATACTTTCATCAGAAACTGTAAATTAAATGAAAATTGAATAATGTTAGAAAGTCGTTTGTGATCAGTTTCTAAATAGACATGCGTAGTCTAGCTATAAACGGAACAATTTGGCATTGTGTAGAATTGTGTGTAGGAACACACCTAATAATTTTCACTAAGCTACGAGATGTTATTGTTACAATGAATGTGTTTCAAAATGAAAATAGAATAACAATCTATTCGCGTAATATTAACCCCGTATCTCGACAGCAGTTGGATACTATATAAATCCAATACTTTTATCGTTGAAGTAATTTGCTTTTAGAAATATTCTCTTTTCTTTTTTAAATAAAGATAAAAATTGATTTCTGCCATTGGGGGACCCAGTTTGATCTTCTGTCTCCGGGCCTTGAATTTGAAGTAACGCTAGCGAATATGAAATAATCTTCCATGACGACCTTAACGAAAGGTTTGGTGACCAACCATTTGTAAAATCTGGCAACCCTGTAGTCAATGTCAAATGGTGTGACTCTGTTAGTTATCTATTAGATAGCTATCTTATCCATGCTCCGTGTGACTTGTAAATGACGTGTACCTAGGTGATCGGTGAGTTGATTTCATAAAGTCCAAAATCAATTTTAAAAGTTCCGGTTTGTAAATGAAAATATTGTTTTGTTCTATGAAAAACTAAGAAAAATGACTACAACGGTCGTGGATTTACTGCGTCAAGCAGCTTTATTTGTTATAACACCGCATTGTTTAGACAAATATCTGGTTGAATATGATTTTTTCGATGGTAAATCTTATTAATTTTTATACCGTTAATGTTTCAATTGTATAAATTTTGTTGTTGTAGGTCCATGTTTTTCATCAACTTTAAGTAAAGGTCTTGGATTTGGTATAATTCTCGGTTCAATTCTAGTTAAATTACCGCAAATTATCAAAATTATAAAGAATAAAAGCGGTGATGGCATCAGTATGTTAAGTGTTACATTAGATTTAACAGCAATTACAATTTATATGGCTTATAGTTTTATAAAACAATTTCCATTTAGTGCATGGGGCGATGCATCATTTTTAGCAATACAAACTGTATTAGTTGGTGTTTTAGTATTGCATTATAGTGGTGTACAAATTCAGGCATTATTATATTTATTAGGATATATTTTAATTACATTTATATTAATGGGTGGTTTTACACCATTAAATATATTATGGTCATTACAAGGTTGTAATATATTTATTGTTGTCAGTGGTAAATTAGCACAAGCATTTAGTAATTATAAGAATGGACATACTGGACAATTATCAGCTATCACATTAGTTATGTTATTTATGGGTTCATTAGCAAGAATTTTTACATCAATCCAGGAAACTGGTGATAGAATTGTTATTTTAACATATATTGCTAGTACATTAGCTAATGGTGTTCTAGTTGGTCAATTATTATATTATTGGAATGTTACGCATGTGTCGTCTACTGTTAGTAAAAAGAAAACTAAAAAGTTGAAAGCTAAATAGGTTTTTTATTTGTAATTGGTCCAAATAAAATTTGATACATATCTATTGTTTTATTGGTTGCCTACGTAATGAATGCTAGAAACTGGATGTGCGATCGCACCTATAAGTACATGGATCGCATACAGTTCAGTACGGGACCGTATTAAATAGTTACTTATTTAATTCACTTAAACATTACAGATTCTTTCTAATTATAGATACAACCTGTAAGCATTAGACCTACACACAGAAAAATACGTATTACTTACCCTTTGTCATGTAGTTTAAAAAATCGTTGGCCATGGCGTATTTGCCATTTTACCAACAAAATAATTTCAATTGAGATAATTAACCACAATTCAATGATTTTATTGTACAGAAAAAAAACATTCGTTTTATTCACTTTATTGTTGATTGATTTAAGAAGTCAAGACCAGGCTGTGTAAAAAATGTGTGGTCATTTGTTTTCTAATCCCAAAATTATTAAGATTACAATACAATAATGGCAGGAGCAGAGCATGCTTGCAGATCTAAGGCAGGTTGCCAGCATATTTGGTTATCTGGGTAGTTATATAACAATTGTACAATTGACAAAAAGAAAGCAAGAGTCATATCATGAAAATTACACCAATATATTAGATAATTAACATGTTTTTGTTCAAAATAGTTTTAATTAATTTAAAGACTACAAAGTGAGCTGCAGTCAAGAAACATTTGAAAGGCATTTGTTTCTTTCTCATGACAATCGCCAATTCTATAAAATTATTGAACTATATAGTAACTTAACCAAATGATGTGATCAACCTATTCCCCTCGTGGTTGAGTTTAATTAATTTGCATTTCAATAATGAAATGTATGGATGAATTTTGCTTTTTTTTCATATTACTATTATCCTAGAGGTTAGTCAATTTATGAACGCGGTCTTTTGTGTGAAAACCTTCATTCTAGTAGATGTGACAATACCGATCTCTAGGGCTACTATTAGAGCAAAAATAATAAACGTCAGTTTGACATTTACGATTACCAATATTCTAGTTACAAATAAAAAGTAACCAGTTTATGAGTAGATGTGGTGCAGATCGCCTGCGAATAAGACGGTTTGAAGAATATTGAGTTTATTTTTCAGTTTTCTGTATAAATTGTTGCAGTAAAGTTGTAATTCTGCGCACTCTCATTACCTTCATCATATTTTTCCACAAACGTTGAAAGACCATCGTCAGAGAAACTTGAAACAAATGAGATTTTTAATTTGATCGTTTTCAATGTTGTATTTTAAAGAATTCAAATTATCTAAGTGACTAGTTCTATTTTTATTGTTTACAAGTGACTATTTTTATCTAAATACAGAATCAACAACGGCAGGAGTTCAATCTTGGCTTATTTAAAATGAAAGTGTTTATAAAAATGAAACAAACCTAACCATTAAAAGGATATTGGAGTTGTTTTTTTATTGTTGTTGTTGTTGAAAAAATTTAATTAACATTAGATAAATCATGGCATCAATCCATAATCGGTCATGGAAATTACGTAAGTAACAAATATTATTCCAATATTGATTGTGTTATGATCTTTATTTATGTTTTGATCTTTTAGAGGATTTTATGGCACACAATGCAAATGTGAATTGTTTAGCATTAGGCCACAAATCCGGACGTGTTATGGTAACAGGCGGTGATGATAAGAAAGTTAATCTATGGGCAATTGGTAAACAAAGTTGTTTTATGAGCTTAAGTGGACATACAACCCCAATAGAATGTGTGCAATTCAATCAATTAGAAGAATTAGTTTGTGCTGGTTCACGTGCTGGTGCATTAAAAGTATGGGATTTAGAAGCTGCAAAATTAGTTAGAACATTAAATGGCCATAAAAGCGCAATAAAATGTATGGATTTCCATCCATATGGTGAATTATTAGCATCAGGCGGTGGTGATAGCATGATCAAAATGTGGGATAGTCGTAAAAAAGGCTGTATATTTACATATAATGGACATCGTTCAACAATTAATAGTATTAAATTTAGTCCAGATGGACAATGGATAGCATCTGGTAGTGATGATTCAATAATAAAAATATGGGATTTACGTGTTGGACGTGTATTAAAAGAATTTACAGAACATTTAAATTCGGTAACAACTGTTGAATTTCATCCACATGAATTTTTATTAGCATCAGGTAGTGCTGATCGTTCTGTGCAATTATTCGATTTAGAAAATTTCAATGTTGTATCATGTGAAAGGGATGTTGGTTTAGTGAGGTGTTTATGTTTTAATCCAGATGGTGAGTGCCTTTTTGTGGGTGTTAGAGATTATTTGAAAGTTATTGGATGGGAACCAAATCGATTATTTGATACAATACCAGTCAATTGGAGTAGGGTTAATGATATCTCAATTGCCCAAAATCAATTGGTAAGATTTAATATAAATAATAATCATAATCATAATAGTTAATAATAGAAGGGAAAAAAAACAATTCATAAATATTCAACAAAACCATATACAATTATTTAATAAAATAAACAAAACATAATTAGAATAAGTGAAACTATTCAACATAAATTTGATAAAATAATTGACCCGGAAGACGTGCTTTTTTTCCTGCTTCTGCTTCTTAATACGCCAGGAAATCCAATTTCGATCAAAGCGATATCATTTATCCGGAAATTCTTCTAATCTATTCTTCAATATACTATGTGTGTGTAAACATTAAAATCGGCTCAATCAATATGCAATAATAACTATAATGATAAAAGAAAGTAGACCTTGACTTTATATTGGTGGAAGATATAATTCGTGTAGGTTTATTTATGTAGTGTGTGTAGAAGAATTCACAAATGTAGAAATTTAAACATAATTATCTAAATATGAAGGTCGAATAAGAAAATTATGTTGTTTTAACCTATTTTTATTATAAAATATCAACATTATCGTCGGTTTTAATATACTTTTATTTCTATCAAACAATACACAGTTTTGTTTCTTTATCGAAAATAAAAAATCTTATCGAAGCAATTCGTTCAAATGAATAAAAGAAATAGTAATTTGATCTATTGTATTATTACAACAAAAAGAATGTGTGATTTTTTTTTCATATTTTAAACCATATCTTACGTATTTTATTGCTATCGATTGCTTCGATTGGTTGAAAACAGAAGTTTCTACACTTCAATGATTATCTTCTTTTCTTCCTAAACATTTTATTAAAACCATTAAAGTGATGATGTTTTAAATGGTTGGTGGTTATTTTATTTTAGATAATTATTATCTGACATTAAGCCAAATATTCGTTTTGTTTATTTTCATGTTTCAAGTACGAAATTTATGTTGTTTTTATAATAGATACTGCACATAATGAGTAGTTGTTTGAGTGTCTCATTTTTTTCGGTTGAAATTTCGCTAAATTGACCACTTTAAAAACTTTATATTCTATGAAAAAACAATCGAAAATACCGTTACAAATTTTAGTTTTTTTTTATGTGAATTACACGATGATTTTAAATCTAAACCTGTCCTAGCGGAAGTGTCCTCTTTATTATCATATTTTCACCTGTAAGAATTTTGGAAATGATTAACTATAGGTAATTATCCATGGTAGTATTAGTTGAAATGATAATTAAGTTTCTTTTTCTAATGTTCTAATATGAATATTATTTAGATGTAGATATAATCTTCATTACGTTTTGTTCACAAATGTATGGATTTAATTTGTAGTAATTTTTTATTAGATTATCAGTTCACATTGCTTAACTGTAAAAATAATGACAATTCATTGTTGGTTCATTAAAGGATCAATGATCAGAAACCGGATGCGAAAGAAACACACACAACAAGAACAACAAACATGTCTTTGATTCTTGGCAATTTTTTTCAAAAGTTTGTTATGTAATTGTTTAAAATGCAATTATGAATTTTAATAAATTTTGAAATTCACAGACGAATTATCTTAGATTTGTGTCGTTTACAAAATCCCAAGAATATTGAAACGTGTTTTTAGTCTTCTACTTCTACTTGAAACTAATTCCTGGTTTTCAGTAAATAATTGATATAATTTCGCATCATTTTATTTGCTTAATAATTGATTTAATTCGCTTTGAAATATCTCGTTTTATATTGCGTTCATGACTTGCATTTTATGTTAGAAATGGATCTTATTTTAAAGTTATAGAAAATATTGTATTTGGTTAACAAAAAGTTATTCTTATCACGAACTGAAATACGTTTAGATACCTCAATACATATTCTAACTGTTTATTTTTATTATTATTGTTTTCGTCAATTTCTTGTATTTGTTTCTAGTAATTTTCCCATGGTGGGTCTTTTTAATTAAGAACGAATTTCATGGTTTTCCTCGTATTTTTTGTAAAATTTTCCATTGTGGTCTCGATGATAACAATGGTTATTTTTATTTATTTTTTTGAATATTATAGAAACCGTTATTTAGAACTTGTTTTGTCTAACGTTTTCTGTGGAGATTGTTGTTTTATTTTGAAATTAATCATTTAATACAATTTTAAATTTAAAGATATTGTATTGTTTAAAATCGTTTACTTGAAAATAACAATACTATTGAAATAATGCTAGTTTGAATGCTATCAAAAGGGGGAATGACCCATTGATGGATATCATCAACCTAATCCGTCGACATACGTTAAACTTACTTATCCATGTTTTTATATGCCATTCACAACGTTTTATATTTGATTTGTTCAATTTCTTCATTTCAATTAATGTAGAGGACAGAAAAAAATTGAAAGACAGTGTGTAAAGTTAATTTAGAAAAATCACAAGAAAGAGAAACCTAATCACAGGTGCTACTTATCCTAATTTGGTACCTGCAAAGTCATTTATCTGCCAGATAAAGCAAAATACTTTCACCATTAGAAGCTTCTAATGGATCTACAATTTTTCAAGGCTTCTATAATGCGTTTTAAATAAACGTACTGAGTAATTTTCAAACAAAGACTTGACGACAATGGTGCAGATAAAAGAGACATTATTTTTTTATTCTACTTTAGTCTATATTTACTACAATTTTATGTTATTTCTCATCAAGGCTAATATTTCCAATTGTTCGTTTTTAATAAAAAAAAATTATCATAACAATCATACGAAATAGAAAGGTTTTAGCGTGTTTTTCATTGATTTGTTTCGCTTAAGAAGGTGACCCAAATTAACGCCTTAAAACACTGATGAAAATAAAAGAACACGACAACTTTTTTTTATGAATATTCGAATTTTCAACGCAAACATTTTCACTGATATCGATCCGATTTCTTCAACCTTAAAAAAAACACACAACAGAATTATTGTTAAGTATAAAAAAATTGTATTGATTTAACAATATTTTTTTTTGTAATAGTAGTATGGTGATGGTATTTCGTTATTTTTGCTACAATTATGTTATTATCAGTTGATTTGAATAGAAAGTGAATGGTTTTATGTTTCAATTTCAAAATATCGTATTATCTGGTAATTTATAGGAATCAGTAGGTGTAAATTAAAAATTTCTAGCATTTCCCCTCGGTTTTGTTGCTATTTTTGAAAGTTGACCAGTTTTTCTTAGTAATTGTTCTTTAATTATTAATGCAAAAACCAACAATATTCAAGTTCAATACTCTTTCAACTTCTATTTATACAACGACAGGTGATTTTTTTTGTAATTAATCGATCGATTCAAGTTCTTTCTCCATAATAATTGTATCAAATTAAAAGAAACTAGTTGGGTGTGTTTGTGTGTGTGTGTGTGTGTGTGTGGTTATAAAACGTTTAAAATTCTAGATACTAATATTTATTAGAAAATCTCATTTTATCTCGTACCATTTTAGGCGTTTGGATGATTTTAATATGAGTCATTTTTGAATGGTGGAAAAAAATTTGTAATGAAATTGTATTGTCATTGTTCGCATTATGCAATTTTTAAAGGCATGCCAAACTAGAAGCTATTGTTTATAAAATCTTGATTCTAATAAAGAAATTATATTTTTTAATAATAGATAGATGGATAACAATTGTAAATATGACAAGTATTTGTTTTTTGTAAAATAAAACTGATTGTATACGTAATGTGAGAATTGCGAAACAAAAATGTTTGTTTATTTTTTCTCTTGAATTTATTTAATTAGTGAGACATTAATTAAAATGAATCATGATAGGAGTCATTAGTTTTTGTACACAAAGATCTCTTAAAAGTAAAAAAAAAATAGAGGTAAATTATGCTCTGTTGATATATTTTGGAACGACCCCAAATTTCCGGTCAAATCTCAACCTTATAACTGTTGTTTATACCAATAAATAATGCCACTTATGGATATTCCATTGTCAAATTACTAATTCTAAGGTTGTTGTTTTTTATTGGTCCACCAGGATACACAAGGATACATCCTTGCCTGTTATTATTTATCAGATTTATATTTATTTAAACATTGTTTATCTAATATTGAAATTTTTGTATTATCGAAACGTGTTTTTTTTTTATTTGTTAAATTTATAAACTTAACTAGATAAATGCGAAACATCACGCCAGCATTCGATATCAAACAATTATTTAGTCGTCTATTTAAGGATTATAAAAAAAATGATAAACAATTGTCGTTAATATTTTGAGTAATTCCCAGAAAGTGGCTTAAAATGAGGAAAGTTAAGGAGATTTCTTTCTCTTCAATTAATCACTGGAAAAAGTTGTGTGATTTTCTAACAAATTTGATTTATGTCCCTTTATTTTGTTAATTAATTAATTAATTAATTAATTAATTGCAATTTGTTCACAGATTGGTGCATCATTCCATTTAACAAATGTTCAAGTGTATGTGGTTGATTTGAAGAAAGTCCAACCATTAGGCACATCAACATTAGATAATGTACCAAGTCCATTTACGCCTAATCAAAGTATACGAAAGAGTTTTTCAAAAGCTGAACGACCTGTTAGTTTGAAAAATCGATCGTTAGATGTTAAAACTACAATTGAAGAGAGCACATCCGGCACGGATCCGGAAGAAGAATCAACTGCTGAAGTTACGAATGTGACTGACTATAATGAAATCTTCAAAGGACGAGGGCGTAAGTTGAAAACAACAATATAGTTTGTATTTATTTATTAAAAGAAAAATCGTTGTCATGCAGAACAATAGTTTCCAGATTTTTATTCACATGTCCTGTTATCTTTCTAGACACACACACACAAACTTGTCATTTTTGTATGGGAAACAAAACGGTTTCTCTAATTTGAATTAAAACAATTCTAAAAATCTCCAAGAAATCATAAAATTCAACTATTTTAATAACTTTCTGATATAACTTATATCGTTTTATTTATTTTCATTTTTTAAATAGTTTTTGTATGATTTGCATGGTAGGATAAGTGGAATTTAATTGCATAGTTGCGGTTGATGGAAAGAGAAAGAATTGGAAATGGAAAAGGTATTTCGTCGGCGGAAATATGAACTTATATTATTCTTAGAGAAGATAATATGATAATAATTTAAAATATTTATATTCCAGACAGTTTAATAGGAAATCGATCGCGCGAGACTTGTTTCTAATAACAATTATTAAAGTTTGAGAGTTGACAATGAATTTGTTTTGCTATATAACAATAATAATTAATATTCTAATGAGATATTTCAAACGTTTACTTAAGTTAATTCAAGTATGTTAGTTATGTAGGAGTTCGAACAAGATTTATTTGCATTTGTTATGAAGTAACGACGTTTTTTTATCTAATATGTCGTAGGTTTCTTAAAATACATTCTTTGGCAAACTATTAGAACATGCGTACAATTTTTCTTATTGCATATTTAGGTTTTAAATTTACAACAAATTTTTTTGGAACATTTCCTTTATACAATACACTATTGTTTTATTTCAATTTTATTTTTGATTAAATTAATATAAATTTCACCTGTGAAATGCGGTGTAGATGATTACGTCTTTACAATGTAAATACAGGTATTATGCCACGTTTTTATTGCCTATTAGTTAATTGATGACGTATATTGTTTAATTCGAAACCTTGACCAAAGATTTTATTATTATTATTATTATGTTTTTGTTTTGTAGTGGTCAGAACACCACCACCTCTATTAGAACCGGAAGCTTTATCTGACACTTTTCAACAACCGGAACATGACTCTTCAGGTACTGATTTGATTATGTAATTTAAAATAAATAGAAATTTTCGTTTAAATATCAACTTTCACAGTACGATTTTTATTGTTTTTCATTGTTGTAAATCTATTGTCTATTATTGTGAAATGTAAACGGTTTATCAATTTGTTATCAATTACAAACTTTTAAGTAAACAATAATTAGTTTAAACTACTAACATAATTTTTATTTTAGCTATTGATCCAGCTGAACCGCAAATTTTAACCGAATTAACAACTGTAGACAATGTGGAAGCATTATCATTAGATAATAATATTAATAATTATAAAAATGAAGAAACTACAGTTAATTCTACACAATATTCACGATCTAAATCGAATCTTGATCAAGTTTACAATAATCGCCTAAAGAAACAACAAGATCGTGAGAATCTTCTACCAAATAAACCAAAAATACAACAACAACAACAAACGTATCAAATCCAAACACCAAGGTAGAACGAATTAATGGAATATTTGATTTGATTTTACTCTTCCTTTTTGTTTTATTGTAGATTCAATTTACAAAGACAAAGCAGCTGTAAAGATGTTCCTGAGAATACAACAAAAACTAATAACAATATTATAAGGCATAGTGTTAGTGAAATTAATATAAATAAAACAACATCAAGAAATTCATCAAGAAAAACAACATTTGCACGATCTAATTTTAATTCAAGTGTACCAAATGTATCAAAAATACCAAATAGTACACGTAATAATGAGAAAAATACTATTAATAAAAATCGATCATCATCATCAGCATATATGAATAATACACCTGTAGATATTTATGTTAATAATACAAAAACATCACCAATTATTAATGATGATGAATTTGTACCAATACCAATGGATCGACCTGTTGGACTCGATTTTGATGATTTTCTACCTGTAAGTTGATTTAATGTTTGTTTGTTCATTAGAAATTAGATAGATTTTCTGTTGTAGAAAACTCATCGATCTTTAGATTTTCAACATCAAATGCCTGATATGTCAGAGGCTGAAGTTCTAGATGCTTTACATAGAGGCTATGAACCTATGATGGCGATGTTAAGAAGTCGTCAAAGAAGTTTAAAAATGATATTAGCTCAATATAGAAATAAGGATATTAAAGCTGCAGTTGAATCAGCTTTAGCTATGGGTGATATTGCTGTTCTTATAGATTTATTAAATGTTTTCAATAATAAATAGTAAGGACTATTAATTAATTATTAAATCAATACTAATTAAAATCTATTGTAGTACATTATGGAATTTGGATATGTGTGTAATGATATTACCAAAGGTCCCAGAATTACTTCAAAGTAAATTCGAAACGTGAGTATGATTTTTGGGTTGCTTAATAATTTAAGTGTGTAGCCAGTCTTAGATCTCTAATAAGTAATTTCAGTACCAGCTGGCACTGCTGTAGAAAATGTTTGTTGACTAATTACTATAGCTTCTCTTTGATAGATGGCACTCGTGTCTTTGTTTAGTTGTATGACGTCCCATTTATTATCATTTTTCAGTAAAGTCCTGTTTTTAAATACAATGATCTTTATTGTAACAAATATGTTGATGTTGTGGTTGTTGTTGCAAATATAATAAAAACCGCAAAAATTGATTGTTTTGCGTTATGAATTAATTTTTAATAATTTAAATTTCAAATTCGGTTCGTGCTTAATAAGTAGGTCTTAACAACAAAACAACATTCATTTCCTTTAATTCCTCCTGTTTTTTTATTCAAATTAGGAATTCAACACTGGTAATCCAGATTATCGTTTTAACCCTTTACCGCATAGTGTGCCATATATGGCACATACCAGTTTTTTCTTATTGTTTTATCAGAAAATTAACTGATGATCACATGAAAAATCATCAACAGCACACTACTTATGGTAAAGATATGTAAAATGGCACTTTGTTGCAATAAAGATAGGAACTGTTTTATTATGTTTCATACAATTTAAGTTTTGACTTTGCATGATGTTATATATACATATAAAGGGAATACTTTTTTTTGGAATTAGAACAAAAATAATATTGAAAACTTGTTATCTAATACGATACTTAAGTTATTCAGAAATAAACAGAGGATGATGATTTTTTATTGTTATATTTCTGAAATGATAAATCATGCGGTAAAGGGTTAATTCTCCTCAAATTCAATCTTGACCCTATCTTGTTTAAGTGTTTATTTTTCTATTGATATAAAATTTAATGAGATTCAAATCGTATGTTTCTCCATTCGATACTTTAATTTAAATCAAATCTATACGAAATTTGTTTGATCTACCGATTATTTAATGAGTATTCGTTTCTTTTTTTGTCGTATGAAAATTGTGCATAATGTACAATAGAATAGCAATTTAAACCGTTACATCTAACAAAACACTTAATAATAATCGTTGCAATTTGAATATGCACACGCGGACATTATGTAGCAAGAATTTGATAGTTATATGGTCTTTATTATATTCGGACATTAGTTGCATCACACCCTTCAAATATATAAATTATAAAAGGTTATTTAACCCCGTTTATGATTCGTATAAATAGCAAAAAGAAAGGTTCTTTCTAGTTTGTTTTTAACAATAGAAAACACCCTTTTGTTGTTGTATATTTAATAATTTTTTTTCCATTCTCACTGAATAGCTTAAGGGTGTGAATGGTTTCTTTTTATACAGATTTTTTGAAAAGTAGTTAATTGACTGTGGTAGTATTGCTTTTAAGTGTTCATGATGTTTTATACGTTTTGTTCCATTTGTTAAATTTTTTGGGAAAAAATGCATCATCCTCTTTTCGACGTGTACCACCGCCAAAGGAAACGTCAGCTGGCTAGTTTTGTTGTTGTTGTTGTTGTTGTTGTTATTTGTTGTTACATGTCAAAACATTAAAATAAAACGGAAATCGATCATTAAATAACTAACGAATAGTTCACCTTAGACATGAAAGGTAACGATTAAAGTGGATAATTGGCGAACAGTTGTTTATAAGGGTTGATCGATTTCATTTGAAAGATTTTAAGAATTATGTTAATTTTAACGATTTAACGCAAATTAAATTTTTTAGTTTCATGTAGCTGCCTATCTGACATTCATGAAAGTTACTATTGTTTTTATGATCGTCATTATTTTCTGTTTGTGGTACAAGTAGGAAAATACTTGAAATTCGTATATAAGTAGGGTGGATTTTAATGACGACCCTAAAGACGTCAACAGTTTAACAACAGCTGCAATTGTTCCTTTTTTTCATCCTCTTCTCGTTAGCATGTATGGTCCATTATAAAAAATGAAAAAACTGAGTGACAAACTCATCAAAACGTGATGACAAATACTGAATAACAAACAACAAGACATTATCATGTTGAATTTTTCGTAGAGAATTTGAGTGACATTAAGAATACTTCACATTTGAATATGTTTTCGGGTAATATTTATGCAAACATTATGCCCAGGTATCATTTCAATAATGTGTGTGTTGTGTGTGTGTCAAAAATAGATCATCAATAGATGTTGTAGTCTTTTTTCTACTGTTGTTTTTCACACGACAGAGGGGTTAACCGTGTCGGATTGCCGTCGGTTCGATTTTTAGTTTTGTTATAGTTGTAATAGTTATACTAAACAGGGCTGGTGTTGGAAGGGTTTTTGATTTAGGAAAAAGACGCGTGCCCTTTCACACCAATGAATATTATTAAAATTTCAATTCGATGACCGGCCATTGGATTTTATTGCCATATAAAATTCACTAATCCAAAAATCCGAAACGTCGATACCCTTTTATTTTATTCATATTATTTGATTCAATTTCATTTTCTATGTATTAAATGAAAGCGTTACACAGAAATATTCGTGTTTTATATCATACAAGCTTGAAAGAATGCTTGAGGCGCTTGGTAAATAAACTGAAAAAGGATCAATACAAGTCTTTTCATATCCGCTCAGACAGAAGGGGAACTCAAGATAATTCAATAATATAATAAAGAAAAGAAAAAAAATAACGCAGGCTTACTGGAGTTACAGCATCAATCAAAAATATTTCTAAATAGATTCAAGGATATGTAAGTTTTATACTTCATCTATTTTAATTTGGCCGGCGTTACTTTGAGTTTTGCAACTATCAATTTTCAGCTTTTAATTGTTTGTTTTGTTTCAGTTACGTAACAACAGGCTGTACAACACTAAAATTAATTGTACGCCATTTCGGTCATGTGATAAAAACAAATATGTATTCACCAGGTGGTAGTTTTGGTGTTGATTTATCACGTGAAGAACGTTATCAAAAATCTTTGAAATGTCATGAAATCCTATTAGGTTTACGTGCATATTTAAATAAAAGACAAACAACAACAGGCTCTCTAGGAATATCGTTTAAAGAAATTTCTTCATTAATACAAACAACATTTGACTGACAACAACAACAAGATCAACAACAACAACAACATCAACAAAAACGGCCACCGAAATTAGCTTTATTGAAATTTAAAAATGCAAGTGTGTGAAAGATAAATTGTGAAGACTACACAAATTGATTGGTAATCTATTTGAATTTTTTTAATTAGTATTTTTTACAATTAATGTTCCATGTTTAATGTTTATTAATTTTATTATAATTCTAAATAATTTTTTAAAAGAAAGAAAGAAAAAGTAAATTGTGATTTTACCCAAAAAATGTTTGCTTTGAATTATGTTATTATTTGATTAATTACAAATCGGACTTTGTTTGTTTCAATTTTAATCGAAATATATCTCAAAAACTTCAATCCGTCCATTATCACACGTTATCAGTAGCAGTAGTGAATATTTTTCCATAATCATTACAACGTGTTTCATAATATACGGCTTATGATACTTATTATTAGTGGAAGAAGTGTTACTAAAACTTATTAACTTTTAATGCATTTAACAAATAATTAGACATTGATAGATATTTAAACAAAAAAAAACAATAAGGTTTAAGGTTTGACCAAAATTCAATAACAAATAACTGTTGTCATTATGTTAATCATCTTGCCTTGTAATCAGTGGCGCATTATAGTTTCTTGGGCGCCCAGGCAAATTCGATTTTTGGGGCCTCATGTACAGTGTTTAACTGCAGACATTTTTATTTAGAAACAATTCGATATTCTTTCAGCATTAATGCATTTATGACTTCTGTTCGAAGAGACCTATTTGCTCATAGGATAACGCGCTACTGATTGTAATTTAATTTAAAACAAAACTTTTAGGAAAAAAAGAACGAAATCATGTGCCATCAAATTTTAATTTGTAGATTTTCTTCGAATTTTAACCAGGATCCAATCCTCAACAACTTTTATTATCATTATTATTATTATTATTATTTAATACTCTTTTATTGTACTGTATATTACAAAGCAAACTATTTCTTGTAATATTTATAATAAAACGAAATTCTGAAAATTTCTTGTTTTTGTTTATCGATTTATTCCAACGTCAGTGGCAAATTTGACGCACGAAATTGATCGGTCCATCATAATTCATACAAAATAATTTGTATAACCCCTAGAACAAACCGATTCAAAAGTTAAGAATTATGCAAAATAGTATTTAAAATATGTAAATCGTATGATCGGTGAATAATTAACATGTAACGCCCTATTCTATTATCTAATATTAACGACAAGTGTAGTTTGCATATTGTTATTATATGAAACAGCCCCTGTGTTTTTTTCCTTTCATTTTTTTTATACATACAGAAGTAACATTTATCCATAGATTGTATGGAGGCAGTAGCTAGCCAATATTACCACGTGTCATGTCTTTATGAACACGTTTTAACACTTGTGTCTACGTGACCCATTATCCAACAGATGTGTTGTTATCTAAATTTTAGAGAGATTTATTAATCATCATCAGTTTCAATTGAAGACGAAATTTTGAAAAATCACTTCGATTTAGCGTATATGTCAGCATACAAAACTATCCTTAAACACTAGAGAAAAGTCGTCGAAATTGTCGATTGTCTTATACGGAGGATATAGAAAAAAACCTTGATTTTGAAGGGTTTTCTATAGTGTTTGAGGATTGTCTTGTATAGCATAATTTTTGAACTTGCTTAGTTACAATCGATATTATATTAATTTGCATAAATCACCCTATAGAAGATTTATTTAAATCTGACTAAAGGATTATGATTAACGATAGTGTTAACAGATACGCTTGATTTGAATTTATTTCAATCGGAAATCTACACCTGCTCTATGTGCACATGCTGGAAATCAAAAATTACTATTACTATTACTATTCACAGGTAAACGACACAAATTAAACAAAAACAATTCAAAAGACCCTCCCAATTCAGGGAGACAACAGTTGACTGTATTCTTCAATTCTTGCCGCTAACTCTGTGTTATCTAACGCTATTCCTGACTCAAACTGACAGTGAGACAAAGAGAATCTGCCAATTTATGCCAGAAGTAACGTTGTTACCAGTCGTTATGGCCACGAAATATGGGAATGTATCGGAGATATTGGTAAACTCATTGATGATTCAAGATAATTTGTTTGTAATCAAGAAATAATTGGATGCAAATCATCAACGATGATGAATATAATTAACGGTCCAACGAATTTTGTTCTTTGTTTAAAATAAATCAATCGTAGCAAGTTTATTATTACACGTTTATTCCCTATTACAATTTTTTTTCCTTTTTGTAATGTTCAATTATATTTTCTATATCCAGTTCCTTTCTATCTGCTAGTGTTCTCTCTTGTTTATTATTACTAATGTTTGAAAATGACCACTAATTTTATGTCTGTCTGTCTGTATATGTATGGATGGTGTTGATTGAAGTTTATACGATTGAACAGGCATTAACCACAACAGAACTATACGAAAATGTTTTGTTCTGTGGTTATTTTATAGATTTTTCATGGCAATTTCTAAATAGAAATGAAGCAACAATATTGCAAACTTGAACTGTCATTTTTTTAAATTCATTTCTATGATATATTGCTGTCGTTTCAAATTTAAATAGCATCCCCATAGATCAGAGATAATCTAAAAACCGTGAAATATAGCCAGCCTAGACTTAGATCGGTGTTGTTTGTATAACGGACCTAAATTCCACCCTTTCATCTTTTAACATAGGGTAGCGCGCTTAGATAATTGCACTAAATACAACTACAAACAAATCCAGTACAGTGCAGCCACCACCAATTTAAATAAAGATATTCGTCGAGATTATTTATTCATAATTTCAGTTTAGAGTAGAATAGAGTAGGAAAAAACAACAGCAACAACAACAACAACGACAATTTGGTAGGTACCAATTTAAAAATCAATAACAGAAAATTAGGCGGTAATTTAAAAGTGAACAGGTCAGTAATTATGCGTTACAACTCCCTTCAGTATAATATAGCTGAAACGTCCAGCTGAGCGTGAAACAATATGATCACTATAAATGGTTATATTCAATGATCATTGACGCAAGGCCTAATGGTAATCCTGTCGATGAGAACAGGACCACACCTGATCCTACTGACTCACGTGTCAGATAACTTCAATATTACCACCCTTTTGCGATATATATTTGATCAAGTTTTTTATCGAAAAAAAAAAGTAGGCGTACGTTCACAGTTTAACATAACAAAAATGATGATAAAGCAAGGGTAGATGTATTACAATCATTATAGTTGTGATAATCCTTTGATAATCGAGACAGCGTTACCAATCGATCATTATTTTTTTTGTATTTCATTGAAAATTGATGTATCATTCCTCGGCTAAAAACGGGTGGTTGTTTATTAGATTTTTTTTCTTTAAATTTATTTTCATTTTGTTTTCGTTTTTTTCTTCTAAAATTATGTAGGAATTCGAAATTGTTGTTGAATTATTCAACAGAGTCGCCATATAGACACGAATACTATTTGTTTTGTCTCAATTAACAATTCATAATTACAATTGTTTAGTTTTTATTTATTTAACAATACAATAAATAATATGATGGTATAACAATAAAAAATAACAATCGATTAGTTAGTCATTGGATAAATATAAAGGTTGTGGAATTTCTACCAAAAAGGTAACAATATATTTGAATATTCCGCTCCTTCTGTCCTATTATAATTAATATTTAGGCCTATTTTCGGCTATAATTACAGTAGAACACCCATCTTTTACGATGTTTTGTAGCATATCGAATGTAATAAAAACATTTGTCACAGTAAAACCCTTGTAAAAGGTGAAGGTTTTTCTGCATCTGTGAAAGCAATTATAGTGTAAGGAATTTATTTGGGGACTACTATAACTAACTCCATCTCAGTTTCATAGTTTAGGGTCATAAATGAGTTGCAAGTAATTGTAAAAATCGGAAAATTCGTTAGGCGTTTTACTGTACAATTTCCGTAATAACAGCAACAACAGCAATACAAATATTTGTTGGTGTAGATTTTCGTATATTTCCAATAAAAATCAATAATCACGTCGAACTTAATACCCTACCAATTAACCTGGGATTAAATCTAGATGTGCACGTGTCATCATGGGTGGTCACGCGACCGTACTCCTTCAAATGAATGCATGATTAATATGAATCAAACAGACAGATCAATCGATAAAATCCTCAACTCATTGTCCGACTAATATTTTTACAAACAATAGAAAATCAATTAATGTTGTCTTTGTCTGAGAAATACCCGCTTGTCTTAGATCTCAGTTTTTCACAACCCCTTCTAAAAGTGCTGAAATACACCTCTTGGGTGGTAGCAGGAATTGACAAGCCTTGTGCAACAATTCACAATAGTAACAAAAAAACATTTGTGTTACAACATAATTAAGTTGGTGTGTGATTTTTCCAAAACATTGCTTTAATATAATAAAATAGTTTTCTAAAAGGGTTGATCATATTAAACATTCGAATTTAAAACCATTGAGGCGGAATGAAGAGTAGCGAAGTGTATGAAATTCAATTTTTTTTATTCTAAAAATGTTAAAGCGTGACGTTACCGTTTTCTGAAACGGGACCATTATTTTGATTGTTGTACATCGATTGATCGTATTGATTTGCTTTGCTCCATGCTTTATCTAATAGACATCCGTTTCTTGTGCGTCTAGATCCCATTAGTGTTAAGATTTATTTCTGACATTTGTCCCAAGGGAAATGTGTCAAACTTTGGTATTATTTTGTAGTTATTCAAACTAAAAATACATAGACAAACACTTGACAAACAAAACTAATCATAAGGAAGCGTCGGTTGTAGTCAAAACAATTTCAAAAATAATTAATTTTTATCGTATTCGATTTTCAAACATCTAAACATATAATTTGAGGATTATTCCGTTAGCAGCTGAATGCTTTCAACAATTTCAATACACTACTACTGTGTATTGATATCTGACGCCTTTTATTATGATTGTATTAATGTGACATTAATCCCGGATGTTTTTCTGTAGGGTTATTAGCTCCATTATGAAAGTTGAAGACATGTTTTCATACTGCATGAAACACCACCAACACCAGTCAGTCAGTCTCGCTTATAGGTGTCCAATTTTCGAGATAAATATCAGGAAAAATTTCAAGGAAAGATCTGCTATCACTGCACAAAAAAAAAAGAATTATGTGAATTTAATTTCTCAGAGGGTCGGAGATTACAAAATTGTGGTCCTTTGAGAGAGAAATCGACTAGTTACAAGTGTGACGTAATAATTCAAGATAAACGACTGCACATGTCGCTAATTTCACAGATTTAGGGAAAGGGTGTTAGAAAATCACTATTGTATTCCATTGAGACACAGTTTTATTTCATAAAGGGTTGTTATCAACAACACGATACATAATTTTTGTTACAATTGGAACGGAGTCTATCGAGATATGTTTTAATATGGGAACATTCACCAAAAAAAAACAATTAAAAATCCTATACACTTGGGAGATAACACTTAAAGAAACAATTACATTTAACTAGATAAATATCACAAATAACGATGATAAAATCGATGATCTTCTGATTGGAATTAAGTCATCCTCCGTTCGTTTCTGTAACAGAAAAATCGAAGCTTAGTAGGTAAAAGCAAGAGTGTCAATTTCTGTTTGTTGTTTGAATGAAAGCTTCTTAAATAGTAAATTTGCTTTTGTCGGAACGATTTAAAATATCACCCTACTATTCAAAAATTTGAACAACTTTAAACATATCAATTTCGTTTCCAGTCATACAATCAAAATCACAACTACAATCCTATTGAATGTTCAATTATTATTGTAAAGGTCGACTGTAAATCTCCTGACAAAAAAAGAACTATGTAGAAAGCTTTCAACATTGTCAAAGTGTCAGTACTTAGATGGTACAGTAGCCGACGGTAGGGACTCCGAAACTTGACGATGTGATTTTACCTGTATTTCTTTGTCACAACACTAGGGTATAGGAACAGGGAGGACGAGTGAGTATCTACCATATGATTGTCCAAAAAATTACCAATAAAACTGTACGAGTATAACTGAATAACAAAATGATGTGCGAATTTGCATCGACCCAAATTCGTTGCGCTTTTATCGAATTCTGTCTGACATATATTAACTTGTAAACAGATGTCACAAATTATTTAGATCTCATTTGCACCCGTTCCCTGGCCTTTTTATTTATGGGGCACGCACATTATTTAAATTGATAATTTCTCATCCCTATTCGATTGTATACATATATGTATAGTGTTACTATGTAGTCTGTTATACACAAACAACTCTGTGATGTGTAGTAGCAAGTGTCACCCTAAACCAAACAAAATTGCTGTTGATCTCTTTGCAAATATTGACCAAAATCTATGTTGATTGAGAATAAATGCATCGTCACACACAATATCAGTTCGCACGTGATCCAAAACACTTGCTACTACTCTCCACCAATAACACACAAAAAAAAGAACAGGAATATTTCCCTAAAATTCCGTACCTTGGTGGTCCATGGCAGCGGGACGAGATCGGTGGATGATGACCATGATGACCACCATGCAGATTATTGGACATTCGCAACTGTAATCAACGAGATCGAAAGACAGTTTTAGTTATAAATTCGCTATAAAATAACAATATAACTTTATATTGGGGTTTAATTGCATATGCAATATTCTAACATCACGGTTTAATTAACTGTTGTTGGAAGACGATTAATTAAGTACCGGAAGTCTCCAAAATTCATCTACCTCTAAATCGACGTTTTAAACAATGATTGTAAGTTGTATCATAGAATAGATAACTGTACATTCCTCCACCGACATCTATCAACAGAAGTGTCTGCTGTAACTCATCAAAGATTACAAGTAGCTAACGATTATTTAAAAATAATAAATTTAGCAAAACGTAGAATATTAAAAATTGATGGAAATATTTCTGTCAGAACTGTCCAATATCAATCATGACATTACCGTTTAATTACATATCGGAGCTTCTGAAATAGCGAGTATAAAAAAATTAATAATTAAGTAGCGGGAACGTTCGGAGTCTTTGTTCGTCTATCGGTCCACAATGATTGGCTAACGCTAGTAGCGTCTAATATACTGAAAGGTTGCCCTTTAATTTACGAGGGTCGCGCCCTTCGTTCGCATACCACCCTCGATGCTTGTTAGAAACGATGCTGGGTTCCTCTATCTTTGTTGTACTGCATAGTAGTTACATGCACATATATAAAAAGGGAAAAAGCTGTCAATATCCATGTTATGCATATTGTAGTCCTTATTGTTGTCGATTTCGGATTCCTTGTTGATGTTTTAATACTTGCCTGCCGATCATTCTCCAGTTTAATGAGTTACGCTTTTTTTGTACGTTCTTTATAGTCAATCGATGATTGACTGATGACTGATGATTGACGACAAATTTTGTCGAACGATCAATGACGAGTTTCGGAGGGAGATCAGTGTGACTGGTAACGATTTCCATTTATTCCACCAAAGTATAAAAAGATAAAAATTCTTCAAGGAACAAGAATTGCTGTTGAACAAAAAAATTAACACATCACTACCTTATTGTGTCATAAATCCAAATTCCCTTAAACGTCTAAATATCATATTATGAAATCTAGCATGCCTCTTCAACATGAATAAAGGGCCATCCGATCAGAACTAGAGCTTTTAATAAATCATCTGTCGAAAGTCTAGTATTATGTTATTACAGTTATTTGCAGCAATTCTGCATCCTGTTTAGTCAAACATACAATACAATAGAGTTCCACTACCATCGGTCAGTTTCATTGCACAATAGGCCCTATCAATATATAAATTCGTACTGCCCCCTACAACAGAACAAAACGATTTCAATCATTCCATAAATAATGCAAGTGCAATGTTTTGAAAAGAAATAAATAAAAAATTGACTGACGTCAATTGTGTTGATTAATCAATCGAATTAATTTATAATCAACAATCCTTTCGTGAATTTTAATTATGATTAATAATGGGATTATTCCGATTGTGTTAGAATTATTTAAGTACGATTTGATTGACATTAATTTTTATGAAATGTTAACAATTCAGGTAACTTTATAACAATAGAACCGCGCAAAAAAAAGAATTATAATTCGTAGAAGTATAGAATCAACGCCCTTATTAGACACCCGAATAGTAACATCTCCGGGGGTAGACGGCCCTCGTCAACAACTAGACTTCCTTCAACAATATCATACCCAGCAGGGAGACATATTGACATTTGAAAAGGTGCCGAAGTGAAAAATCAAAGAAATAATAAAATAAAATACCGAGGGCCCCTTCTATTTGTGTTTATGATGCCCCCTGTAGTGATTCAAGTTTGGTCACGTTTTTGTTACAATATTTTATATAGTTAAGCATATGTCTAACTCCGGATTGATGTATAATAACAAAAATAATAAGCTTAAAGGAATTGAAAAAAATTCGTAAATCGTAAATAAATTCCCAGTTGCATATCAGATTGTAGATAGACAATTATTTTACATCAGAGTATATCGATTCTTTAATGATGGAGAGAGCTTTGTCAGTCGCGCTACTACCCTTCTACGATTGTCTAAAGCCCAAGGGCTGATAATTGCATTCCATAGGGGTTGATCCTATAAAATAGTTTAATTGAAATCAAAATATATCTGCAACTGCAATAAAACAACCCTCTTTATTTAAAACAAAATTCCTACCACCCCCTAGTTCGATTCTTTACGTCGAAATTTATCATTATTTAGAGCAAAGAAACGTGGTGTGGATCTTGAGAACTTGTGAAGATATCTCGAGAAGCGTTCGTAAATTGTTTACATAAAGCTCCTCTTTATTAAAATTGTCGTTGATTTTTTTATATAAGTAGAACATTCTTATTGGCATTAAAAGAATCTAATAGCGGAAGAAAATAATAATAAAAGGACAAAGTGCCGACACAATCACATGTTTTCGTGTGCCAATAGGATTATTTGTATTTGATACTGTGACAAGATCAAATCATGATAAAAAAATGGTTCGAAATTGAATCCCTGTGTAAAAACTCTCAAGTAGTGTTATATCGATGCTGCAGCTCTATTTTACAGCACGTTTAGAAAATAGATGGACCGTGTAACGCGGAAATTAGGGTCCAAATATATCGACAACAACAATCAACAAAAAAACCTACAGCTTATACCTGAATAAATAGATAGTTGGATAATTAAAATAATTCCACTATAAATCGTCTAATAACCTCACAAAAATTCAAATTGAACACTATGCATATTAAATATTTAATTGAATTTAGAATAAATAAATAAATAAACGACGTAGGGGCCTTTGAAGGTATACAATTGCGCTGTTTTATTCTTGACCATTCGATATGATCATCTTTCAACGAAATTGTACCAAAAATCGACCATTTGTCAATAATCTTCGTTTTTGATCAATACCATGAAAAAAGCATGATCTATGGAAGGTGTCATTAAGAGATTTAAATTTCACTTAAATCCGACGGTTCACTAAAACGCTCTTGTATTGTTGTTGTTGTGTGTTGAATCTGTATAAAAAGTGCATTTTCAAGCTCTATAGTTCTATGTCATGGATAGTGATTTTATCGTGGGAATTTATTCGGTTTTTGACGGAAATGAGTTCGAACATTAAACAAATCTTTACCAATATTATTATGATTATTATTTAAGAAACACGTCTACGAAACGTGCCTGAATTTCATGCTTCGATGAATGAATAAAGTGTACATCCATGCATGGGTTGTCTTAATGTTTTATTTGTGAACACTATGGATCAAATTATGGATGCTCTTGAAATAAGTTACTGTTGAAACTTTTAAAACTCAATCTTTTAAAAATAATGGTTATCCATTTATTTAACAGTCAAAATAAGTGTATAATTACCCTAACAGACCCTATCGTATATCTTTCAAAATTATTATTTGCTGCCATAAATTTACAGGTTTTTAGTTTTATTTAGTTTTTATGTGTTGATCAAGTTGAGACAATTTAGAAAGTAAAATGCTTACAGTTTATGGCTGATTTGAAATCTCATAAAAAGGATTTAAATTTAAATATTTTTTTTTTCCTAATAACTAATCGATTTATGGGAGAAATTTATAATCATTCCATACTTCAATTGGTTTATTCTGATTTAGTCGACTTAACTTTAGACGCTAAATCACTATGGTACCTACACTACTGTACTTTCAGTCGGTCGATGTCCTGCTTTTTTGGACTTTTGCTATTCGTGATCATCTACCTATGAAATTCGATAAATAAAAGTCCCGTTTAAAGTAAATACTGTATCGTTAGGTATTAGGGATTATTAAATAAACAGGTGCAGCCATACAAATCGGATTAAAACCTATCAATATGTACAAAATCGTATAATACCGATAATGTCGTCTCTTTTTTTAACAGAACAGGGGTAGTAGTTACTAGAAATCAGCGTGGGAGAAGGCATGGTGAATAAACAGATTTTCCCTAATCGAATCTATAGCTACAAGGCACTATTAACTAAAATTGAGAGAAGGGTACATATACATTTCAATATTTAATCCCTATTACAACAACAATAAAAAACTAAACAAAAAAGATCGAAATTAATCGAAATAAACCAAAAATAAAACAATAAATAAATTATATAAAAGTGTTTATTCTTAAATACGATATTTACATATTGCAATCAGGATTCTTTTTTAGGTAACTAGAATATCAACATTTAACAGAATATTACAAATAATATTTACATAAACAAAAGAGTTCTAGCGGAAGAATAACTGAAAAAAACTAACTCACATTCACTGCTCACTAATTTAATGATAAATGATAATTAATCAAAGAATAACACAAACAAATATTTTAAAAAGCGTTCTAGAAAATACATTGCCAGCCTCAGTAAAGTTTCATATAATTTCTTCGTACCTCAAGATCTTGATCTACCCGTTCCTGTTGTCTGTAACCTCTCGATTTATCTTCAAATTCTCTTAATCTTTGATTATACCGTTCGATTTGTTCTCGAAGTATAGCATCTTCTTGGGCTGCACGTTCCTCGTTATATTCCAAACAACCAACACCATCTAATCGTTCTAAATCTAGCCAGCCCTTAAATCTTACGCAAACACCATTCATAATCATCGTTGCTTTTAAATGGACCTGCAAAAAAAAATTATAAAATTAATGGAATTGTTTTGAATTCACACATCAGTAGGTCCACACACAATCAGTAACAATGTACCTAGAAATCCGGTCAAAAAAGGGCGCTGTTATAATAGAGAGAAGGCGTGCGAAAAATTATGATATAATCAAGCGACATCTGGAAGGGTTACCGGGAAGAATCAGCAGGAGATTTTTTGTTAACAACTGATTTGTTATTATTCGAAATGTCACTATTAATAAAGTCATTTCAACAATTGACAATTTATAAAAAATATTGACAAAATTGGGGAATATCTTGGAGTAAAATTAGATGAAACGGTCATTGGTCAAAGGACAGTGTGTTCAACCCTTCTTATTGCCCCTGATTTATTCCAGGTAACGCCTTAAATTTTACATTACAATATCAAAATAGGCTGTGTACGATATCAGAACCGGCCCTTGGAGGATTTAAATAGCCAACGGCTACCGTCTTTTTATAAATGCAACAAAACAATTATAGGAGGACACTTTTTATTATTATTATTTATAAATTCAATAAATCGTCCAGGTCATTGTCAAGGGTGAATTTATTTAGCATGTATTTTTTTATTTTAAAGTTTTTCTTTTATTTTTGGCGTGTGCGACATGTCTGATCAAGATAGCTTTGTTTTATTGTTTTATGCAAAATGAATCATTCAAAAAAAAAGAACAACAACATTAGTATTCAAATGATTAATTTTGTCTAAGATCAATAAAGTTTATATTTTAAAAAGGTGACCTATAGACAATCCATTAAGGCCAAATTGATTATAACTTCGTTGAATAACAAACAAAACCATTGTCAAGGAAAATCCCAATTAAGAGTTTCGCTTTATATGGAATTACAACCAAATTTACATATTGTGGAACATCATCATCATCACCATCATCATTTAAAAAAATTAATGAAATTATAAGACTATTAAGCATCTGTTCTAATTCGATTTGATTTCTTTTTATTTTCATCACAAAAACAGGAAGTCGACTTTCAGAATGACTTGACAGTTTCAACCCTTTGATGACTAGTTTTTTAAACGAAAGTACAACCCCCGACTGATTTTTAAAATTCGTTTTTCTCCATTATTATCAAATCGATTGGAATAAAATTCATATTTTTTTTTGTTTATTTCTTATTACTAGAGATTTGATTGTGTTGGCCATGACACATCAACAACAACAACAATAACAACAACATGGTGCATATAATTAAGTATCAACGCTCTTAGGATTGTGGAACGTGATAGTATTCATAAAGAATAATATCTACTGCCCGCCGATACGGTAATTACAACCATGTTCCATTCGACTTGAAATCAGGTGAGTTTTTGTTGTCGAAACTTTACGGAACAACAATATCCTTATTAACATTTTTTCCCATTTTTTTTCTATCGAAAAAGTACCTTTCACCAATAATTGAATAATAATAATCTTAGAAAATCAGGCGCGTGAATTTAAGCAGAACGTATCCACGAATCTCTCTTATTGTCTTCTAATTTGATACAATATCAGTAGTGGCAACAATAACAACAACAACAACAACAAAAACGAATTGAATAGATACACCGCCACCCTCAATGTCCAACAAGTCATCTTCAGGTAGAGATAGTTCTGGAGGCAATCAAGCAACAGGGCAATTATTAGAAATAGTCAGGTGGAGTGAGTTGGAGAAAACGAAGCCTGTCATAACCATAACACACTAAAAGGTAACATTATCTGTCGCCTAGAAGATGGTTTATGCCCAATTTCATTCCTAAACAGTCATTAAATTTGACGGGTTTAAATTGTTTGTTATTATTAGAGACCGGACATGGAAATCCGTCTTTACTTGGAGTGCGAATGTATCGCCTGTATTGACAGTATTGCAAGAAAATACACCGTAAGTCCATCGACTAGAATACACAATTCTACTATGGTACGTTGTGCTGACGTAAAAGCACTGGTTTTTGAACAAAAATCCGGTCCATGGTTATTATATGTAGATATGGCAGCTTTGACATTGTGATGGCCGTTAAAATTTTATTCGCGAAAAAAAATGATTCTAAAAGACAGATGAGAGCATGTAAAAAACCAACGAAGAATTAAAAAATATATCCAGTTGTTGGGTTGCAGTCGAAAACATGTGTCGAGCCCTTTTTAAGTATTGTCTAAGCGGACCCTTTATTAATCAAAAAAAAACAGACTACACACAGCCCTATGTCATTAATAAACATTTCAACTATGGTCCTGTAAAATAAATTACTAGCGATTAGTTGAAAGCCTTTTATTTTAAATACGTTGTCCATTTGTCACGTATTGTTCAAATAAAGGTGACCGTACATACGCTATTGTTTGTGTTAAATTCGTTCCTATTAGCTTTATTTAAATATGAATAGTTGAAAATAAATCAAAACTATGTTGGAGAAACTGCTACCTGTTCCCGTTTGTTGACAAAACGGGAAGAAATGATTAACAAAAGATTCCATTGTGGACAATTCTAAATAGAGATACTGTTGTTGTAATTCTCTAGTCCAGTCACAAAGTCATTGGTAAAAGCAAAGAAATAACGTGTCGCACTAAATTCGTGAGAATCTAGAACACAAGAAATGTGGGCAAAAGCGACTCTCTTGGATGCATCAGTATGTTTTTTCATTCGCTGTTCCAATCAATAATGTTTCTAATCATAAAATTTATAGAAAATCATAGTCGTGTAGACCTAAGCTTTGTCTACAGAGACTTGGACAACCCGACTACAAATAACAAGGGCACTATCTACAAACCTTTCTTAACGAATACATCCTTCGTACATGCTCTTTCAGGTATCGTTCCCTACGTCAAATTAGCTAAATAAAAATACACAACCCTGACTGAAATGCAACAATCATAAATATGTTTACATACAGTATGTCATCGTTTATCTTTGAAAACGTGGGAATTGTTGCCAATACATAAAAAAAGAGAGCGTGAAATTTTTCTCAACTCTGTTTTGCGAATAAAAAATGAAGACGGACGAAGCAAGATAAGGAGTCACGTTAAAATGGAATATGCGATGAGAGTTAACCGCAAACAATCATGAAACAGACGTCTCAATCTTCATAGAAGTACGTGTGAAATCAACAAATTACATCCGACATGTTTTTTTGTAATAACTAAATAACCTTTATCTTAGAAAAGGTATTCAACAAAAGAAAATTGATAAATTCTTTTTCTTTCATGTGTGAATGAATTGAAGAAACATAACGATGCTGTCTAACTTGACTGAAATGAAGGCGCCTGAATGCTATAAAATTGTTTTACAGTTATTTATAAAGGCACGATATGGCAGTGTTATAATAAACATAGGGTTTATGATACACAATCCGGGACTTTGAAGAACCGCTCTTTATTAGTGTTGTAATATGGACCATCCGGCTGATGGTTCAGTCTCTTCTACTTCTTCATCTTCTGGGGTCTATGCGCATCTGTAACAACTGTTTGATGGATGTCCGTCTGAGAACGTTTGGTGGATGTGGGATTCATTCAATCTTTGACGTGATTTTTAGACAGCATACCATTAAAATTTTTATAAATATACACAAACATCACACAATTTCAACAGAATACAGTCAGTAGGTAATCGAAATATAGAAACTAATATAAAAATATGGGTCATAAAAAACCACCAAATAATAATAAATTTGGAGAAACTAGAATTTTTTATTTGCTATAATTATTTCAATCATTGATGAAAGTTATCAGTTGAAAAAATTGAGAGAATTATTCACGTTCCGTAGAGGAAATGTTGAGGTTTCAGTTGAAAATTGTATAATTTTTTTTCTTGTTTTTAAGAACCCAAACAAGTGTTCAATCATCACAACAACAGTTATCGATATTGAATTCTTGAGAGTTGTTGAAAACAGATATTATTGTGATCACTCTGAGCACCCTATGAGGTATAAGGTTGCGTATCGAATGATGGACGCAATGAGCCGGAAACAATTGTTAGTGACATGCCGCTTTGGCCTGTTACACCCGGAATTCAATATTTAGACCACCCCATAGACGTATAGAAAACGAAAAGAACATTCATCTTATGAATTTGTTTGCATTATTAAAACTCAAAAACTTATAACAAGATTAAAATTATAACAATAACGTTTCAAAAAGTTCGTATAGTTTCGTTCAGAACATCTGTATTTCTACAACAAATTTATCACATGACTGATCCATTTATAATTGATACTATAATTATAACTATGAAGCCATGAAGGAAGCGGAAAACCACTGAAAACTGATCTTGATACCGTTACCATATATCTATATCAAAAAAAAATACTTGTATTCATATCTTGAAATATGTCTCCGCTTGAAAAACAAAAACGTCAAAATCCCACTACTGGGTAATTTCCTAATCGGATGTGTTCATCACCAATCTAGAGATAGGGATAGTTTGTGAAAAATATTAATCTTTGGGACTTTTCTAAAGGCACGGGCACAACACCACCGACCAATTTCTGTCTACGAAACAATACAGCTGGAAGATTTACAATCGTTTTAAAAATAAATTGGTCTGCTTTCTCGCTATACAACTGGCGACAAAAGCCCTGCCCGAAGACATAAATTAAAAAGTCTTCGGTAAAGTAGCAACACAACAACAGTCGAATAGCCGCCCTTTATCTTAATTCGAATTTTCTTTGTGTTTCATTTATTTAGGTTACTGAACCGATACTAACCGATTGTTAATTCTAGTTCGCTTTCATTTTGTATGTTTTACAAACAATTTTCGTATTTCTTTAATAACATTGATTTAGTTCGGAACAGATGTTAGATAATAATGCAAAAATCGATAATTGTGCCTGTTAAAGTAATATTTGGAGAATTATCCAAAAATCAACAAATAGCACAATAATTTCCAAAAATACTATCGTCCTTTCAACAATAACTTCCTGTTAAATGAATATTGTTAATGGCAACACCATTTATCATTGAGATCGTTTTGTAAACGAACCGGGAAATGCAAACATTAGCTACCCCGCCCTGTAGAATTTCAAGAATTAGTAGTAAAAGGTCGTTGGGGCACACACACCAACAACAAATTAGCTCTGTAGTGGAAGAGAAGTTCAACTGTTTCAGCTCGTGCTGAGCCCTATTAGATTACAAAATATCTTAAACAGCTGTTTGTGATGTTTTCTTCCTAAATACTGACACCGTGTCAAGAGAGAAACAATTTGACGGTAAATCAACTAACTTTTCAAAACAAATAGGGTAATATTCTTGAGAGTTTTTTAATAAGAATCTCCGATGATAGTTGCAATGACAAATTACTCAGATATTAAACTAGCATCCCTTTGTTAAATTGATGTTCCGCCAGGTGATGCCACTAGATCAAAACTCGACAACATAAAGGGTTTGTTTAATAAAAATGCCCCTTGTAAACTGGGCGATGACAAATGACTTGACATCACGCCAGCACATTCTGTTCATGTTCTATATACTTTATTATTATTATTTTGATTTGTTTTTATTTTATAGAAACATCATGACGCCGTCACATCGTATAAGCTGAATAAATCAACACGATGCCTTACAATTAAAACAGAAAATCATCAAAACAAAAACAATGCCTCCCTATTATTTAATTAATCAAAAACAAAAGGGATTTTTGTTCTTTAGTTATTCCACCACCCACACAATTGGTAGACGCGTGCTAGTTAACGCTATGCACGACATCGGGAGGCATTTTCCTGTCAATTAACAAAGCATTCTTCTTGTCAGAGAGTGCAAAAAAACTCCATTCATCAACACGACATGCGTCTAATTGTTTATTTTTTCGATTTCAAAACAAATAATTACCAGTAGAATATTTGTAATCTCTAGATTTTGTTTATGTTTTTCAATTAAAAATGAATGACCACCATATGCCTCCACAATATCAAATTAAAAACTATTGAAGGCGAATTTAAAATAGTTACAACTGAAAGCTCACGTTAATTATAGGTGAATGTCATAGGCACTAATTGGTTATGGTGTTTACACGGTCGTTCGATCATAACTGAAGGGCTAATTAAACGAGCATAAAAGACGCGTGCGAAGCTCTCTTTTCTTATTATATTCAACAAAAATAGAACATTAAAAAACTGAAAAAAAGATGGAGACTATGAAAGGGCTTCTCCATATGTTGTTCGCATGGCGGCCTTTTCACACGCAACAATGTTAAAGAATTCTTATTAATTTTTTATTGTTGTAGGAAAATAAAGATAATTACTATCCAGGTGAATGTAATAAATTTTTAAATTACCAAATCCACCCCCTCATTTACTAATCTGTAACAATTGACATAAAGTCACGGTAGTTACATTAACAAATCCAGTTTTATTGTGTAAAATTTGTATTGAAATAATAATAATAATATAAACACTAAAAGTTTCACTTTTCATAAAAATTTTTGATTGTACTGTAGATAGCTTTGTTATCTAACTATAGCTGAAAACGACGCTTTAAATATGGCGGACGACTCGACGATCAATAAAGACGCTGCACGTTGTGATTGGTTGAATCGGATGGACGTCGATATTCGCCATTTTGAAAACGTTCACTTCATTCATAATATCTAATACAATTCCAGAATTTAAATAATTCTAAAAACAAATAAACTTACTTTGCCTTGTTCTTTTTCAAAATCACATTCTTTATCAGGCAGATATCCAGTTGTGGGTGGTGTAAATATTAATTGTACATTTGTACCATTTGTTGTAAATGCAATTTCTGTATGTCCTTCACGGCAGGCATTTTGAAATCGTACTTGACGCTCCTCTTGTGGCCGATCTCTGTAGCCTGTATATCGGACCTGAAACATACCCAACCAACAAAACAAAAATTAATAAAGAAATAAACAAATAAACATGGAAATTAAGACCGAAAATTGACGCAACTGTTTATAAATAAATTAAAAAAAAATACGGCGTCACACAATTCTTAAACAACTATTGTAAAGAAATTCGGATGATGATGATTATTATTATGATACAGGCATTAGGAATTTGTTATATGTCCGGTTTTTGTGCGATATGAGTCAATCTTCAAATCGTAATAGACAGCCTCGTTTTTCGATTTCTCTGAAATTATTCGTCATTCCAATCCAGATGATCTTTTTATATTGCTCTAATTTATTCACATGTTACAAAGTTATTTATTCATCATAGAGACGATCGTATATTAAATAATTCAATCTATTCTATAATTCGGAGAAATTATTAATTGGGAATTCTATAAAAATAGGCAAATTGCGAATAATAATACTCCTAATTATTATTAGATACTAAACAACAATATTTTTGTCGATAAAATATGAAGAAGCAATGAATATACATGAATATTCTTCGATTTATTACAATGATAAGTGTTCTTGAAATGATGACATATACCTATGTAAATGTGATTCGTGGAAATTGGAAATGGGATTTCCCAACTTTGTTTTTTTAAATAAAATTATCACAATTATTCTTCTACTTAATTACTGCGAATGAGCATGGTATAAATAAACAAAAGCAAAAAAAAAAGTTCCCCCATGTAATCTCCATAAGGAAGAGCTGTTCCAAAGAGTATGAAGGAGTGGCAGGGGGTTAATGAAAAGTATGAAATTTTTTATATTTCCAAAGCTATTTATTTAAGCAGATAATGATAATATAAGGAGATACAAATAATTTCTCAATCGCGGTTAAAAAACCGCTGAGCTATTTTGAAAAAGAATAATATTTTTTATTATCACAAATCTTAAAAAAATTGCACTTACCTTTAAAAACCCTGTATTCAACTTTGTAATATTTTTATACACCCCAGGCACTCTTGTACCCTTGTGCATGAGCGCTCCTCTAAGGAGGCGACTTATGGTGAATTTTTTTGGATTTTGATTATTTATACCATACATGCTTACAAAATTTTATTATTATCGGTTTACGGGAGGTATATGCAACCCAACAGTCCTACTCTTACCGTTTTTTCTACAGTCAGTGAAACGTTTTTCTTTCTTCAAATATTAAAAATTAAGGAATTTTGTAACAATTTCAATGTTTTTTTTGTTGATAATCAACGGCATTCGGAAGCTGCCTCTTCAATATCAGTATTTTTATCTAAGTATACAGAAATTTGTCACATGCTCTCTGTAGTTTTGAGAAAATTAAATCTACTTTTTGGCTGATAACGCTATCATTATCGTTCTTTTGTAAAATAGTTCAATTGATAAATAATTCCAGTAATGTTAATAACTCAAAGGATTCTACGAAATTATGGATTAATAAATTTTATTAACGTCAGGAAATATATTGTTGAATGATAAAATTAGGAATGTTTATCAAATTCGACCAGATCAGTCTTCAAAACAACGAATCTTTCTTGAATAATTACGATTGCGATCCGCCGTGAAATCCGTAGGAGTATTCACATCGAATCGAAATGAATCGCACAAGAAAATATGTATTCATGCAAAACATAGGCATGGTTTTAACATCAAAACTCCTAATGATATTACACCACTTTTGTTATCAAAATCAATTAAGAATAATAGTCGGACAATTCCCACAAGACTTCCTCAGCACAAATTTCAAATGGAAAAACATGAAGAAACTGCCTATACTGACCTCGCTTTCCCGACTCAGTCTTCTAAACAATTCATCCGATTCAAATTTGGCCTTTTGATCTGGCACAACTCTTGGCATTTTAAATATAAATCTAGGTTTCGGTTGTTCATAAAGACCTATCGAATCAAATGGTAGCATTCCGGCCAATGCTGAAGCTGGATCGATCATCGAATGCATAGTTGTTTGTTTAATTTAATTTCAACGCTTTATAGATTATTAAAAAAAATTGTTAAAATTAATTCGCGACAAATGTGTAATGCTGAAAACGCACTACAACGCAATCACAATAAAATAAAGTTCGTGATACACACACACACAAACAGCAACAGCGAAATTGATACTGAAAGGATGCTGACTGGTTTTATATGATATAAGGAGAATCAACCTGAAAATAGGTGGAGTTTATATCAAACACGACAACCAATGGGAATTGTTGTTCGTACCCCCCAATACAATCGAGCAGTCTATTCCAGTAAATAGAATTACTGTAGAGGTTGATGATATTAGCGACTAAAATTTCATCTCTCTCTCTCTCTCTCTGTCTATTTGTCTGTTTATAGGGGCGGTGAACCTATGAAAGTAAAGTAGTTTCTGCTTTATGAGATTTATCTTATAATCTCATTGTTTGCATACATCTGCTTTATGCGTCCAAAGGATTTTCTATCATTATTTCCTTGTATACCTACTTAATTCAATAAAACGTTCCCAAGTGGAGGTTCCTCCAAAGGGATGGATTTTCTTTTCGACCATTCCATAGAAATATATAACTATTGAAATTTATTAATTGCAAAAGGAAATTATTATAATAAATTGACAATAAAACTGCATTTTCTTTAGTGTTAGATAATGTTGATTGTTAAATTTGTTATTTATTTCCCGAAAACTATTGTCATAAAATCGTTTATTTATCTTTTTAAATTGTTGTAAAAGATAAGCTCGTCAGGGTTTAAATTACGTAATTGTCTTCCAGATTTGCCGGTTCCGGTTTACAAGTATTTAGGAATTTTATAGCCTATAACAATAAATTAACTACTTACTTAGAAGTGAAGGTAGATATTGAGGTGTACATGCGAGGTGTGTATACTTTTCCACACAGAGCATTTCTCAACAGATTCATTACAATCTAGATAAAACCGTGGCGAGTTTTTTTCGAGTGTTTTCGGTGAGAAAAATACAAAGGAAAACTAATTTTGAGAGTTAGAGAGACACGACACCATTTTTAAACGTCCTTTAAATGTCCTGCCAAATTAAATTCTTCTGTATTTATTTATTTATTTATTTATTTATTTATTTATTTATTTATTTATTTATTTATTTATTTATTTATTTATTTATTATTTTGTTTCTATACACCTATATAAATGGCGTACCTACATGACATGTTATTTTCATTATTTCCAGTTAGGTCAAAAGATGTTAATTAAATGATTCTAAGACAGGAACTTATTCAGGTAGATAGTATTTTACTAATTTGTTTAGTTTATTAATTTTTTCTATTTCCAGTCGGCGAGAGAATTTGTACGGTTTTTTTCTATTAAATAGAAAGTTACAGAGAATTATCGGAGATAATATCAAAGGAGTTTTTTGTTAATCCTGATAAACTTGCGATTTTTAACGAATATTTGGTTGCTAAGGCAACTCGACCAGCCAAATTGAACCATATATAATCCTTCATCCTTCGAACTCGTGCTCAAGAAGCGATGTGTCTACATAACAGAAATCAGGTCAAAAATTATGAATCAAGTATAGAAAAATTATAAAATAAGTATCAAGGAAGTAATGATAGAAAATCCTTTTGAGAAGCAAAAAGCGAATGTATGCAAACAATGAGATTTTAAGATAAATCTCATAAAGCAGAAACTACTTTACATTGATCGAAACTTTCCAGAAAATTATGAAGTGTATCTACACAGGAATGCGACCAAAATTTTGCGAGTTTCAATAAAAACACTCGGCAAGTTTGTTGGTTTTTCTTTTCTAATTCATCGTGCTGCAAACAAGGTGCTTTATTAATTTTTTGTTATTATTATTATTATTATTGTAATCCACTTATCGTAATTAAAATGCCATTACAGTAATATTTAACTAAATAGGATTTAATACCGGAAATAGCTGGATAGTAATTTTCAAACTTAATATTCCATTTGTCATCATGTTTTTAAGCTCAGTCACCCTTACCAAAAACAGGTAGAATTTGTAAAATCCTTCAAAATTTCATGGAAAAAATAAACAACGAAAACTTGTCGTTGATTTCATTTTGAAACTATTTTCAACTATCATTCAACATACTAACATTGGTTATTTCTGGTACACATTGTTATGTAAATCAGTCTTTATTATATTATGACATCAATATATAATGATATGTCAGTCATACCAGACATGGATTGTATTTCATACATACATACTATCTGTATAATCTAAATAGATAATTCCCCTCTTGAAAACTTGTATTACGATTGGATAGAAGGATCACTGTTTCATCATAAAAGCACCAATGACTATGTGTAACGGGCTAAAATAGGGGAGAACGTCAATAATAATCATGGACTCAGTACAATTTTTTTTTATCATATATCACAATTATAGTACAGTTATACCAAATGATTATATAGAAATGGTGACATTTTCTAGAGATACTGGTGCTTCCTTCTAGATAGTTGTTTTGTTGAAGAAATAACTCACAAACATTATTGAAGAAAGATTAGATAAAATTCGTTATCATTGATAAGGAATTTCCCTTAAATTAATCAGTTCTTGACAATAACACCCTTTTCTCTTATCAATTTTATTATCCATGTATTGTTATTGATTAAGTAATCAAGAGGGTTAGGTTCTCGGTTGATTTGATTGTTTTATAGTTAATCAAATAATTTCGATCAACTCTTTACACTGCAACATTTCAACATTCATCGAATATTTGTTTGATAAGATCACCAACATCACCAAATATGCAGGGGGTGAAAAAGCTCTATTTGATGCTCAAACACCATCTAGCGTCACATTATTTGATTATGTTACATTAGGTTTCTTTCCAATATAAAATCGAAATTGCATAGAGCCTCTTGTTTAAAATTAAACAATTTGAACAATGAAATGGGCTAGAACACATCAGACGGTATAAATTGAAGCTAGTGTTAGATAAAACAAAAATCGATGTCCATAGAATTTAACATTAATAATATCTTAATTAAATTGTAGGAGTAATACTTTAGATAACACAAACACCACGACTTTGGTAATCGTTTCACACAACTGGTTTAGATATTAATCATAAGGATCATCCAACAAATAACAATTCTTGCTATTGTAGTATTATGTATCAAGAGTTTAATAGTTGTAGGGTCTTTATACCCAATATTCGGACAATAGTTGCATCTCACCCATCAAATATATAAATTATAAAACGTTATTTAACCCCATTGATGATTCGTATAATTCGCAAAAATAAAGAAAGACCCTTTCTAGTTGTTTTTAACAATACAAGACACCCTTCTGTTGTAAATTTTTTTTTTCCATTCTCACTGAATAGCTTAAGGGTGTGGATGGTTTCTTTTTATACAGATTTTTTGAAAAGTAGTTAATTGACTGTGGTAGTATTGCTTTTAAGTGTTCATGATGTTTTATACGTTTTGTTCCATTTGTTAAATTTTTTGGGAAAAAATGCATCATCCTCTTTTCGACGTGTACCACCGCCAAAGGAAACGTCAGCTGGCTAGTTTTGTTGTTGTTGTTGTTGTTATTTGTTGTTACATGGCAAAACATTAAAATAAAACGGAAATCGATCATTAAATAACTAACGAATAGTTCACCTTAGACATGAAAGGTAACGATTAAAGTGGATAATTGGCGAACAGTTGTTTATAAGGGTTGATCGATTTCATTTGAAAGATTTTAAAAATTGTGTTAATTTTAACGATTTAACGCAAATTAAATTTTTTAGTTTCATGTAGCTTCCTATCTGACATTCAGGAAAGTTACTATTGTTTTTATGATCGTCATTATTTTCTGTTTGTGGTACAAGTAGGAAAATACTTGAAATTCGTATATAAGTAGGGTGGATTTTAATGACGACCCTAAAGACGTCAACAGTTTAACAACAGCTGCAATTGTTCCTTTTTTCATCCTCTTCTCGTTAGCATATATGGTCCATTATAAAAAATGAGAAAACTGAGTGACAAACTCATCAAAACGTGATGACAAATACTGAATAACAAACAACAAGACATTATCATGTTGAATTTTTCGTAGAGAATTTGAGTGACATTAAGAATACTTCACATTTGAATATGTTTTCGGGTAATATTTATGCAAACATTATGCCCAGGTATCATTTCAATAATGTGTGTGTTGTGTGTGTGTCAAAAAGAGATCATCAATAGATGTTGTAGTCTTTTTTCTACTGTTGTTTTTCACACGACAGAGGGGTTAACCGTGTCGGATTGCCGTCGGTTCGATTTTTAGTTTTGTTATAGTTGTAATAGTTATACTAAACAGGGCCGTTTTTGGAAGGGTTTTTGATTTAGGAAAAAGACGCGTGCCCTTTCACATCAATGAATATTATTAAAATATCAATTCGATGACCGGCCATTGGATTTTATTGCCATGTAAAATTCACTAATCCAAAAATCCGAAACGTTGATACCCTTTTATTTTATTCATATTATTTGATTCAATTTCATTTTCTATGTATTGAATGAAAGCGTTACATAGAAATATTCGTGTTTTATATCATACAAGCTTGAAAGAATGCTTGAGGCGCTTGGTAAATAAACTGAAAAAGGATCAATACAAGTCTTTTGATATCCGCTCAGGCAGAAGGGGAACTCAAGATAATTCAGTAATATAATAAAGAAAAGAAAATATAAGGAACACTTACTGGAGTTATGACATCAATCAAGCATATTTCTAAATAGATTCAAGAATATGTAAGTTTTATACTCCATCTATTTCAATTTGGCCGGCGTTACTTTGAGATTTGCAACTATCAATTGTCAGCTTTTTTAGTTGTTTTAATTGTTTGTCTTGTTTCAGATACGGAACAACAGGCTGTACAACACACTTTATCAATAGCGGTAGTGAATATTATATCGTGATTAAAGGCTTATTATTTGTATTTTAAGCAATGTTCTACTATTTAGATACAACTTATTAAATTTTTATGTATTTAACAAATAATTCGACATTAATAGATATTTAACCAATTTATTAATTAAATTAAGAAAATACTCCTAATTAAATATTTCACGTAAGACTAATTGCTTTGGGAGCCCTTCTATTTCCGAGGACCTTTTGTCCGTAGGATCGTTATCCTAACCACTGCCTGTAATTTAGTTTAAAACAAATCGTTAAAACAAAAGATATCATGTGCCATAAAATTTAAATTTGTGCATTTTCTTCGAATTTGAACCAGGATCCAATGTTCAACAACCTTTTGTTTATCGATTTATTCCAACGTCAGTGGCAAATTTGACGCACGAAATTGATCGGTCCATCATAATTCATACAAAATAATTTGTATAACCCCTAGGACAAACCGATTCAAAAGTTAAGAATTATGCAAAATAGTATTTAAAATATGTAAATCGTATGATCGGTGAATAATTAACATGTAACGCCCTATTCTATTATCTAATATTAACGACAAGTGTAGTTTGCATATTGTTATTATATGAAACAGCCCCTGTGTTTTTTTTCTTTCATTTTTTTTATACATACAGAAGTAACATTTATCCATAGATTGTATGGAGCCAGTAGCTAGCCAATATTACCACGTGTCATGTCTTTATGAACACGTTTTAACACTTGTGTCTACGTGACCCATTATTCAACAGATGTGTTGTTATCTAAATTTTAGAGAGATTTATTAATCATCATCAGTTTCAATTGAAGACGAATTTTTGAAAAATCACTTCGATTTAGCGTATATGTATGTCGGGATACAAGACTACCCTTAAACACTACAGAAAACTCGTCGAGATGGTGGATCGTCTAATACGGAGGATATCTAAAAAACCTAAAGTCTTTAACTGTAGTGTCAAGCTTGCGACAGTGTCGCCGCGACAGCGTCGACAAAGTGTATAACACAGTTTCTTATGTAGGCTGTCAAGCTTGCGACTGGCGACAGAAAAAACGTCGAGCTCGGCGTTTTTGGAAATCGGCGACAGAAACGTTCACCACACATTCTTATGGAGCGTGTCAAGCTTGCGACAGTGTCGCGGCGTTTTTATGGGCAAGTTGTTTATATTACTTAGAATTCTTGGGAAAAAGATAAGAATTGGAATCTGTTTGAGATGTTCGATGGTAGGGGCATCATAAAACTAGTAATTTATGAGCATTTTAAAGTGTTTGAGATGTTAAATTGCATGATTCATTCTGTCGTGTCGCTGTCGTGTCGCTCTAGCTTGACACCTACAAATGTGCTCACCACTTGGCGACAGTGTCGCGGCGACACTGTCGCGGCGACTCTGTCGCAAGCTTGACCCTAGAGTAAGGGTTGTCTTGTATACCGTAATTTTTAAATTTATTCACAATCGATATTATATTAATTTGCATAAATCACCCTGTAAAAGTTTTATTTAAATCTGACGAAAGGATTATGATTAACGATAGTGTTAACAGATACGCTTGATTTGAATTTATTTCAATCGGAAATCTACACCTGCTCTATGTGCACATGTTGGAAATCAAAATTTTCTCTTTAAAATTTAATAAGAGAACAGGTAAACGATACAAATTCAACAAAGACAAATTAAATTATCCCTTCAATTTTTAATGATTGTAAAAAAGTTTAGGAATTCTGTGTTAACTCTATTCCTGTTTCTGGATTAAACTGACTCTTCTGTTATAGTCAGTTCAAGATATCGGAATATATCGGAGATATTAGCAAACTCATAAATGATAAAAAATAATTTGTTTTTAATATAGAAATAAATAAACGAATCTTGTTCTTTGTTTAAAATAAATCAATCGTGGCAAGTTTATTATTACATGTTTATTCCTTATTACTTTTTTTTTGTATTGTTCTATTATATTTTGAAGTTTATACGATTGAACAGGCATTAACCACAACAGAACTATACGAAAATGTTTTGTTCTGTGGTTATTTTATAGATTTTTCATGGCAATTTCTAAATAGAAATGAAGCAACAATATTGCAAACTTAAACTGTCATTTTTTTAAATTCATTTCTATGATATATTGCTATCGTTTCAAATTTAAATAGCATCCCCATAGATCAGAGATAATCTAAAAACCGTGAAATATAGCCAGCCTAGACTTAGATCGGTGTTGTTTGTATAACGGACCTAAATTCCACCCTTTCATCTTTTAACATAGGGTAGCGCGCTTAGATAATTGCACTAAATACAACTACAAACAAATCCAGTACAGTGCAGCCACCACCAATTTAAATAAAGATATTCGTCGAGATTATTTATTCATAATTTCAGTTTAGAGTAGAATAGAGTAGGAAAACAACAGCAACAACAACAACAACGACAATTTGGTAGGTACCAATTTAAAAATCAATAACAGAAAATTAGGCGGTAATTTAAAAGTGAACAGGTCAGTAATTATGCGTTACAACTCCCTTCAGTATAATATAGCTGAAAAGTCCAGCTGAGCGTGAAACAATATGATCACTATAAATGGTTATATTCAATGATCATTGACGCAAGGCCTAATGGTAATCCTGTCGATGAGAACAGGACCACACCTGATCCAACTGACTCACGTGTCAGATAACTTCAATATTACCACCCTTTTGCGATATATATTTGATCAAGTTTTTTATCGAAAAAAAAATTGTAGGCGTACGTTCACAGTTTAACATAACAAAAATGATGATAAAGCAAGGGTAGATGTATTACAATCATTATAGTTGTGATAATCCTTTGATAATCGAGACAGCGTTACCAATCGATCATTATTTTTTTTGTATTTCATTGAAAATTGATGTATCATTCCTCGGCTAACAACGGGTGGTTGTTTATTAGATTTTTTTTCTTTAAATTTATTTTCATTTTGTTTTCGTTTTTTTCTTCTAAAATTATGTAGGAATTCGAAATTGTTGTTGAATTATTCAACAGAGTCGCCATATAGACACGAATACTATTTGTTTTGTCTCAATTAACAATTCATAATTACAATTGTTTAGTTTTTATTTATTTAACAATACAATAAATAATATGGTGGTATAACAATAAAAAATAACAATCGATTAGTTAGTCATTGGATAAATATAAAGGTTGTGGAATTTCTACCAAAAAGGTAACAATATATTTGAATATTCCACTCCTTCTGTCCTATTATAATTAATATTTAGGCCTATTTTCGGCTATAATTACAGTAGAACACCCATCTTTTACGATGTTTTGTAGCATATCGAATGTAATAAAAACATTTGTCACAATAAGACCCCAGTAAAAGGTGAAGGTTTTTCTGCATCTGTGGAAGCAATTATAGTGTAAGGAATTTATTTGGGTACTACTATAACTCCATCTCAGTTTCATAGTTTATGGTCATAAATGAGTTGCAAGTAATTGTAAAAATGGGTAAATTCGTTAGGCGTTTTACTGTACAATTTCCGTACTAACAGCAACAACAGCAATACAAATCGTTGTTGGTGTAGATTTTCGTATATTTCCAATAAAAATCAATAATCACGTCGAACTTAATACCCTACCAATTAACCTGGGATTAAATCTAGATGTGCACGTGTCATCATGGGTGGTCACGCGACCGTACTCCTTCAAATGAATGCATGATTAATATGAATCAAACAGACAGATCAATCGATAAAATCCTCAACTCATTGTCCGACTAATATTTTTACAAACAATAGAAAATCAATTAATGTTGTCTTTGTCTGAGAAATACCCGCTTGTCTTAGATCTCAGTTTTTCACAACCCCTTCTAAAAGTGCTGAAATACACCTCTTGGGTGGTAGCAGGAATTGACAAGCCTTGTGCAACAATTCACAATAGTAACAAAAAAACATTTGTGTTACAACATAATTAAGTTGGTGTGTGATTTTTCCAAAACATTGCTTTAATATAATAAAATAGTTTTCTAAAAGGGTTGATCATATTAAACATTCGAATTTAAAACCATTGAGGCGGAATGAAGAGTAGCGAAGTGTATGAAATTCAATTTTTTTTATTCTAAAAATGTTAAAGCGTGACGTTACCGTTTTCTGAAACGGGACCATTATTTTGATTGTTGTACATCGATTGATCGTATTGATTTGCTTTGCTCCATGCTTTATCTAATAGACATCCGTTTCTTGTGCGTCTAGATCCCATTAGTGTTAAGATTTATTTCTGACATTTGTCCCAAGGGAAATGTGTCAAACTTTGGTATTATTTTGTAGTTATTCAAACTAAAAATACATAGACAAACACTTGACAAACAAAACTAATCATAAGGAAGCGTCGGTTGTAGTCAAAACAATTTCAAAAATAATTAATTTTTATCGTATTCGATTTTCAAACATCTAAACATATAATTTGAGGATTATTCCGTTAGCAGCTGAATGCTTTCAACAATTTCAATACACTACTACTGTGTATTGATATCTGACGCCTTTTATTATGATTGTATTAATGTGACATTAATCCCGGATGTTTTTCTGTAGGGTTATTAGCTCCATTATGAAAGTTGAAGACATGTTTTCATACTGCATGAAACACCACCAACACCAGTCAGTCAGTCTCGCTTATAGGTGTCCAATTTTCGAGATAAATATCAGGAAAAATTTCAAGGAAAGATCTGCTATCACTGCACAAAAAAAAAGAATTATGTGAATTTAATTTCTCAGAGGGTCGGAGATTACAAAATTGTGGTCCTTTGAGAGAGAAATCGACTAGTTACAAGTGTGACGTAATAATTCAAGATAAACGACTGCACATGTCGCTAATTTCACAGATTTAGGGAAAGGGTGTTAGAAAATCACTATTGTATTCCATTGAGACACAGTTTTATTTCATAAAGGGTTGTTATCAACAACACCATACATAATTTTTGTTACAATTGGAACGGAGTCTATCGAGATATGTTTTAATATGGGAACATTCACCAAAAAAAAACAATTAAAAATCCTATACACTTGGGAGATAACACTTAAAGAAACAATTACATTTAACTAGATAAATATCACAAATAACGATGATAAAATCGATGATCTTCTGATTGGAATTAAGTCATCCTCCGTTCGTTTCTGTAACAGAAAAATCGAACTTTAGTAGGTAAAAGCAAGAGTGTCAATTTCTGTTTGTTGTTTGAATGAAAGCTTCTTAAATAGTAAATTTGCTTTTGTCGGAACGATTTAAAATATCACCCTACTATTCAAAAATTTGAACAACTTTAAACATATCAATTTCGTTTCCAGTCATACAATCAAAATCACAACTACAATCCTATTGAATGTTCAATTATTATTGTAAAGGTCGACTGTAAATCTCCTGACAAAAAAAGAACTATGTAGAAAGCTTTCAACATTGTCAAAGTGTCAGTACTTAGATGGTACAGTAGCCGACGGTAGGGACTCCGAAACTTGACGATGTGATTTTACCTGTATTTCTTTGTCACAACACTAGGATATAGGAACAGGGAGGACGAGTGAGTATCTACCATATGATTGTCCAAAAAATTACCAATAAAACTGTACGAGTATAACTGAATAACAAAATGATGTGCGAATTTGCATCGACCCAAATTCGTTGCGCTTTTATCGAATTCTGTCTGACATATATTAACTTGTAAACAGATGTCACAAATTATTTAGATCTCATTTGCACCCGTTCCCTGGCCTTTTTATTTATGGGGCACGCACATTATTTAAATTGATAATTTCTCATCCCTATTCGATTGTATACATATATGTATAGTGTTACTATGTAGTCTGTTATACACAAACAACTCTGTGATGTGTAGTAGCAAGTGTCACCCTAAACCAAACAAAATTGCTGTTGATCTCTTTGCAAATATTGACCAAAATCTATGTTGATTGAGAATAAATGCATCGTCACACACAATATCAGTTCGCACGTGATCCAAAACACTTGCTACTACTCTCCACCAATAACACACAAAAAAAGAACAGGAATATTTCCCTAAAATTCTGTACCTTGGTGGTCCATGACAGCGGGACGAGATCGGTGGATGATGACCATGATGACCACCATGCAGATTATTGGACATTCGCAACTGTAATCAACGAGATCAAAAGAAAGTTTTAGTTATAAATTCACAACAAAATAACAGTATAACTTTATATTGGGGTTTATTTGCATATTGAATATTCTAACATCACGGTTTAATTAACTGTTGTTGGAAGACGATTAATTAAGTACCGGAAGTCTCCAAAATTCATCTACCTCTAAATCGACGTTTTAAACAATGATTGTAAGTTGTATCATAGAATAGATAACTGTACATTCCTCCACCGACATCTATCAACAGAAGTGTCTGCTGTAACTCATCAAAGATTACAAGTAGCTAACGATTATTTAAAAATAATAAATTTAGCAAAACGTAGAATATTAAAAATTGATGGAAATATTTCTGTCAGAACTGTCCAATATCAATCATGACATTACCGTTTAATTACATATCGGAGCTTCTGAAATAGCGAGTATAAAAAAATTAATAATTAAGTAGCGGGAACGTTCGGAGTCTTTGTTCGTCTATCGGTCCACAATGATTGGCTAACGCTAGTAGCGTCTAATATACTGAAAGGTTGCCCTTTAATTTACGAGGGTCGCGCCCTTCGTTCGCATACCACCCTCGATGCTTGTTAGAAACGATGCTGGGTTCCTCTATCTTTGTTGTACTGCATAGTAGTTACATGCACATATATAAAAAGGGAAAAAGCTGTCAATATCCATGTTATGCATATTGTAGTCCTTATTGTTGTCGATTTCGGATTCCTTGTTGATGTTTTAATACTCGCCTGCCGATCATTCTTCAGTTTAATGAGTTACGTTTTTTCTGTACGTTCTTTATATTCAATCGATGATTGACTGATGACTGACGACAGATTTTGTCGAACGATCAATGACGAGTTTCGGAGGGAGATCAGTGTGACTGGTAACGATTTCCATTTATTCCACCAAAGTATAAAAAGATAAAAATTCTTCAAGGAACAAGAATTGCTGTTGAACAAAAAAATTAACACATCACTACCTTATTGTGTCATAAATCCAAATTCCCTTAAACGTCTAAATATTATATTATGAAATCTAGCATGCCTCTTCAACATGAATAAAGGGCCATTCAATCAGAACTAGAGCTTTTAATAAATCATCTGTCGAAAGTCTAGTATTATGTTATTACAGTTATTTGCAGCAATTCTGCATCCTGTTTAGTCAAACATACAATACAATAGAGTTCCACTACCATCGGTCAGTTTCATTGCACAATAGGCCCTATCAATATATAAATTCGTACTGTCCCGCCCCCCTCAACTACCCTTCGAACTTTCGACAGAGTAAAAAAACAAAACAAAACGATTTCAATCATTCCATAAATAATGCAAGTGCAATGTATTGAAATGAAATAAATAAAAAATTGACTGACATCAATTGTGATGATTAATCAATCGAATTAATTTATAATCAACAATCCTTTCGTGAATTTTAATTATTATTAATAATGGGATTATTCCGATTGTGTTAGAATTATTTAAGTACGATTTGATTGACATTAATTTTTATGAAATGTTAACAATTCAGGTAACTTTATAACAATAGAAACACGCAAAAAAAAGAATTATAATTCGTAGAAGTATAGAATCAACGCCCTTATTAGACACCCGAATAGTAACATCTCCGGGGGTAGACGGCCCTCGTCGACAACTAGACTTCCTTCAACAATATCATACCCAGCAGGGAGACATATTGACATTTGAAAAGGTGCCGAAGTGAAAAATCAAAGAAATAATAAAATAAAATACCGAGGGCCCCTTCTATTTGTGTTTATGATGCCCCCTGTAGTGATTCAAGTTTGGTCACGTTTTTGTTACAATATTTTATATAGTTAAGCATATGTCTAACTCCGGATTGATGTATAATAACAAAAATAATAAGCTTAAAGGAATTGAAAAAAATTCGTAAATCGTAAATAAATTCCCAGTTGCATATCAGATTGTAGACGGACAATTATTTTACATCAGAGTATATCGATTCTTTAATGATGGAGGGAGCTTTGTCAGTCGCGCTACTACCCTTCTACGATTGTCTAAAGCCCAAGGGCTGATAATTGCATTCTATAGGGGTTGATCCAATAAAATAGTTTAATTGAAATCAAAATATATCTGCAACTGCAATAAAACAACCCTCTTTATTTAAAACAAAATTCCTACCACCCCCTAGTTCGATTCTTTACGTCGAAATTTATCATTATTTAGAGTAAAGAAACGTGGTGTGGATCTTGAGAACTTGTGAAGATATCTTTAGAAGCGTTCGTAAATTGTTTACATAAAGCTCCCCTTCATTAAAATTGTCGTTGATTTTTTTATATAAGTAGAACATTCTTATTGGCAATAAAAGAATCTAATAGCGGAAGAAAATAATAATAAAAGGACAAAGTGCCGACACAATCACATGTTTTCGTGTGCCAATAGGATTATTTGTATTTGATACTGTGACAAGATCAAATCATGATAAAAAAATGGTTCGAAATTGAATCCCTGTGTAAAAACTCTCAAGTAGTGTTATATCGATGCTGCAGCTCTATTTTACAGCACGTTTAGAAAATAGATAGACCGTGTAACGCGGAAATTAGGGTCCAAAAGTATCGACAAAAACAATCAACAAAAAAAACCACAGCTTATACCTGAATAAATAGATAGTTGGATAATTAAAATAATTCCACTATAAATCGTCTAATAACCTCACAAAAATTCAAATTGAACACTATGCATATTAAGTATTTAATTGAATTTAAGATAAATAAATAAATAAAACGACATAGGGGCCTTTTAAAGGTACACAATTGCGCTGTTTTATTCTTGACCATTCGATATGATCATCTTTCAACCAAATAGTACCAAGAATCGCATTTTCAAGCTCTACAGTTCTATGTCATGGATAGTGATTTTATCGTGGGAATTTATTCGGTTTTTGACGGACATGAGTTCAAACATTATCTAAACAAATCTTTACCAATATTATTATTATTATTATTATTATTTAAGAAAAACGTCTACGAAACGTGTGTGAATTTCATGCTTCGATGAATGAATAAAGTGTACATGCAGGCATGGGTTGTCTTAATGTTTTATTTGTGAACACTATGGATCAAATTATGGATGTTCTTGAAATAAGTTACTGTTGAAACTTTTAAAACTCAATCTTTTAAAAATAATGGTTATCCATTTATTTAACAGTCAAAATAAGTGTATAATTACCGTAACAGACCCTATCGTATATCTTTCAAAATTATTATTTGCTGCCATAAATTTACAGGTTTTTAGTTTTATTTAGTTTTTATGTGTTGATCAAGTTGAGACAATTTAGAAAGTAAAATGCTTACAGTTTATGGCTGATTTGAAATCTCATAAAAAGAATTTAAATTTAAATATTTTTTTTTCCTAATAACTAATCGATTTATGGGAGAAATTTATAATCATTCCATACTTCAATTGGTTCATTCTGATTTAGTCGACTTAACTTTAGACGCTAAATCACTATGGTACCTACACTACTGTACTTTCAGTCGGTCGATGTCCTGCTTTTTTGGACTTTTGCTATTCGTGATCATCTACCTATGAAATTCGATAAATAAAAGTCCCGTTTAAAGTAAATACTGTATCGTTAGGTATTAGGTATTATTAAATAAACAGGTGCAGCCATACAAATCGGATTAAAACCTATCAATATGTACAAAATCGTATAATACCGATAATGTCGTCTCTTTTTTTAACAGAACAGGGGTAGTAGTTACTAGAAATCAGCGTGGGAGAAGGCATGGTGAATAAACAGATTTCCCTAATCGAATCTATAGCTACAAGGCACTATTAACTAAAATTGAGAGAAGGGTACATATACATTTCAATATTTAATCCCTATTACAACAACAATAAAAAACTAAACAAAAAAGATCGAAATTAATCGAAATGAACCAAAAATAAAACAATAAATAAATGGTGTAAAAGTGTTTATTCTTAAATACGATATTTACATATTGCAATCAGGATTCTTTTTTAGGTAACTAGAATATCAACATTTAACAGAATATTACAAATAATATTTACATAAACAAAAGAGATCTAGCGGAAGAATAACTGAAAAAAAACTAACTCACATTCACTGCTCACTAATTTAATGATAAATGATAATTAATCAAAGAATAACACAAACAAATATTTTAAAAAGCGTTCTAGAAAATACATTGTCAGCCTCAGTAAAGTTTCATATAATTTCTTCGTACCTCAAGATCTTGATCTACCCGTTCCTGTTGTCTGTAACCTCTCGATTTATCTTCAAATTCTCTTAATCTTTGATTATACCGTTCGATTTGTTCTCGAAGTATAGCATCTTCTTGGGCTGCACGTTCCTCGTTATATTCCAAACAACCAACACCATCTAATCGTTCTAAATCTAGCCAGCCCTTAAATCTTACGCAAACACCATTCATAATCATCGTTGCTTTTAAATGGACCTGCAAAAAAAAATTATAAAATTAATGGAATTGTTTTGAATTCACACATCAGTAGGTCCACACAGAATCCGTAACAATGTACCTAGAAATCCGGTCAAAAAAAGGGCGCTGTTATAATAGAGAAAAGGCGTGCGAAAAATTATGATATAATCAAGCGACATCTGGAAGGGTTACCGGGAAGAATCAGCAGGAGATTTTTTGTTAACAACTGATTTGTTATTATTCGAAATGTCACTATTAATAAAGTCATTTCAACAATTGACGATTTATAAAAAATATTGACAAAATTGGGGAATATCTTGGAGTAAAATTAGATGAAACGGCCATTGGTCAAAGGACAGTGTGTTCAACCCTTCTTATTGCCCCTGATTTATTCCAGGTAACGCCTTAAATTTTACATTACAATATCAAAATAGGCTGTGTACGATATCAGAACCGGCCCTTGGAGGATTTAAATAGCCAACGGCTACCGTCTTTTTATAAATGCAACAAAACAATTATAAGCGGATACTTTTTATTATTATTATTTATAAATTCAATAAATCGTCCAGGTCATTGTCAAGGGTGAATTTATTTAGCGTGTATTTTTTTATTTTAAAGTTTTTCTTTTATTTTTGGCGTGTGCGACATGTCTGATCAAGATAGCTTTGTTTTATTGTTTTATGCAAAATGAATCATTCAAAAAAAAAGAACAACAACATTAGTATTCAAATGATTAATTTTGTCTAAGATCAATAAAGTTTATATTTTAAAAAGGTGACCTATAGACAATCCATCAAGGCCAAATTGATTATAACTTCGTTGAATAACAAACAAAACCATTGTCAAGGAAAATCCCAATTAAGAGTTTCGCTTTATATGGAATTACAACCAAATTTACATATTGTGGAACATCATCATCATCACCATCATCATTTAAAAAAATTAATGAAATTATAAGACTATTAAGCATCTGTTCTAATTCGATTTGATTTCTTTTTATTTTCATCACAAAAACAGGAAGTCGACTTTCAGAATGACTTGACAGTTTCAACCCTTTAATGACTAGTTTTTTAAACGAAAGTACAACCCCCGACTGATTTTTAAAATTCATTTTTCTCCATTATTGTCAAATCGATTGGAATAAAATTCTTTTTTTTTTGTTAATTTCTTATTACTAGAGATTTGATTGTGTTGGCCATGACACATCAACAACAACAACAATAACAACAACATGGTGCATATAATTAAGTATCAACGCTCTTAGGATTGTGGAACGTGATAGTATTCATAAAGAATAATACCTACTACCAGTCGATCCGGTAATTACATCCATGTTCCATTCAGGTGTGTTTTTGTTGTCGAAACTTTACGGAACAACAATATCCTTATTAACGTTTTTTCCCATTTTTTTTTCTACCGAAAAAGTACCTTTCACCAATAATTGAATAATAATAATCTTAGAAAATCAGGCGCGTGAATTTAAGCAGAACGTATCCACGAATCTCTTTTATTGTCTTCTAATTTGATACAATATCAGTAGTGGCAACAATAACAACAACAACAACAAAAACGAATGGAATAGATACACCGCCACCCTCAATCTCGAGCAAATCTTCAGGTAGAGATAGTTCTGGAGGCAATCAAGCAACAGGGCAATGATTACAAATACTGAGGTGGAGTGAGTTGGAGACAACGAAACCGACTATAACCATAACACACTAAAAAGTAACATTATCTGTCGCCTAGAAGATGGTTTATACCCAATTTCATTCCTAAACAGTCATAAATTTTGACAGGGTTAGATATTTTGTTATTATTTGTATGGCAACTTTGACTTTGTGATGGCCGTTAAAATTTTATTGGCAAAAAAAATTATTCCAAATGACAGATGAGAAAATGTATAAAAAACAACGTAGAATTAAAATTACAACCAGTTCTTGTTGGGTTACAATAGAAAACATGTGTCGAGTCCTTTTTTACTCATTGTCTAAATGGACCCTTTATTAAACAAAAAAACAACAGAACTATACACAGCCCTATGTCATTAATAAACATTTCAACTATGGTCCTGTAAAATAAATTACTAGCGATTAGTTGAAAGCCTTTTATTTTAAATACGTTGTCCATTTGTCACGTATTGTTCAAATAAAAGTGACCGTATGTATGCTTTTGTTTGTGTTAAATTCGTTCCTATTAGCTTTATTTAAATATGAATAGTTGAAAATAAATCAAAACTATGTTGGAGAAACTGCTACCTGTTCCCGTTTGTTGACAAAAAGGGCAGAACATATTAACAAAGAATTCTATTGTGGAGAATTCTAAATAGAGATATGGTTGTTGTAACTGGTCCAGCTTGACTTTTGTCACAAAATCATTGGTAAAAGTCAAAAAATAACGCGTCACACTCGTGAGAACACAGAAATTTCTAAGAAATGTGGTAAAAAAGAACTCTCCTTGATCCATGCATCAGGAAGTTTTATCATTTGCTGTACCAATCAAAAATTTTTCTAATCTTAAAATTTATAGAAAATCATAGTCGTGCAGACCTATGCTTCGTCTACTGAGACTTGGATAAGTTGACTACAAACAACAAGGTCACTACAAACCTTTCTTAACGAATACATCCTTCGTACATGCTCTTTCAGGTATTGTTCCCTACGTCAAATTAGCTAAATAAAAATACACAACCCTGACTGAAATGCAACAATCATAAATAGGTTTACTTACAGTATGTCATCGTTTATCTTTGAAAACGTGGGAATTGTTGCCAATACATAAAAAAAGAGAGCGTGAAATTTTTCTCAACTCTGTTTTGCGAATAAAAAATGAAGACGGACGAAGCAAGATAAGGAGTCACGTTAAAATGGAATATGCGATGAGAGTTAACCGCAAACAATCATGAAACAGACGTCTCAATCTTCATAGAGTACGTGCGAAATCAACAAATTACATCCGACATGTTTTTTTGTAATAACTAAATAACCTTTATCTTAGAAAAGGTATTCAACAAAAGAAAATTGATAAATTCTTTTTCTTTCATGTGTGAATGAATTGAAGAAACATAACGATGCTGTCTAACTTGACTGAAATGAAGGCGCCTGAATGCTATAAAATTGTTTTACAGTTATTTATAAAGGCACGATATGGCAGTGTTATAATAAACATAGGGTTTATGATACACAATCCGGGACTTTGAAGAACCGCTCTTTATTAGTGTTGTAATATGGACCATCCGGCTGATGGTGCAGTCTCTTCTACTTCTTCATCTTCTGGGGTCTATGCGCATCTGCAACAACTGTTTGATGGATGTCCGTCTGAGAACGTTTGGTGGATGTGGGATTCAGTTTTTGACGTGGTTTTTAGACAGCATACCATTAAAATTATTATAAATATACACAAACATCACACAATTTCAACTCAGGAAATGGAACTAAATTGGAAACAGAATACAGTCAGTAGGTAATCGAAATATAGAAACTAATATAAAAATATGGGTCATAAAAAACCACCAAATAATAATAAATTTGGAGAAACTAGAATTTTTTATTTGCTATAATTATTTCAATCATTGATGAAAGTTATCAGTTGAAAGAATTGAGAAAATAATTCACGTTCGGTGGAGGAAATGTTGAGGTTTCCGTTGAAAATTGTATAATTTTTTTCTTGTTTGTAAGAACCCAAACAAGTGTTCAATCATCACAACAACAGCACCAACAACAGTTATCGATATTGAATTCTTGAGAGTTGTTGAAAACAGATATTATTGTGATCACTCTGATCACCCTATGAGGTATAAGGTTGCGTATCGAATGATGGACGCAACGAGCCGGAAACAATTGTTAGTGACATGCCGCTTTGGCCTGTTACACCCGGACTTCAATATTTAGACCTCCCCATAGACGTATAGAAAACGAAAAGAACATTCATCTTATGAATTTGTTTGCATTATTAAAACCCAAAAACTTATAACAAGATTAAAATTATAACAATAACGTTTCAAAAAGTTCGTATAGTTTCGTTCAGAACATCTGTATTTCTACAACAAATTTATCACATGACTGATCCATTTATAATTGATACTATAATTATAACTATGAAGCCATGAAGGAAGCGGAAAACCACTGAAAACTGATCTTGATACCGTTACCATATATCTATATCAAAAAAAAATACTTGTATTCATATCTTGAAATATGTCTCCGCTTGAAAAACAAAAACGTCAAAATCCCACTACTGGGTAATTTCCTAATCGGATGTGTTCATCACCAATCTAGAGATAGGGATAGTTTGTGAAAAATGTTAATCTTTGGGATTTTTCTAAAGGCACGGGCACAGCACCACCGACCAATTTCTGTCTAAGAAACAATACAGCTGGAAGATTTACAATCGTTTTAAAAATAAATTGGTCTGCTTTCTCGCTATACAACTGGCGACAAAAGCCCTGCCCGAAGACATAAATTAAAAAGTCTTCGGTAAAGTAGCAACACAACAACAGTCAAATAGCCGCCCTTTATCTTAATTCGAATTTTCTTTGTGTTTCATTTATTTAGGTTACTGAACCGATACTAACCGATTGTTAATTCTAGTTCGCTTTTATTTTGTATGTTTTACAAACAATTTTCGTATTTCTTTAATAACATTGATTTAGTTCGGAACAGATGTTAGATAATAATGCAAAAATCGATAATTGTGTCTGTTAAAGTAATATTTGGAGAATTATCCAAAAATCAACAAATAGCACAATAATTTCCAAAAATACTATCGTCCTTTCAACAATAACTTCCTGTTAAATGAATATTGTTAATGGCAACACCATTTATCATTGAGATCGTTTTGTAAACGAACCGGGAAATGCAAACATTAGCTACCCCGCCCTGTAGAATTTCAAGAATTAGTAGTAAAAGGTCGTTGGGGCACACACACCAACAACAAATTAGCTCTGTAGTGGAAGAGAAGTTCAACTGTTTCAGCTCGTGCTGAGCCCTATTAGATTACAAAATATCTTAAACAGCTGTTTGTGATGTTTTCTTCCTAAATACTGACACCGTGTCAAGAGAGAAACAATTTGACGGTAAATCAACTAACTTTTCAAAACAAATAGGGTAATATTCTTGAGAGTTTTTAAATAAGAATCTCCGATGATAGTTGCAATGACAAATTACTCAGATATTAAACTAGCATCCCTTTGTTAAATTGATGTTCCGCCAGGTGATGCCACTAGATCAAAACTCGACAACATAAAGGGTTTGTTTAATAAAAATGCCCCTTGTAAACTGGGCGATGACAAATGACTTGACATCACGCCAGCACATTCTGTTCATGTTCTATATACTTTATTATTATTATTTTGATTTGTTTTTATTTTATAGAAACATCATGACGCCGTCACATCGTATAAGCTGAATAAATCAACACGATGCCTTACAATTAAAACAGAAAATCATCAAAACAAAAACAATGCCTCCCTATTATTTAATTAATCAAAAACAAAAGGGATTTTTGTTCTTTAGTTATTCCACCACCCACACAATTGGTAGACGCGTGCTAGTTAACGCTATGCACGACATCGGGAGGCATTTTCCTGTCAATTAACAAAGCATTCTTCTTGTCAGAGAGTGCAAAAAAACTCCATTCATCAACACGACATGCGTCTAATTGTTTATTTTTTCGATTTCAAAACAAATAATTACCAGTAGAATATTTATGTTTTTCAAATAAAATTGAATAACCATCGTATGCCACCACAATATCAAATTAAAAACGTATCAAAAAAAAACTATTGAAAGGGAAATTTAAAATAGTCATAACTGAAAACTCTCGTTAATTATAGAAGAATGTTACTGGTATCTACTAATTGTTTACGGTATTTACACGGTCGGTCGATCATAACTGAAGGGCTAATTAAACGAGCATAAAAGACGCGTGCGAAGCTCTCTTTTCTTATTATATTCAACAAAAATAGAACATTAAAAAACTGAAAAAAAGATGGAGACTATGAAAGGGCTTCTCCATATGTTGTTCGCGTGGCGGCCTTTTCACACGCAACAATGTTAAAGAATTCTTATAAATTCTTATTGTTGTAGGAAAATAAAGATAATTACTATCCAGGTGAATGTAATAAATTTTTAAATTACCAAATCCACCCCCTCATTTACTAATCTGTATCAATTGACATAAGGTCACGCTTGTTACATTAACAAATCCAGTTTTATTGTGTAAAATTTGTATTGAAATAATAATAATAATAATAATAATATAGACAACAAAAGTTTCACTTTTCATAAAGATTTTTGATTGTACTGTAGATAGCTTTGTTATCTAACTATAGTTGAAAACGACGCTTTAAATATGGCGGACGACTCGACGATCAATAAAGACGCCGGACGTTGTGATTGGTTGAATCGGATGGACGTCGATATTCGCCATTTTGAAAACATACATTACATTTATAATAATACCAGAAAATAAAGATCATTCTAAAATTTCCTTTAAATACTTCTATCAACTCACTTTGCCTTGTTCTTTTTCGAAATCACATTCTTTATCCGGCAGATATCCAGTTGTGGGTGGTGTAAATATTAATTGTAGATTAGTACCAGTTGCTGAAAATGCAATTTCTGTATGTCCTTCACGGCAGGCATTTTGAAATCGTACTTGACGCTCCTCTTGTGGACGATCTCTGTAGCCTGTATATCGGACCTGAAACATACCCAACCAACAAAAAAACTAAATAAATAAAAATTAAAGAAAATAACAATAATTTTCGATAGAAATGACATTTAAATTAACAAATAAAAACAGTTTTAGGTAAATTAACACCGGAAATTGACGTCAACTATTTCTAATTAAGTCATTTATAATCAATTAGGATAAATGAGATGGAATATTGCTTAAAGATTTGCATATGTTCAATTGTTTCTAAATAGACAGGAATTCCTATATAGATGTCGATACGTCACCCCACCGATTGTGGTAATCTGTTTATTAAATAATGAATAACATAAAAAAAACTTTTGTCCAGCTACATATTCGCCAACAACAATTTGAAGAAATATGGATGATGATGTTTATTATTATTATTATTATTATGATATAATCATTAGGAATTTGTTATATGTCCGGATACGTACGATCTACCTGATTCAATCTACAAATCGTAAAAGACAGACTCGTTTGTCGATTTCTCTGAAATTATTCGTCATTCCAGTTTAGATCATCTTAATAGATTGTTCTCTTTATTCAACTGTTACAAGGTTATTTATTCATCATAGAGACGATCGTTTATTAAATAATTCAATCTATTCTATAATTCGGAGAAATTATTAATTGGGAATTTTATAAAAATAGACAAATCGCGAATAAGAATACTCCTAATTATTATTAGATACTAAACAACAATGTTTTTGTCGATAAAATATGAAGAAGCAATGAATATACATGAATATTCTTCGATTTATTACAATGATAAGTGTTCTTGAAATGATGACATATACCTATGTAAATGTGATTCGTGGAAATTGGAAATGGGCTTTCCCCACATTGTTTTTTTAAATAAAAATATCACAATTATTCTTCTATTTAATTTCTACGAATTGTGTTGAATAAATTATAAATGAAACAATTTAATGTCAAATTCTGTCAGCAAATAGCTGGCCTAGCCTGTAAGAAAAAAACAACGTTCAACTCATTTAACACAAAGTACAAAAAAATGATTCGAATACCTTCTAGATAAACACTATTTTTGAAACATAGAAAACTATATAAGTTCACTAGAATAATCAGCCTTCATGAAAAATAAAACCAGAATAATTCTGAATCAAATTGATCTAGTGAATCGGAAAATTCTAATTTTTCAGAATAGTTTCGATTTCAAGCCATTTGAATTTACTGTAGGTAAAAACTAATCGGTACAAAAATAGAAAAACTGTAACGTTTTTCGTTTTAAAAATATTAAATAAAAATTTCTTTTTTTTGTAATCAACAGATGTTGAAAGCTGTGTGTTCAATGTTATTTAGTAGCTTTATCTATTCAAATACTCAGATATTCTTCATACTATCTATCTTTGTAGTTTTGATAAAATAAAATTTTTGGCTGATAAGGATGTCGCTCTAAGGTAAAATAATTTCTATCACAAACAATTCTAATAATATTGAAATTGATTATATTGTTGGGCATCATACAAGGTATTGTTTATTGAATTAGATAAATAGAAAAGTAAAAGTAAATTATTTATTGATATACCTACGTGTGATCGGTTTCAGTTATATACAAATCTTCATTTATTTGCCTGAAGATGGTTGTATAACCGAAACCGGTAGCAAGTTCACGTTTCAATTTATCTATTTAATTCTAATAAACCAATGAATTCTATCAACTTATGGGTTAGTAAATGTTATAAATTTGTTCTATTTTAATTTTCAAAACAATAACGAATCAATCTGACCGATTTATTAAAAAAAATGGTTTCAACATAAAAACAGACAATGCGGTCTACCACTGTTCAACGATAATTAAGAATAATAATCGAAGAATTCCCACAAGAATTCCTCAGCACGAATTTCAAATGGAAAAACATGAAGAAACTGCCTATACTGACCTCGCTTTCCCGGCTCAGTCTTCTAAACAATTCATCCGATTCAAATTTGGCCTTTTGATCTGGCACAACTCTTGGCATTTTAAATATAAATCTAGGTTTCGGTTGTTCATAAAGACCTATCGAATCAAATGGTAGCATTCCGGCCAATGCTGAAGCTGGATCGTTCATCGAATGCATTTTTTTTTGTTTAATTAATTGTAACACTTTATAAATAATAATAAAAAAAAATTGTTAAAATTAATTCGTCACAAACGCGTAATGCTAAAAACGCAATACAAGATCAAAAATAAAAAATAAAAAAAGGCCGTGATACACACACACACACACACACAGACACAACAACAGCAAAATTGATACTGAAAGGATGCTGACTGGTTTTATATGATATGAGGAGACTCAATCTGAAAATAGGTGGAGTTTATATAAAACACGACAGCCAATGGGAATTGTTGTTCGTATCCCCCAATACAATCGAGTAGTCTATTGCAGTAAATAGAATTACTGTAGAGGTTGGTGATATTATCTAGCGACTAAAATTTCATCTCTCTCTCTCTCTCCCTATCTGTCTATTTGTCTGTTTATAGGGGCGGTGAACCTATGAAAGTAAAGTAGTTACTGCTTTATGAGATTTATCTTATAATCTCATTGTTTGCATACATCTGCTTTATGCGTCTTGATGCTTATTCTATCATTTTTTTATACTGATTCAAAAGGTGGACTATACAGGATCGGCCCGTCCAAGTAGAAACATAGGAGAAAATAGAAGAAATGAAACAGAAATATGATGTGCATGTGTTAAAAAGAGATATAGGAAAGGTGGGTGGTTAAGTAGTAAATACTCATTGCAAAAATATCCACCCTCACCATCTTCAGCAGACCCCTTTTGTAATAAGCACTCCTCTTTCTACTAAGAAAACGATCTGGCCTAGAATTTTGCGTCTTTTTGAAGTAGAAACATTACAACTCAATGAGGAAGAGAGAGACGGAACAGCAACATTATGCTGGTTTTGAGACATTTGGTGAATTTAAAATTAATCGTAATTGAAAATAAATGTAAACATCGATTAAACTTAAACTTTTGTTTTTTTAATGCTCTTGCATAGTTTGCTACTAAGATCGACAGTTAATTGAAAACAAACAAATTACCAAAAATATTTTATTGTTTAATAATTCGTTCAATTGATAACAATAGCAAAAATTTCTCTAAATTCGGTTTCCATCAGCAACGCATTTTTAATTTTAATTCTCCAAATTGATACTTTGTTGTTGTTGTTCCGTCTCTCTCTTACTCATTGAGTTGTAATGTTTCTACTTCAAAAAGACGCAAAATTCTAGGCCAGATCGTCTTCTTAGTAGAAAGAGCAGCGGTTATTACAAAAGGGGTCTGGTGCAGATGGTGAGGGTGGATATTTTTGCATTGAGTATTTACTACTTAACCACCCACCTTTCCTATATCTCTTTTTAACACATGCACATCATATTTCTGTTTAATTTTTTCTATTTTCTCCTATGTTTCTACTTGGACGGGCCGAGCCCTGTATATAGCTACAAAATTTTTGACCTGATTTCCATTACATACCTTCTTGTAAATCATTGTTAACAAAAATTATGACTGTCTATATAGAAATGGTGTAGGAACCTAACAATACACTTTTATTGCAATGAAATTCTGTTTATATCCATGAAATTGTTGATTTTATTGGTGTAATTCAGTAAAATGTGCCCATGTGAAGGTTCCTCCAAAGGAATAAACTTTCTTTTCGAAAATTCCAGAGAAATATATAAATATTGAAATTTATTAATTGAAAATGGAAATAATTATAATAAATAGACAACAATTTTTTTTTGAGTGTTAATGTTGATTGTTAAATTTGTTATTTGTTTCTCGAAAACTATTATCATACAATCGTTTATTTATCTTTATAATTTGTTGTAAAAGATAAGCTTGTTAGGGTTTAAATTACGTAATTGTCTTTTAGATTTGCCGCTTCCGGTTTACAAGTATTTAGGAATTTTATAGCCTATAACAATAAATTAACTAGACGTAAAGGTAGATATTGAGGTGTACGGTGATGGTTAAAAAATAAAAACATTTTGGTTATCATGACGATGATGCAAGAGTCTAATCATAAAGCCCCGTATCGACGCACGATACTCGCCGCGTATTTCTCACCCAATTCTCCTTTTCACATTACCTATACGTCAATTATTAACTATTTTCTCTCGACCGAGTTCTGCAGCGAGAACCTCGCATTTTTGTTAGATAACAATCGGTAATTTTTGCAAGCAACTCGGAGAAGTTTGCTCGCTCAGTGTAAACGCCAACACCAACGCGGTTTCAGATCTGAATTTAAGGCTGTTTCTACTGGCGAGAGACTATTTAGCAGTAAGTTTAGTGCGAATTTCTCGCAGAACTCTTGATAGATAACGTGTTCACATTGTACGTTAATTTCACGCGCAAGCTCTACGGCTATAGAAATACTATTTGTATTTGTAAATGCGGGAGTCACGTCCATTGGAAACGCGGTCTTATACGTAGGTACATAATTTTTTCTCGGGCGAGCTCTTAAAAGAAAAGAATTCGGTTTTAACGTAAAGCTATATAGACATATCGGATTAAGATTGTACAAGTTCTCATGCTCATGTTTCCGAAAGTAAGTTTTTGGATCTGAATATGATTGAAATACAGGGAGGCGGCCGTCTAGGGACTCGCCAGCCAGGCAGCTGTAAACGCGACTGAAAAAAAATTGTACTTTACAATAAATTTAATTTGGTGATCGATGTAAGTATAATTTTTATGTGAACCTATATTTGGTCAATTAAACAGATTTGATAAATGTTTTGCTCATTTCCAAATTAACTAAACATGCTTCTGATTTGTTGAAGAAAACATGGAGATTTTAAATACTTTTTTGATTTATTCACATAAAAATGCACAATTGATTTATTTGAATGAGGCTCCAAGAAATATTATTTAACAAATTTGAAACAAAATGTTTCTTCAAATATGAAAAATATAAGTGAGTATTTACCGGTATAACAACAAGATTTTAAAGGTCCTTCACATGTCCTTCCATGTAAATTCTACAATATTTAGTTATTATTTTGTTTTTGTATACCTATTTAAAGTACGTGACATGCTATTTTCATTATTTCCAGTTAGGTCAAAAGATGTTAATTATCTAAATGATTTATTCTAAGAAACGAAAATAGGTATAATTTACTGATTTGTTTATTATTTTTATTGCTTCTAATACAAACTAGAATTTTTGGTAATATTCTTCCAGTAGGAGTTTTTATGAAATAGAGAGTTACAAAAACAATTAAATTGTTCAAGGACCAATCACATGATTGTAAAAATGTCGTTGGTATCCAAATAAAATTAAAGAATTGTATAGAATTCCTCGGTAACGTCTTTTTCTTGTCATTTTTCCTCTTCAATATTTGACAAATTGTCGATGATTGCAGCAGAGGTGATTGATTCCCTTCAGTCGGGCACTTTACAAGCGATTTTAAGCAAACAAAACGCGATAAGGTCGTCAGAAATTAAAAAAAGAATCTCTATGATCCCGTTTCAACTGGATGAGAAATTCGTAGCAAATTTCTATCAAATAGAAGCTTACAAAAAAATTGCGTGTGTAATTTTTGTGTATTGTTCTTGGCGTAGAGCTATATAAGTATAAGTTTACACGCAGGGAGAAAAATTCTATCAGAAAAAAATTATCGGGTAATAATGCGAATAAAATTCCGTGAGTTTTTGGAACAATCGCAAGATTATTGGGCAAGTGTAAACATCTCGCCGACGAGTGGAAACTGGGACTAATGTAAGGACACTGCCAGTTTCTCGCTAGTGAAAATATGCCGTAAGCGTAGGTATAGTGCGACACTATCGAACAAAATGTTTTGTCGTTCGATCAGTTGACGTCGAACAAAATGTTGTACAAAACAAAACTTTTTGTGTAAAGATGTTACGAGTGATGTGCACCAGACATCATCCAACACGTTACGACAATTTTCAGTATGTTCGACGTGCAAACACTATCCCTTGCTTAAAGAGCGAACATCAACAATCATTTCGAAAAAAATCGAACATCTGAAGAATCATTACGTTAATTTCTAACTTTCGATTATAGATCACTTATTTATTAATGATTAAAAATCGATTTCTGTGGGACGCAATGTTTTGTTATAAATTACAAATAAACAAAAAAAAACAATGGGGAAAGTGATAAAAATTGTTGAATTTCGATTTGAATCTATGGAATATTTCATCTCTACCCCTTGAGGCGAATACGTGATGCACAATAGCCGGTAGGTATTTTATATCTTCCAAATTTTACAATTTGCAATAAACAGGGGTTTATCTACACTATAAATCAGTAAACGAAATTTTTGGACTCGACAAAAACGATTTTTGCAATTTATATTCAAATTTCAAACAGGAAGATTTCCTATTTCTTTTTCAAGCTAGTTTTTATATATTTGAAATTAGGAATATCGATTGCAGTCTTCTTTCCTAACAAAACACGATTGTTTTGTTACAAAAATTAAACAAAAACTAAAAAAACTACAATCAGGAAAGTGATAAGAATTATGCAAACTTCATCATCATCCACCGACATGATGTGGATACACTGATTTTAATTCTTCTTTGTTGAGTCGTCAACCGTATGTTTGAACAATGTATGTTGCGAACGAACAAAATGTTGTAAAACAAAACGTTTTGTATAGAAACGCTTCCAGACAAAACAAAATGTGCGTGAAACCAACAAAATGTTCGGTAGATTAGATAACAACGTTTTCGTCCGATCAGTCTGCGTTCAGTTTATAAATTCGACCAAAACCGTTTTTTTCTTTTCTTATTCATCACACTGAAAACAAGGTTCTTTATTACTTTTTTACTATTGTTATTATCGTAATCCACTTATCGTAATTAAAACGGCATTACAGTAATATTTATATGGGTAACTAAATAGCATTTAATAGTGGAACTTCCTAGTAATTTTCAAACTTAATATTCCATTTGTCATTATGTTTTTAAGCTCAGTCACCCTTACCAAAAACAGGTAGAATTTGTAAAATCCTTCAAAATTTCATGGAAAAAATAAACAACGAAAACTTGTCGTTGATTTCATTTTGAAACTATTTTCAACTATCATTCAACATACTAACATTGGTTATTTCTGGTACACATTGTTATGTAAATCAGTCTTTATTATATTATGACATCAATATATAATGATATGTCAGTCATACCAGACATGGATTGTATTTCATACATACATACTATCTGTATAATCTAAATAGATAATTCCCCTCTTGAAAACTTGTATTACGATTGGATAGAAGGATCACTGTTTCATCATAAAAGCACCAATGACTATGTGTAACGGGCTAAAATAGGGGAGAACTTCAATAATAATCATGGACTCAGTACAATTTTTTTTTATCATATATCACAATTATAGTACAGTTATACCAAATGATTATATAGAAATGGTGACATTTTCTAGAGATACTGGTGCTTCCTTCTAGATAGTTGTTTTGTTGAAGAAATAACTCACAAACATTATTGAAGAAAGATTAGATAAAATTCGTTATCATTGATAAGGAATTTCCCTTAAATTAATCAGTTCTTGACAATAACACCCTTTTCTCTTATCAATTTTATTATCCATGTATTGTTATTGATTAAGTAATCAAGAGGGTTAGGTTCTCGGTTGATTTGATTGTTTTATAGTTAATCAAATAATTTCGATCAACTCTTTACACTGCAACATTTCAACATTCATCGAATATTTGTTTGATAAGATCACTAACATCACCAAATATGCAGGGGGTGAAAAAGCTCTATTTGATGCTCAAACACCATCTAGCGTCACATTATCTGATTCTATTACATTAGGTTTCTTTCGAATATAAAATTGAAATTGCACAGAGTCCTTTATTTAAAATTAAACAAATTTTATGTAATACCACACAACCATTACATTTTTCATTTGGTGAGATACACAATTAATTTATTATATATACTATATTGCATTATAAAAAATATAGTTAAACGGCAACAATGATATGCAACGATTTTTTTTCCAAATCATCTAATTTTCACTCACAAAGCAGCACTTATATATTAAGTATATATATATATACATATCAAAAATTTGGTCAATTAATCTTGAAAAATAAAGTTGATTTGCTTTATTCCACCATAGCTTTCATTGAGAAATACGTAAAGAAACATAAGGCATAATTAAATAAATCAGTTATTGGTATTTCAAAGAGACTATTCATTTGTGTTACACAATAATAAGAAAAACCATATGATACAGCAGCTGCAATACCCCAATAATTTTCTTCAAGAAACGATATTGTACCTAACGAAATTATATTAGCTGATAATACTAAATCATTTAGATCATCATTAATAACACTGGCCATAAATAATGTGAGTGGTACTAATGAACACACTGTATGAACATAGATCACTTCTTTTTGATAATCATAATTATACCATAATTCGATTGTTATCAATGGTAGACCACAGTACAGCTGCAAATACGATGTGAAACGATACAATTTTGTCAAATATTTACCATAATCCGGATTACCTACAAAAATATTGTTTAACTATTGAAACATAATAAATAGTCAACTATTGTGATATTACCCCATCGCCAAAGACCAACCAGTGAATTCACCGACATTATCAAAAATGATGTTTGACCAAACGTCCATGTGTTAAAATGATTATGTGTTAATATTAAACAACAAATTCCTACCCCAGATAATACCAAATGGGACAATGCTGTTGAATAATTATGCGACATTACAACGAAATTATATATTTGTCATTGTTTTATTTATATATATATATATATATATGTATACATATAAAAAAAAGATAATTCACAGCCACCTAATTTTTTGGAAAACTAAAAAAGATTGCAATGTTGCCATTTGATGTTCATCAAAAATTTCTCTGTTTCTAATTTATTAATTGAAATTATAAATTAAATCATTGAAAATTTGGTATCTAAAAACTTTATTATTCAAATAGAAATAAATACAAGAGTAAAAGATGGAAATTTTGTTTGAAATTAAATTTCGAAATGTAAACAACAAAACAATAGTGATGCACACGAATAGACACTGACTAAAGAAATTGCGCACCGCCCAATACAGTGGCGCCACATAAAAATTTGCCTTTAAATTTAATCGATTAAGCCCGATGTTCGTCAATATTTTCAACTAATATTGATGCAACAACTATCGCTTTATTGATAATTGCTGTATTTATCTAATAGGTATTGTTATTGATAAGTTTTGTTGTAAATTACTGTCAATCTACGCTGATGATCGAAATGTCATAATTCATGACCACCAACCTACGAAAATATTGCAAATTTTATCAAAATTATTATCTACTGTCCACATCGCAATTTAAAGCACTCAACGAATTTCAGAATAATTTTTGTAAATTTTGTGAATACTACGAAATAAATAACAGCGAAATTTGGCAATTTCTGGTGGTCTGACTATTAGTAGACCTCCAATTTGTCACCAACAATAATAAAAAATATCACTAGATTTAATCAAATAGCGACATCTATATAAACAATTTCAACTACATATATTTGGCAAATTTAGTTTTCTAACCTCCAAAAATCTGTCACATTCATGTGTTGAACAAAATTTGCAATTTAATCAAAACAATGACTAAAACTACCCTTAAATATGATAACAAAATTATTTTAGCTCCAATGGTACGTGTTGGTACATTACCAATGCGTTTATTAGCATTAGATTATGGTGCTGATATTGTTTATACAGAGGAATTAATTGATTGGAAATTTCTGAAATCATTTCGTCGTGAAAATGGTAGTTTTTCATATTGATTTCAATTCAAATTTCAATTGTAATTTGTCGAAATTTAGATGTTTTAGGTACTGTTGATTATCTGGATCGTTCTGATGGTAGTGTAGTTTTTCGAACTTGTACCAAAGAAAAAGATCGTGTAGTTGTTCAATTAGGAACTTGTGATCCGAATCGTGCATTAAAAGTTGCAAAGATGATGTAAATTTCATCAGTAAACACTCCCTATTCCATTCAATTAACGTGTTTTGTTTATAGCGAAAACGATGTGGCTGGCATTGATATAAATATGGGTTGTCCTAAAGAATTTTCATTAAAAGGTGGTATGGGTGCTGCACTATTAACACAACCAGATAAAGCCAAATCAATCCTAACAACACTTGTACAAAATATAAAAATTCCAATAACTTGTAAGATACGGGTATTTGAAAGTGCTGAAAATACTTTGAAATTAGTTAAAGAACTAGCATCAACAGGCATTGCTGCAATTGCTATACATGGCCGTACGAAATATGAACGTCCACAACATCTAAATCGGAATTCTACAATACGAATGGTTGCCGAAAATTTAGCAATTCCAGTTATAGCAAAGTTTGTTGTTGATTTTTTTTCTTCTCCTTTTTATTTAATATAAATTAATTGTGAATATTTCTATATAGTGGTGGTTCACGTGAAATTGAGAAATATAAGGATATTATCAAATTCCGTAATGATTGTGGTGCTTCTAGTGTTATGATAGGTAGAACTGCTGAAGGTAATTGTTCAATATTTCGCCGACATGGTCTTTTAGAATTAGATGCTGTTATTGGTGATTATTTAAAATATGCCGTTGATTACGATAATTCACCGAGCAATACAAAGTATTGCGTACAAAATATGTTGAAAGAATTACAAGAAACACCAAGAGGGAAACGATTTTTAGAATGTCAAACTTTAGAACAAATTTGGTAAAAAAAAATAATTTTTTTTTCAAATAATAATTTTCAATTTATTTATTTATTATTTTATAGTGCAATCTGGAATTTAGGTGACTATTGTCGTAAAAAACAATTAGAATATCAATCAAAAGGTTTATTAGGACGTAGAGAAGTAACACCGGATATGTTTAATTCACAATCAAAACGATTAAAGACTGATTTAGACGATGATGTTATTGAGATGAAATGCGCCTTTATTAGAGTTAATTATCCTGAAGATCCAGATTTGCCAAAATCGAAATTAATTGTGTATTGTAATAAACATAAATTCGATTTGCCTAAATATGAAACAATCAATCAAGATAAATTATTTCGAGCGATTGCTACATTCCAAGGAAAGCGATACAGTTCATCTTATTGGTAAATTTTTATTGTATCGAAAACAAGAAAATTCAATAATAAAAGTGTACGTTTTTTTTCTCGTCAGGGAGAAGAATAAGAGATTCGCGGAACAGGGTGCTGCTTTAGTATTAGCCTGCTCATTGGGTTTAATAACTAAAGAAGATTTAATCAAAGATGGAAGTATATTAGAGTAATGTATATATATATATATATATATATATATATATATATATATATATATAAAGTTATTTTATGGTTTCAAATTGCATTTTAAATAAATCCAATTTTTTTTTAAATTAATCGTTGATTCAGACAACCCGTCTTACAATAATGTCGTGATATTGTATGTACAATCACAGTTGGCAGCAATTATTGCTGAAAATTACTAGATTTTAACAAATCGAACATAACCTCAAATACTTTTGTGTACTTGAAGTGTTACAAATATAAATACTAGATACAGTTGAAACAACAATGTTTTACCATGTAATTTCTCATTATTTCGTCCAATTATGTAAGTTAATGTATAAATTTTGTTTTTAGATTTCTTTAGAACACGAGATTCTACTGCATCCACAATATTTCGGGCCACAATTATTAGAAAAAGTTAAAACGAAATTGTATACAGAGGTGGAAGGTACTTGTACTGGAAAGTATGTGAATTTGCCCTTTTAAATATCCAAAAAAAAAAAATTAATAACGACAATCTTCATTTATAACAACTTTTAGATATGGGTTTGTAATTGCTGTAACGACCATCGATAGTATAGGTGCCGGTCTCATATTACCCGGTCAAGGATTTGTTGTATATCCTGTAAAATATAAAGCTATTGTATTTCGACCGTTTAAAGGTGAAGTATTAGATGCAGTTGTACGACAAGTAAATAAAGTTGGAATGTTTGCTGAAATTGGTCCATTATCATGTTTCATTTCACATCATGTAATATGATCGTCTTATCATATGATTTTTATCATTTTTAATCAAGTTTAATATTGTAGTCTATACCGGCTGAAATGGAATTCTGTCCAAATGTTAATCCACAATGTTATAAAACAAAAGATGAAGATGTGGTAATTCATGCTGAAGGTGAAATTCGATTGAAAATTGTTGGAACAAGAGTTGATGCAACTGGAATTGTGAGTTAATTATATTTCGATTTTATGTGTATTCAATTTATTTTATTTGTAGTTTGCTATTGGCACATTAATGGATGATTATCTCGGATTAATTAGTAATTAATTTTATAAATAAATATTTGTAATTATTTTAATTGTTGAATTTATTGTTAATGATTTTAAAAACCAAAGCAAAGGTGAATCGCGCGATTTGTTTTGGCTTTTTTTATCAAATTACAGGAAGTCACTTTATCGATACTTGTGTTACAGCTGGTAAATTTAGTGGTTTATGATCGGTTTATTAAAAATTCTAAATCTTATTGCGTGTCTACACTTGTGCGTTTTCAATTATTCGTCAAACGTATGTCTCTGCTGAGAGTAAGGTGACTGTTCGTACTGATTTTACCAGTACAGTACTGGTTTTTTGGGGCCTTGGTCCTGATTAGTTTTGATATGTAACCATGGTCTTTACAGACTGCATCCCAGGACCTCGTCCAATTGAAGGGGCTCCTTTCTATAAAACCTTGCATACCAAGACCCTCAAATAAAATAAAAAAGTTCTTTAATGCCTGTTGCCTATAATTTCTCCTATTTATAAAAGGGTCAAAATAAAAAGTTTTTCGACGAAATGACGAATAAGTGGCTACAACTAACCCGAACAGTGCACCCAAATTTCACAGTCCGCCCCTGTCGCTGAGATATCTTGAATGTCCTGGGTTTAAATTTGAGAAAAATGCATGGTCACCCTCGTTAAAAGCCGCATGACATGTCTGCTTGTTCACTTATGCGATATTGTTGAGTGGCAGCGCCTTTGATCATAAAAAGTAAGAACAAACGAAATAGCCCAATATGACTCCCAATGTTATGTACGCAAACCACGGAGATTTGTAGTTTTATCTACACCTGTACCACAATTTTTACAAATCATTTTGTGGTGCTCCTTTGAAACGTACGACAATAGGTTCTTGATTTTGTTTTTTACACTGCAACATAGCGCATGCTCTTAGCGCCCGAGGAAGCGTGTAAGTGCAAGCACACCTTTAGGAATTTCAGAAAATAATTAGTTATCTTTTTGTTAAATACCTACGCTTCTTTGTCCTGTATTGTTGTTCCTGTAGTGTTGTTCAGTCATCGAAAACAAAAAAAGAAAAAGATTTGAGCATAAGTTTGGCTCATTTTTGTGTCCAATCTACCGATTTTATTAGCAAACATATGGCAACGTTGCTTGTCAATGTTAAATAAACGTCAAGAATTGTAGGTTGACAAATAATTGTTGATCATCCGTTGAATTAATTAACTCTCTAATAAAACAATTGCGCATTTAAAATAAATATTGTGCATTTAATTATGGACGAAGACATAATAACAACATTGAAAATTCTGATAATTGGTGAAAGTGGTGTTGGCAAATCGAGGTAAACTTCCATTAATAATGTGGTATTTTATTAAAAGTTGAACAATTTCTTTGTAGTATTATGTTACGATTTACCGAAGACAACTTTGATCCCGATCAAACATTAACAATTGGTGTTGATTTTAAAACAAAGAAATTAACAATTGATGGTAATACAGTGAAATTGGCAATATGGGATACAGCTGGACAAGAACGTTTTCGTACATTAACACCATCATATTATCGTGATTCGCAAGGTGCTATACTTGTTTATGATGTTGCAAATTATTCGTCATTTGCAAAATTGGAGAATTGGTTAAATGAATTAGAAACATATTCAACTAAACCGAATATAGTTAAAATGATTGTTGGGAATAAAATTGATAAAGTAAAAATCGAATAAGATTAATTAATCATGATGATGATGATTCAGTGCGAATGATTTTTAGGAAAATCGCGAAGTTAGTAGAGAGGATGCAATGAAATTTGCTAGAAGACATCAGACGTTATATATTGAAGCTAGTGCTAAAACAAGAGACGGTGTCCAATGTGCCTTTGAAGAGCTAGTCCACAAAGTAATCGAATTTTAACATTAACAACATCTTAATAAAATCGTTATATTTTAGATAATACAAACGCCAGGCCTTTGGGAATCGTTTCAAACAAATGGTTTACATGTTAATGATAAGGATCATCCAACAAATAATAGTTCTTGCTATTGTAGTCTAGTCTAAATTATATTATGTTTAAATATTTAAAATTAATTATTAAATGGTGTGCTAAATTTTATATATTTCGTCCTTTTACATTAATACCTATTTAATTTTATCAAAAAGATGATTTAACATCAATTTTTGAGATGTAATTAATTATAGAATGGATTATACGTGACCCAATGTGCTCGATTTTGTTCTTTTTCGGATTTATGACTTGTAAATATCGATTTGTATACATCTGAAACTTTTGGATCTTTCGCCACACTATAATCTGGCTTCATTTTCTTTGTATCTTCTTTTGATTGTTGTAAAGATCCAGCTCGTTTTGTTGCATTTGCCAATGCCCCTAGTTTACTAGACGGTATTTTCACTTCATTCTAACAATAAGTAATTATTAGAAAATTTATAGAAATATTCAAATAAAATTTAAAATACTTTGTCTGTTATTCCATTTTCTGTTGATGTACCAGCTATTAATGTAGTTTTACTCTCACTACATTCTATTTTCACTCTAACTTTATTCGCTCGCTTTTTCTTGTGCTGTTGTTGTCGTATTTCCATTCTTTGCTTCATTATAACTAAATCATCCTCGTTTCCATTGAGGATAACAATATCGTTTTCCTTGAAAGGTTTTTGACACTACAATAATACAAGAGAAGAATGTTTAAATTTGATTAATATTTTTAAGTAGTAGAGTAATATTACTTTATGGCAGATTTTCGTATCGATTTCTTTGAGAGCACGTTCAGAAAATGCACAACCACATGACCATAAGGCAATAAAACGAAATTTCCCCGACATTTCTAAACCAATTACAGGACAAATATATGGTGCTGTACCACAATCAATACCATCATCTTTTCTATCTGTATCTTTAAATGATGGATTTGGTGTCAGATTTAAATCTTTGAAATCCTAAAATTCATAAATAAATGAGCACAATAATAATAATTAATTAATCAATTAATTACTTTGAGTGTTTTGATATGACGTGCACTTTCTGGCATTGTATCTTTATTCAATAATGCTTCAATTACAGCTTCTTTATTATACAATCTGCCTAAACCGCACATTACCACAGGTGATTGTAATAATTGTTGGGTAATTGCACAATATCTCCATTGGAAAATCAATTCAGAATCTTTATCTTTCTGTAAATAAGTTGTAATTACAGTTTTTTTAATATTATGAATATTATCACCACTTACAGCTTCTGGTTTCTTCTTCGTTTTAACTAATTCATCACGACGTGGAATTGTACCACCATCACAACCCATTTTACCGAAATTTTCTTCAAAATATCACAGAAGAAAAACGATAATTATGACGCGAATTAGTAATTTGTTGGTTAGATAAGTAGTAAATTTAGTGGTAATGTAGTGGCATTCTTGCTTAGCTGTCATTGAAATCAATACTGCAATGTCATATTTACTATTTCTTCAGCAAATTTGCTGACTCTAGCGCACACCCATTCCAATTTCTATCGCTTTTAATTTATTGTTACCGTTTTCAATCTGTGCCTGTTATGTGTTTTTGTAAACATGGATATAATAAAGTGATATTTTGGTCGTCTTCCCCTTTCCATTCTCTTGTAACTGTGCTTTCATTTTGCCTGCTATTAAATTTTACGAATAGATCTGGCAATGCGGCAATTGTCGTCGATACAAAATTTGAGGTTATGTTATTTTGGAATATTCTGAATAATCTTAGAATTTAGAAAAAAAGGTAATTATATAATTAATCAATTTACATTTTATAAAAATAAAGAAATGTAGTTATAAATATGGTAAAGATGAAACACAAATACATGAATGTTTACGGTATTTGGTAGAAATAATTGTTTGTTGAGAATCATAGGAATATTGAAATTTCAGGTATGGCCGATATTATCGTCGAATATTTGGCGATCTATTATTGAATTTGTGTGAATATCTTATAATCGATTTTTATAAATACATAATTTCATATCTAAATACACTTTACTTTGTAGGTTTTGTGGTGACTGTTGTAATGATTATCAAATAGTCCAAAATAAAAATGGATTTATTCATAAATTACTATAGATTAGTATAAATTACCATTCAATACTATTAAGCAATCAAAACATACGTTGAGCAATTGATTATGAAATGAATTAAAACATAACAGCATTTTGGATCGATGTAATTGATGTTGTTTTGATTATTCCGCCGCTTTTACCCTTTACACTTGCAGTTTATCAGTTTTGTAAATTACATGGATTTTTTTTTATCTAATCTTGACTTGTTGAACAATGATGATCGATTATGTATAGATGAGAATAATTATTTATTTTTTTTAATAATGGAGACATACAGTGCCCATTTACGTAAGTAAAACAATATTTATAAACATAATGAAAATATTAATTGGGATTAATTATAATTCTTTATTTAAATAATTTTATTGATAACATTCCATTTATAAATAGGCCGCGGAAAAACACGTTGTGATAAATTGAGAAAACATAAATAAAGCAATGTATAATTAATAAAAATTACATTTATTTTATTTTATTTAAATTCTTTTGAACTCATTTCGTGTTTAAACTTTAGTTAATTCAAAATATCAGTCAACAGTTAATTAGAATAATAACAAACACGATGTAATTAACATTTAAAAAACGATAATTATTGTTGTTATTTTAATATTTGTGATAACAAGGATCAACTATATAGTAGGAACGAACTCATTAAAAGCGACAAAACATATGAACGGAAATTGATTCGATTACTAATTACGCCTTGCTATAATTAACAAAAATTAATTAAATATCAGTGTCTTATTATTGAATTGTTGAACACAGTAACGATCGCCTTGAACTTTTTATACATTTTTATTTAAAACAAAATTAATTGATCCAGTGTAAACATTGACAGTCAGTTAATAATTAAAAGTTATTGATGATATCAATAGACTTACTGTAGAAATACATTCTTTTCCAATTAGAAATTCAATTATTTTACGAGATATTTCTAATTAAAATTGATAATAATGGGTAATCAAAAGGTGGTTATTAATAAACCGAACAAGGTGGCTTATTACAATGTTTACAGTCGTAACTCAGTACAGGACACACAAAGTAAGTGTTATTATCGTAGTTTTTGTTATAACCTTTTTAAATATTATGGAAATTCCAGTTTTTTTTGGAAAAATTCTCATAATGTTCAATTCAAATTAGCCGCCCATTTTTTATTTATTCAATACACCATTGCCATCTATCGGTGTACAAAGTAAACTAGATTAAAAATAAACATTCGTTCAATTAACACATTTTCGTTAGAAATTTTCGAATAAATTACGTGATCTTTCGCCAAGAAATCAATTCGATTTTAATGGGTACTGAAATTACCGATTCACAAAATTGTCAGGTTGATTATTATTAATTTTGTTTGTGAAACATAACCTTAATTTGTTTGTTTTGTTTTTGGTTTTTAGAAATGGGCCGTATTCATGGTGCAAAACGTGTACTTGCCTTCTTCATCTTAACAGCCCTATTACCAGCCACATTAATCATAATTCCATTGTATTTACGTCATAATTTATTTGCTGATACAACATATCCAGTATCAGAATCGGATATTATTGCAATTGTTGATGGTACATCATCGATATTCTGTGAATCGCACACATTAAAAATAAATACAACATTTAATGCATTTCAATTAATTGGTCGGCCACAAATGAGTACGAAACGGCGGCATATACGTTTGAAGAAATCGATGACATTACCTGATGATACATTAGAATATTGGGGATTTTTCTTATTGAAAGGTGCTGTTGTTAAATTGAAAGTATGTTCACGTTATCCTGGTTCGAGAATTCTTGTTGTACGTGGTGAGAAGAATTTGAAAACATGTGGTTTATTACAGCATAATCTAAAATATAATGCTAAAATGGATGAGGAACATCATCGTGTTAAAGTGACATTTGAGAATGCTGCTGAAGTTTTAGGTGTTTATGATGATCATATTTTAGATAGAAATAAAGCCATTGAAGAGACGAATGGTGAAAATGTTGAAGATTTTGTCAGGACACGTTTATATAAATATAAACATAACAATACAGAAACATTGAATAATAATAAAAGACACGTAAATAATAAGAGAAAGTTGCATAACAAACAGATTGAATTATATAAATTACAGCAATTATTACAATCTGAAGAGGATATTGAAATGAAGATAACACAACCAAAGAAACGTGATATAGCTGCATTAGATGCACATATAGCACATGGTGGTAATGCATTGAATTTCACCGATTTAAATTCGGATAGTGTATCAAGTTTTGAAACTGATCTATTAACATGTTATGCTGGCCAAATATTATTAACACAAGGTTTTGCACCAAGTCATTCATGTAATGATGTGCATTATTTAGAGAAAGGCAATCATATGATCACATTACATGAAGTAGCTAGTGATGGCTATTATTATTATATATTCTATTCAGATAATGATTACGTTAAAAATGATATACATGCAATATTTGATATATATAAACCGACTTATCGTTTTGCTAATTTAACAAAAGGTAATGATTGTATCAATCAAACTGTATGCAATTTTCCGATATCATTTCTAACTGATGAAACTATGATCGTTGAAGTGCCTACAAAAGATGGTATTGAACATAATGATAATGATATTGGTTTATTAACAAGTACATGCCATCCACGTATGAGTATCTATATGATTTTTCCAATTGCGGCTATATTTTTAATATTAGGTTGTGCATTTCTATAATTTCTCTCGCAATTTTCAAAAAATTACAACTAATTAATGTGATATCCACTCAAAATTTTGATTATTTTTGCATTTATTTTCGCATAAAACTTCATAATTTACTAATGTGTTTAGAATGAAAGAATTTGTATTGTGTACTTAAATTGTTTATTGTTGAAATAATATTGATTGTTAATGAATAAACGGAACTCAATTAATATGGACTGAAATATTGTTAAAACTATATATATTTTTTTTGTATGTTATTTAAGTCTGTAATCTCAGGAACAAATAAATAATGTTAATCAGTACACTGAGGAAGTTCTTGATTTGAAGGTGTCCACTGACCAGCAAGTATAGCCAAACCCAGTTGTTGTATTAGTGAAATAATTTCGTTTGATGTCGTGTAGACCCTGGTGGAAATATTTCTTTGAATAAGTTATTTAACATTTTTCAGACTTTTTGAGGAGCAGAAAGGTCTGCAAAACGAATTTTTCAGAGAAAATAAGACTTTTACAAGTGATATTCAGACTTTTTCAGAGAAATATTTCCACCAGGGCGAGACTTTCACTGTTTCATTCTAGCTCAGTTTTGATGGTCAGTAGCTACATACCTGCAAATTATACAATCAGATAGGATAGTTGACATTCAATAAAGGTGAACTGGGCGCTGAAATTTAGAAGAAATATGCGTTCCATTTACTTTCAGCAGATGACCCTGGTTTGAAGTGTTAGAAATATTTGAACAACTGCCCGGAATTCGACTATCTCTCTACCAACAAAACGAAACAGAAAACTATCTCGTTTTGATCTGTCAACATTTTTATTAATACGTTGATTGGTTTTATGTTTTAATATGATTTCGACAAATGCCCGAAATTCCACTGAACCATGTGCCAGTTGACTGTTGTTCAAAAATTCGCGCCAAAATTCTGACAGGGGCACCATTTCCGACATTTCAAGAACGTGCGTCCGCCATTATCGTTTCCTACGCGACGAAAATTTATCCTGGAAATTTAACAAACTTGCAAGTGACATTGTCAATTAATCTAACTGAATTAGTAAAATTAACAGTTCTGTCATACTAATTAAACAAATTGATAATAAAACATTGATAATATTGAAGATTTATTGAATTTGGTGTGAAATTTTTGGGGGAATTTACCTTGGCGTAGGAATATAACACCTTGCATAGAATATTGGAGGTCTTTCCGTTTAACTAAACGCGAGTGAATCATGTCAGTGAACGATAGAAGGTAAGTTTTTCGCATTTTTGTTAATAATTAACTTGTGTTTTTTATTAAATTCATCAATTAAACATTCCATTATTATTGTGATTTATATTGTAATAATTTCGTTGTGGATATATTATGTACTTTAGTTATAAATTATGATTTATTTCGGCATGAATTCATTCTATTCTCATGCCAACATGGCGCGTGAACGTGATGTCTCGCTATTTTTTTTCTAATTCTGTTTAACGAAAACCCACCCACAACGTCATATTTATTGTTTCATCTATATAAATAATTGTTGCATTTGTTCCGCATATTATATCACAAATCTATATTTAGATTTTGCTTATAGATTTATCCCTTTCAATTTGTAAAGTCACATTTACAGACTGACGCCAATTTGACGTCCCGGCGCGGTCAAATTTTTGACTGATCCACGTGAAGAAACCATGCCGTGTAAATTATTTCATCATTGTTTTCAAATTGGGAAATTTCATGCATTTTTTTGTAATTTGTATTCTAACGAGTTTTTTTTTGGGATTTTCCCGACAAACAAAAGAATTCAGCATCTGTTGTGTGTTGTTGGTAGATATTTTCAGACGAAGATAAGTGAAATTTATTTTTCGTTTCTATTTGTAAATTTCTAGAATTGTTGAATATTTGCGAAATATAATAAACGCTTTTTGTTTAATTTCGATGACATTCTTGATTTTGAGTTTAAATAGCCTATCATTGAGTCATTTATTGTTATATGTATTGTAGCTTTTCTGTTTAATCAAGAAACGATTATTTCGATTTCTTATATTTATTTGCAATTAAGATTATTAATATTTAATGATTTGTTAATGGTTTTAAAGTTAAAAAATACTCCACTTCACTACAGTACTTACATTTTTATAGTAATGATAGATTCTATCAAGAACTGTATGAAGGATGGAAATAATCAATAATACCTCTATAAAATGCACACTTTTCTTTCCTCGGTCATTAGAAGTAATTGTCGAGATTAATTGACCGTTGAAATGATCTTGTAACTAATTCAGAGGCGAGGAACATTTCTCCAGAACTTCATGTTGCTTTTCACCGGTCAATTGCTTTTGTGTGTCACAATATAAACTTGAAAGTTGATTTCAGTTTCTCTACAAATAAGGTAGAAATTGCTATTAAACTGTGCCCTGTATTTGGTTGTTTGATAAAGTATAATTTATTTTCTAATTCTAAATCTTTTCTATGTTATTCTTCTAGATCAGAAGAATGGGACAAGAATGGGCCCACTTCTGAAAAAGAAACCCAAGGCTATGATGGCCCTCCAGGTATGGAGCCAGATGGTGTTATTGAATCAAATTGGGAGGAAGTCGTTGATAATTTCGATGATATGAATTTAAAAGAAGAATTATTACGTGGTATTTATGCATATGGTTTTGAAAAACCATCAGCTATACAACAACGAGCAATTATACCATGTGTTAAGGGTCATGATGTTATTGCGCAGGCGCAATCTGGTACTGGTAAAACTGCAACATTTTCAATATCAATTCTACAACAAATAGATACATCACTTAGAGATTGTCAAGCATTAATATTGGCACCAACAAGGGAATTAGCACAACAAATACAAAAAGTTGTTATAGCATTGGGTGATTTTATGAGTGCTCAATGTCATGCATGCATAGGTGGTACTAATGTTAGAGAGGATATGAGAAAATTAGAGACTGGTGTGCATGTAGTTGTTGGTACGCCAGGACGGGTTTATGATATGATTAATCGACGATCACTTAGAACTAATCATATTAAAATGTTTGTATTGGATGAAGCCGATGAAATGTTATCACGTGGTTTTAAAGATCAAATTCATGATGTCTTTAGGATGCTTAATTCAGATGTCCAAGTAAATTATAAAAAAGAAAAATTTCATGATTAGAATTCAAATTAATTTCAATTTAATTAATATTTTTCAGGTTATTTTATTGTCAGCGACAATGCCGAATGATGTATTGGATGTGACAAAACAATTTATGCGTAATCCTGTACGTATATTGGTTAAGAAAGAGGAATTAACATTGGAGGGTATTAAGCAATTCTTTGTTTATGTTGAAAGAGAAGATTGGAAATTGGAAACACTCTGTGATTTATATGATACATTATCTATAACACAGGCAGTTATATTTTGTAATACCCGGCGTAAGGTTGATTGGCTCACTGAAAATATGCATAAAAGAGATTTCACAGTTTCGGCTATGCATGGTGATATGGAACAAAGAGAACGGGATGTTATTATGAGACAATTCCGTACTGGTTCATCTAGAGTTTTGATTACAACAGATCTATTAGCTAGGGGTATTGATGTGCAACAAGTTTCATTAGTTATAAACTATGATTTGCCTTCCAATAGGGAGAATTATATTCACAGGTAAATAATTATATATATATATATTTTTATTATAATGAAATTGATTCTAATTCGTTTTGTTTGTTTATTTATTAATTTATCTATTTAGGATTGGTCGTGGTGGTCGTTTCGGTCGTAAAGGAGTTGCAATTAATTTTGTGACCGAAGAAGATAAACGTACGCTCAAAGATATTGAGCAATTTTATAATACAAAAATTGACGAAATGCCAATGAATGTGGCCGACCTGATATAAAACAAAAAAAAATAATTTGCAGTGTTGCTGTGATCCGACGTTGCCTAGAGTTTCTTTTGGTGTGAGTATTAGCTGTCCGTGCTCTATTATTGAACTGCGAATTTTCAATGCGAATATTGTGCGCCAAATCGTCTCTTTAGGCTAGCGCCGTGTTCAACAAGCGCCGTGCTGCCTATCCATATAATAATAAAACAACATCCCAAATCTACATACATTTAAAATAATTAAAAAAAAGATATAAACTTTCGAGTGTGTAAATTTTATATATTTGTCGTTTCTTCTCCAATCTTTTTTTTTAATTATTATTTTTTTTATTTTTCTCTCCTTTAAAATTAAATTGGTTAATTCTGTAATTGTATTTGTCTAGTTTTTAGTTTATAATTGATAATATTTAGATATAAATTAGTAATTTATATATAATAAAACAATTGTGTTGAGATATTGGCCAATTCTGCATGGAGATTAAAATCAATTATGAACTCCATTATGGAGATTTTGTATTTATTGAAATTTGCATAGCCTCCAAGCACTATTGCTATCTCTGCAGGGGTTTAGTTGGATTCTGGAAAGGTTATTATAAATATCGGAGATTAAGAAGGAAATAACAATTCAATATGTCAATGTTTGAAATTTTGTATTATAATAAAATAAATCTGATAAATGAAAATGAACAAATTGCTTTTTTTACATAAATAATAATATAGACAAAAAAATATATAGTTAATAATCTTGATACCTCTCCAAAAACCAAAAACCTTTCATTAGAAGAGAAATAAACCAATTTTTTTTTATTTAATTAATTAATTGACTGATTATAGTTTTTTTTTCGTGTGTTTTAGGCAGCAACTATACCTAATGGGATTTTGGAAATAAAGATCTTTGTTCCATTTTAATAAGTTGAATAAGTGATTTTTGTTTTTATCTACCTAATTCTTCCCAAAATTTCCTCTTTATTGTGTTTTTCTTTTCTGCAAATCAAAGAATTAAACTTTATTTTCACGTTTTTTTTATCGTAGAGGCTGCAATACAACTATATTATAAGTGAATTATATAACAGGGGAATTTGTATTATTTTAATTATAAGGAATATAAGGAATTCATCAAAATCCTTTTCTTTTTTATAATAAAAAGCATTAATGTGTGTAGAGGTTGTATTGTAATTCTTCATTCGGTGAACATATTGGACTCATTTGTATGACTTGCTATTACAATAATAAAAGTTATAATAAACACCATTTTCCGTTGTGTTTTTGTTTTGTTTTTCTTTTCGAAAATTCTCACAGCCAATTCGATTGAATTCGAACATTCAAAATTGTTGATTGTCAAAGTGTTTTCAAATTTCTCCCGCGCCCATTTAGGGTTTAAATTTTCTGTATATTGTCGGTAATTGTTCGAAAGACGCATGCTCATTTGTCAATCGACATTTCCGTTGTTCTTTGCTTCTGCTCAGTTGGAGTTATTCGGCTTCAGTTTTGTTCTGCGGCTTTTACACCACACCGATATAGGGGCAGAATTTTTTACCAGTAGTGTTTTGGATCGTGTGTGAAGTGTTTTAATTTTTTTTTTAAACTAAATACAAATATTAATCAAATTAAATTTAAACAACATGAGCTGGCAGGATTATGTCGATAAACAACTATTGGCTTCCCGATGTGTAACAAAAGCCGCCATTGCTGGACACGATGGAAATATCTGGGCCAAATCAGAAGGATTCGAGGTAATTTAGTGATAATCCAATAAGAATATCATTGTTAATATCAGGAATATCGAAATTGTAATTGGATTCCCTATAATTAGTCGTATTGAAATTGATTAATCATCTCGGTGGGATGGAACAAAAGACCATGTTGGGCTTGGTCAAAATTATTGAGTTTCTCATAAAGAATCCGCTAGATTTCTGGCAATAAATCAAAAATTTAAACTAACACCTCGATGGAATTGTTATTAAATTAGTGGGATTTATTTAGGGAATATGAGAAATTTGCCGAAAAATTGCCGGCAGGATTACAAGATGGCCGCCATTCAGTGGTAGGCGACGTGTAGAAATTTTAAGCCATTGACTGTGTATTTAGCGATATTTTATCGTTAATTTACTTTCACAACTTATTTAATGAATTCATTCGTATTATATTCGATTGTTCAGTCAATAAAATCGTTGGAAATTTTGCAGGTTGCGTTGAGAGAATTTCAGGAATGCCGGTCTCAGCATACGCACACATAGTTGTTATATTATAGGAGAGAATAACCCCCCATCATCATCATCATCGTCATCTTTGTAAAAATAAATTACCTTCGCCTTTTTTGGATCGGATAGAAAATGCACCGTTTGTCAGAGTATTCTATGGCCTTTTTTTCTTCCTTTATTATTATTATTATTATTACTATTATTATTATTATTATTAATTCTTCTCAAATTTTCATAATTATCGACACAGATTTCAAACCTGTTTTTTTATTCATGTTAAAACCAAGTTGAAAGTTGTTGAATATAGATGGAAAAAATTCAGTTTGAATTATAAATGAAATAATAGAATTTTTTGATTCAATTATAAACGATAATCGAATAATTTTTCCGTTCTGTTTGCTAATTTCGAACGTGTTAATTGTAGTGAAAGAGAGAAAACATACACGTACATATGTGTCGCCCCCCATAATTTTATTTAACGATTCTAACAAATCAAATGGATTATTTACAAATATATTTGACGAATAAAAGGGCTGATTGCGCGACTTTTGCATACGTGTTGTTTTTTTTTTGATTTTCTGTATGCAGTTTACTTCAGTATTGATCGCTTTTATTGTTCGACGATAACGGTCATTGAGCTTACTCTTTTATCACTCTCTCTCTCTTTCTGTTTCAATATATAAGATATGGTCACGACGTGCATAGTGTAGCCTTAACCTTCGACCGGCTGTTTATCAAGGCTTAAGGCCAAATTAAATTGTTGCACATTGAATTCTGTTATAATTGGTCATTGGCCTTTCTATTATTAGAAAAAGAAAAGTGATAAAGTTTGTGTCTATAATATTCTTGATTGTTGTTTTTTTTAATTGTAAAATAAATTTTATTTATTGGCTAAAAAATTAGCAATAAAAAGGAAATTATTATTTAGAAAATAGGACACGAGAAAGTTGTTTTTTTTTTGATTTTGTATCATTGTATTTTTAAAGGTTATTATTACAGGGAACAAAAGTGGTTTAGTAAATGTCAATTTAAATGCAAAATAATGCTCCATATACAATTCTTTTTTATTACCTGTGTCAAGTTTTTCATTGAAATATTTCTGAATATTCAATTGACATTCTAAAAAAAACCTTTATATTTTTGTAATTAAAAATATTATTGTTTTCATTATTTTGTTAGTATTGAAGACACATGTATTTTCTCCTGATTCCACTTTCTAAACAATGGTATACGTTCGTAAAATCAGATTTCACCTCATTTTTTTCCGATAAGTGCTCTTCAATTTTATACTAAATCTATTTTTACTTGGCCGCATTGTCTTTAATGTAGTAACACCAACCAAAAACAATTGGAAAACCCTCAGACTGTGGTAAATTATTTCTCTGCTGTTATCACTTTTACTGCATTAAAGTTAAAGCGGTCAATTAAAAACAAACGAAATATGGTTCTTATGGTACAAACATTTCTATTGTGTTTGGATGATAACCGGAGAAGAAAATACGTGATTTGCTATACGTTAAATTATACTTCAAAGTAATTTTTTTATACAAAAACAACACAGGAAATACAATTTTAACAATTTTCCACTATTTGGACAGATTTAAGGACTGGCAGATTCATTTTGCAACATCATATGCTTCATATCAAATTACCTTTTGGTTGTTTTAGTGAAATAGGATACGAACAATTTTGTTAATTAATTATTCTAGTAGATCATTTTCCATATTTGTTTTCTACTAAATTCTGATATCAATTAAATATTTTTAAATTTTTATTAAATACGAGAAAGAATCATTGAGTTTCATGAAAGAAAAGTATCCTTATATAAGTAATAATATCATCTTTTCAATGAAAATATAAAACCTCATAAAATATCTGTCAACGATTCACTTTCATTATTTGAAACCATTTATCGTTTAGGGGATGAAACATTGTGATGTCTACGATAGGGATTTTGATATGCATTACATACATTTAAACAATTTTCGTGATTCAAGTAAATTTACTCTAATTGTTTAAATATTTCTGTAAATCTAATAGAATTTTCCTATTGTTTTGTTTTTCAAAATGATTCATTGCTGATTTAAATTATTTAGATGATGTCATAGTTCGAAATCCGAAGTTTTATTATAATTTTTTGAAATTTATTTTTATACAGCACTATCTCTTACAAATTCATAACATTTGTGAGTAATTAATTGAGAGACAATAATAGCGATATGATCATTAATAATGGAATCTATCATAATATTTGCTTTATAAATTATATTAATTTTGCCATAATCATTTAAGGAAAAAAAATGATTATATCTAACAACAATAGTATTATAGATACAATGATGATATACCAAAAACAGGACGTAAGTTTGACAAGGGAGTTATGTATACGTCGTGTATCCATAATTGAACGGAAGCGTATTTAAAATAAGATAAACATCCCGCCAACGAAATATTTTCAACAATATGTGACAATATGTTTGAGGTTGTTGCTAAACAATTAATAAAACATATGTCTTTTATTAACAAATTTGTCACTATTCAAAATTAAATTATTTAAAATTGATGAGTCATCTAGAATAAGAATTTATCAAATAACATTGTATTGAACCCTATTTAAAACTTTGAATCATTATCCTGTTAAAATTGCATGAATGTTGGAAAGTATAGCATTTACTTTCAATCACAATCAATGAACGTGTCAAGGTCTTCAAATGTTCACAAAAATGAATATTCTCACTTTAAAGGAATTATTGTTGTGTTATTCAATTGACCGAAAATAAAGTAATGGCTCTATTGCATGTAAGATACATGCTGGTAGGTCATGATACCAATTTTACTAATTAAATTATTCAGATGATTGTTGTTTTAATAATGTCGTCTCTGTAGCGCACTTTCCTTATTGAATATATAATACAAGTAAAGGTTTGCGGAGAATTCGATGGGTAATTATAGGATTTTTTCTCTTTACCTAAATACCGACATTCTTATTTCTAAATAAAAACTTTACAGTCTGTGCCAAATATTTTGAAATATTTCTGTCATTTATAAATTTCTTTTAATAACCCACACATACACACACATAAAAACAAATTATATATTTTTATAATTATCAAGGAATATAAATAATTTAAATGATAAAATATTATCAAACATGATTAAATTATAGGACATAAAGGTCACTAGAATCGCATGACCTTTTTTTTTGTTGTTGTTGTAGTATTGTTTTTGATGGGGTTTTGACATGGTAAAAAAAAAGATTGTCCTCTAGGGATTATTGTTGTTTTATCGTCTCGTTTCTAGGCATAAAGTCAGGTCTTTACAAGGACAACAGATTATCACCCTCATTTGTTTATAAGAAATTACACTCATTAACTCTAATCAAGACCTGTTTTTTTTTAAAGCAAACAAAAATAGCGACAATGATGATGATATTGATGACAATAAAATAACCGTTGGCAGTTTTTTTTGGCAATTTTTTTCTTAACGTTTTTGCTGTTATACCAATAGGGTGATATTATCTGTTTACCAGATGTTTATACATGCGTATTTTTTATATTTATAACTTTATATGGAAAATGGTTTAGAAAAGAAAAAGCGAACTTGGGTTTGCGTGTGTTTTATTTAGGACAAAAAAAAATATGTATAGGAGTATATATTTGTAGAGCCAAGGGAATATGATTATGAGGCTGACGATGATGACACAGGCGTCGATTGTATGACTCATTTTTTATATTACACATATAGCATACCGACAATATTATTTATAAAAAATTAACATTTTTGTGCTTTATAGAATTTTAATTACAAATATTACTCAAATGCAAATTAAGAGAAATGTGTATTTTATTAAAATAAATATCAAAAAATTATAGTATAGACGATTAAATACAACTTTAACGGTTAATTAATTTAAAATTTCCTTTTTGTGTGTGTTATTTTCTATATTTGATGTTTTCATTCCTCTTCTTACAGGTGTCAAAAGAAGAATTAGCTAAATTGGTTCAAGGTTTTGAAAAACAAGATATCCTCACATCGTCCGGTGTTACTTTAGCTGGTAATCGATACATATACTTATCAGGAACAGATCGTGTCATTAGGGCTAAATTGGGAAAGGTTGGAGTACATTGCATGAAAACGACACAAGGTACGATTAATAATTATTTAATAATTAATATGCAAAAAAACACGATTTTTTTAAATCGAATTCCATGTTTAATTTAATCATTATTTAAATTTTATAATGATTTTTGTTTCTTGTCTCTTTATTTTAAAAGAAACAGTAATTTTGTTTATAACAAGAAAAGTTTTGGTTTCGGTTGCGGTTTCTTTAAATATAACGTTGCTTCTATTACTGCTACCGTATAATTAGAGATAAATTGTTATTGTTATGCGGTAGTGACATTATTTGAGTGGGTTATATTGTTGAGAGCATTTTCTTTTTTTTTTTTGTTTGACACCATCGTTGTACAAAGGCTTTTACAACAGTAATAAGCAGTTGACTGATTACTTAAGAACGACTCTGTATTATTACGGTGCGTTTGTACTTTGTTTTTGAGACATGTCTATATTTACAGTCATGATTAGAAATTTTCCACATTTATTGAAATTAATACAGACCCAATAATTATTTTTGTAGTAGCTCTGTCTTTAGTACAATTCCGTATACAGAGCCGGCCAACTCATCTAGAAACATTTGAGAAGCAGAAGAACCGAAACAGCATTATATAATGTGCACGTGCTGAAAAGAGATAAGTAGTAAAAATTGATAACCAAGCATCTTCTCCATTTTTCTTTTTGGCACAAAAGAGATGTATAAATGATGGATGGTTACTACTTATCTCTTTTCAATACGCGCACATCATAAGACTGTTTCATTTCTTCTAATTCCTCCAATGTTACTAGATGGAAAGGCCATGCCTGTATACTATATCCACGATTTTAATAGAAAATTTCGAATTGTATGCTGCTACACGGTGAAAAGTTGGGATATAAATATAATATAATATAAAATCACATTTTTCTCTAAACTAGCAGGAGAAAGTTAGATGACTTTTGAAATATTTGGTTGTAAGCAATTTTGCAAAATTTTCTATTAGAATCGTGGATATACTCTAAATAAATTTAATTCTAATATTATACATTTGACAAACAATGAAAGTGCTATCAAATAACCATTATTTATAACATACATCACAGAATTTATTGCTTTAGTTTATGCTCTACAATTTTTTTAAAAACAAAAATGAATAGCGTTGAAAATATTTTCTTATCAATATAGTTATATTATCAAAATATATATCTATAAGTATGTAATTATTTCACACCTATGGTTACTAAGCGAAATTTGGTCTTATCATTTGATTGTTATTGTTTTAAAATTGTTTGTTATTATATCATTTAACAAATAAATAAAAATATAATTGATATATTTCAACAGATGTTTAATTAAATGATATAGAAAGATAAGTTAAGTTGTATTTAGTTTTTAAATTTCATTAAAAAATTGACACCATTTCAATGGAATTGACTAATTTCTTGTATGTTCGATCGTAAATTGTGTTATTAAAGCCGTTGATGACTTGAAAAGTATTCATAAAATTTTATTTATGTATAAAATTCTTTTTTTCTAGGTTAGTAGTGTACGTTTACATAAATTCGATACAGCTATTGAACGACAAAATTTAATTTCCAATTTAAGTAGTAACCAACCATCGTTTACTTTCTTATACAATTAATTATCTTCATTAATAATTAATGTTGTTGTAATTAATATCTAGTAATTATATTTATTGTTTTATATTCTAGCTATGGTAGTATCCCTTTATGAAGATCCAATTCAACCTCAACAAGCAGCGTCAGTTGTAGAAAAGCTAGGTGATTATTTAATTACCTGCGGATACTAGAGGTGAGTCTTTTTGACAGACATTTTCAACATTCAAATATGTTTTTTAATTACTATTCTTGAATAGATAGGATTTTTGTGTGTCTTCTCTTATTGTTTCAGATAGTGTGGGCCGCTGCAAGACAGCCACTGCCATGCGGCGACATAATATTATTATATAAAAAGTTGTATTTTTTTCAATAATAACAGCGAACAGCAATGTTTATATCGAGTGCATCATCAGTATATAAAAGTTTTTTCAAATATAGGAACGATTGATTTTTTTTCTTTCTTTTTTTCTTCAAAACTGACAAAAATTGCGTGTAAAGCGGTCATAAATTAATTATTTAATTATTATTATTATTATTTTTTGCATTGTCATTGTCCGCTGTAGGTTATTTTATAAGCATTTCTTTGGAGAGACAAAAAAAAATAAGAATGAAAAGAAGCACGATACGTTCCCTCTATGATAAATAGTTTTTATTTAATTGTAAATGTTTTCAATTTTCTTTTATTTTTGGCCTTAAAAAAATTTAGCTTTAAAATAAGTGCTTATAAGGTAGTCTACATTGGGTTAATTTATGATTTTATAGACTGTGGTCTCAATATATTTACTATACCCGATTAATTGTTTGTTTAGGGATATATTTAGGATACCTTATTATGATTATTAAAAAAAAATAATTAAACATGCAATTTTTTATTGTAATGCGATCCGCTTGCGGATGATGTTACAAATATTTTTTAAGCATTTCGTATTTAAATTGCTCTTCTTATACCATTGCTATCTCTAATAAAAAAAGGAGAAAAACAAACTATTTGATACTGAGAAATTACAGTTAGGGTTTTTTAATAAAAAAATCTCTAGTCCTACTGTTATCTTCTTTTTTAAAATTTCTTATCCTTACCTTTTTCAACCTTTTAAATGCTTCAATAACCGATAATTCCCTTCCCATTTTGATAATGTATGAAAATAATGGATGTGACAACATTTTTTAGCCCCTCTCATATGTGGTATATATTTGAATCTTATTTTATTTTTTTGGAAAGACATTTTTGTTTTTAAAATGCACAAAACGATAGTTGTTAAGTTGATAGCGACTGCGATGATGATGATGTGTCTTCTTTAATAAAAATAGAATATGGTAAAGTTTTTTTTTTGTATTTCTTGATCTTCAATAGGGTTTTCTTTTATCAGTTTTGTGTTCTTGCTTGTCCTTGTCAGTAATCTTGTGCTATCTGATTGGTGTGAATTAGTCTAATATTTCTATCTATTCTAGCTATTTAAAAATTAATTAAAAAACAAAACAAATACAAGTAAGACCTACAAATTCAGCACTAGTTTTAATTGAACACTAGGTTGAAGATCGGTGAATTTTTTTAAATAAACGAATTTGTGATAATTTTAGAATTAGTAGATAGAAATTTTCCGATAGTATTTCCTCCTCCTCCAGGACTTGTTACACCAATCAAAAATAAGAGAAATTTATAAAGTAAATTACATTTTTTTTTATTTGTTGAATAATTGAAAATAAAAATCATGCAACGTATCGTATCTGTAGGGCAGATATGATTGTTGTAATGCTGATGTAATATTTGTGTAACGCGGTTGAATGCTCATATTGTCCTTTTTATTGTAATGAAAAAAAAACAATTATTTTTACCTCTTAATTAAATGAAAAATCGAGAAGTAGCTTTGTAAAGTTTTTTCTGATATATAATTCGCGAGGGATATTGTGTATCGAAATGAAAACAACAAAAAAATATTAATTAAACAATAAATTTGTATTATATAAAGAAAAAAAACCAGACGAAACAGTACGATTTTATTTCTATTTCCTAATCACGTACCTCCTCAGTGGTAATGTGGTGTTTGAACGGATGTGGCGGACGACATATCCGGATAACCCCCATCTTAATCCGATAATAGATGGTTTTTTTTTTGTTTATCATTTAATTTATCTACGGTTTAGACTCGTTAAACTAGGTTTGTTAGGTAATTAAGATGTATATAACACCTGGCTGTCGTATTCGCTCTTACTTGGGAATTTGTTTGATTAAAACCAGTTCTTGAAATTCTGGACACATTCAACTTGTTTTCGGTAAGTGAATTTTCGTAAGTAGAGAAATAAGAGAGGAGGTTCATCAACATTTTGTTGGAGAAGGTGAATTTTGCTGCTGGGATAAGTGCATTCCATGTTAAATCGACGTCGCTGACTACGCCCTATACATATCCCATAATGTCTGGATCGATGTTACAGACGCGTCGCGCTAGTTACTATGAGGAGGATTCAGTCCCGGTTAGTGGCCGTTCAATCTAACTTCATCCATTTAATTCTAATGAGGTTTGAACAGGAAAGAACAAAGGGCCCAATCGAAAACAATTTAGATACAACTATTGTGAAATATTAAGTCTGACGTTGAAAATTGTTTTATGTCATTGAACGGACAGTAAAATTGAAATTAGCATGCGGTAGAAGAGGTATTTCAAGGGCGAATTTTCGTAGGTGTTTAGTATTTAATCAAGTTTCAAGTTATTAAAAACGAGCCGTGTTCTTTCTTAAACGAAATTAATTGGAAACGGCATTTGTAATGTTTGATTTGAACACAGGACATTATTGTGTGAAATCAAGATGTCAACGTTACGGTAAATGATTTTAATGAGAATTTCTGAGAGATGTAAATTGAACAACATAGGAAATTAACTGTCCTCAATAGTGTTGTTATTTGCTATCTACATTACCTTCTAGTTGGTTCATTATTAATGAATTTTATCAACACCTTTGCTTCTTGTGGTAACATCTTTGTCAGCGTGTATAAATTACAATGGGGATGGTTATACACTATTAGCTTTTACTTATTTTACAAAACTCAACGATACATAGAATCGATTTTACGGTTCCATAAGCGTAACAAGGAAATTGCAATGATGAATAAAAAAAAACGTTTATAGTTATTTTCTTTTAAAATTTATAAAACTTGACGAGAAACAGGTAGCAGCCTGCCGCCTACAGTAGTTAATTTTTAGATTGTTTTTCAATGTCTCAAGTTATATAACTGGAAGTTGGAGAGATCTGAGAAGAGGACAACGTAAAAAATAGCAGACGAAGGACATTGTTGCTACACGGATTACAATGGCAGAAGAGTCTGTTGGCTGGACCAAGTTCATAGACCTTGTCTCTTCTCTCCCGCACGCGTTTAGATACAAGCTTTTTACAAAACCATCAACCCAACTTGCTTCTATATAAAATGAAACCAGAAAAAATTTTCGTACTTTTTAAATATTCGTTTAGAAATGATTGAAAAAATCAACCGATTTTATCGTTAAATAAACTTTATTAGAACCAAAAAAACACACAGATAAAACTAATAAATAATAATAAAAAAATTATATATTAATAATAGTAATAGTAATAATAATGATAATAACAATATACAATTATACAAGATTTATTTCAATTAAACGGATTGAAAAATTTCGAAACAAAAAAAGCTAGAATAATTAAAGATTTCTCATAATATATTTTTAAATTTTTGTTTTCCACAATAATCACGTAAATAATAAATTAGCCTGAAAATATCTACAACTATTTAAATGTTTTAAGAGGATTTTGTTGTGCTCTTTCTTATTTTTCTTCATGTTAGCGATACAAATAGTAATACTAATCGGTTAGAAATGAATTATTATTATTATAAAAATGTACACAAAAACTAATTAAGGTATGTTATTTTTGCATTTCTATTATACCAAATTGTGGCGGTGGTGGTGTTGCATGGGGTTGACAGGAACGCAGGATGATAGCCCGGGTACAAATTCCTAGCCTCTTCTGTTACTGCTGTTCTAGAGAGTAATGGCGGGAACGTTTCCAAAAACTCTTAAAAAAACCTTTCTTTTTGTGTACTTCTTCACCTGCAACAAAATTAAATGTTTGAGAGGAATGCAAAGAATATTTTTCGCCATAACAGTTACTCATATGAGTAACACAATCAATGGGCGCGTTAACCTGTGGACAAAAGGGCCAAATGTCTGGGGGCGACCAAAGCGATCCTTCATAAACGCAAGTAACTGTGGTTAAAATGTCGAATTTTTCCCCAACGAAAAATGTCTGAATCCAAACACTTTCATTCGAATTTGCCAGGTGTCCTGTGATGGTATAACACGCCACTGGACACAATACGATAATCATTCATTCATCGATTCCTCACTTATTACAAGACCACAAGATTCAAATTATTAAAAAAACAACAACTTTTATTGATTAAATTCGCCAGGAGGAAGTGACACAGTTTTGCACGTTTCCCTTCAAATTTATTGTCGCTTGTAACGATAAATTTTTCGGCCAAACAATTTCGTGACATGTGGTTCTTACTAACCCTCTCTTATCTTGTGACTTGTGATTTGTTAGTGAACTATTTTTAGATTTCATTATTTGAAAATTAATCATTGTTGATAAAATTGATTTAATCGAAATGTGTGTGTGTGTCATTCAGTATTTTAATGAAATCAAATTAAATCGTAAATTGGTTTGTCGATTCAAAAGCAGACAACAAAAAAAAGAAGTGGGTGAAAATGATCGATAGAACAACGTCAAAAGTAACATGCTCACCAAAGAGAAATTGAATTCACGCTCAACTAAATCGACAAGATTTCCTTTTTTTAATATTCGAAAACGACATTCTGGCGGAGAAAAAAAATGGACATACATACAGATCTGGTTTTCTAAGTTGTCACCAACACTATTTGACACTAAAGCAGGGTTCTTTTTTTGAAAAACTAAGAGTGGCCATACACTAGCGGGACAAGCCTGTAATGTAATGCTGGTCGATAGTTTACAGTAAAATTTTTGTTGACGTGCACATACGAACATCTAACGACCCGTTTTTGAGCCGAGCAAGACAAGAAGAAGCTAAATAACAGCACATGGAAATAAAGGTGAATTTTCACAAATGAACTCGTCAGAAAAACCGACAGAAAATGAGTTAAGGCAAGCAGCTCGCAGAACCATTCGTATTGTGCTCATAATCCCGCCTCAAGCATGTTACATTACAGGCTCGGCTCGTCCAGTGTATCTCCACCCTAAGATTCAAACGTATCTTGTATTGTAGTAACATTCGGGAAGGATTGATTCGGATGGCTTGGCAAGCTTGACTGGTGAAAGAAACATGTATTTAGGTGACTCCTGCGGACAAATAGTTTAGATGACAATTTCAATTACTAGATTGGACTTCTTTTGACAGATATACTGCTGTTCGTTGATGTTATTATTAGTGTTTGAATGCATAAATAGTGAAGCGAAATGATTGATATGAATGGAACATCAAGATCTAAACCAATTACGAGATGAATTAATCACGGTAATAATAATATTGCGTGACGTTCAATGGAAATTATAATAAGATTATAGATGATAAAAAATAAATGGTACCAATCAAAAATATTATGATTACATAACATAAATTATTCAACAAGTTTATAATATCATCAAATAATAAACTACTGTTGTTATCTGTAGCATAATTTCAAATGATTGAGTAATTTAAGCGTTTTTTATTTCTTTAAAATCATTACCTTTGATTTTTTCATTACAAATATCGTAGATTAGATGCAATTCAAGCTGATAAAATAAGCGAATAACAACAGCCCTTATCAGATAAGGGAAATTTTCAAATTACGCAACTCAGCATAATATTTGATTGGAATTATTGGATTGTTGTATGGAATTTTTTGAAATCGAAATTCAACACATGTAGAGTTTCTATAGAGTAAATCGGACCATAATAATCCTATTCTTGTTGTCTCTCCCCTACTTTGAAAATACATTAACATTGAATTATTTATAACTAAAAACACGCCCAAAAATAACTGAATTCATCTGAATAAGTCCCTTTATCTATCGATATAATAAATCAAACAAAAACAAAGTTCATGGCATCTAGTTCTTGGAAAAGAAAAATTCATTTAGAAAATAGAAAATAAAATTAACATTAACTTTTCTCTTTTTTTTTAATAGAAAATTCGCATAATTAATAATAACCACCCACATATAAATAGAAAGTTCAACTATATTAACGTTTCGTATGTATTTTTTTTTTAATTAAAATTTTGATCGTTGTCATCATATACGCCCTGTTACTAACTCTCCCTTTCTATTGATCCGGTAGCAAAATTCGTGGAGGAATGAACAGCAAGAATATAGGAGCGGTGGTAGTTACTAACTAAGAAAAAATTTTTTTTTATTAACAATAACAAGAGAGAAACTCGTATTTAAATTTGTATAGGAGGTATGTTGAAATGTAGGGCGGTGTCCTGAATTTAATAGCCAAAAACAATAAGTGATCAGAATTTTGAACATCGGACAATTATAATTAAAATTCACCATTTATTTGTGTTGAGAAATGTGTAAAGCTACCAATCAGATTTGTATTTGTGTAGGCAAAAGGCTACTATGCCCTATTAATGGCAGAAAGGTTGGCGGTGTAAAAGAAAGGGGCAGTACTGTAATTAGAATTGCTTGTTTCTAACATAGATTGGATTGATGTCACACGACTGTATTTATTTATGAAGAGACTGAAATTTCAGTAAGTTGTTGAATTGAGAATAGTTTTCAAACTAGCAATACCGTAAATAGGATGACAGTATGTATTTTGATAGTTGTTATTAAACTGAACAAAAGACTCTAAACAATCAATGGTCTATTGGGTGGACAGTGTTCATGAAATCGATGCAATTCAATGGAAATGCAAAATTACTCTCCAATCATAGAGACTTGTTCACTATTTCACCATTAAAACAACTTAAATAACCAGTAAATTAATAATTATTTAAATTAAATGATCGTTAGTTATTAATTCAAATAGAAATAATTAACTATAGAAACAAGGATTATACTTCTCACATAAAAACATAGATATGAAGATGTGTTTATGGAGCATAACGATTTTTTTATTCTTAATCTTTTTTTTTTGTTATAATTACTCATTACTCAAACAATTTGATTGTTGCAATAAATATTGAAGCAGGGGAACAATCAAATCTAAAATTAGATCTGAAACGTTCGAATTTAATTCAATTAACATGCACAGATAATTTTTTTAATTATATTTTAACCAAATAGTAACCGATTTCTTTTCCCCAAGTATTGAAAGTATAGATAACGCTTGAATCAATAGGAATTACGTCGAAAAATTATTAATATATTCTGCATATAAAAACTTACCATTAGCATTCTCGGGAATTGTTGGCGAAACAATCTCTTTATCCTTCCTTGGTTCCTTTCCATTGTTTCCTGTTAAAAATTGAAAAAAAAAACAACAGTATTTTAATCATTCAATGATTTGAAGTGTAATTTCAGAGGAGTGTTTTAGTATTTCTCTGATAGAGATTTAGTTTATTTCCGATTATTAAATGGATGTATCGATATTATGAATCATTTATGCTTGTTTGAGTGATGAATCTGAAATTTCCATTAATCGACGACCGGAAGATCCGGTAATTCTATAAATAACTATGCGATAGTAAGTTGGAAAATCTTCAGAGATGATTAGTCACTTTTTTGAAATGAAGTCCGATATCCAAGGTTAATTTTTATACTCGGTTATCACAATATATTTTAGATTTTATAATCGTCCAAAGTAAGCCAAATAGCGCCATCTATGAACTAACTGTCTAAATTTACTGTGGAAATGTTGGTTTCTCCGGAGCTTTCGTAGTGGTTTAAGTTTATCGAGAATAGATGGCGTTACGTTTCTCGTACGAAATGTTTAAAACTTCTAATATTATTACCTTTTCGTATTAGCAAACTGGTGACTCTTCTTAATGCATCCCTGGGTGATCTTTGGAAGAATTTCGGTGTTAAATTCGGCGGTAAGGTGAGAGGTTTCCTATTAGATTCCCAAGGATTATGTCCAGAAGCCATACGATCTAAATGTTCAATACTCGCCGGTCTTCTATGTCTTTGTTTTGGATACCAACCTCGTCCCGGTCCGCCAGCTAAACGTAATAATTCGGCACCAACAATAGCTTGTTCTAATCCTGAATTCGACATACCTCTTCGATAGCCACCAGTCGACATATTACCAATTGTATTTAAACTACCTATTGTGTTACTTTGTCTTGGTGCTGTTTGATTACCACCACCTGGAACATCTGGTGCACGTCGATGTGGTGTCCGTGGTATATCGCAACCTCTAGCAAATATTGGCGTTTCTGGTAAACTACATGATGTTTGTAAATGATGTTCTTCTTGTGGACTATGTGATGAACGTTTTTGGTATGGTCGCCGTTTAGAATCTTGTAATTCGGTTGGTAATGTACGCCGTTCAGATGGAATGTTTCTATTAGACGAATTATAAAAATGATTACGTCTACCTCTACTATAATTCACGTCCATTGAACGTGTTTTTAAACTATTCGTCGTTATAGTCTCGCGATGTGGAGGCACTGTAGGTGGCTCGTTTGTAGCGGGCAGTGTGTCGGCCCTAGCCTTTTGTAATGGATGGACGATTTCCGAATATTCGTCTTCATCTTCTTCCACTGGTGATGGTGGTAATGGTGGAAAATCGTGTTGTAACACTTCCACCCGTACCGGAAAATCAGCAGAAGTCGATGTTGGTAATGGACGATTGTCTCTATTATCTCGTTCTCGATGTGCAATCAACATTTCTTTGGCACTTTCCGATTTCTGTATGCCATTCCTTTTTGGAAAATGCGAACCACTCTCCATCAATAATTGTCGATAATAATCTTCGGATCGTTGAATTTCATTATGACTACTTGATTTTTGTAAATCATTAGATTTACCTCTTAACGGTTTGGACGGTGTTCTCTTTTTCTCTTTTTATTTAAACCTTCAACTCCGTTCAAAATAAATTTATCATCTTGGACAACTTCAATGTCTCGCCGTTCTAATAATTCACTAATATTCTGTTCAATTTTTCGTAACGGTGAGATTTCTGCACTTGGTTGTGAACTTTCAGCATCTTCTTCTTCTTCAACAGTAACATCCAATTCTCTTCTTGGTGGGAATTCGTCAGCATTTAAACTAGGCAAAGAGACTACTCTAACAATTGGAGGTACATGTGCATTTAAATCAGTAGTTGATTCAACAGGTGGTGCATTATAGTCTTCAATGACACCTTCTTTTATTAGTGATTTGATATTATCAAATGTTGTGCTATGTTTTTTAAATTCATTATTACCATGTTTACTTGGTGTACTAGATCTAGAACTAGATAAATCTATACTAAGTCTTGATGGTGAACTGCTCAAATCTTGACTTAAACGTCGCGAATTATTTAAATCTAAACTGTAACGTGATTTAGGTGAATTCAATTCTTGACTTAATCGTGAATGTGGTGTACTCAAATCTACACTATATCTAGAATTCGGTGTATTCAACTCTCTGCTCAATCTACAATTTAAATCTGTACTATATCTAGATGCTGGAATACTCAAATCTGAACTCAATCTGGAATTGAGTGATGAATTTGAATTCAATGAACTACCCATATTTAATAAAGTCTTTCGATCCTTTCTGCCACGTCTAATAATATATGTACTTGTTCCTGATAGTGTATTTGTATGTAATTCTGGTGGTAAAATGACATGATCATCAGAATCAGAAAATGGTGATGTCACTTCATCTTCAGTTGTACACGGCGGTGGATCAGGCCAATCTTCTAATTCTTTCAAACGATTCGGTATCGAACTCGTACTAGAATGTGAACCAGATTTCCGTCGCCGTCTACCAATCACTTTAGTACTACCAGGTGTTAATAAAGCATCATCATCATCATCTAGTGGCACCTCCCATGCAATACTTGCACGTTTATTTGTAATAGGCGGTGGCGGTGGTAGCATCTCCTCCAAAGAATCATCGGAGAAATGCTCATCATCAGCCAATTCACTCAACGGCCGTAAAGCTGTATCATCTAGATCACTAGATAGATTGTCTTCGCTGCCACGTCGCTTCACCTCACGATGACGTTCCAATGCTGTTGCAATTGTACGTGGTGGTACGCGTGTTGGTGATGTTAACGGATAAACACCATGTTGGAACGGTAAACTACCAAAACGATATCCGGGCGGTGGTGGTGGTGGTGGACTTAATGTAAAATCGTTATTCTCCCAACCGTACGGACGTTGATGGCGAGTTTTTGGCTAAAAATTTCACAATTAAATTACTTTTATTTTAGAGAGGATAACGTTAATGAAAAAAAATAATACCAAAGTTGTTTGTGTTGCGGTATGTATCGGGTCAGGAAGACCATTAGAAACTGGTGTATTCTGAAACTTTTGTGGTGGTGGTATTGTTTCAATTCGTTGCTGTTGTTGTAACTGTGTAAGAGGGAAACCTCGATTCCTACCACCACCACTACTACTAGTGCTACTAGTTTTCGCTCGATGTGCTGGTGAAACTCTGGAAAATAAAAATAAATGATTATCATTTGTGTAGTTAGAAGTTTGATTTGAAAACTGCCATTATTTATTATATAAATCAGTTAGAATTTCAATAAACAAGTCAACTTTTATTATTGTTTTTATTTGAACAAGCTTGATGAAATTGATGAAATGGTAATGGCAGTTGCAGTTTTGACAAAACTTTCGTAAATTGTTTGCATTCGATGTTTTATAACAGTTTTATGTATTTGTACGGTAAAGGAAATACACAAGAGATTTATCGGATGTCTCCGAACAAAAACTGTCAAAAGAACATTATAACAAATGTTGACATTTTATCAAATTCGAATATACATCCAGACAAATGAAGCTGTTAATATTTAAAAATATGAATTGTATCTTACTTTGGTAAAAGTGTAGCTATAAGTCGCTGTGCTTCTTCTGGTGGTGGTGGAAAATCATCTGGATCGATTGGATGGGCGATGGTACTAGGTGATTGTGTAACGTTTTCATGATGCACGGGCACTTCAACTAACGGTTTGAAGGCCAAGTTGAATTTCGGTTTACGTCCATTCATACTCATATAACCATCATCCTCAGATTGATGTCCTAAGGAAGGACTTTCATCATCCGGTGTTGATGATACATTTCCTGTTGTTGTTGTTGTTGTTGTTGTTGTTGTTGGCGTATTCGTGCTAGCTTGTCGCAATTGTGGTGTTGACGTTGATGTTGTAATTTGTTGTATCTAATATATAAAAAGCGACATACAATCTTTTTATATAGTATAGAAAAAAAATATATAAAAACGAGGGTGGTATACTTACATTTTGGATTTGGTTAGCGTTTTCTACATCATCGAATTCAGATAACACACGGTCGAGCAACTCGATAGAACGTTGTACATCGTCGCTACCACTGAAAAAATAAAATAAAACCACACAAATGAATTTTGATAATACTTCCAATTTATGTTTTGTTTCATGGAATCGAAATGGAAACATCTATACGTTATCATCATCTTTTTCTTGTATAAATACAACAACAAATCCTAAAATGATCTAGCGTGGAAATGAGGGAGGGAAAAAACCCCAACAATAGCTGTAGAAAATGTAAAATACGTCCAACACACAACTTTCGTAAAGAACCAAAGATCCCCAGGAGTTTTCTTAAAAAGACAGAAACGACATGTGATAAATGGAAACAGGGTTGTAGTAGTATTGTCCTATGGGAGTTATTGCATTCTTTCACCAACAAAAAAACAACTAAACAATACACAAACAGAAGCCGTTTAGTAAACGAAACTATATTAGAAAAAAAGATTACAAATTACTATAAATATGTGCAATTCCTGAAAAACGACAACATCGAATCCCACAAAACGGATTTATTATGAAACTAGAAAATGTTGTAAGATAAGCCTTTAATCCGCTTTCCCAATTGTATTTCTACTACGGTATTATTAATAATAATCTAGGTGAAGATTTGTGAAATCTATCAGTCAAAATATTATGGATTCAAATACGCGATTTCAAAAAATAGTCTAGCGGAAAGAAAATGAAACTAGCCAGAGACACAACTAATTTGATTGGTCTTTTCACATTCTTTTTCTGATTAAATACCATGTAATAAATAACTGTCAAGTCAAATATAATAATACCGGAAATATCATTAGTATTTATGTGTGATAATAGAAAATCAAATTAAAAAAAAAACATTTCAAAAGCATATAATGCTCAACTTCCTGCCTGATCCCTCCATCAACAACTGGTTTAATTATAATGGAGATTATATGAATCCAAGAAAATTAAAAAATACGATCGAGTTCAAACGTTTCTGTTACAAATAATAATTCGACAACAAAGCAGGAAATCCACTGAAAATGGGGATTGAGACTGAAAAAAATTGCTGACAATTCGTGTGAATTGGTCATTTCTAACCGTAATAAATATAAAAAGACTCAACTGAGTATAAGGTTAAAGTATTAGGCCCGATATACACTAACGTTCCAGTAAAATATGTGTAAATGGAAGATGTATGAGCATATGCTTACTATGCGTAACACTCAAGCACCGATTCAGCCACGCTCCGTGACCGATCAATCAAGTCTTTCGTTCCAGCTTCAGTCTGTCACCGATCATTTGTGTGTGCAATATAAGTTTTTCTTGTCTGCATTATGAAAACTGAGAAAACATGGAAAATAACAGCATTAAATATTCGCCTTCTCTTTTTGTTTTCATAAAACATTGATGTACCCACATCCTTCTTTTCGTTTCTGTTTTCCGTTTTGTTACGCTTTTTTCATCTTCATATAAGAGTTGTAACAGGGAAATAAACAGGTAAAAAATTATGAAGTACCATTACATTTAAATTTAACGTGCAATACCTGCCATGTATGGCTCAACTCATGCGGCCTCTAGGGCGCAGGGTCGAGATAATGCCCGACCAGCATCACAAGACCTTGCCTTCGGCCTAGCTACTAAATCCTCTCAGAGCTGCAGACTCATCGGGCCTTTTGGTGCAAACGACGCCTATCTAAACCTTTGCTGCCTCTGTAAGACCGAAATATACAACGTTGAATGGACGCTTCCGTTGATACTTTAGGGTTACTATAAACACGTCTTTAAATTAAAATGTCTGCTAGATGACGCTAAAAGCATTAAGTGTAATTCTGAACGCATAGAAGATAGTTTCTATATTATTTGACTTTAGTCGATGAGTGTTTTTTGTTAAATAATATTCTTGACAACAATATTTTACAAACAAGTACCTAGAACTAGGGAGAAATTTACCGATCTGGCATCACCGACTAAAGCGTGATCGAAACAGCAGTTTAGATATGGTAGAATTCTACTGGACCGAAAGCGGTTCGATAGTGTGTATCAGACTTTACTCTCTGAATGTAACTGATGAATCAGCACCTGAAGTTCTTGCTCAATTCAGTAAATTTGTAACTACCAGAGTTAAATGATTGTGTGGTGATCACAATATACCTTCCTCTCTAGAATCAAAGAATAGAAAAATCAGAAAATCCATATTACTTAAAATTACGAAATAGATGTATTAAAGCGTTTGTATTCCAAGGCGTTTGTCAAACTTTGTCTAATGCCTTTTTTAAGTTACACAAAACACTGAAACTGGTCTTTAAACATTCAGAGAGAAGTGACAATGTCTGCGCAAAGTGCAAAATCAAAAAAAAAACAACTCCTTCGTGTTCATTTCATTTATATCTCTGTTAACAAATCGTTTTCAATTGTGAATTTTCCAACAATGCAAGTCTCATTTGTGTATCAGTAAAACAGATGGGAAATGGTGCATTTTTGAAATGCTATTACGATTATAAAGATTTTTCTTTTGTAAAAAATTTATGTAAAAATAAGTGTGTGTGTATATATGTATATATAGGTCTTGAAAAAGAATATAAAAAATTTACATTGAAACTCTAGTGAATTTCAAATGTATTGACGTTTTTCTACAGTTGAATGAGAAAACAACAAGAACACAGACAATGTGGAATATAGACGGATAAATGAAAGAAAAAAAAGGTAAACTACAATCAATCACCATATGTGAAAATCTCACAAGACTGGATAAGAGAGTCTTTCCACATGTGGCCTTTCCTTGTTGTGTTTGATGTTGTTGTGTTGCTGCTATGTAAACACTCTCAAATTGTACCAAACATGATGAAATATTAGAAAACTCGTGGAATTTTTGCTGCTTAACCAGTCGAAACATTACGACATCCTATGAGAAATTCATCGATTTCTTCCGGAATAGAATTACCTAAATATCTACAATATTTGCCAAAAATTATAATGGCTTTTTTTTTTAATCTAATCGAAACGAGCAAACATTCAAAAACGAGGGAGAATAAAGAGACTAGAATACAAAAAAAAATGAGGAAACCTGACAGTGTCTATCGGTTTTTCGACAGCTGATAACGGGTGATGAATCTACCGGCGTTGTTCCGCATCTTTCATCCCTCTCTCTAAACGGTTTTCAGTACACACCACCCCTCTTCTATTCAGAAGAATTATTACTGAACATCGATATAAATCCTGTAAGTTAGCAAATTTCAATTGCATTTTCCTCATTAATTTTATGTGTATCTTCTTGTTTTTATTTTTGATAATAAATGATCTGTGATAATTGATTATACTTATGTTCAATATAATGTGAAAAATAAAACAGGCAGTTTCGGGGGAAATGGACGATTTTTACTGTAACTGACACGATCATTAGCTGATTTCTTTTCCACATTTAATTACTACAGTTTTTTTCTGCTTGAGACCACCACGCTAGAATGTGATTGAGCCGTCTCCATTAAGACCGATAAATCTCCTGTCGAATAAGTTTATTGATAATAAATAAATAGAAAGAACAATAAGGTTTATATTAGACGATTGAATTTTGATCGACTTTTCTCTCTTCTCGAAATGGGAAACACTCGTAGAATTGCACTTCAATTTTGATGGTTTTGTTAGAATAACGCTCGTCTATTTGATAATTTCAAATATCGTAAATAAGGAAATCTTATTGGTGATATTGGCGAGTGGTTTGTTGTCATTTAATGTTGTACATGTATGGCAGTTTTTGTACACTCTTCAGGGATTTGATTGGAATGAGTCTCTTAGGATAGTTGCCGTTAGAACATTTGCTATTTCAACTTCAACAGATAGGAAATAGACTGATTATTCTATACACGTTTTCACGTAAATCAAATAGTGTTGAAATTTCGATTATACGAAATGGTTTTCGGGTTGTGTGTCTATCTCATAACCTCGTCATCATGGCATTCGTTGATAGATTATCGATTTATTAGTAAAACAATTAATTATTTTTGAAAAATATCTTCGAAACTGTTCAATATCCAATAAAAGAATGGCTACTTTCATTTTCAATCTCCCATATATATATAGATAAGGGGAATTTATAGACATGATGGCCGTAAAATTCTATGGACAGTTTGCAATCCAAGCTATTGTCGTCAGTTGAACTTTTAAGATCAGCAAAAATTGAAATTATTAGATACGGACAGATACTCTGATTCTTTATGTTTCAAATTTTCTATTAACAAAATAAATATACATATGTATACAGGGTCGGCCAACTCATCTAGAAACATTAGAGCATTATAAGCATTATAATGTGCACGTACTGAAAAGATATAAATAGCAAAAGTTCGTAACCACTCATATTCTCTATATCTCTTTTTTAGTACGTGCACAACATTGGACTGTTTCATTTTGTCTAGTTGCTCCAATGTTTCTAGTTGGAAAGGCCAGTCCTGTATATTCATTTGATTACTGAACCACAGAAATACATCTTAATAAATCAACTTTAAAATTCTACCAAATTTCTAACGAAAGTATGGGGTTTACTTTGTAAATCTTTCTTCATCATTTCAAATCACTTTTAGAAGTTTAAAAGATTGTTGAAGCGAGAAGAGGGCATAATTAAAAGATTTAGACAAAGTTTAATGATATAACACATACAGGGCTGTTTACTATCACCAGTAAAATATTTACATGTACTTGTGTCTCCCAAGAATTAATTAACCGATGGTAATAACGTTGTAGTTAACATAGAAATTGGGAAAAAATTCGAATATTTTAAGTGTCCAAAACTATTCGTAAGAAACAAACAATTGAACGTGATTAAGCCCTACTTCCGGGCTAATTATAATATTATTTCCATTGGTTAATTAGTTAATTAGGTATCACAAAATAAATTCTTGTGAGATTGTTTCGATTGTCTCACGTATAAGTGGGAAACTGAAAATAGGGTATTCTGGAAGGAAACACCCAGTATACAAATTGCTCCAATTTAGAAGATCGATGCTGGTTGATATTTTTTGGCTGTCTGGTTATACATTTAAATTCTGTTACTTAAACGAATTAAGGAAGCTTTAAGGCATGTTCTCAGCAAATTCGTTGTTGATTACTGAGCGCTCCTTTAGGCTAACGTGAATTTTTAGTCAAAAGTCTTCACCCTGTATATACATATGTACATATAAGTTTTATTAAACATCTAGGTACACGTTTGTTGGTTTATTTGCCATTGACGTGCAATCTTTAATTTTGTTAGATAACTCTTAACATGATTCAATTCGAAACTTTCAACATTTAGAAAGTTTCGAACTCTAAGCTTGATAGATTTAATTGATGAAGTTTGTTTTATTATAAAATCAAATCAACGATAACAAATATCGATAATAAAAGAACAAATATAGAGGAAAATTTAATTTCAAATCCAAAAATTCTCTAGACGTAAACTTTTGCAAATTTATTGTTGTTGTGTCTGTTGTAAATAAATGAAAAACACAACCGTAAAATATATAAAAATTTTAGATAAACAATTCAGTTATAGAGTACAAAATTTACAATATTAATAAAATTATTGCCGATACGTTTATTAGACTTTTATAAAGTTTCACCCAAATCGAATTTAATATTGTTGGAAAGTTTTCGCACAACTACCAAAGAAGATGGAGAGAATAAAAAATAACATTTTACTTTCAGTTTTCGTTGCTTTTGTCGGCATCAGTTTTATGATTTCTTCACAACGAGAATGGATTTTTAATATCGCTGAAGAAGAACGAAAGAAAAAAAACCAAGTTTCGGTCGTTTTCAAAAGATGATTTGATGGTTTTTAAAACGATTCCAACTTTATTCGTATTCTCAGAAATGAGATTTCTATTCGTTAATAATAACAACAACCTTTCAATTGCTCAAAAATATCGATGTAATCATCGATATTGACATTATTCGAACATACCGTTAATAATTAATTAACATTGCGGTCAATGTGGAATGATAATGGTCGAAATTACCGGAATATTGTAGATATGTGTAATTATCGTATAGAAAAATAGAGATATGATGATTTCGCTGTTGATGACTTTGTAATGTGTGTATATTTTGTGTTATCTGTAAAAGTTGGCCATTTACTTCACAGTAATGGGTCCTCCATCTACTTTTATATTCTCTAGTCGAAAACATTACAGCTTCCAGATATCGTACAAGATGAGAAAATAGTTCGGTATGAATATTGAATCTATGGTGAAAATTATTAATGACGATCTTATGGAAATCGAACAATGAGCTTTTATTTATTGAAAAGGGATTTTATCGGATCGTTCTGGCAGTATTTTACGGAATTGCGTTTACAACAGAAATCGATGTTCAATTTATGTTAGTTTCTAAAAATAACTAAGCGAATATTAAATATTTGAGAATTTGCCAATTATCGTCAAGAGATTGTTACATAAATGAAGTGAAAATCTCTCGAATATCATTTGAGATTAACTCAATTATAGAGTTAATTAAAGCAACAAACACGATTTCTTATTTGGAAGAAAGAAAGTCTGCTTTTGAGATTAATAGTGATTCTCAGTAGCCGACAACAATAGAAACAAAGGACGACACCAGTATTGCCAAATACACAATAGAAACTAATTATTATTAAGTATAATCTTCCAATTTCAACTCAAGATTTATCAACATCCTTTTGAGTTAATTAAATGAAAATAATCTACGAAATAAATGTTACGCAAAAAAAAATAGAAATTCAATCAATGTTGATTATTCAGGATAATTTACATTATTTAGTGTATACGTTACCTCTTCTAAATGATGCCATAGAGGGCAATAATTTCCAGCAACTACCCTTCAACTATTTACCGTAAATTCTCAATGGAATATTATTGACACTAGTTTGTAATTGCTGCATTACAACTATCGCAGATATTGGAATAATTGAAAGATAATAACTATTTAAATGGAAATAACATTAAAAGCTCAATGTTACCAAATTTGAGGGCCATCGAACATCCCCGGCGTATCCACCAAATTTGAAGGCGTCGAACACCCCCGGCACATCCACCAAATTTCATTTGTTTAAGATCGTTATTTCCTCATTCATTTCCCAATTAAATCCCATCCCATTACAATAATGCAAAGCACAAAACCTTAACTTTAAGTAGATGGATCACTAGAGAATCGACTTTTGTCCGACTTTGGTTAACTTGATTCCACAAATTGCCAAAATACTTTGAAACTCATTCAACTTGTTACACTCTCAACGATTAATATTTACAACAATGCAATTATTGAAGATGAAAATGAACAATCTCGAAAGTAGACGGACAGTCGAAATCATCTTGATTTTGATATTTATAAATTAGATTCTAATTAACTTTTTCAATGACGGAGAATTTCTAATTAAAAAATGATAATCATCGATTCAATGCAATGATATCGAATATTTCGAACCGGTTGTATTATTAACCGAATTATTATTATTGATTATATCATTGACCTTTCTTCTTTAAAGGCAAATAATTCTTGATTCTCTTACTCTCGAATCGAACGGCACTCATAGACTAAATCTGACAAAAAAAATTGTTGTTCTCCGATTGCTTGTTATTAATTCAAGCTGACTATGAATCGAATTTGAGCCATCCATCTTCTCTTTACAATATTTCATTAATTTTGTTACATTCGCTTGATATAACGGTAAAGATATGCTTAACTTTTAAATATGAAGAAACGATTTGCTTATTTCGAAACAGAATTCATTCTTTTCAATGCCAGTGAGGCACGAAATTCAATCTCTTGGGGTATTCCTTTAAAAATTATAAATCTGCAGCATTCTTTTCACTTGTTCTGCATTGTATTCATACTAAAAAGATATTCAAATTAGCCATTGTCAATGTTGAGAAATTGTTGATTCGGACATTTTCTTTTATTATTATCATCCGTTCTATTTTCCCATATTGTAAACGGAAAGAGGCTTCTGCCAACATACAAGGCGATCGAATAAATATTTTATATTTGTATAAATAAAATTGATGTGTGGCGGATATTATGGTTATAGTTAACGGTAGGTTTTCATGCAATTTTCACATGATTCAAATCAAATAAAATTCGTCACGTATCATTCACAAAAAAAACCATTTTCAATTCATGAATGTGTAACATTAAATTTGAAATGACTTTGTCACGTAATGAATATATCGTCGGCTATAGAATTCTGTTTTTATCGCCCATACATCATTTCCTTTCTACTACTACAACTACTAACTAAGAGTTATAACAATAAAAAAAGAATATATGTTTGATTACACTTTGTTGCTCTGTCACGTCTAGCCTTTTTAATTCATTTACACTTGGTATAAAAGAGATACAAGTGTTGAAGGTGCTGTTATCCGACAATGTCTTGAATGTTTCCATTACAACAGGGAGAAGTTAGTAGGCCTGGACGCAGATGTTCGCAATGGACGTGTTTAGTTGTGAGGCTTTTAGTGTGGATCTTTATTAAAATCGGTAGTGTCATACAAACAAAGTACAACGCGTTATCTGCATCAAGAGAATCATCAACAATGCCTATAAAACACATCAAATATTTTCGTTCAATTATTGCGTGTTGAAACGTATAAATCGACCTGCTATAAGCTTCGTGAATCATATTTTCGCAATAAAAACGTACATGTTTCTCTGTGATAACTAACACGAAGTCGTTTAGTTTTAGCTACTTTTTTCTTAAAAGAAAAAATCCCTTATTTGTTGCAGTAGTTTCTTATCTGTAATAATACTGCTTGTCAACATCTAACTCGAGTAATATATCTATAAAAAAAAGGCTTTTAATACCAGCAACATGCGTCTATTCCAAACGACATCTGATGCAAATCATCAATCACTAGTGACTTCCGGTACCTAATCATTTTCGCATTGTGTTTACACCCAACTAAACTAAAAATAACAAAAACAACACGTTCTCTAGCGTGGTCGATGTTACAAAAATATTGTAGTGAAGATAGAAAAAAATTTAAACGAATTTAACTAGAAACAGTATGGTTTTGATAAATTGCAGTAATTTCATGTCGAGACATCTAGATGACTTCTTGCAAGCACAGACAACTTTTTCTGTCTTAAAGATTGTTTTGTATTTTGTTTTATTCTCTCCCTACAATTTCCTTATTACATTTCTCAATTTGAGTTTAAATGAAGCAATTACTACCATAAACACTATTAGAACGTTAATTTATTAAACACTAATTAAACGTAACGAATTAATTTCGTGAAATTCGATGTTTTAATTTGAAGTTTTATTAAGGTATAGCAACAGAAAATTGGGTTTACAATATCCGAATGTGTACACGTATCATGTCCAATAAATAAGTTTCGGTAACAAAATTCAACAACGACTGTTGTGTCTAATCAATTTATGCACCCTTCAACAGAACGAAAACCATATTTGTTTTATTTTAAAATAAATTACAATATCACGTTGAGACATAATTATGGAGATTTCTTGCAATTTGTTGCAATGGGCGTTCGGCTGCATCCACTTGAAATTTCAACGTTTAGTAAAATGTTAACAACAAAAATAAACAAAATTCTAATTGTGATATGAATAGGAACAGACGGATTTCGTTTTACCTGGAAAATGGCAACTGCATTATCAGTAATAGCCAGATGTATTATCGATCTGGCTATCAAATATACCTGTCATGATTTTGAATTATGACTATCGACATTTCAAATTGAATAATAGAAGAAGAAAAAATCGGAATTTTTATACGAAACTACTCCAAGAATCCATCTTCTAGGATAGAAAACTCGAAATAATCCATCATTTTATTTTCAATTTCTATTAGATAGAGAGGATATGTGGAAATAGGTATTGTTTTTCATTTTTATTTATTTTTTGCTCCGATTCACTCTTGTTCGAGAAAATCATCACTGGGAAGATTAATGAACTAACATCAAAACGTGTATGTAACACCCACAACTGTCAAGGAGAGTTGAACGGATGATGACAGGAATCGGACTCCGAATAGCGGAAATAAATGTACGTAGTAGCAGCAACTCAAAATTATTTACTTTAAGAAGATTACGTTCGAGAAACGTAGGACACGTTTACAAACCGTCAATAATATACCTACGGTCGATCTCTTTGTGATTTTTAATAAAATTGTCAGTGTGGATGCGGAAACAACTGAATTATTCAGACGCAAATATCGTTTATCATCATTACGTTCTTTATATTTGTACGTTTATTGTATGATTAATGTTTATAATATCGGACAAGTCTTATTTAGTGCGATTTACATCAGATTTTGTCATACCAGGAATGGAAGTAAATCACCAGTTTTAGATGATATTTTTGGAGATTTCAAGATGACAAACACCACGCTTTTATTGATTATTTTTCGACGAAATTAATTGACTTAATTATATTTTAACGCACTGTAGCGATTATAAATCGTTTAATAGAGATTGATGATACATTCAAAAGTTATGGTATAATATCGAATTTTAATGGACTAATAATAATACGTTTTGAGCAATTTTCAAATTTGCAGGTGACGCTTCCATTCTGTTATCGTATTTCAACACAATAAAAACCAGACGCAAACAGTAGGCTTCCTTTATTTATGTGCTCAAAAGGACGACTTTCCTGCGTCTTTTGTGCGTTACAAACATAAAGTACGCTTGAAAGAAACATCTAACAATATTTAGCTAAACTTTCACTAACAGGGGGAGATGACGGAATAGCGAATGAGCCTGTTTGTGTGTTACACAAACAGAGAATGATTCAAGAAAATTATGTTCCGTCAGGTGTTTTCACGAATAAAATTCTAATGCTTCCTCCCCATCAATTATTAACAGATAAGAGCGGTGTCAATGACTTTTATGTTAATCACTTCTGATGTATTTAATGTGTGGAGATTTTGTTAAATTTCTGTCTTGAAAAGTTATTGCTGCAGAAAATGATGGATTTCCTGCTGTTGTCTTATCATAAAATGATCCGTAATACCTTTTTCGGCCCAAGGATCACGTCAGTTGTTTATAAATATTTATAATCTGTACACGTTTCGTACAGAAAGCTTCCCACGAACACAGACAGCCCAAAACTCACCCTAGCAACCGAATAAGGGATCATTTTTATTTTTATTTTCATATATAATCGTTAGGAAACAAAAAATAATCGGATCGGAATCATAAAAGAAAATACCCTGTTTGTTCGGGTTTTTTTTCAACCTTAATTTATCAATAGTTAATCCTATTCCAGCTACACTATATCATCCCTTCAATCGTAAATTGTGTTTGTTACTGTTATTGCTGCGACTGATCGTCTTTTCAATCATTATCATGAATTTTAAGTGATTACAAGTTTTGTTATTGATTGAATAAATTAACTTTTCGCAAAATTACATACGTGATCTGTAATCACAAAGAACGAGGGGGGGGAGGGGGAGGTTTGATAAATTATTCCGATTTTATCGTTATGGTGATGGATAATTTGTCGCATCACTGGAGGGTTCGAGAAAATATTGCAAATATTTGCGTGTATAGGGATGGAATAAAGGTATCAATTTCAAATTGAGTTGCTATTTAAAATTGGAATCGACATGAAAACCAGTACTGTCATCATATGTTCATTTTATCGTTATAAATAGTATCTGATCGTTTACCTGGTACTTTACTACAAAAAAAAATTAGGAGATACAGTGACATGAATTATATGGAAAAGGCAAAAACTAGAAATTATCTCTAGAGTCCAGGGAGTTAATTTCGTTTAATTATTCAATAGAAATGATCCGTTTACGTAACTTCTAACATTTATTGATTCTGACGAACAATTGAACACGTATTATTAACAAAGGACAATCGAACAGCTTAGGGGATTTTGTTCATAAACTACTGCATCTGGTGCAACTGACACTACATTAATAACTAAATAGCTCAAAATTTTATCTTTGGTGGAACGAATTTATTCGACTGTGTCATCTCGCTGTTCTCTCTTTAGATCTATTCATTTTTATTCAAATATGGAAATAGAAATGTGGAATATGAAAATGGTGTTCATTCTGATTGCCTGACATGTGCTCTCAACCCCCTTTTACAAGACGGGAGAACACGTGCTCACCCGCCGCTTTTTTTTTGGTAAAGCTGTCGCATTCACATGATGGGTGTGTTATTCTTTGGTGTTTGTTGAAAACCGTTTCGATTTGAAATAACACATTTGTTGATAGTTGATAGATCAAATTATTCTAATACTTGAAGCGTTAACGAATATTTTTGGGGGAGACAGATTGTCGAAATTGCAAACGTTTCAAATAAATTTGATTCCCTACAGGCACTTGTATCGCATTTATAAGGATCTAAAAAAAAATAACATACAAATTTTCTTCCCTTTTACATTGCAACATTTCCAACAATTTCGCATCACATCAATATTTCATTTAGCCACCCCCTTGATTCCGTTTATTTCCAACTATAAAATTCAGTTAGTGTGGATAAATAAAAGGCTTTTGTTACAGCTTCTTATCTAGATCAAAATAATTAAAGCTTTCCAATTCAATTACTGATTCTGGTTTAATTACAAACATTTCACGATTTCTAGAATATGGTGGAGTCATACAAATTGAAATTATAATTATTTTGAATTTGACAACAATTATATAAGTACCTAACATTCTCATTTAATGAGCCACAGTCGATGTAGAATTGTTTCTACTGTGAATTCCCAATGAACATCAAGAAAATCTGGAAGAGTGAGAATTTTTCCAACTTCCAACAGGAAACAGTATCATATGCATCGTAATTATCTAAAAGAGTATAATTTTTATTTGTGTTTTTCAACATCCATAAAAATAGTCACACTATTTCCGTAAAATACATCTTAAACTCTAGTAGAGAGAAGCGATCTGTATATCCATATGTCACATACAATAAACTTTTCTTCATTTTTTTTCATTATGGTAAAGATGTGAGTGAGTTTTTATAAAACACAAGAATAAAAGCTGCGTGTGTTATAATTTAAAACAAGACATTGCTCCTCTCTGGCAACAACAAACAACAAATATTAACTACACTCTGTTTCCGTTTGCGTCATTTTTAAATTGAAACAACAAAAGAGGACGAAAAAAACGAAATGGAAACAAGAAGAAACACTCAGTCGCTACACAAACTCTTATTTAGTGGTAGCGCTTGTAAGTCTTAGAATGAATTTACACATGTGTAAGGGAGACTTTTATCTTCTCAATTTTAAACGAATGTCGATCCTTTTTTTCACGTTAGAGAAATAAAAGGATTATTTAAGAGAAATAGACTTACAGAATACCACTACATACTAAATAAGAATCCCTGTAAGAGTTGAGCATAGAAAAAACTGATTTATAATGTTGCTTATTACGAATGGGCGTTGGTGGATAATTTGCCTAGCTTAAAAGGTAACTTCACTTTTATGAAGCATTATTACTTTATTCAATGTAAACATCCTTCAACTCTAAACATATACCGCATCGTTTAAAAAGTACATGGTTCTAGTATTTCATAAAAACAAAAAAAAACTCCTTGATTTGTAAACCACGATTCTACAGTTTCTGTTACCAGATCGTTTGAATTAAGTAAAAAAGTACGTCATTCAGGTGTTCCGTACATTTGAGGTACAAAAGTGTATGTTCTTGCACGACAACAAGTAGACAGCAGGGGCATAAATCAGCAAAAATAATATTATGAAAAGTTTTCCTTGTGGTGTTTTCACAAGTTTGGTTAAAAGAGATGTGTGATATTTTCCAGTCATTGATTTTCTTTCATTCCAAGTAATTAATGAAAATTAGGCCATCTTTGGCCAAGAAAATGATAGGAGGAACTTTTCCAGCGAACTAACGCTCACGAAACTTTTTTGGACCGTGGAGAAGCAAATGTACCCACTCTTTGCACATTTCTTTCGTTTCTGGATCAAAATCCAAACAGCTTGATGGCAAATCCATTGAGATGTTGCCGTCCTTATTCGTTTTTGATCAGCACGGAGACATTTGGGTATGCACTTTGCAGACTGTTTTGAATCACAATTTCAAAACGGTTTACACTTTTGTACCAAAACTTGGCCCTGGTACTTGTCGAAATATATACTTTTTTTCTAGAATAACACGATTTGTTTTTGTCCACTAGAGGGCCTACTTATTTATCAATATCCTTTCGTGTATGAGAAAGTCTAAGATAAAACGTAACCTGTAGAGAAAAGTGCACAAGGACAACAACAACAAAAAATCACCTACCCCATCAATTTCAAGGTTTATTAAAAATTCACAACCAGCATAATTACACTAGGGAAATTATTTGTTCATCTCAAATTACATGATAATTCTCTCTCTCTCTCTTACTTAAATTTACAAATAATAAAATATTTGTATTTGTCTATAAATTAATAAAAAACTTTTATTAGACTTCCCTGTTCAAAAAGACAATACAACCTCTAAACTCGAACCACCAGTCGATTTTAGATTAACCCTCATTAATAAAATATAATAGAAATCTCGCTTTTGCAGTGTCGTTTGCAGAGTGTTTTTTTTTGTTCATATTATTCTTCTCTGATCTCATACCTTCTTCATAATGGATATAAATCTTTGACTTCCCCATAGTGAACGTCAATTATTATTATCATTATTATTATTTTGTGAGAATTCAATTGGAAATCGATAAAAATAGCAGCATGAAAACCCCACGATCCGATTTTCAATAACTAATTCTTTTTCGTTTATTATAGTTAATAATAAAATGTTAAAGTTCTTTTCAACCAACTATCTCTTTAAAGGGGTTGTATGTTAAAGTTCCCTTGTTATGTATTATCTCTTATATGTCACTAGCACGCACCCTAGTGAAACAAATTGAATGGGTGAAGCTTTAAGAGAGAAGACAGTTGTATGCCGTACGGTTTTGTTATCTTTTTTTTTAACCCCCGCCATCATATTACGTTAATTCTTGGACGATGTTTAATTTACGTTTTTAAATGTGCGCTACATTAATTAATAAATGTTTTGTTAATGTTGATTCTATGTAAAAAATAAAATAAAATCAATAATGTTTGTGTATATATATATATATATACGTACTATGTTAGACGACTTCAAAACGAGGAAAGGAAAACAGTCTGGCGCCAATCATTTTTATGATAATATAAAGTGAATATTTCAACTGTTATAACGGCAATCAAGGAATACGTGAATATTCCACTATTCAGTTTGATTCGTGCTCTTGCATATTTTCCATATGATGATGATGATGACAGGAAAAGGTGGTATAAACCATTTTCAAAGTGGTGGTGGTGGCGATGGTGTTAGAAATGCGCACGCTACTACCATTTCAACGTGAACATTATTTCCTATTTTATAAGAACATTTCCTGAGGATGTTAGTAAGAAAATTTTATTACGGTAATTCTGGTGTGTGTTATTTAATTTTTTAGCATCCTATATAGTTGGTGATGTTTATAAGGGTTGTTGATGTAATATCGACAAAAAAATAATACAGAATATAATCGATGGAAATGTCAGATGAAATTTTCGTTTGAAAAAAATAACTTTACTGATACAAAACCTGCCAAATCAATTATTTATAGAAGGGACAACAAAAAAAAACACTATTTCTAATCATTATTTCTTATCTTCTAGACACGGACAGAAAATCAATCAAGAACGAAAAATTCTACAATTTTAAACGAAATAGATGAATTTTCATTAAAGAGTCGAGTATATATCATAGATACATTTTATACCAGTGATTGCCAAATTTCTTCGATTGATGGCGGCTCAAAGTCAAAGTAAATCAGCCAAAAATTAATGAAACATGTGTTTAACACCACACCAAAATGCGGTAAACATACGAAGGGAATTGGTAAATAATCATTTTAAAACAATGATTTTTTCCATCCCTTAAGTGATTTGTGGGTAAGGGTATTGTCTTGTTAATACAATATGATTTTGGATAGTTAATCACGCTGTTTCCATAGGATCCATAGGATCGAGATAATGCCCGAGCAACCATCGGCCAGGCTACCAAATCCCCTCAGAGTTGCAGGCTCATCGAGCCTTTTTGTGGAGGCGAGGCCTATCTAAATCTCTGCTGCCTCTACAAGACAGTTAGTCCCAACTAGTTCTGCGTAGCTTACTCGCTTAGTGCAATTGCTACCACTTAACCATCTCTACTCCAAGACCTTTATACAGCGGACTTTTGCACTTTTTGGGTCGAGAAGAACCAGATGTTTCCACTCTTTAGACATTTATGTAATTTCCGGATCAAAATGATCAAGCCAAGCTTTTGAATAATGACTTTGCGGACTGTTTCTAATTACAGTTTCAAAACGACTCAACCTTTTGCACAGATACTTGTCAACGTTTATACAAATATTCCATAATAACGCGTTTCGTTTTTGTTCGCTAGAAATAATAAAGAACAACTGCTTTATACTGTAATTCCAAAATCATCCTTAAATGGAGTTGTTTATTAATTAATCTGATCAATTTTGTCTTGTATTAGTCGTCTATTATTGCCTTCATTATTAAAATAACATTATCAATTGGTATTATTTATTATTATTATTTCATTGCTAGCGTTTATAATTTTCAAAGATAAATGAGATTGGATACGAATGAAAATTATTTCATGAAAATATAATATTATCAAATTGAAATTTTGTATAATAGGTATTCATTCCATTTTCAATCTAGGTTACAACAATACTATTAATAAATTAAATTTTCAAGAATTCATTCAATTTATTATTCAAATCTTATAAAATACTGCACATTCAAATGTTGCTTGCTCTGCTCTGTCAAGTTAAAACGAATAGAAGAAACAGAAAAGCAACAAGAGTCACTTTTTTTCTACATGAAAGCTACTTGTTGCAATTGCACATTTACCTCAAGACAACCTGTTCAACATCTAAAAATAGATGATAAAAACGAGAAAATTCCGGAATTTAATATTTGTCGACAAGATTTTTTCTGAAATAATAATAATAATATGGAATTTTATGTGAAAGTTGTAGCTGTTACTTTGGCATCGTTTAAACTAATTAAATATGCATCAATTCCAACGCTTAGGCGTCGCCTTGCCGACGCCCGCCATTCTAAATTCGTTCCTACATAATATACTAACAACACAACTAATTCTATCTTTGTTGTTCACATTTTTCTTATATCTTGGTATCGTTAAGATACAACTTCAGTGTTGTATATACACGCACAAACATTAAGAACACGAGACAAGTTATTTACAACACACTCCAAGAATAGTGAAAGTCCTACAGAATATGTTGTTAGTATTGATCTGTGTGATTTCTAACCATAATTAACTGACTGGTTTGGTAAAATAATGAAATTTGCACACTCAATGTAAGAAGATATAAGTATAAACACATTCATTATGCATACAGGTTGTTTTCTTTCAATATATCTAACTTTCGGTTTCCCACTTATGTGTGAGGGAATTGATACAAACTCACAAGGATTTGTTTTATTACACCCAAGGAGTAATTAACCGATGGTAATGATCTAAGTAGCCTGAAAGTAACGAAATATCTCGATAATTGAATGGATTTGAATAGACACGTGGATGAGCGATGGCAACGTTGCGACACATGTGCATTCAAAGAAGTGTCTTTCCAAGAAAAAACAAAACTCGAAATTTTTACCTCTTTCTGTTATTACAATCGCTTAATACAGAGACATCAAAAATATGGTTTATTAAGAGAAAACTCCTTGTATCTACAACAAGAAAGTGACATCAGTTCTACTCTAGTTTCTCACGAACTTTTTTTATTGATGATTGTTGAATAAAAAATACAGGAAAGTTGTGAAATGTTCATTTTATGGTAGAGAGAAATCGGGGAGAAAAAAATAATAACGATTTACATTGGTGTGAATATGCAGATTGTTATAATTCAATATGAATGAATTTTAAAGTGGATATTTTATCCAGTTATCTCGTTTTTTTCCTTTCCTCTACAAGAGTTGATAACAGAGTACTTATAAAGTATTCATATTTATAAGTACATGCGTATATTTACAAGTTTCTTGTTAACAACTTTGTGAGCCAACAACACAAATTTGTTAGACTTCATTAAATTTGCAAATAATTTGCTATGTTTTAGTTGTTATTAGAGTTATACTTGATGGACGACATATGGACGCATTCTCTTATTTCGGCAGACATTTTCAGCATTAAATCGCCATTAATATTGCTGTTTAATTTTCGGGCAATTTCGAATTGGCCGACATGCTAAAATATGCGTAGTTTCCGATTAGTTTTTATTGCTTTATTGTTAAACTGGCAGCAATAAATCTTCATGTAGGATGCCTGGAAATTTATTAGCAATCCGCAAACCTTAACCTCTTTGGGGAGGTCGAATTATTAACTTCATAGTCCATTTAGACTATACCAATTAAATGAAATAAACTTCTATATGAACTTTCTACCTATCTAGTTTAATATTTATTCAAATAACATAAGTATTGACTTAATAATATTTATAGAATTTTAATCATCTAAAGTGCCGCTTTGAGATTATTCCTTTAATAATTCGCATAGATGAATTTGAATCATTATTTTGCACATGATAATGTCAACGTTTAAAATCGTTTTAGATGTAAGTTGGCACACACAACCCCTGAAACTTATCTGTTCATCATATCAGTTCAACAACCTCGATTGATTGTGGAATCATAGAATCGTAACACACGGGATTTTGTTTCAGTTAATGGATTTTGTGGGTACACATTTATGTTGACCTTTTCTAATTGAAACCGAAAATTAACCACAATCATCCCGTATTATTACTACTTGTTATCTCAATTTGATTACCATTGTGATTAACTATAAAAATAGATACAATCAAATGATCGTTAATTTGATATTCAAGAGCGATTTGTTATCTAAATCGTAATCATTTGACATGAATCATAGTTGAATTATAAACGTACAAGTGCCGCTCGATTCGAGCTTATTAATGATGGAAAAACAAGTAGCAAATATTGCTGTTCTCTTATTGTAAATAAATCATGTAAACAAATGTTTGTAAACGGATATAAATGAAACTTACTCGGCATTTCCATGGTTCGTACCTCGTCTCAACGCCATACCAGCCCGTGCCATTCCACCTGCAACAATTTGGAAATTTCCTCAATAGATTTACAACAAACTTCCTTAAATGAATCGATAAAAACAAAACAAATAAACACCATTATTAGATTCCTTTTTTAATCATTCGTTTTCCAACAGATAAAGGTAAATTGATATTGCCGCCAATAAGGTTTCATTACGTAAATAGCTTAATATAAAGCAAGCAAGCAAGCAGAAGCAGTTCGGTCAACAGTCAATATTACAGACAAGATACTTACACACACACACACACACACACACAAGCATGTATATATATATATATATATATATATATATATTTATATATATATATATATATATATACTCTCAACACTTTTAACATCCTGAAAGTTTAATTGAAATGTCCGCTTATTTACACCCTAAATAAAATGATGGTAATGATAATAACATTAAGTTGGAAGATTTTATCTTGAATCCGTTCAAATTTATTCAATTCTATCCAATTGCAAATTTAATTTCGCAATTATGCACATTTGTAATCGATTTTTTACGTAAAAAAACACAACTAATAAATCATCAATGTTAACGTACTGTAAAAAAATATTGTATTAATTCACCCGGCGCATCCGCCAAATTTAACTAAATTTGAACGAAAATTTATCACCATTTTTTTTCTGCTTCACCCCATTCCCAATGAGCTAATTATCCGCTTTTTTATACTCACTAGTTTAGAAATAGATAAATAGAAATGTCTATAATCATTAGTACGAATGGCGATATAAAGGTAATAGAGAATGAAAAACGAAAAGAGAACACATAATGACACGGACATTTTGTTTTCTATTATAACATTCGTAGATTTGATGTTTTTCTTTAAGATTATAGCAAAACTTTTCTAGAAAATTGCTCCGGAAAGTTGGTTCAGTTTTTACGTTATTCTCAACGATCGAGTTTTGTAAGTTGAAAGTATTTAAACAGCTCGTTGTGATGAACAATAATTTATTGAAGTCATTTAACAATGTTATCGATTAGATTCTATTTATACCAACATAAAGGAGTGAAATTGAATTCTTTATTTTGTTGTTGAACTTTAACTGCCTTCGTCTAGATGAACATAATCCTGGATTTCGTTCAATAATGCTGAATTATTGAAAAATACACCATCGTTAATATTCAATATACGTATACTGAATTTTTAAAAAATCTGTGTAATTACATAATTTAGATGAAAAGTTGAAACCATTTCTAATCAAAGTTTTGGTTGATTTATTAAAGGAAATTAGACAAGAGAGAGGGTGAATTGTAAATTGGATACAATTTAATAGCCAACATACTAATTTGGCAGAAAATTAATACTGCAATAACGTATCCAAATATAGCATTACCTATTGGGATTTATTTAAGATTGACACTGACATGTTCTCGAATTACAACCGGAAATTGTTAAATAGTTGGTCTTGAATATTTCTAGCTGACAAAAACGTGTTGGTTATCATGGAAGAAAGTTTAAACTTTAACAAATAACAAAGCAAATTTTGACAAATTGTGACTAAAAACACTCTGCAAAGTAGGTACCACCAACCATCTAAGAAAGAAGCAGAAAACAACCCATTTCTCCCACCGATTTTGCAAAAACACAACAACAACAACTGACTGAAACGGAAGTGTCCAATGAACCTCAAAAGAGACAGAAGAGGTTTTCTCGGTAAAGAAACCTCATCAAGACAAGAAAGAAAGTTTTCAAAATAACGTAATTTCTGAATGCAATTCAAAAAGCCAAAAAAAATAGGTACGTAAATGTCTAAGTGTTGAACAACGAATGAACAATGGATTTGACATCAATTTAATGATGACATAGCAAACTGCACACACTTGTTAATTAGCTTCATCGTTATGATCTAGAAACTAAAGAAAAAACGCTTTCTGCTGCTTCTAGGCTCTAGGTTTTTAAATTGTCGGACATCCACCATATTCTCCAGATTGAAAGGTAGAAAATTTAGGTCGAACGAGCTGGTAATTGAGACAGTAGAATTGTGGTTTGCAGGTCAAGGAAAAACATGTTTTCAATAAAGGAATCAAATTACTTTTTGAACATTGCATTAAATTGAATAACAACAACTTTACTTCAAAAACCGGTAATTTCGTTCTAAACTAGGCCACCATTTACCACAATAACCCCTCGTATAGTCACGTCCAAACAAAAATATCTTGAATTTAAAATCTAACTTGACGCATTAATAGTGAGCTGCATGTAATATGCAGAAATCCTGAAATTTTTCTAAATTTTATTTGTGCCTGATAAATTCCATCGAACATTTAGGAATCTTCCACAATTTTCGTAGCTCAAATGCGCAGAATGCCTGAAAAGCGTGCATTTTTACTTAACTATACTGAAATCCTAGTGTCTCTCATCCAATATGCTCTAATGTAAATGAATAAATAAAACTTCTACAATGGCTACGATATGAAAAAGAAACACCATAAACAATACAGAGAAAGCTATCTATGTTGAAGATGTACTTTTTTAATAAATTACTTCCTATAATAGCATAGACTGCAAAATGTAAAAGCTTGAGGCTACTCCAACCAACTCACATATACTATATATATATAATATCATATACAACAAAGGTATGAAGAAGCATTAAAAGGATCCGTATATTATCAAAAAATAAGATAAAGAACTTCCGCTAAAATTCATAAAAGTTAAATATAAACTTTGTTCATTAATATTATCAGTAAGACTATTATTATACCACTCTACCATTCAATTATTTTTTAATAGGAAGAAAAACAACAACAACAACTGATGCGGTTAATTATTTTACGATATGATCTTTAACTTTCAACCCAAGTTGACAGTTCTAATTGTTCATAAAAACTTTTAACAATTATCATGAAAGTAATACAATGTACTGAAGAAACTTTCCAGACAATGTAATTTAATTCACAATTATATTTCGATTTGAAAGACAATTATTAATCCCCCATTAATGATTAATGAAAAAGCAGAAAAAACGCTCCAGTTTTTTTTAAATTATTTACACTGATTTTCGATTTACCACCACACGACAAATCGAATGAAATTTTGGGGTAAATCAATAATCATATTGCGATTTAATTAAAAACAAAAATTAGAAGAAAAACAGCTCGTTTAGGGTGGATTTGAGAATAATTAAAAAAAAAACTACTTTTTGATACGAGTTTTTTTTTGAAACGCAACGAGAAAGAAAAACAAACAAACAGATTTATCTGACGTTAATAATAAATCTCTGAGTATGTTTTCCAATCGATATGGGAGAAAATTGAAAAAAATTCGATTATTAGTTCAGATATATTGAAAATGGTATTAAAAGAAATTAAAATTATGCTGCTAGGATTGTCAATTTAGTTTTCGTTTTCAATAAATTAATGTTTTCACTGTTGACCGAACTGCCCTCGAACAAACAATCCACAGATATTTGCTGAATATTCGAAATACGTAAACCGACATTTCTAAATATCATCCCTTTTATGGTCTATTAGAGAATAGCGAGTCTGTATTGGAGAAAAATCGTTTATAAAACAAAATAAAACAGATAATTAATTGTAGTTGAGAAATGCGCAAATCAGACTATTAAAACTGCTCTAGAATCACGTTAGATAAACATAATTACCTTATCTCGATCCTTCGTAGACAGGAATGCGTTCAAATCATCCCTTTAAACTGTTATGGTTCTCATTATATTAAGCATTTTCACTGGAACAATTAGCTTATTCATGCTAAACTCTCGATAGTTGTAACATTTGCATTGTTAAGTTTCTAGTTAAATAATATTTCAACCGGAAATTGTTTCGTGTATACATTCAACTATAATATAAAGTGAAAGGATGTGTAAGAGTTTACATTGAAAATTGAAGTAGTCGAAATAATCTTGAAGAAAAATCTATTAAAAGCCCACTGTGAAAGTGTCTGTGGAAAAAATTGTATTATCATCTCAATAGAGCGTCGCTGAATTTCTCAGTAATGAAAACCTCTTTTATAAAATCCGTACAAACTTTGCATAAAAGGATGTTTTTACCGCAATCCTTAACATCTCTACACCACCTTTTAAATAATAATGTTCGATATATATACACGTGGTGTATATGTTAGAGCTTTTATCGTTTACAATTCATTTCTACCATCTCCTCTCTACAATAGACTTTTTTTGTGTGTCTGTCTTCTTTTCTATCTTCTCATTGATTAGTGAAAAAAAATTATCAACAGACAATCAATTATACAATGTAATAACTCGACTGTCAAGTTGTAGCGATACAGCTGACAAGACATCATCTGATTATATCAAAAACTTTTTGATAACGAAACAGTAACTTCCAGCACGTGATCTCATCGCAACAAACTGAACACACAAACACACAGAGAAAAATACAATTCGAGATGAATGTCAAGACAACAAGAAAAAAAGTAATTTGGCAACGAAACAGACAGCAACGACGACAACAATACCTCACACTCTTTAAATACCGAATTAAACGAACCAAATACAACAGAAGCGGGTTCACTAACAGTAGTCTACTATCTCGCCTCTCTCATACCCCAATAGTCTGGAATGGAATAAGAGTGGTAAGTTTGTGAATTAAAATCCGAAATTATACACGAATAGAATACGAATTGGCAACTATCATCTAACCAACAACAAAAAAAGCCAACGGTTAACAACAATTGCAATTGAAAAAATTTATATTTAAAAGTAATTAACAAAACCAGGTGGTGGTTCTATTTAAGATGATTTATCATAATGAAAATTTCTGTTCTGGTTTAATTTAAAATCTCCTATAGGCCAACAACGATAGGGTGAAGTCTGAAAATTTCGACCAATTTTCGTGATTTATAACTGCCCCTCTCTCACTCTCTCTCTCTCCTGTGAATGTAGGTGGTATGTTTATTGAAAAATGCGTCTAACTAGAGGCAATGATGAAGGTTGTTGTCTTTTTGGAATCATTCAATTTTAATTTGTACGCATCTCCTCGTTTTTAAATTATCAAAATAAATTCGAAATTCTCTCACTCTGTTGGTTCCAATACAAATGGAAATAGACTAAAGCGAATTGGGATTCGGGGAAAGTTTTGTTTTTCACTGCGAAAGAAGGCACAGCATTGATAGTTCGCAAAGAAGATCTACTTGGACCTGGTTGTGTCTCTATTCTATAATTGGCGAAGATGATGGTGATGCTGCTGCCTGTGGGGTAGGCGGCTAGACTATGCTACATTTAACAGGTTGATGCTGTACTAAGTGAAGCGGAATTGTGTATTATACGCCAGGTTGATTTCAGACCGATTTCGATATGTTATAGTGGTAGGATCGAAAGATATAGTAGAAGACGTGTCGATCTATATACATGTGAAACCATGTTTGTATAGATGAAGGGGTGAGTACTAATATCAACATCATGCCATAACAAAGTTACTGTCAATATCATCCTTTATGTTGTTTACACACTGAATGACAACTACACGGTGTTAGATACAGCCACTCTTAGTTGTGGCAAATATCATTCGTTTCACTTTTTGTATCGCTTTAAATTTATCAAAAAAGACAAATAAGAGGGTTTGTTCCATTTATCCTTTATAATCAACATTAATAAATACAATGGAAATGGAAATTATACACAGACAATCTAATTGCTTGAAACGGTGATCCTTGAGGGGGAAAGAAGTATTAACAATGACAAATGGCCGACTATCAGAGAAACGTTACGCCACGTTGAATATACCGGTAATCAGCAGCATCTTTACCGTTTTACAGGTCGCTTTTATACGATGAAAACAAAAACATAATAACAACCAGTAGCTGTGATTTATTTCACTTTGAATTCTGTTGTGATTGCAACAATCATGACGAAACTGTTGTGATAGTTGAAAAGTAAACAAACAAATCGACGAATGATGCTAATGTTTGTTGTTGACACCTTTTTAAATTCCATTAGAGAGAAAAGTGGTCAGGTGTAATCGTACTTGACAGATACACCTCCACAACATACATTTGGCATTACATTGATATAACTGCATGGCAAGGGCCACCTCCGCTATTTGTCAATGCACTCTTGTTATAATGCCAGACCCATGGTCAAAGATCTTTCTGTTTGAAAAACAAAACAACAAAATAAAATCTTTATTAATAATACGCTTTTGTAACATTTTGGTGAGAGAATCAGAATTATTTAAATGTTACCAATTTCTTAGTGAGCGCCATTTTGATCTTGTGGCTTGATGTTAAAGTCAGTTGTATTTTTCTAGTTCGGACAGTTCAGAGTTGCTTCAGTGAATTTATTGGACATTATATAAACCCTCCCAATATAAATATTTATTTGTTGTAGAAGAGAAAAAAAACCCGTTGAAATTCAGTTTGATTTTTGTTTAATTAAAACACCACCAGTATGTAAATCGGAAAAATTTAATAGAAAAATCTACTTTTCATCTTTTATCAAACATTGAATAAACAACAATTTAATTGCTTCTATCGATTTACATAATAAAAGGGAATATTTACAGATTTACGATAATCTAAGTTGATATTGTTATAAGCCTTAGGAAAATTTACCTGGATTTTCCAATAGGAAATAGAAAATGTGTCACATATCTATCGACTAAGCGCATTCTCGATGGACGACAATTTATTAAAAAAAGCAAGCAAACAAACAATCAGATATAAATCATCTAAGACAAACTGGAAATTGTTCCTATTGCTTTGATAAACAATAAATTGGAAAGCCAGATATTTAATATGTTCAGAAATCCGAAATTGAACAGCAACTATTTTACAATCTGTGAAGAAAATAAACTGATGTATGACTTTTTCTTGAATAATGCAATTTCGCTATAGAAAAGCTTCTTTATGTTGTATTCTCACCCCTATCGGCTTTCAATTCTTTACTCGAACAGTTTAGATAAACTCCTACAATGTTACCTGTATATCAACTCTTTCATACGTTCAATTATCTTGAATTGATTTGCACGATTAATCACACAATCAAATTAGAGAAATATTCGTGTTATTTGGATATGTAATAGTGAAGTAACTTTAATTTAGAATTGGTCAGTAGCTGCCTTCGGTCATAGTGGATTAATCCCTTAGGAGATTGTTGTAATTAAAGTAGGAACTACGGTTCTGACCGATTAATTAGGACTTCTGCAACGCCATATGTAACACAATATAAGACGATGTTAAAAGGAAATTTGATGAGCCGTAAAAAAAGTAGACTTGTTGCGAAACGGGTTGTTGTTGTTGTTGTTGTTGTCTTTTACATTTGAGTTCGTTTTGTTGTTGCAGTGTTACTGTCAGATATGTTATCTGAGAAGATGGATGTGAATTAACGGAAAATTGGACGTGAAACTTGTGATACGATTGCATAGTCCAGGCACGTAACAATTCCTTTATTCAAATGCAATAAGGGTAGGTCAAATTTCACCTTACAGAACTATTTTATTTAAACTAATATTACAAATCAATTTTCATTAAGGATTTATGTGGTTAAAATTATTGCAATACTGATGTCACACAACTTCCATACAAATTGAAATAAAGAATAATGAACAGAATTAATTGTAGTTAGGTACAGTAAAAAAAAATTGGATAATAATAAAAAGGTCTTTGAAATCCTGGCGCTTTGACAAGATAATGCTGTGATCCTCCAACAATACTATCACGCCTGGAACACTTCGCTAATCTTAATCAGAATGAAATGCAGATAGACTTTGTCATTTCCCAAATTCAAATTTTATAACAAAACAAAAAAAACAACAGACACCCACCAAATTTCGTTTAATGCGAAATTTTAACTTTAAATTTAAATCCACTTTCTTACTGCTGATAATAATAATAATAACCTGGCATATTTGAAAATACTTGGAATTTTAATGTCGTGATAGTTGAAAAATGGTGTCAGAATGATAACAGAACCTGTTTCAATAATTGCCAGTTGAAATCGAACAGATTTCATTTACCTACTCATACGGGCGATTGTTTGTTTCAATATTTGATTGGAAATAGAATCGTGATCTTCTATTGATTCATATGAAAATGTAAATATTCACAATTACTGACACTATTTTCTATTGTATATAGCATTTACTTTAAATATTAAAACACACGATGTTCGAAATTGAATTGAATCGTCTTGGAATTATTTAATTCACGTTCTTATCTCTTATAATCGATATCTGTACAATTTTGGAGGGGGCTATTGTTTAAGGTTGATACAAAACCGCTTAATTGTTATGCTATGAATTTCGAGTCAAAAACGATTGCCTACATTATCTTAACTTATTCCTCCCTTGGATATGCGTAGAATTCCAATCAATACCGGGTGTGTATTTTATTTCAATGATGATGATGATGATATAGTCGGACAGCGAAAACAAAAGATAATCAATCAAACCTTAGGAATTTCAGTAACGATCGTAATTTAACCCTCTACTTTTGTCGACTATCAACCCTCGCACCTAAAGTTGTAATACTTCACGCAGTGTTTCTGTATTTTAAATTAGACTTAATTTTCAATTTTCTTCAGTTTGATCCGTTTTTATGAAGGAAACCATCAAAACCCACCCTTTTAGCCGTTCAGACTGCCATCCTGATAGTGAAACTATTTCAACGACTGAAAAAAAAAGACATCAACAGCCAACTCAACTAAGATGAATTTAATTTGAATGTCTGTCGTTCAAACTATCCAAGTGGTTTAATGAAAATTGCTCTTCCCAAAAGATGCATCTCTCTACAATGTCAAAGAAACAACGTTTGAAAGGTATACATTCAAACAATGTTAATTCGCTCTTCATTCTTGTCATTATGATGATAAGTGTCCCTTTTAATTGGATTTAGTGCACTTGGCATCTAATTTTGTGAAAGACAAAACGTTTCTCTTCGAATTAATAACGAATAGATTGATTTTAGTTTAGTTCAATTTGTTTCATGCGATCTATAAATGGAATGAGTGCAACAAACTTTAATTAAATGAATCAAAATCGTTGACAAGAAACAATTTAAATGCATATATAAATATTTCTGTAGACGTCCAACTCTCAAAGAATTAAACAATCAATCCAAAAAAAAACAAACAACAACAAACATTCCAATTTTAATTTGTTTAAATACCGAATGGAATTTACAATGTTGTTCCGCAGTAACAAAACAAAGCAAAAACGAATATATTTCTACGAGTATTCCCGTTGTTAAATGAATCGAATTCATTTCTATTTCTTCAAGATAAGATGTTTTTTTTTATCATGGTGAATAGGATAAAAACAATTCAAATCCCGAATATAAACAGAAAAACTTCTTATTTACATGCAACTCATATATTCGTATCCAGTTAAGGGACATTGCACCCTTCTGTTTTTGGTGGTTGTACAATCTCTGTTTTTATGTATCTTTTTTTCTACGAATATCGTAAGAAATAAATAGAACACCGAATCGAATATTTTTTCTCAAATAAGAACATTCTCTTTGAATATAAATTCACAAACATTGCAAATAACGTTCTCTAGAAAGATACTTTAATTAACTGCAAAGATAGATGGCAATGAATAAAATTGTTATTGTTGGAGATGCTATAAAGTTGATAAATAATGCAAAAAATTATTCTAAATATTTCATTCATATTCGATCTGTATGTGTGAATATAAAACGTCTATAAAGAATAGTGTTTGAAGAACATTTATGAGATGTGTATGAGAAAAATTTATGTTTAGATCTAGGTTGATAAGATCAAAAATACAGCTAGAATAAGAAAATGCCATAACGAAATGTTCAATTCATATTCACTTAAAGAATTCCACATATGTATAAGTTTTGACATTTAATTATATATTTCATATGTACATATAACATGTTTAAATATAAATTGAAACAAGGTACCAAACAAATGTTTTCGTCAGAATAGGCATTTAAGTTTATAGTCGATACTACCACAAAAGACAATTTTAATATCACGCTTTTCAATGTGTGTACATAGGAGAATTGTGTATACTTTAGGTGGTAGCTAGCAAAATAGTAATAGCAAAGACATTACTTCTCTGTTATATTTGAAATGGGTTTGTTGTCGTTTCCTTTGTTTCACCCTAAAATTGCAAATCTAAACGAAAGCCCTATGTATACCTTACCTACAGAATGGTATCGATCTGTCTTTATAACTATGCATAGTCCACGATTAAGGCATCGATAACGGCAATTTTAATTAATAACAATAACAGTATTTAAAAGAATGGTGTGTAATACTCTAATGAACAATTCAAAGAATTCTTCTAATTAACATTGATGCTTGAATGATTGCAATAACATTTAACAATAAGTGACAGTTGCGCAAACGTGGGTAACTATCTAAGTCACAATAAAGGTGAAGGCATACTAGACAGCACCATATGTCCCGAATGCGCCGTACGTAACGAATTTACTGATATCCTCGCACAATTGTCCGTACCATACCAGCTAGACGCATCGTATTGTATTCGCATATTTCAATTTCATATTCCATCTAACGTGAAAGTATTGATGAGAACATAATTGTCAATTGTTTATTGTTAGAGGATGAAGAAAATCAAATACGAAGTAAACAAAGGAAAAAGATTACTGACATGTGAAACGTGCGTTGCTGACTAGTGAACATCCATCTTAATATTGATGTTTTATTCACTTTACAACTTTAGCATCTCACTAAACAGATTTTACGAATTCAAATAATAAAAATCAATTAACACCTGATAAAACTTCCAATTATTAAAAAAAAAACAAGATATACACCTAAAGTACATCAAAACTTGCTGTCATCTCTTCATAAAGATGGAAACACAATGGACGTAAAACTCTATGAAATCTTGATATCTATCCAATCATTGGAACAGACAAAACTATCGTGTTTGAGTAAAACAATTGTTGTTAATTTTTTCGTTCCATTAGAAACTTACTAAGAGATAAATTTTAATAATGAATGAACTCCATTAGTGGAATACTTTGTTCTCACCAATTTGAAGAAAGAATCACGAAAGGATGCATAATAATCTAACTAGAGTAGACTGATTTAAAAAATTCAAACAACAGTAAGAGAACAACTCAAAAATTCAAAGGACAATTCAAAAAATGTCTTCACCTAATAGCTTCTTCATCAGTATTTATGTAACAGTACACGTGTGATCTCCTTGAGTATTATGTGAACCCTACATATGAAAAGTCACCGGTCTTTTTCTAATAAAAAATGAATAAGACTCCCTACACGCAGAGAAGTACAGCAGTTCCGCTCAATTGACAGACAGATTTTAATAAAGAATGAATCGCTTTCAGTAACGCCTCATTTTCACCAAATTAATTTTAACAATTCTAATAATAAAAATCAAGTAGCATCTGACGAAAATCGAATTTTGTTGACCCATTTACGATTGAAGCTAGCTAAGGAGAGTTGCCAATAGCAACGCTAACAACAACTGTGAAAACTTTCAACGTTTAAACACAAGTTGCAAATATCTCTTGCGAAAAAAATGCGTGAAATCGTTCATATCCAAGCTGGACAATGCGGCAACCAAATTGGTGCCAAATTTTGGGAAGTTATCAGTGATGAACATGGTATCGATCCAACTGGAACTTATCACGGTGATTCTGATTTACAATTGGAACGCATCAATGTTTATTATAATGAAGCAACTGGTGGTAAATATGTACCACGTGCTGTAATGGTAGATCTAGAACCTGGTACAATGGATTCAGTACGTTCTGGTCCGTTTGGTCAAATCTTTCGTCCCGATAATTTTGTATTTGGACAATCTGGTGCTGGCAATAATTGGGCTAAAGGTCATTATACTGAAGGTGCTGAATTGGTTGATTCTGTATTGGATGTTGTACGTAAAGAAGCTGAAGGTTGTGATTGTTTGCAAGGATTCCAATTGACACATTCAATCGGTGGTGGTACTGGATCTGGATTAGGCACCTTATTAATATCGAAAATTCGTGAAGAATATCCAGATCGTATTATGAATACATTTTCGATTGTACCATCACCAAAAGTATCTGATACTGTTGTTGAACCATATAATGCAACCTTATCAGTACATCAATTAGTTGAAAATACTGATCAAACTTATTGTATTGATAATGAAGCTTTATATGATATCTGCTTTAGAACATTAAAATTAACAACACCAACTTATGGTGATTTAAATCATTTAGTTTCGGCAACAATGTCCGGTGTAACAACATGTTTACGTTTCCCTGGACAATTAAATTCTGATTTGCGAAAACTATCCGTGAATATGGTACCATTTCCACGATTACATTTCTTCATGCCTGGTTTTGCACCATTAACATCACGTGGAAGTCAACAATATCGTGCACTAACTGTACCAGAATTGGTAATGCAAATGTTTGATGCCAAAAATATGATGGCTGCCTGTGATCCACGGCGTGGTCGTTATTTAACTGTTGCAGCAATTTTCCGTGGACGTATGTCAATGAAAGAAGTTGATGAACAAATGTTGAATATACAAAATAAAAATAGTAGTTATTTTGTTGAATGGATACCAAATAATGTTAAAACGGCCGTTTGTGATATACCACCAAGAGGTTTAAAAATGTCTGCAACATTTATTGGTAATTCAACATGTATTCAAGAATTATTTAAACGTGTTGCTGAACAATTTACAGCAATGTTTAGACGTAAAGCATTTTTACATTGGTATACTGGTGAAGGTATGGATGAAATGGAATTTACAGAAGCTGAATCTAATATGAACGATTTAGTATCTGAATATCAACAATATCAAGAGGCTACAGCTGAAGAAGATGAATTTGATGAAGAAGAAGAAGCTGATGAAGGTGCAGCTTAAAAAAAATATTGTTTAAAATTTGAATTTCTTATTTTGTACGTTCATAATTTTGTTGTTTAATTGTTCAATAAATAGTTTATAAAAAATATTTAAAAGAAATGCCAATTTTCTTAATAACCTATCGAAACTTTGTGAGAAAGATTTAACTTTTAACTTATCTCTTACGCTTTGATTATGTTTAATTTATTCAGTGGCAGTTAAACTGTTTGTTTGACTTGAATTTCTTAAAAATGTTTAGATGAAATCATATAAACAGAGAAGCTAGCAGCGTTTGATAATCCATCTAACAACAAAAGGGGGAAGTGTATTTGTTTAAATGATTTAGAAATAATCGGTTTTATTATTAATTATAACAAATCATCCCTTGATTTAATGTTGAAGCACGTCACCCACCCCCATATGTGATGATAACAGAGAGGTCAAGAACATTAACCAACAACAACTCCATCATAATCGTCTCGTCGTATTTACATTAGCATTACTCTTCATTTAGACAGAACATGGATGTGGTCATGATGTTACGTACACCACTTTCCCCTAGTGGTACAACGTATACGTACCACATTTCCTTATTTACCCAACAGAATTCAAGCTTAATGAACTTACTTATAGCTTGAATTTAATGTTCAAGTAAATCTCTACATTCGTAACACCTCACAAATTTATTTTTATTATTCTTGTTTGTTGTTTTATTAATTTGGTTGTTGTTGTTGTTTTTTTTTAAATTGGACCACGTGTTGGAGATGCAAATTCTAATTTCGTTGAGTTGAACACCAGTGGGGAAGTTGAGTTTATTATTCTCAATTGGCCGAATAAATTGTGTTGGAACAAGACTTGTTCAAAATAATAGAATTTCAATGTAAAATTTCACCTTCTTCTACTGTCAGTTGAACTAAATCGTCAGACCTTTATTTCTTCAAGCAATTCAACCTACCATAAACGTTCAATAACCGGTGAAATTCGTGTCCATTTATGGAAACGTGGCCTCTTAACGATCGTACACATATTTTTTTTCCATTTAACTCCCTCTTCTCATGTCTTATACAACTTACACACCGTCATCATTATAATTGTTGATGTATTTCGGATGAACAAGACATAATTCAGTTAAATTTAAACCGTGAATACCTACAAAATAATAATAATACGAATGGTAATACAACAAAAAAATGGTGGAAAGATGGTGCTCAACAAGCAAGACACGAACTGGTATATAATGCACGATTATATCGGGATCTTGTGACGCTCCTTAACAGGTCAAAGGTGAAATCTGCTAAGAGTGAAATATGCGAGGGCCGATCATCGTTTGTTGGGCAATTTATGAATCGAATAGATATGTAAGAAATTTGTATTTTTTTAACAATACAATTTTATAAATTCAATTGTCTATCTGCTTGGTTGGGATTTTAACAAAACAAAAAATAAATAAATAAAAAGAAGCATAAGGTAGAATTTTGAAATCGTGTAGGTCTCCCAAATTAGAAATGCGGCTTCAAGTGGGTGTGGCACAAACCACAACAAAAAGAATTTCTAAACGTTCCATGTTTTACGATGAAATATCTGAAATATCCCACCTTATATTAGTTTGTATATTATATAGAATCAAGAATAGGAAAAATATTCAATTAATACTTGAAATATCACTTTAGCATCTCCAATCAATGTTTTACTATTTGGATGAAACTAGATAAAATCGAAATTGATTCGTATTTAGATTCATTAGAGAAACCGTAAAAAAAGTAGGCTTTATCAAACATAATCCATCCATATACAAATATATGACAAACCTTGTAGATTTTATTGATCGAATTTATCTGGCAATAAGTAAATTTATCCCCTATAGCAACAACAACCACCGTCTCATCTTCTATCTGATCACCAGATGTTGCCTAACAACTGCACCTTAAATCATTCCTTTATAGTGGTTGATTGTAACCAATACCTTCACTATACAAAATTTTCTAACAAAACAATAATTATACGATTCGCTACGAGATAAGCATCGTTTTCAGATAAACAATAAATAATTATTAAAATGACAGAAACAATATTACGAAGTGAAATTAAACAAATCACTATTCGGATTCAACTGGATCTTCTATATGGAACTAATTTAAAATAAATTTTCACTATATTTACCTAAATGTGTTCGTTGTTTTTTTTATGATAGCAAGTGATGAAGAGTTTCTTCTATCACAGGAATACGTTATAACTTCATATTTTTTGTTTGTAAATCTAACAATTCATCAAAAGCAACAAAACCCTCTTTTTATATTCACCAACAATTCTAAGAAAACCTATACATTATAAGTGTTATCAATCTAGAAAATCAATTCCAGTGGTCCTTTAAAAGACAAATCCTTTATAACAAAAGGAATGTACATGATTGTACAGCCTCAATTGTCGGCTTGTTTTAACGTAGATTGTCGACCTTTTAATAGTTGTGTGAATTATAGAAATAGACATAAATCAGATGTGGCTAAATCTGGAAAATATGCTGAATATTTGACAATTTTTAAAAGGGTTTTCATTGATTTTTTGTACAGCAACAAGTAAGTTTCTCGATTTCCTCATTCTTTATATTTATAACTACGTTGTGTACCTACTAAAACGATCATCGTTTTTGTTTTGCAATCGTTAATTGTCAGAACTGCTTTCTGTGTGGTCTGCTGTAATTCTTCTAGTATTTCTTGGGCTTTTTAGAGTAGAAAAAGACATATCTTGGCCATGGAATCCGTATCATCAGAGACGACAATCAGATCACTAAGCTCTTCAAGTGAATAGCTTTGGGCTGAGCAACTTATGGAGTGAGACTGAATGGAAAAGCCATCAACGAGTGTATTCTCCCAGTTCTAACAAAAGGAACAGAAACACTAACACTAGAAATAACTGTTGACAAACTGCAAGAAAAACAACATACAATGTAGACGTCCATGCTGCGCTTGACTCTAAGTGATTGAGTACAGAACGAAGAAGAACAATGGGTGTAAAACAGACAGACAGACAGACTGACTGATGATGATAAACAAGTGATTTGTGAGCATGGGCAATGTCCTCAAATAACAAATTTTTCCTGCCATTGATTTTCATTGCCACAAGTAACCCATGAAAATTATATGACATCTTTGTGGCAGAAAATGGTGGCAAAAACTTTTCCAGTTGATTTCTGCATACGGAATTTTTGGGCCGAGGAGAACCGGAATGTTTACACTATTTAGAAATTATAACAAAGCTGTCCAAAATAATGTGCATTCTCTGAATTGATGGCCGATTGATCAGCACTGAGACATTTAGTGACTACTTTGCAGGCTGTTTCTAATCACAATTTCAAAACGGCTTAACCTCTTGCGCCAAAAATGTTACTCTAATACTTGCCATAGTTTATACTTTTTTTTTCCATATACCTACCAAGTATTTATCAATATCCCCTTATAAAGCCAAACTTGATTTGATTGATTTCCCATTTAAGGGCGTTAACTTTTAGAAAATTACGAACCAGAAGGGAGTGTTTTATGATACAGTATAGATTAAAAGTTCGAAGTTCAATCTGTTTTAGAAATGCTCATTAAATTATCATTAGTAACAGAGAATCTATTTTTAGCTCAGCTCTTAGTTTAATATTAATATATTATAATTTATGTGTAAGAATTCTACAAATTTATTAAAAATTATATTCTGAAAGTTGTTCTATTGAAGTTGTTTGTAATTCAAATAACTACATGTAATTCCATAAAAGCAAAATGAACATTAGGTAAGTGGATTTGCTTCGGTCATTAAGACTAAGATGGAGAAGCTTATAAAAATTCATTAACTGCCTCATCAGACAATGTTAAATAATTAAGCAAGTGTTTAATGAAAGCAAAACTAGAATTTTTCCACTTATTAATAAACATCGTTATTTATTTTATGAAATTCTTCAGGTCTCTGACATTAGTAATGGTTCATTCATCGACTTAATTAACTACATATTACTGATTCGTAATAGTTAAAAGTGAAATTGTCTGATTTGCATTTGAAATAAAGAGATAAATTAAATGCGATGTGAAACTTCAGTGTCGTAAACAGATGTTCTTTAATAGTTTTGCTACAGAATTGCAAAAGCGGAACAAAGACAAACATACAAAATCAAATAATAAGAGTTAAATGCTGTAGGAACTATGATTTTAATGAACTTATTAATTAACTTAGAATGTATAATCAGTTGAAACAAAACTTAGTAAATAAACTAGGAATTGAGAGAAAAAGAGATTTTTAAAGATTAAAGTTTCATGTTCAAAAAAACACCAATAAGCGGCAGTTAGGTGTGTGTTAGTTTTTGTATTTGAACAATATTTTATCGACCAAACTATGCTCTTCATTTTCTAACATCTAAAGTATAAGCTTTTTGACACATTACAAAGCAAAGTTTTGGACGCATTGTCAATGCTGATCAACAGCGAATAAGAATGACAACATTTCAATGAATTTGCCATCAATTCAACGACGGCACATCAAACTTTTTGGACCATCTTTGTTAACTGACTTCATCATTTTGATTCAGAAATCAAAGAAATGCCTGAAGAGTGGAAACATCTAGTTCTCTTCAGTCTAACATATTTCGTGTGCAGGAGAAGTTTTAGCCTTCATTATTTTTCTAACGTGGATGGTAGAATTATCATCGATTACTTGAAACAAGGAAAATCAGTGAAAACATATGGCGAGAAAAATGCATTTTTGCAGAACCATGTCCCTTTTGAATTTGCCACCATATTCTCCAGATTTCCAAAACTCTAAAATTCGAAAATTTATATCAAACGAACCGGTAATTAATAGTGTCCAATCGTGTTCTGATGATTAAGGGAAAACATTATTTATGAAGGGTTAGAATTGCTTCTTTTTCAACGTCGCGTTCAATGTATCGAGTTGAAAGTTGGTTACGTTCGTTCAAAGGATCAAAAAAATAAACAAGGTCGATTGTATTACTATTGCAATCCATAACCTATTTCCTCAGATACATTCTTTGCATAATAAACATACATATAAAGATAAATTTCATATTCAAATCAATTCGCTTAAGATCCATTTGACATCGTATAACATATCTGACATTAGACTAAAGTGGCTGTAACTGAAGAAACTTTCACGTAATTCCCCCAGAAAGATTTCAAATGTTATTAAGAATTTATAATAAAGAATTATTTATAAAGACAGACATAATGTCAACGTTAACATGTTGCCTTCAATGTAAAAGGATTATAATGGAAATACCATCGATTTGAACTGTTGAAAATTTCAAGGGGGTTAAAGGATAGCTAAAAAACCCGTACAAAAATAAATCCACCGTAACATCGTATACAACAACAACACCAACAACTACAACCATAGCAGAAATAGATATTCGTATCCTGGTCGAATTTCAAATGAAGTTGGAAATTGTATAAAGAATACAGGTTACACTCCAACACACATAACTAGTGTACTTATAAAACGAAATATGAAATATAATATAATAATCCTAAGAACTGTTAAGGGGTTGATTCTTTGATAATTTTCTTCCGTACACATCTAACAACCCACTTTCCTTCATAATGATGTAATTAGATACGTTGATAACAAATTGTGAAGTATCCTCTCTAGAACATGTCACAATGTCTATAATTAACATCACTCCATATCACTGCAAAGCAAGATATGGAATAAGAATCGTACTGTCAACAACACTAGAAACCACCCTTTGCTGCAATTCAAGTGCTATATAAAACACCGAAATACAACCTGTCCACACACTGGACTGATTAAATCGTTTCAGAGTAATTAAAAAAAAAAGCTTACAATTTAGGGCAAAATCTAAAATGAAAAAAAAAATCGATTGTATATGTGTAGAGACAAAGGGATGTTTTATAACCGACAAAACTAACCAGTTTTAATAGGGTGGCGCACTAGTGTCATTCATTACAGACAGATTAAAAGTCTCGGGTGTGCATGTGAAAGGCAACACGACAACACACACTGATTCGACAAATCAACAATACATTTGTAAAGTCTATTATGTAGATTGTTTGGAAAATTCTGTACCAGCTGGTTAACAAACCCAACTCAAAATTTCAATTTTACTATGAGTTTGAAATTTGTGACACGTGTTGGTACGTATCACATAGATAAAACATAATATTTTCATCTATTTGATAATAACATGATTAATATCAAATGTTGTGTTGCGTTAATTGACCTCATGTAAAACAACCTGTTAGTGGCGATAAGAAGGATAGGGGGGGGTCGTTCACATTGTAAACAGACCACAAACAAATTGTCGTAAAAATGTCTGGTCGTCGACTAAGAAACAAGAATTTTATTACAAACTTTTTTTTTAAAAATCCCTCTTACAACATTACTCACATCATGAGTCATTGTTTAAAACGTGAGAAGTATGTAAATTTTTGTAAAATAATCAAGTATTCCTACTAAATAACCAAAGTAGGAAACATCGTTGATTTTTTTGAGTGAATTTACTCTGCATCATTGTCATCAATCAATTTTTTTTTCTTGTCGATAAACATAGGAAAATCGTAAACAAAACACGTCTCTATCGATTCTATTTCAAATATATTAGTAAAAATTCTCCCCATCTATTTAGAATCAATCACTATAATGACTAATCGATTTGTGTGCCATATGATTATACCAATATTTCCTCACGCACACACACACACAGAATTCGATCAAATGAAATGCACAATACGTAAAAGTGTCAACAAAAATTTCCTCTTGTTCTATTGAATTGACGAATCAATCAGATAAAAGTTCTTAACATAAAAAAGAAAATCCCCGAATGAATTCTTTGAGCTTGTACGGAAGGATTCAAGGAAATTCATCAAAAATTGATCGTGTCTTCTCTATTATAATTTAGAAATAAAATCAGTGTTCATGGGGAAAAAGAAGAAAGTATCTATCTACTTCAATGAGCAATCAAACCGGATGAATTTTACCAATAAACCCGCAAGCTTTTCCAGAGGCCTATTGTTGTTCTGGTAATGCCTCTAGCAACGACATCCTACCATCATCAACAACACCGTTGAAACGATGATGTTGGCAATAGCTGGCATTTTCAACCAGAAAAAGCCAAAACAGCATCATGGAATACTCATCTAAAAAGCGTCGATACGAGACACACTTGTTATGTAAATCAAACAAACTTTTTTGCTGTAAAAGTGAGAAGTTCACAACATGAAATACCTACATAGAGAACAAGTGTTATATTCCGCGTGTTTTTTTCTAGTATACGTAATTTTTTGGTTTTTCAGGAACTGAAACGAGTTCACAATGATTTATTAACCCCATGAAACTAGTTAGGAAGTAAGGAAAAATCGGATGAATCTATACAAATGCGTAATGTAGTTGTGAATTTTCATATGTGTTCTGTTAGATAAAGGATACACAATTAGACTCGAATTGAAAAACGTTCATTAATTGTGTCTACAACGAACAATTCTCTTCAAAGTAGTGTATTACTGCGTCGTTCGTTTTTGTTAATTTAAGGTTTGCTCTACATTTGTTTGTGTTTGGATTATCGTTTGTTTACTATCGTTCATGCTCGTTCGTTAAGGTGGAATTACGCTGATGAAACGAGCCTGTGAGCACTATACGAATGGCTTGCAAGTTGCACGTCTCAACTCCTTTTTTTGCTGGCTTTTCCAACGAGTAAAACGGAATTAATCTTTCAAGTTTGTGTTGTTTACAGGCATCAACGAAAGACTCTCGAAACTGAACGTTAATTCAAAATGTACTTTCATTTAGCTTGTTTTTGTCTTAGTCGTGGCATGCTCGACTCAAAAACGGTTCTTCAGATGTTCGTAGTGTGCTCATCAACAAAAATTTTACTGCCAACATTCGACGAGCATTACATTACAGGCTCGGCTCGCTAGTGTATCTCCAACCTAACATATGGATATGACTTGATTTAAATGTTAGATTCCACGTGCAGGATAATGACGTCCACTCTCTAATCCGTAAATAATTTAAATATATTGAAATGCATTGTCATTATCTAAAATTTCCCAACGCCTCATGCAATTTTCCCGCTCGTCCGAGTACGTTGCAGCTTGTTGCACTTCGCTCACAAACAAGCGAAAATTGGAAGGAAACAGCTTGTATACACGAAAAAACGAGTGTAAGTATATGACTTTACCTAACAAAAAAAAATCGTGTTTATTCAAACAGGTTTATTTAAATGAAATAAAAATCTAACAACTGAATTGATTATTTGATACAATTTTAAAATTTCTTTATATGTTAACATGTTTACGACCTGTTGATGAGCTTATATTACACAATTAAAATCCTCATAAATTACTAAAATATTAAACCATGAAAACTTTCAACAGTTTCAAATCTAGAATACGTTGGAAGTTACATTTATTTACTACGACCATAAACGTAATTAAATTTCAGATATTTGACTTTCTGAAATTATAAGATAAACAATTGTTGAAAATAAATGATGGAGAAGACGAAACAAAACAACAACAAAAAAATACAATAGACGAAATCAAAATTTATTCCAAACAAACACAATGGAAATCAATGTTTGAATGAAGAGAACTTTTTTGATTTCATTTTGATTCTGTTCAATATTTGGGAAATATAGCGAGAATTTTCGAAATAGTTTACATTTTCCAACTAACTCAATGTGTTCATAGTGTGTCCTTGTAAATCCATTGACAAAAGTTTTTATTAACTCTCCAGAAGGGTGAGTGGGATATTCTACATTCCACATTACGAACGACCTTCTTCATACACCAACAACAACAACAGATCTTGACATAACAATAGAACTGAATTTATATCGTAAGCTTTAGAAGTTATCGTTACTAAATCCTTTAATTGAAAAACAAATTCAGTAAAAAGTGCAGAATTAAAGTAGCGTGATTCTAGTTTAACGCTTCAATCGCTTTATAAGATGAATAACAAAACAAATACAACTTAAAAAAAACGAAATCAAAGTGAACTATTCAAGTTTTTGGTCGTGTTTATAACAGTAACTGTTCGTTAAAAAAACTGAAACACTTACAAAATTGTAATTTATGACAAGTTAATAATAACTTGATAACAATGTAGAAATTTCATCATTTTAGTTGTATTTGAACGGAAATACATCTCATTGTTCTTAAAGTACACTTCATTATGTATTTAAACATGGTAAAGTTTAGATTAAGAGAAGCTGAAATGTTAAAACAATCGATGGTATAAAGTGGATCTAAGATCCTTAGCAAAACTTGAGAAGATCTTAAATTTACAAATCTGGAATGAAGGGGTGACCTAAATTTGGTTTTGTTCTTTCGTAGAAAAACATCAAAATTTCCATTTATTTATTTGTTAATATCTGAACGATTTCGATTGTTTGAAAGGCGTGTATAAATCGTTGTTTTTTTCTCTCCGATATTATTCATTTCTATAATCATCCACTTTAACCTCCTGTATACGCATTATTTATATTTATCTGAGTTGGAGGCTGAGTTGAGCAATACGAATAAAGGAACGCTGTTAAGAAAACATTTTAATGTACACAACAATTTTTTTTTATGTATATATATATATATATATATATATATGAACAAGGAAAGTCTGTCTAAATTATCGTCCTATCTCGACAATTTCATAAATGAAATAAAATAAAATTCTGTGGATAATTTTTTTGTTAGTAGAAGAAGCTAAGAAAAACCAACTACTGCTACTACAACCGTCAAATGTGTCAAATAAGCCAAAATATTCCATAAAGTTCCATCAAAAAGATCATAAAGCAGATATTGACCTTGTTATAACTCAAAAGAAATCGTAATGAACTGTCGTCGTTTTCGACTATTTCGAAGTTTTGTTGAAAAGAAAAATAAGCACATCAGCAATTTTCATCAAACAGGAATGTAATCGTTTTGGGGAAGATTTCATAGATATTTGTTTTTCGTCTGCTTGACTTTCAAATCTTATGTGATTAATTCAACTCCCAAACATATTCTCAATTATTACATTTTTTTTATTCGCTTTAAATGAAAAATAAATTCGAATAGTACACGAATTAAAGCAATTAAAACCTAAACGCAATCAATTCTCATTAAGGACTAATTCATATTGAATCTATACAACAATATTTCCAACGATTATGGTGTTAAAGTATTTTATTTCTACGAAATAGAATTCATGTAAATTAATCTTCTAAGTTGTTTTCTTAAGCCTTATAAATAAATTGAGTTGCAAGCGAAGCGGACGTTGCCACACAGAATTTTCACAAATTTTCAATTTGTAATTCAGAAATTCGTTACAAAAATTGATTAGATTTCACGAATTTTTAGATACAACATTGAAACGATTTATTATTTTCTATCAAGGATCTTGTTTTTGTTTACACAATTTTCGTTGAGATGTGGATTTTTGGTGGATGCGCCGGGTGTGCGATTGAATTTCTTATCAATATCGAGGGAGAAATTCATAATTTTTCCATTCAATAGGAAATAAATAACAGCAATTTCCGTAAAATTCTATTGGCGATTAAAGGATTGTAAAGACTACAAAATTGCCGAAGTAAATTACACACAAAAAAAAGACGATTTTCATGATTAGATTGTTTGAATTCCTGAAGATAACTCGTGCAAATTCATATCACGACACAAGTAACTGTTGTCCGTTATTATTAAAATCGACCATCGTCAACCCCTCTTACTTTTACATTTACAGTATATTGGAGGGGTTCACCTTTTTAATACAGCTATAAAACAACCACCCCTAAGTAGGGGTTGCGTATTAAGATAGTAACATTGCAATACTACAATGTTGGTGGGGGAGATAATGGTGGAATTTTCAAGTCGTAACTACTGCTTTTAGTTGCTATTCTGTAACCATATAGAACATTTATGGAAAATCACAATTTCAACCGTATGTGTGAAAAACAATAATAGATAATAATAAATGAAAATCTTGTACAAAAGGCTATTATTTACTGTTTTATGTAAGTTAAAATTGGATAATGTCACTGAATGTGAGATTGTAATAAAAATGCTGTCGACATAAAGTTATATCGCTTCATTTCTTTTCTAACTATATTTTGTACAGATCATGGTTGCTATTATACTTACAATTTATTCTCCCAACTGGCATACTTTTTGCACAACTCAAAGAAACTTATGGAAATAACAGGATAATACACGATTGAGAAATCTACATTGAATTGTTTTACACGAATTATGCAATAACTACATAAATCAAATCAATCTGGCCGAATCTTTAATCTTTAACAATTGTTTTAAATCTAACGTGAAATTGACTGACCATCAAAATTGTCTTGAGTTACGTCTAACACTACTGACGCTTGAATGGACTAAAACTTCTTTTTGTTATAAAACTACACATGGAAACGAAATCTGCTTTCCCTATCAAAAAAAAAACCAAACAGAAAGGCTAAAGCTCGTTTATGCTGGTAGTATAAAAGCAACAATAAATAGTTGGCAACCCCTTTAACTCGGGTTAAAGACCAGACGAAAGAGTCATGGCCCTTCATACGTATAACACTGCGTATACGTACAACGTTCCATAAGCTTCTAGGCTAAGATCAATACCGAAACGAGAGACCCTATAGTTAGTATCTCTGACGGCTGGAGGAGCAGCAACGACGAATCTTTCAACTGAACCAAAAAAAGGAAAAAAAACTCCCCCTTTTTGGTAAAAGGAATTATATCAACCACACCGATATTGTTAACGATACCTTAGTAGATGTTTGCGTATCGACGAATTTTGACCCTACTATCAAACATGTAACGTTTCAACAAAGGATTTATATAAATATTTGTTTGGAAGCAGGTCCTTTTAAAACGATTAGTTACAAAATATTTCAACAATGATTGTTTTTAATAATAATCGTGATTTTCCGACTTTGATTATATTAGTAATCTAAGCGGAAAAATAAAAACAAAAAGCTATCCTCAGGCGAACATTTGAATGTGAAATTGCCAACATTCCTTTGCATTAAATGAATGGTAGAAGAGCTTGAATGTAATAATGTTGTGCTTGAAGCGCAGAACTTATGATGGTTGTAGTATGGTAATACGGCATTGTTTATTAGGTAACTTTACGCTGGTGTATTACCTAAAAGAAAATAAATAACCAACAACAACTCACCTTTAGCAGCTTTTCAAAACTGAAAATTCCATCTAGAGAAGTAGCTGGAAAAATAATACAGAAAATTCATTAATTTTTCGGCCAGGTGTACCAGTTAGTGGATTAAGAGCGGAGGGAGAGTCTTTATATCAGAGCTTAGCATAATTTATATAAAATGAAGGGATTTTTGTTTTATCTTGGTTACATTTATTTCAATCTCAGGAAAGTGAAAACGATACAAAAAAAAAATTGTTGAACTACATCTAAATCTAGAAGATAGAATTAAATTAGCGTTAACTTGATGCCTGAGGGAGAATTCTCTCCCTTAATACCACTATCTTGATAAACATTGATTTATATATATATATATATATATATATATATATATATATATATCAAAAATGTGATTATTAGTAGAATGATCACATCATCAATTTATTGACTTGATGATGATGATGGTGGTGTGGTTATTTAAAATTATGCCTTGTAGGCATGATTTTCAAGAACCAGAAAAAAATCCACATTGCATCTGCAGCATTATTCTAGTATTTCACCCTTAACATTTTCACCCATTGAAATCAACCCTACAAAATCAGTCAGTTCAAACACCTATTCAAAACTAGCTTTTAACTGTAAAATACACACCTAATGGTTGTCTGCTTTTAATAAGTCAGTAATCTCGAAATGAACTTTGAAGAGGACTACTATTGTTCCAACATATTACAGTTTTGGTTTATTATGCAGTAAAAAAAAAAGAAACATCCCCCTTCTGGTATGTTATTATTTTTTAATTAAAACTGGAATTTCACAATGAATTCAATTCAAACAAGTCACGCCTGAATTAAAAAAATAAAAAACAGATAACTGAAGCTAATAAACAAAGTTAGTACAATTTAATTATTTGTAGGTAATTCTAAAGGCGTTTTTCAACAATTTGTGAAATAACAACAATAACAGATTTTTTGTGACCAAATACCATTCATCCATGTTGAAATTCGATGACGACAAAATACGTTGTGTTGTCGTCACTCATCAATTGAATTAGAAAGCAGCAAGGTGTGAATCTGCAATTAGTGCAATTACAACAAATTATCATTAAGCCAGTTGAATTTTCGTTGTAAATGTCTAGAACCGTATTCAAAATAAACACGATTTTAAATACTAAATTATAATTAGTTAACAAAGCTACTTGAAAGTTTAATTGCTTCAATCTCAACGTTTACGAATCAAATTTTTTGTTTTTCCAAACTTTTCATCATCTCTCATAATTTATGATTTTGAATTCAAGATGGAGTTGGGACAGAAGGGGGATGTGGAATGAGTGTAGTAATAAAGTGCAGCAATGGTTCGGATAATCAACACATCCGAAATCAATTCGTTCATCTAAATTTCGATTTAAATCGATAACAACGATCAACATTCAAATTGAACAGTTCCGTGTCCTATTTGTATACGATTCTCCTGTTAGTGTCGCTTTATTACACTGAAACACGCATGAGTGACGATTTCAGTGACTTGTAGGCGATAATTTTATATGTGCATCAACGAAAAACTCATCAACTTATTCGATTTGTAAATTGATAAATGAATTATCATTCCTGTTATTTGCATGTTTAGTATGTTTTTGCAGTTTTTGTTCTTCTTTATTCTTCTAATATAGAAAATTAAAAAAAAAATTTTAACGATTTTGTTAGGCTGTAATTATTACTTTATCTTATCCATTTATATTAAACGTGTAATTAATGAGAGACTGGCTTGAATAGTAGACTTAACTCTTTTAATTATACATGGTCTCTCGGCTCTAAAGGTTTGCATGCAGGAAAATGTCACATTTATTCAAAAAATCATTCTATAGTAAACCGAATCTGATCTGGCCGACGTGACTAAAGCGCAGTGATTAACAGAATATTTGTATTATTTCACAGTCAAGTCAACAAAATGAAAGTTGGATTATTATAAATCATTGTGTTATAATGGAATAAAAGAAACCTATATCCCAAGATTAATTCGTACTATTTACTGTTGTATTTCAATTATATCAAGTCAAAGAACAATGGTAGCATTTATGAAAATCCGTATATTTATTGTATAAAGTTTGTGTGTTAATGGCTAGCTTTATTTATTGTGATTACTGTATTTATTCGCTATAATCACTAGAATTAAGTTAAAGATGTGGAAAACATCTATGAAAACCGCAATAAAAGTAAAATATTTGCACATACGACTTCGAGTTATTTTTTTCTCACTCGGAATTATTAATTAGATGAATCATTCCGGAAATAAATTGAACGTACAACACCGTTTCACTTTATATTAGCGCTCGAACATCCGGTATTTTAATTTGATTTATGCGATTTTTTTTTACAAAATTCAAAAACATTAATTACTTATACGCACCACACACACACACACACACACACACAAGTTTCACTTTTATTTTCCCACTTTCATAGTGTTCTTTTTCAACAATACAACACAACCATTTGAAAGCTACCGGCGACAGATTTATAGCCTGCACCCAATCATGGTTACCAAGGGAGCTATTGTTTCGTGTCACCCTCTTATATATATCTCAAGATGTATGAAAATGCTGCATTAATTTTTTATTCTGCTACCCTCAACACTACAATAGTATAAAGTTGACCATTAAAAACCGTCAAAGCGGACGTAATATCATCAGGAAAATGTCGATTAGAGAATAGACCAATTTCACTGATACTATCTTTAAGAAAATTGTAAATGGAATCATCTTCAAATAGTATCATAAAACAGTATTACCGTCACAAATAAATTTAATGATCAAATCTTATGTAACGATTTTTCCTCAATGGTCGTAGAGAAGAAGAAGAAAAATTGAAATTAAAACACTCACACAAAACGTATTTTTAATTGAAATACTTTAGAAAACACTTCTCTAAATTTAATGTAAAGAAGATGAAGAGAGTAGAAGTTGTTTTATTGATTTTCCTTTGGGATGGTGTTATTTGAAAGCCGGTGCACGTTGTTCGAAAAGAAAGTCTCCGGTGATTTAAGCAAGTGGTGGTGGTGGTGGTGGTGGTTCTTCTTGTACATATACCACTCAACTTAACTTGTGTTGTTTAAATGAATCTAGAAGATTTCTGTGTTACTATTTTGTCCACTACTGACAACTCCACTCCTAACTCGATTCCAGATGGATTGTTAAATTTAATGGACGTAAAGTACAGGGAAAAAAACGTTCTATTTTTATAACATCCACTTCTATAAATATTGCACAGATGAAGACGAAATTTGCCATATTGATGAAGAATTAATTAATTCATCTGGCTATTCGCCAATGCCAACAAACAATGGTGAAAACCGCAATTGTCTGAGGCCTTCACCAGAGATACCTTTCAAATAGCCGACGAAAGGATTAGACACATTAGTAAACGGATGTGGAGACTGATAACGGTGGATGTCATAACTGAATTTAATCTAGCTAAACAAATCGAAATTGGACAATCTATAAACACTATGATTAATTCTAAAGTCCTGGTAAACATCATAGGAACATTGGAAAAAATACCAATATCACCCACTTTTTCGTATAAGAATAAAATAGGCGGTCGGAGGTTTAAAAATTGCACTTTTCGACACCACCTACCCTCAGCTTTCACATCGTTTCCATGCAAAAAAAAACATCATGGGCAGTACTGGAATTATTTCCTATGTTCCCATATTGATTGCCCTACGTGTATATGAATTTGCAGTACATACAGAAGGTCCGTTTAAATTTTAAGTCAAATAAAACTCCGACTTCATAATTTTTCAAACAAATTAATGTCGGAATGGTGTCCTATAAAGTCCAATTCCAATCATTTTAAAATATTCTACACATGGAGTTAGGAAAGATGAAGTTAATTGAGAGAAAATCGAAAATTTCAAGTGTTCATATTTCCATGAACAGTACATACACCGTCTTTATTCTATAGACTCACTAGATGACCTCCAATTTAATTTTTTATATGTAGAATTGAAATTAATTGGATAATTCAACAGAGAGTACACAATCAGTGTTATAACCCGCATCAAATTGACATTAGGATGTTTATAATACGCTTTTATGATGTTTAAAAAAAAACACATAATTTATAAACGATTAAATAAAAAACAATCGTAAATTTCCATTTCGACGCTGTCCGGCAAACACGTCGTTTTAGGTTCGAGCCCCTTCGACAACACATCGAATTTTTCCATACACCCATCACAGATAGACTTACAATTTCAATCATTCTAAAATAGAAGAGACACAAATCTCATTCAAGTTCTAGATTAAAAATAAAAACGAACTCTAATCTAATTTTAGAAATTATTCATGTGTAAATCCGTCACATCATTATCACAAAACAGATCAGTATTTATGAAATTATAACAACCAAAACAACAACAACAACATATTTGTCAATGTTAAATACAATTATTGTTGAACCTAATCGACAAATCGGAACAAACAACAAATAATGAACACGCGACAATATTTCAACATTCGTGTGCAGTGCATTCAATTAAATTCCAAAATAAATCCCCGAAATATATAAACGAACATATAGGGGAGATAGTTTTCAATGAAACAACATCAAGGGGAACGCAAAAAAAGTCTTTGTATTGAGTGGGTGAGGGGGGGCAAAATACGTGCCAACAAAATCAATAATCAAGTTCAAGGACAGATAGAGATGATTAGAAAATAGCATCGAAATCATATCAACTACAATTTAATTCATACATATTTATTCAAATGACCTTTTTTTTCAAATAACAATAGCCAAAAATAAATCAGATGCAACTTTCTCTTGTATTGTTTTATAAATTTTTAGATTTCTGCATGTTTTTAATATCAATCCTAATTCCGACTTTCTTTCCTGTATATTTTTTTTTCTCTACTGTTGTTAGATATCTATCATTATTTTATGAATGTGAAATTTAATTAAGGATCTTCACATGAAATCCATTTCACAACAATGAAATTGTAGGATCTACCGATGCGATTGGAAAGTTCGAAATTGAATTGAGTTTGAAGGTGTTAATTGAAAACGGGCATCAAATTGAACAATGCATTTCTATCTCGATTGAAATTTGCAAATAAAACATTGAAAACTTCCAAATTTAAAGCAATTGTCTTATCGTGACGTTAGACTTTTTTTAAATTTTCAGTTGAATTCAACACAATCCTGTTGGAAGAAAAGTGAAAGTTGAACGTGAAAATTGTTTGTTTGGAAACATAAAATATCTTATGGGAATATTGTTGAGAATTCAATAGAGGAGAAAAACATAAAACTGATATTGCGATACCACTAAACAGATAAGCTCTCTATACAAACGAGTCGTGAATATTGCAAACTATAAGAATAAAAAATAAAAATGTACACACCAAAGTCAATGTTCTTGCATGTACACAACAACAACAACAACAAAACAAGCAAATAACATACACTAGAAATGCTTTCCTACAGCAGAATAGAATTTAAATATATCGCTAATTATATTCATCTACCTAACATGTATTTCTACCTCAAATCGTCGTTACAAAACTAAATGAGATCAAGGAAAGATTTGTGTGCTAGTATGGTGTATCATCATCGTCTCTCACCACCCTTATTGAAGACATAAATTTTCAATTCTAATCTACCGCCTTTCACTCAACTCAATAGATGATATACATATAGAAAGCCTTCTACAAAGTTGCCATAAATTACCACGGTATCTGGGCGTATTTTGTCTTGTGTTGGTGATGATAATGATAATGACGATCATTACATAATCAACGACGATAGAATTGAAATGAAATATCATCACACCGGCGCCTTATACACATTATTCCATATAATACGAATTATATTAACAATCACCATAAATCCACTGACATAAACAAGTTGAAATAAATAACCTGCATGCAATTGGGGCAAAAAAATCGACTCAACCGCCCGGACGCGAACCCGGAACGACATGGTTTCTGAGCGCAATTTTTTTTTCATTTACCATAGCAAATGATTGACTCCACTTTTTGTGGTTCCAATAAACTGTGCGAAACGAGCAAAATCTTGAATGCAACAAATAATAAAAACGTGATGAGATAAGAGTATGAACGATAAGATTAATCTGTAAATGAAGCTTTATAGATTGTCGTAATTATTGCTAAATAAATCATTTAATTAATGGTTCGTTGACACTCTAACAGTAACAAAACGAGACCCTATCGATAAACTTTCAATCAATTAAATGTCAAATTGTCTTCTGTTTTTTTTTTGAGCATCGAACACATATTGTTTCATTTAATTGAAGAATCGTTAAATTCTTTCAGAAGAATTATATTCTACCGTTGGAAATATTAAAATTCATTCTAAATTTGATACGTTCTATTGTCTGTAAATTCGTTGTTTACAATTTGATATATGTTGATGCAGTTCTCTAGTTGCCATAAAATTTACATCAGATAAGTGTTGTGTTGCAGCTTTTTTCCGACAACAACAAACAAGAGATATGCATCTGGTTCGATATGTCAGTAAGTTTACGCGACAAGACAACGATAGACACCTGGTTAAAAGCATTTTGACCTACTATCCAAATTCTGTTGTATACTAAAACAATGTTTATTTTATAAAGTTTAAAATTGAACCGTTTTTCAACTTTACACAGTTATCGAAGAGCCTAACTCACTTTCTAAATGGATCACAAAAAAAACGGTCAATTTTAGATTGTACCTCAATCAATGTCAACGACAGGATATTGTTCTATCAAGTTATTTCTCAATAAATCAGCAAAACAATGCAATCATCTCAATACGATTCTAAGAATTCGATGTACAAATACAACAAAGTCATAATAGGTCACAATTACTTGGGCCCGGTTCATTTTCCATTCTGAAACCTAGACTTACAGTTGACCTTGTTTTAAATGAGCCTAAAGTTGTACTACTTTATTCAAATAAACATTATGGCCAACAAACATAAGTGGGTGATTTAAGGGACACGATTACTTGGGCCCGGTTCATCTTCCCGAACTTCGACTTAAGATAAGCGACTTTGTCCTAGTTAGTTGAACCTAACACCCATTTCACTACAATTCTACTTCAATAAAATCAGCCTTATGCCCAATTGACATAAGTTAGTGATTGAGGGTCGAGTTAAAATTGACCATTAGAAAGGCAAGATGAACTGGTCCTTACTATCCTATTAGTGACTATTTAAATGAAAATTATATTGGGGTTTATTTAGTGGTCCGTCAATATCGTAGATGATGGATTAAACCCCTCAAAAGCAAATCATTTGAAATTCATACATAAACTTTATTAACTTAATTGCGTTAGTTTAGATATCTAGAAGATTTAATCAACACATTGAATTAGATTAGTATATTAACTAACTAGTTGTGTGCATTACACATTTAGATGCAAGTGAAAATTTATTTATTAGTGAATTTACACATTTTGGAAAGTGCACCATCATGCAAATTTCCAATTTAATTTGGTTTTATAGTTTTGACCTAGTTAAAGGTTACACATTCAAAATTCAATGACTATGAGTGGTGTAATTGTTAACATTGCTGAATAGTATTTTAAAACAAACAGTATACAGAATCTACTTTATCCAATTCCCTGAATATATCAATTCAAGATTCAATTACAGCATCATAAGGCTATAAATAAAACGTTCTAAAACTTTCCAATAGACACAAATAATACATACTATATTGATGGTAACATTGTTGGAAATACACCACAAAAACTTAATAAAAATTAAAACCATAAAACCGTACCTGTTTCAATGAAATTCAAGATTTTCGGTTAATGCCAATTTAATATGGCAGCCGCCACATTCACAGACCACATTACGTGCTTGTAATTTATAAAATGTTCCAACCTGTAACAATTGCATATACAACCCTTCTAATATCAACAAAAATCCCAACAAAAAAAAATAGTAAAATATTAGAAAGTTTTCGAAATTGGCCAAATCAGCACCTTTGTCGATAGAGTTTTCAAATTGTGAATGAAGTTTTTAGAAAAAATACAGAAGCTTCAATTGCCGAAAGGCTTGTTATTTGAGAGAAGAACACGGAATCCTTTGATATAAATACAATCAAGTTCAATCATCACTCCCCTTACTTGAAGTAATTTTACAAGAATGGTATAAAAAACGTGCTCAAGTAAATGTCAACTTTTGATTTTAATTAAATTTACATAATAATCATCCAGATAAAATCATTAAATGTTGAATGATTTAGAGAAGAAATTGCTGAACTATCTAATGGAAATATATCTATCAGACACAGGCATGTTTCAATTAAAGAACACAACAACTTGAGTCAGAAAAATCTCTCGAAACATTGCTGTGAATATAATTTTCAGGTGTGAATGATCAATAAGTGGTGCCTAATTGACAGAAAAAAAAGCATAGACAAAGAGAGAGGGAGAGAAAGAGAGACAGGAATTTGATTCAATTGCCATCATCAGAAATGGTAATTTTTTCTTTTTTGCATCATAAAAGAACACTTCCCTTTTATACTTATTCTGTCTTCTTTTTCTTATCATTTTCTTTATTCCTATGTAGTTTTCAACGAATCACTCACTACTTTGCATTAAAATTGAATAGACTCAAAACTACTTCGTCAGATATGGTGGAAGCACCAACTATATGCATTTTCGTTTTGTTTTAAACGAGAATTTTGAAGATTATTTACTTAAGAATTTATTGAAGTGAAACAATAAAAATAAGATCGGCGGTATGTTGTAAAATAAAGAGAACAATCCTTTTAATAGGAGATGATCTCGTCGTCTACCACAAATTAAAAAGCTGTAGATGTACAAATTCAATTTGGAAGAAAAAACAGAAACAAATCTCCCAATTTTAATAATAATTTATAAAGGTGAATGAAAATTCCAAAAAAAAACTTCAGTGACTCTTTCTGGAATGGAGATAATTAGCCATTATTAATAGATGTTAAAATCAATATTTGAACAAGCCAAATTATCCACATGCAATCTAAAAAGTAAACGTTCGGCTCGACCACCGTGACGGACTCGAACACCGCAACATCGACCTGCCAAACAGATGTGTTTCCAATAATTGGTAAATAGTCGACGTTGAATATTTCGAGAGGACAAAAACAAATCGTGTTATTTGACGAGTACCAGAGCAAAATTTTGGCGCAAAGTATGGAATGGAAACATTATGGCTATCGTCGGTCCAAAAACCTACAGAAGACTACTGCAAATAGTTTTTGCCTTCAATTTCTGGCACAGTTTTAGCCTCATCGGATTGTCATCGATTTCCATATTCAAAAAAAAACACTGAATTGTCGAAAACTTACGTCAAACGAGCTGGCAATTGAAGCTGTGGAATCGTGGTTTTCTTTTTGAACTACTCAAATATTAACCATAATATTAGAGAAATTAGTCGAAATTGAACAAAGGAAAATTATGATATTCTGTGTTTAATTTATTATTTGAAGACTGAAAATCCACCCGTAAAAATAATAGGATAAAATGCACCACATGGGGTAATGAAAATTTATGTTGATATACATGAAAATAGGGAAAGGAAAATTAATGGAGAATTTCCCCTTCTATCCAAAACACCAAAATGTGAATGGTCTATATATGTATATGTATGATACATACGGGTATCTGAATAAAATACTTCCCGAAAATATTGACATTTTACTCAACACAACTCTAATACTTGCAATATTAAAACTTCAATGGGATTTTACATAAAACTGTAATAAACAGGAATAAATTGTTTATTTTAAGCCAGTTTAGTGGAAATGTAAAGCGAGAATAAGCAAATTTAGTGTTTAATTCATTCATAAAACAAAAAAGCAGTGAACTATGCAAAATTGTAAGCATAAGAGAATATTTTTACACACACACACCACTGATTTTTCTTACAATTTCCATTTTATATTCACATTAAGAGTAGTCGAGTATTGGGCGTGTAACAGTAATAAATTTATTTTAAGTATGAGGGAAAAAAACAAAGAGTTTATCCAAGTGGATTCGCTTGTTCGTGTATAGAAAAACATCTTGAATTTGTCCACTTGACAACAATAAGACAAACTCGAACAATTGCAATCCTTATATTTCATGCCAGAGAAACAAGGACTTGAATAACATAATTTTTGATCATTCTTACAGTTATTTAATTCAATCACTATTCTCGCAACACTTTAAGGTCCAGCTTATCTTGCAACACTCATTCCCTACTTAAGCTCAACCTTAAATCATGTTACCTGAGGATAAGTCTCATTTCAATAAAGTTGAATTTAAACGTGTGGCTAAACAAAATGTGTTTTAGGTTCAAGGAACTTTAGGCTCAATTAAGATCAGGTCGATAAAATGAAATGGACATGAAAATACTATTAATTTATAACCAAAGCTTGGTTGAAACTGGTCCCGAACAATAATAATAATATCATCTCTATTTGTAATAACATTAAAAAAACAAGTAACTCTAGCTATAACATCATGTTTTGCCTTGTAAAACCCTTCTTCATTGTTACAATGATGTTGCACAAAACTAATTATAGAGATGTAAATTGTAATTGGCCGGTGAATGTGTAGTGGGTTTTGTGGCAGCAGCCTAAACAGTTAACGGTATATATTTTTTGTGTGTATATGTGTATGGAATTGGAATATTCCAATCTATACTTAAGGAAATGTACTTTATAAACCTTCACAACGTCCATATCATAAAAAGATGATTAATCTTACCTGAAACAAAGAGAAGAAAGCATTATTTAGTATCGTTTTGTATATTTAAAATGAACTAAATTTGAAATATTCATGAAATTTCAATTGAAAAGAGAGAATAAGCAACTTTCAAATTTCGTAATCAAATAAACCTTTCAAATTATTTGCATGTCTCTCAAAAAACGTACTGGGGTGAAGTATTTATTTTAAAAAAAACTAACTCTAAGTGAATCTTATTTTGTATGAAGAATTCAGTCACCTGAATAGCAAATTGACTTTTTCCAAATAATTTTCACATCTTTCTTCTCTTAAGCGGTGTCCACACATCTGAGGCATATATAAAAACAAATCAACGCGGATACTGCGTCGATAATGTACTAAAAACACTTGCTGTTCGAAAAAACGCAATGTTTACATTCGGATATTTTAAAGAATATTGTTGAAATTGCAACGGAAACCGCCAGGACGCGAACCCGGACCTTCCTGCTTGCCGGACAGAAGAGTTGATCGATTCCTCTGTGTCCTTTTTCAACAACTAATAAATAAGAATTGGAAACAATACCCATTTGAAAAAAAAAGACTAAACACTGTTTTCTCTAATAATATTTAATTATTTCAGAATACAATTTATTCAATGCCAGTCGTTTATGTGAAATTAATTATTTTTGTTTGTATGATTATTATTTATTATCGGATGAGTTACAACAAATTGACGGATGCGAATTGTCAGAAACATTCGATAGAATATTTGAAACAAATTATCAAAAATATGATAATTATTTAAACCAATTTAATTTCAAACCCAAATTAATTTCAATTAGAATTCATTTAAATACGTAATAACGGTTAATGTTATTAAGGAAATTTTCTTATCTCTTCCACTTGATTGCACAATTCTAAAAAGAATGTTTAAGTGTGGAAAAAAGAGCCAATAGAAATAATGAATATTTATAGAAATAATCATTCAAACAGAAGCATATTTGTATTATATTTCAATGGGCATAATATCAAATGTCGGTAGCAACCTTGCAGGCAACAAGTTCATAAAATTCCAACAACAAAAAAAAATGTTTTTCTTCCATTCTATTTCATTTAATTCGATCAATTGTACAACAACACAATTACATTACAAAGAAACCAAATAATTGTTGTTGCTTTGACTACTATCTAATCAATAATTAACTAAAGAATTGTCACCAACTGACCTTTCTCTTGAATTTCATGTTCTCACAATAAAACCATAATTAAATAACAGCTATTATAACTTAATTTTTATATGGTAAAAAGAATGTATAATAAAAAAGCAAATATGAAAGAAGAATTTCGTTTTCTAGCGGTACATTTTCCGGTCAAGTGAAAATTATTATTGTTTTAAATCAACTGTTAAAGACGAGAGTTTGTTGACTTTTTAATATGCAACACAACAATAACTTCTTGATGTGTTGTTCGTTTTCTTTTCTTTTTTTTAGTTGTTGATGTGTTGGCGGCATTCACCAATAGATTTATTATCACGGATACTTTTAATAGAATACAGTTGATTCTATTTTCAATACTACAATAGAGAGAATATTTGAACAAGTTTCAAAATTCAATTGGAAAGAAGAAATTCGTAATATACCGAGTGATCCATTCAATTTTTCGATTCCATCTTCTTTTGGTGCGCCACTTTTCGTCGTACCACAATTCGGCAGTTGTTGCTACTTTGTAACAGAAACTTCGAAATTCTTAATTAAATCAATAAACTGTTGAAACTTCTAACAGTTGTTTTTGTTTCAATGTGTATTTAGAGTGGCTATATGGTCACTTTTACCCTTTAAACGCTATTAAGATAATCCTCCAGAGCAAGAATTGTCTAATTGGACCAACACTTTACTTTGTCATAGAAAACATTTAGTGAGGCACGACAACAAATGAAATAAACCACAGGATAGCCAAAGTTGACAGCAGAGAATGTTTCATTAAAATTTTCTAAACCAATGGTTTTCAATGTGGTCGCTGCAACATCCTCACAGAGTGCCACTAAATATTACGATATCTCATTATTTTATTGAATGAGTGTGGTGGTTGTGTCCAGATTAATGATGCAATCATTCATTGTATTTTAGTGGTGTTAAATATACGTCGTGTTCCATTTATTTCTGGTTTTCATAAGCTCGGTAGCAAAGTATAGTTTCCACTGAACGAAACATTCGTAGTGAATTTCTCCCACATCGAAACTTATAAAATATTTACGTGTGTAAACAGTTTTTAAAACTCTCATCAACTCGCAAAGTTAGTTTTTGTAATATTTGTGGAAATGGGGTACGTTGACTTAGGGTGCCATGCAAAAACCATGATTCAGCAAGGGCAGTGGCGTAACTCACATGAAGCACGGAGGCAGCTGTCTCCGGATCCAAGCAGGGGCCTATCGAGCTTAAAACTATAATTACTAAATTTACGATATACTAAAAGATAAACGTTGTCTATGGGGAAAAAAGTGTGGTTACTGTTCATTTCACCAACTTCAGACGGTTTTTCTACGACGAGGGACCTGTAAAGGAAGGTGGGGATCCTAACAGACGATTATGTATTAAATTTTTCGATAACTGATCCATGTAATTCTTTGCATGGACTAATTAAGAAATTAGGTTGAGAGAAGAGGAAAATACCGATAATCCTTTATCATACCTTGCCGGGGTTTGAGCCCCGAATCTCTGGATTGTAAATCCAATTCATTTACCATTGAGCCATTCGGTCCGTTCATTCGTAGATAAAAAGAGTTCGTATTAATGAAAACTATTTGTTTTTTTACGATCGAACAGAAACAGGCGATTTTCTATTGTGTGTGATGCATTTGAAAGTGCCTGATGGCAGTAGGGTGTATGTGTCGATAAGCAACCGCAAATAAATACTATGGAGAAACGTCTCTCATTGGGTAAAATCTTCATTTTCAAGTACATGCTTCGAAAAGGATCATTTTCCACACGTCTGATGTCAATTAAATGATGATTAATTCCTATCCCTTACGTCTACAAAGAATTTTAAGCTAACCAGTATTAACATTATCTTTTTTGAATAAAGATAAATATTGATTTCTTCCCTGGGAGGGTCCACTTTGATCTTATGCCACTGAGCAAGGACACCGTGAATCAAAAAAGATTTGGCAATCACTGTTCTACAGACAGTATCAGTGTGAGAAAAAGTGAAAAAACCCACAGAGGCATTCTCTTGAATCTTTTTTAAATGGAACAATCTGTATAAATGTTTTGTTTCAAAAACATAACGTGTACCTACTATGTAAACTGTCTTTCTTCCGCTTTTTCTTTTTGATTAATGAGAAAACATAAACTCTTAGTAAAAGCCGCCCATTATTAACCTTACATTTTATAATTCTGTTCTTATCTGATAATACATCATCTTCGTTGTCTGTCAATAAACTAATCTAACTATATAAAGTTCAATCTTTCCATAAAAAAAAAGATAAATGAAGTGGCCTTTTTCTATTGATTTTTTTTTTAAGTAAAATAACAACGCTCATCATCTCTGTGATTTATCCTGGAATTCCTCATATTCCACAAATCATCAAAGTTCACTAACAAACAATTAAACAATTCAATTTAATAGTGTGTAAAATATGATCAATAAACAATCCCTACACATGCTCGGCCAAACCAAATAGAAACATTTGAGAAAGTAGAAGAAATGAAACAGAAATATGATGTGCACGTATTAAAAAATGATAAGTAGTAAAAATTAGTAACCACGAAGCTTCTCAATAGTTCTTTTTAGCACGTATACATCATAAGACTGTTTCATTTCTTCTAGTTGCTCCAATGTTTCTAGATGAAAATGCCAGCTCTGTATACTATGAAAGCAGTAGCGGATTTCCGCACAGGCGGTGTAAGCGGCCGCCTCTGGCCACTAAATAAATCATTTCCACATTAAATCTCTTCGAATAAATCCATTATTCGTCATTTTTTCCTCATATAAAAATTATCTACATAGTGCTGTTCTGTTGCCAAAAAAGTACTTTCGATGAAATATGCTTGTTAAAATTCTTCTATACTTTTACGTGCAACACGGTGAAAATGACCATCTTAGATAATCCGGAAATTTTCGAATAGTTTCCTCATTTCTTTAATTGGGACTCCCAAGAGAATTATAACACATCGGGGCCGCGAAAGAGTTAAATCCGTCATTGTATAAATGTAACTATTTTTATATGACATAGTCAGTAGTGTCTAATAATTTATTTAAATGAGAACCATATGCGTAATTTCCTAGGTTTTTAGATGTCGGGACTTTAGAATATAGAAACAAGTAATATCAAAAGGCAAATTAATGTTGGAAAATATAATAATATTGTTGATATGATGCAATAACATTTTATTAAAATAACTTCATTAAATTTAATTATAGATTTTATGGTTTTCTCTTATAACATTACCAATAACATTAACTTTAGATAATTTCCAACAATTATCAAACTATTACTTTGACTTTAAATAATTACAAAAAAACAAGAAGTAATTATCATTACGTTTATGAACACACAAAAGGGTGACATTTTAAAATACAATAACAGTTGAGATGATGGATGATATCGTAAATCATTTATAGAAATTATTACACATTTAAAAAAAAATTGAAATAAATATAAATTCGTACACATATCTGGTTAATTACATTTTCGAATTTATTCACCAGTCATTCGCAGCCTGTACAACAAACATAACTGTCTAAAACAATACTAGCACGTGTACAAGTACCTATCTAACATTATTATCACCATACAAGCATCACCATTGGTAAATAAATGATAATCCAATAAAAAAAAATAAGGCACAGATGCGTATACACGAAATTTCCCATCTTGTTTGGCTTGAAATCTTTATGTTTTATGTTGTAATCATATTAAATGTAACGTGTAAAGCTTCTATCTGTCCGTTTAGCAGTGGTGCAACTCCTTAGAAAAACTGGTGATTTTATGAGATTTTGATTGTTTTCCTCAAGACAGAATAGGTGGATTGCTGTTAGGCGCTATATTTACTCTACCCACTGTTGTTTATCTGTTTGTTTGTTTTTTTTTTGAAACGGTTTTTTGCCCCATATATCACAAATACTGACCAATATCGATTAGATATAATGGGTTTTTTTGTTTGGCAGTGAGAATACGTATTGTTATTATAAGATGGTTTTGAGGTCGGTGTTGCTTCAATCCGAATGGACCATCACTCATCAGTGAAAATTGTATTAAAGATTTAATAGATACAGCAACAACAAAAAATAAAAACGAAGGATGAAGGTATATAAAAGGATGAGGGGTATGAGAATTTCATTCGTAAAATGTCAACGAACCTAATTACAATGCTGAATTTTTGATGAGAAACATTTGTGTCACTTCCGAATCAATAATAAAATGTCAGCGAAACGAAAGAAAACGACAATCATTTTTTTTTGTTATTTATTCTATGGTTTGATTACATTTAAATTAATTGACCATACTATACTTTCAAAGTAGTTCAATTCTATATGCACCTATGTTATAACAATTATGATAGCAATGTTTTGTGCAACCAGTAGAAAATCATTTTTTATAGCGGAAAATTTTTGGAACAATTTTGTAAAACATCATAAGATCGTATCGTTATGTCGGGTCAACATTTGAATGCACATGCGACGAGTCGGAACGTGAGCGAATAAATGTTCTTCTATAACTGAGTCTACATTTGAATGAGCATGCGGCGAGTCGGAACGTGAGCGAATGAATGTTCTTCGTTAGCCGGGTGCACTTACAGAAAAAAATCGACAGTGGATGACTCGCAATTGCAATCTTGCGCGATTCAACACACATGTGACGTAACGTTACAAACACGCGTTCATATTTAAACATTCATTCGCTCTTCGCTCGCTACATGTGCATCTAAATATCAACCCGACTTAAGTAATTCTACTCCGGAATTTTGTAAACATTTGACTCATGTAAAAACGCAGGCATACACTCAAATGTGGGTCCGGCATTAAATCATTAGTCACGATTGAGATAATTTCAACATAATTTATACTAAATGAGTGTAACGAAAATGATTGATATGTGTAAGAAGTGAAATTGAAAAATTGGGATTTGAAATTTTATAGGAAATCTCAAGTTTAATACAAAAAGAAAATCAACAAACATATTTATAGGTCTTTAGGGAGACTCATCTTATCATTTGGTATGTTTCATCTGAACTTTTCTAACTAAGCGACTAGAAGCTTAAGTTTTAGTTCTTTTGAGAAATCGATTGATTAACTGCTGAAACTATTCCAAGTTTATTCATCATTCAGTTTTACGGTAGTTTTCACCCGCTGTTTTTCCACTGCCTTTTATTGCTTTTTGCTCGATAAAAATCTCTTATTAAATTAAAAACCTTTCTGTGTTAGTATTATATTTTCATACATAGTCATAATGATCAAAAGTCCAAAAATGTTGACCACAAAAGCGAATAAGGTAATGGACGCAATGGTCAAGTGTATAAATTATCAAAAATTTACCCTTTCCGATAAAAATGCTAAAATGTAAAAAATGCCCTAAGCACTTTCCTCAATTCAACAGGCTGTAAAATCCAGCAAATGCATTCTATTTACAAATAATTCAATTAGACCAATCTGTTCACTACTTACATTTACAACAAACACAGAAGTATGTTGAATTTTAACGCATACTTCCTGCTTAATTATTCTAATTCAAAATGTAACAAACTAATTATTTACAAGAGAGAAAACACGTATAGAAATATCAATATTGGTGGTGGTGGTTTTTGATAAAGTATATGTGTGTGTGTGTGTGTGTGTGTGTGTGGGAGTGTGTGTGTGTGTGTGTGTGGGAGTGTGTGTGTTTTTTTTATCATACCGGAAAGTTATATTTTGTACGAATGTGTCGTTGTTGGTCGTCGGGACAGTACCATCGATTACAGGACCCGGAATTTTATTTGTTTTATTTTCATCAATTGACTCGATAAATCTTTCGAAAAGGCTTTTGTATGTGGGTGTTTGTGTGTGTGTGTGTGTGTGTGGAGGGATTTTTATAGCTTTTCGGTTTTTATTAGTTTTTATTATACCTTCCAAAAAAATCTGGATTTATCCATTAAACTAAATATTATTACCTATCTCTATATAATCATAACCGTATCAATACAAAATCCTTATCACAACATAGTTCAATCGTATTAAAATGCTAAATATAGTGGAATAACATCATGATAACATACAGCAATTCTATAATAATGACTACTTTAATTCCGTTAAAGTGTTTCGTGCATTCACTACAAAATAATTTGTCACGGAATTGTCTTCATTGATATTAACATAGCGTTCAAACAATACCAACAAACAAACACAGATAGTATCAAATAATCGAATCTTAACATCGATATACAAGAAAGCTTAGTCACTAATATTTAGGTTCATATTTGTAATTGGCGACTTCAGTTAAGACCGATTTTACTTTACCACGCGTTTAAACGACTTTTTTTCAAAATAAGTCCTAAATAAAATGAGATTGCGGAAGGCTACAGATGAACCGGGCCTTGTGAAACTATGCATTGTGGTGAATGTGTAGTAATTTAAGTAAGTAATCACAAGAATTTACAAAAAAAAAGTTAGTCGGCTTGACTTTAACGTTATAAAAGCGACAACAGATCATTTAGAGATAAGCTTATTCTTCTTCTTCCAGTGGTATTACAGCCCTTCCTTGAGTCCCAACCTCCTTCAATTTACGTCTCTACGTGTTCTAGTCCCTTGCCACCACTTGCCAGTTTCTGTAGCATCCTTTGTACGTGTCCTGTCCATTGGAATCGTTGAATTTTTATGAACTGTACAATATTTAGGTATTTATATAACAGTTGTAACTCATAATTGTTTCTCAGTCTCCAACCAGCAATTTTGTAAGGGTCCTGGCTTCACCGCCATATGTAACTACTGATCTTATTAGAGTTTTACATATGGTAATTTTGGTGTTTTTGGTATATTTATACAACCAGTAATTACGTAAAATTTTTATGTATAGCATAAAGTGCTTTTAGTTCTCTTCATAATCCTTTGGCGTCTTTCTTCCATGTGATTATTGAAATCATTCGCTTTGTCTAGTTCTAATCTTTGTGCTAAAGACGAGTTTCGTCAGTCATACCTAAAATATCGACTCGTCTAATCGTTCTATCTTACCAAAAACAATACAAACTTTCTATTCTTTCAAGTTCAAGGATTTAACAATCTATAAATTTTCGAATCAATAGTTTTTTTTTACCATCTTAAAATCAAATTGATCAAATCAAATAGTAGATACAAACTTTTATATTTTGCTAGTTTTTTTTTATTATTAAACTGACAGAAATTATTGATCTGTTAGATTAGATTAGACGAATAAAACAACAGTGATGGCGTGGAAAAGAGCCCAATTAATTTCCCAATAATAAATGATTTACTAAATGTATGACACGTTTTTAATATCGTTACGGATATATATATTTTTTTAATTTAATCGTATAGAAGCGAGGACAATAATGATTCCCAGGGTATGATAAATGAAATTGTATTCTGATGACTTCGTTGTGCTCTGATTCGTGATTTGACATTTTATAGTACCGGTATCCCGGCATAAAAAAAAATTAATAGTGGAAAGAGCCACATGACCTTATCTGATTGGAAACACCCACTATCTTTACAAAATATACATGTATACATTTAGATTATCAGGAGTATTTTTTTTTGTAAGGATAACAGAATAAATGGTAAAGTTTCGAAACGGATTTGTAGCTATACTATAAAGACGCTATCATGATCAAGACATGCACGATTCTGTTTTTTGTTTTTGTTTGTGTATGTTAATTAAAAGCACTAAATTATAATTTATCACTAAAGAGCGGATACGCATGAGAATAATAACTCTTCAATGAATGATGAACAGTACTGTTGACTGTTAAGCCACGTCCACATCTATCAAAAGATCACGAAGGAATGGGTATGAAGGGCTACGAATCAATCCATTTCTTGATCTTCGTTCCCACTATGTTTACATTTTCGTTTGTATCAATTCCTTCGAGATCGTTCGATAGATGTGAACGTGGCTTTATAATGATTAAAGTATCTACAACAAAATTTTCAATTGGAATGGACGAAACTTTTATGAATCCATTGTACTTCCTCTCTTTATTGATCAAATAATTAGCAATGTTGAATTTAATTAGATTTTTATTCGATCTTATCTTGACCACATTTCTCACGTTTGGAACATAACAAATTCACACATTTAAAAGTTGTTGTAAATATTTATCGCAATCTAATTAATATTAATCTAAATTTGGTGATACTTCCAGATTTTATTACAATTTTTTTTGATAACAAAGCTTTAATTGTGTGATTTCCATCGATCATACACCAAACATCTTATGATATTAATTGAAATGATAGTACTCTTGAATGAATTTCAATGAACTCTTTTAAGGTCAATTCAAGCAATCGAACATAAGAACGAACAACGAAAACCATGAAGAAAAACACAACAACACTTTAGCATCACTTAACCCAAACATTTTCGAATACATATACATATACAAGAGATTGTCACAGTCAAGATTGAAAAAAACAATCATCAATCTTATAAATTACAACAGTTAATTTGTTTTGAATTGATGCAAAATTAAAACATAAATAAATAAAAAACAATAAAACCTCCTTATAATAAATGTAATTAATAATATCACATAGTTCACTTAACGGTTGTTCTATTATTCTATAACTTAGAACAATGCAGAAGAAGAAGAAGATGATGATGATGATGCGAAAGATCTATTATTCTGTATTTCAATAATACAGGATAATTTCAGATTAAATCTACTAAAGTGAGACTATGTGTAGATTTCAATATAAATTCTCTATTAAATCGAATATTTCGTAATATAAGAGAAACAATAGACAGTATCAACGATGTGAATGTTACAACAACCACTAATTGCGGGTAAAAAAAACAAAATTTAGTAAACGATCACGTAAATTACGTTATTACGGGAAAATGTATACCAGGACAAAATTTTGGAGCAAAACAAAATAGTCGGCAAAGTGGTTACCCACATGTCTCAATGTTGATCAAAAACGAATAGGGGATGGATTGGCATGTTACAATGTAAGAAACTTGAAGTCATCATTCTGATCCAGAAACTGAAGGAATGTCTAAAGAGTGGTCCAAAAACTTTCTTGTCTCCATTTTCTAGGATGGCATAATTTTTATTGATTACTTGGAACAACAGATCAACTCTACAGACGGCATTTTCGCTTTATAGCAAAACCGGGGCAAAAAGCATTAGAATACCAATGCCCATCATATGGCATAGTGATCATTGCTAATACCGAAAACTGACGTCCAAGGCTATTAATTCAGACAGACAGCAGAAAAATTTAGCATGGCAAAAAACACCGGAACAGCAAAATGTCTTACAGTGTCGAAGGTACCGATCAGATGCAAATTGGAAGTTAATGGATGAATTATAGGGCAAGTTATGAAATTTCCGTATCTGGAGATAGTGATAACTAGCTATGGCGATATCACTAAAGAAATTAGAATACAATCCAACAAAGTTGCAGTAGTTTGGCTGGCATTAATTCTGTGTCTGACCAATATAATGAAACAGGAGTATACACTAAAAAACGAAACAATTGTGCCGAAAGACAATTATGGAGAGAATCAACAAGACAATAAGAGAGCAATGTAGAGTGGAAGATATCGTCGTATGCAAAATAATTAACGAACAACTAGACCAAAACGACGGTCACCAAAGGAGTAGAAAGACAGTTGGACATCATCGTCAGAGAGTATGAAGTACAGACCAAAGATCTCTACAGAAGAGGAAGTAACTCATTCTTTTAACTGAACTTATGAAAACATAACGAGGAAAACTTTCCAACGGCTTCGTAAGAAACCTTTTTTTTTGTCCTCAACGAATTTTAATGCGCTGTGCAAAACCTCATTTCGTCCTCAATTGCTGGTTTTACGGACAAAGTGAGCCTTTGCACAGTTTTCATTTCACATAAGTTTAAAGTGCATTCAAAATTCATTTTTGAGATCAAACACCGTACAAATTTTTCGACTCGAATTGTTTATGCGGCACAATATCTCTGTTCATAAGTCACTTGTTAATGTGTAAATAAAAAACAATGAAATCGATTCTGAAATTGTCGAACATCCACCATGTCTTACAGATTTAGCCCCATTGATAAGTCAACTAAAAGGCTGCGGAACCGCGGTTTATACAGATCAAGGATTTTCCTTTATAAAGCATCAGAATTATTTTCCGAGCGTTGAGTTAAATGTTTTAGAGCTGAAAGGTGATTAGGTTGAATAAACTATTTATTGATCAATTCTATCTATGCCCGACTCTATTACAATTTCTCAGCCCAACAGCTTTTTACCACCCCACTACTCTATTTTAGTCCAACAATTTTTTCCAATTTTTATTTAATCTTCCTCCTTCGGATTGAATCTCTAGAGAGTTAATGTAAAGATCTTTCGTGACTGTCGTTTTTTTCTACTTTTCCATTTCCAATTTCTTTATCAATAAGAAGAACACAGGAATTTTAAATTTGTTGTTTTTGATCATTTTCCGAATTGAAATCGATCCTTAACAAATATCATTTCAAAGATTAATTCATGAACGTCATGTTTATGTAATGAGAATAATTTTTGACGAGCTTTTAAGATATGACCATGATATGAATTAATAATAGACTTCTTTTATATTATTCGCCAAGGTGAACTTAAATGACTCATAATAATAGTTCGTCGATGTAAAACAACATCAACTGTAATAACTTGTTTTTTTTTATTGTTACTATTGTCATCACCATCATCATTATTATTATTATTATTATTATTATTAAATATTAATTATTGTTAGTTGTATTTATCAAAAAAATTGGACGACTATCGTGAGTTTACGTTATCGAAATGTAATTTTATTCTAAGGTTATCTAAATGTGGTTGAAAGTGCAACATGTTTTCTTAATTTGTAATTGAGGGAAGGCTAACTAGCAATGTGAAAAAGTTGGAAATAATTATAGCAACAGTTAAATTCGTATTTACGATCGATAACTGTCTTCTAGCGATTATTTTTTCTGACGCTTTTACTACTCGATGTTGTTTGAGGTTTGTCAAAAAAAAAATAATTATTTAAAACAACCACCATGTTCGTTCTAAAGTTAACGTTAGCACTATATGATAGATGATGGAATTAAATTGTTTACAGTGTTTTACTGCTGTTTGTTTTATGTTTAAATTCAACTAAATGTTCTATTTCTAGCATTATCATTTCTTTTAATTTGAAACTTAATTTATTTTTATAACAATATTTTATTTTGACGTTAATCGATTCGATACTTAAATGTGTGTTGGTTAATTAATTGAAAATCGTCCCTTATTTCGTTCCTCTTTTATGCACATACATCAGATTTTACCAGATAAATCAGATCAAAACAGATTTTTTTGGTAAACGTTTCAAGTCCCAAAATTCAGTTAAACAAAAAACAAAGCTTTCTAATTTTATTTTGTTATGTATTAACATGAATTCCGAGACTTTATTACATTTGTTTCAATTTTGATCAGTGTGATCATCACACGTGTGAACGGTGAAGCTTTAAGAATCTTGTTGATAAGAATCAGAGCCGCCGAGAGATTCGGCAGGCCCCGGGGTAAGCAGTGTGTTCGCTGGCTCCTATACAAATATATTTATACGTACTTACGCAATTGCGCTTCCCTGAGATCGTATAAGAAATTCTACAAATTTTAATCCTTATATATCCTTTAATTTATACATATCAAATATGTGCGTTTGAGCAGGGTTTTTTTTTGTTTCCAAGGGCCCCCTCAGCGTAGCCGGGTACCAGGTAAAAATACCCTCCCACCGTTTTGTTGCTCCTGATAAGAGTACATCGATTTTAAGATAATATTGGATTGTAGGCAAATAATTAGGAATACTTTTAAATACGTTACAGCGTATCCTTGGTCCAATTAAATGAAAATCTTTAAAGATCAGAAACTAAAATTGTATTTGGCAAACGATTAATGAATAAATTCAGTGGAGGATTCAATTAAATCCAATAACATTAAAAATCGATTTTCTTGAAAATTTACTCAAAAAAAAAACAGTTAAATAATCCTGAAAATGTTACGGCTATTCAACCTGTAATGATGCATTAAAGAAAGACAACAACAATAACAAAAAAAAATCAAAACGAATTTATTACAACTATATAATTTTATCTTTATACATACATATATATATATATATATATATATATATATATATATTATATATATATATATATATATATATATATACATGATATTGATATTATCGATTGGTTATTTTATACGTTAAAAAGGTTTATAAATTAAATAAACTTATAGTGGCAATGGTCATATTTTCTAATAAGATTCGTCTCTGGACAATAAATATACAACATGAACACCTACACAGACATAACAGAATGTTCGTGACTTGCCCACAAAACACAATATAAAACAAAAACGAAACAAGCAACAAAACTAAACACTATCCACTATAGCCAACCAATAACACACAACCACTATGTGGTATATGCAATTATTTTCATTATCCTTAATTAGCATCTCTATCTATCTAGTATATAAGTGGGAATATAATTCTATACCACGGAAAATTTAAATCTGTTTAGTTAAATAATAATAATAATAATCATGATATAGCACTATCTAAATTGAATATTAAGAGGCGACCACATGTAACGAACAAGCACGAATGCACCAACAAATCCAAACAAACATAAGCGAAGGCGAACAATCACACAAGTTCGCTTGTGTTAAATCTCTAGTTTCTAATTATGTGATAAACAATATCGCAACACCTGGATTAAAGAAAAACGTTTGTGTACTTCCTTTAAAGTATGGACAACAAGCGGAGATCACTGTTCGTCACGTTCGTGTTTGTATTTGTGTTCGTTAGATGTGAACATGGCTTTAGAATTTTTATACCGCTGTTGTTTAATTTATAAATATTTATACAATAACATTAATAGATAAAATATTGATAATATCTGTGTGATGGTTGTTATAATTTCGTAAGAAATTTATAAAATTCAACAACAACAAAAAAACAAATATCAATGACAAATTCATTAATATTAATTAACCTTTCGCACTCCATTCACAACAGCAATAATGCTCTAACATTTATGATAAATTATCAAAATACAAGATTAACACGGAGACTTTATTATTTATTATAGATGTTCGGTTTTATTTTCTCTAATATTAATAGAATTTCTTGATGAACTAGTCGAGATAAGTAGAGAAATAATCTAGTGACCAATAGTTGATAAGTCTACAAAGTTATATCCTGGCTAACGATAAGGGTTGATTCTCCAAAATAATTTATTGATCCCGTTTCTATTCGTTTCATTAAAAACGAAAAATGCACCACTGATCATCTAAAGAAAATTAAATACACTAAAACTCCTATCTGTAACGAATCATCATAGAAATCGAAACAATCCTTCACACGGGAATAGACCTCTTTTGGGGTCAGCCCTGGTGGTATCGATCCTCTACAACATCACTAAATCCAGTGATGGATTTAACCTTTACGTGGCCCGAAGCGTTACAAGTTTTCGAGGTCCCATCTAAATAATAATTGAACATTATCAAGAGAGGGTTTTTTTACCAATTTTTGAACCACCTATAAGGTAATTTTCACCGGTTAATTAGCGTGTCGCACGTAAAAGTGTATAGTTCTCTTATTTGTTAAATTGTAAGTATTTTTTTTGTCAGCGGAATGTGCCTTGTAGCTTATTTCGAAATGATTCTATTCGAATAGATTTAATTTTGGGACTTCAAAACTGCATTATAGTGAAAGAATCGAATTGTTTTTCTATTCTCAAAAACTAATAATGCGAAATTTTATAATGAACGAAACTTTCAAATTTGTCACTAATTTCTGTATGTGAATGGGAATAGTAGAATGGAGATTTTTATAGAAAATGATTTTCTGCTTATTTTCCGGTAAGTGAACACTTTAATTATGAACAGAAATCAAAATAATAATTTGTTTAAAATCAGAACTGGTAGACGAAACATAATAAAGTTTGTGTGTTGTATGGGTAATAAAATTATAACATTTTTATTATTATTAGTTTGTTTTTTATGGGCAAACAAAGATTGGAATACATTCCTTTTTCCTAAAGATTTATTTAAATTTAGATAAATATCCAGTTTGGAAATTACTCAGTAATCAATTGTAATTAATTACCGTCCGTTTAATTATCTAGGGCATTGTTTAAAATTGTAAATCTTTAGAAATTCCAACAAAAACAACCACATGGATATAACACAAAACCATCTAATTACAGTAGAGCCTCGATTATCCGAACCATCAGTTATCGAACCACTGTTGTATTATTGCAGTCATCTTCCTTACTAAATATTGTTGCAATTAATAAACAATTTTAGACTGAAGTGTAGTTTAGAAACTTACAAGTTTGATTATACGAACAAACTATCGACAATCTGTGTAGTTAATATTACAATTCAAACTTTATCATCCCTATCTTATCAATAAGAACAATTCAACCTATAACCAAACAATATACAACAAACAGATGCAAAAATATAAAAATAGGATTTGAAAATCTGTTTGTTTACGAGACACCACTTTCCTATTTTCAGGCTATTTCCATTTGAAAACAAATAGAATTCTGAAAATCACTACGAACATATATATATATATATATATATATATATATATATATATATATATATATATTTATGTATAAACATAGGGACACAGATTATTCGAAATAGGACCAATTTGAGAATTTTTACCGCGCCCCAAGTATAAACATTGTTTATTGTTTACCCATTCTTTATCTGTCTCTCCGTTCTTTTTTTTAACGGGGATATATCCATGCCTAGCAGCTAAAATTCTGTATGTGAATATTTTACCCCTTTTAATGACCAATTGCTAAAGGTATTTAACAAATCAATATTTAAAAAAAACCGTACCAAATTACAGCAAAACTTGGTCAATCTGACAAGTACTGTGTAATGGGAGAAGTCAACACAAGTTTGGATCACTATATGTACCAAATTTCATAAAAATCAATAATTACAGCAGATAAACAGATAAAAAGCTGTGTCAATACCTATTCAAACATTCAAATACATTTTTATTATTATTACTTCCCCTAACAATACATAAATGTTAATATTTCGTTTAAACATTTTGTACACAAAACAGTTTAAAACACACATGAGAGAATTTGAATATATCAAACACACAAATATGTGTTTGTATCGAAAAAAGTTCTTTAAGAAAAACGAAAAACACAACAAAATCCATGATTTGTTAGACAAATCAGTGTTTCGCAAGATGAGAGAAGACACAAAGATTATGTTTACAAATAATTAGAGGGAGTGGATGAGATGATGAAGCCCTGTGTTATTGTAAAATTTGTACAAATCAACCACCGTCAAAACAAATAAAAAATACAAAATACAGAAACATTCGGATAATAACAAATTACGAAAATTTTCCATCTAATATACAACATATTTGTCTAATAATAATTGTATAAAAATAAAAACTTTCGCAATATAAATAAAACGTCAAAGGTTATACATAAAAAAAATTCAATACATGCCTTTTATGTAATCGACAATATTGCTATTATAGATACACTATTCTTTCATATTGTTGTATTTTCATTGTTGAGTGGTTAGGGGATGGAAATATTCAAAAAGAAAAATACATCTCTATTTATTCCCGACATATACGACATGATCATTACCCCAAAATAGAGATTATTTGAAAATATACGAAAGAAAAACGAACTATCTAACGTGAACACTAACATTGCACTATTTATATAAATAGCGAATAAATTGTGTATTAACGATCAGATCAAATCAATATTGAAACAATTAAGAATAGTGATTCTGCACAAATGGTAGATTTTTTTTGTGAAAAACTGCGCTAACAGCTTCCTCACAAATGATCGAATTTTCCACACCATTTATTTGGCCATTCTGTATATAACTATTTTTGAATTAGCTCCTTATATCAATAAATAAGTGATTGTTTATAATTTCAATCCCGCAAATTATTTACATAGTTGTTTGAATTTTATTCATTTATCAGAAAAAAGTAGGTTAAAAACATTTAAACGTATGTAAAATGCTAATTAGGTTGATTTTGAAATACCCACTGGATAAATATGGTGTTACTTATATCATGTGGGATGATACCAGTTATAAACAATGTGCATATAGACACATTTTCTTTGTATTTATGTGGGGCTGTTCTATTTATAAAAATCTTTTATAATTAGATTTTGAGAAATTCTAACTCCTGTAAAGATATCCCATTATTAATATATGTATAAAATGAATGCACACAATGTCCTTGTCAGAGAGTTGGGTGAGATCATCAGCTAATCAACTCTTCGTCATCGACATATACGATATTTTCACATCTAAAAATAAGCAATTTCTTATTTAATAATCATTACGAAAAAACAATCAATTATTTGATGACAATTTCTAGTAATTAAATGTAATTCTACAAGCTCGTAAAACTAGTGAGAAACAACAAATAAATAAACACACATTTACATCCCTTAAACATCTGTTCTATATAATTTCACTTTCATTAAAGCGTCCTTGATCCAATAGGAATCAACAAGGTTGAAATGATGATACAAAATAGAGATCAAAAAAAACAAAAACAAAAATTTGACTCTTACCTTGTTCAAATGTAGTCCATTTATTCTTCTACAAATCACAAATTTATTAATTATTAATTAATAATAATTCAACAAATTATATAATCACAACACAAACAAAATCAACTGAGTTATTATTTAGATTAGTACCACGAAAAATCACTGATAATTTATAAATATTTGTGTGTGAGTGTGTGTGTGTGTGAAGGGGGCGGTTTACCGCAATTTTTTACCAACGATTAATTAAAAAGGTGTATATTTACATACAAAAGATAGTCACTGATTTGATTACATAAGATGTCAATACAAAACGTAAACACATGTGTTCATATAATGGAAAATTACGATAGGTAACAGAAAAACGGAAAAAAAAATCAAAACCATCCAACAATCTCACATCACACGTAACAACAACCGGCCACCACCACAACACACTGTCGTTTAGAAACGCGCCACTAACGGCAAATGAAACACACACAAACAACAATCGAAAAGTGTTCGCTAGTGATCGTCAAATCGACACGACATATTGCGCAAACGTATGGGAAACCAAACGCGCCCTGCCCATTTTTCAACAATAACAACAACAACATACAACATCAACAACTGCATGTGTATGCCAAGGTCCAAGAAAGCAATAAATCAAATTCAATTTTTGTTTAATTTAAGCTAAATCAAACAACAGAAATCTGGATGATTGTATATAATATTGCAATAATCAAATCACAAAGTGGGCTCTGAAATTCCAGGTGTTTGGGTAAACAGAAAACGTATGTCGTTTCTTATTTGATTGAAGCCGATTTCTAAATTAACAATATTCTGTCAGTAAATAGATGCAATCTTTGTAAATTATTGTTGCAACAACAATAAATTAAGTAATTTTCCGCCATGAATATAACACCATAATTACAATCTAATCTGAGAAATGATAAATTATACAAAATTAGTAAAGAGTACCGACATACGTTCATTTGAGTCACATGGCTCACTTGATTACTATCTTATGGTAGGCAACCAATTATACATAAAGTATTGAATTTTCCAATTATAAATATTCTATTATTGGAAATCTATTGAAGATCATCTATCAATATTGATACTACACAGTTTAATAAATAAAATATGCCATGAATGGATGAAAAATACAGTTGCGCGGTAATAAAGGATCTAGCCCTTACATGGTGCGAGGCGTTACAAATTTATAGGGTTCCATTTCAAGAAAATATTCGAATATTTCTAGTCATTTTCCACATTTTCGGATTACCTATAAAGTAATTTCCACCGTTAATTAGTCTTTTTTTGCCGTGCTGCAAATAAAAGAATATTCTCTCTTTGTGGATGAAACAAAAAATATACTTTTTTTATACAGCTTGTAAGTAATTATGAAATGACAAAAATTCGCTACTAACTCTTGAGAATTATATGATTATGAAAGAAAAAAATATCAAGGGCCCTGAGCAATCGCCTCCACCGCCGGTGCGTACATCCACCATTGTTCGTTGATTAGAAATTATTAAAACTTTGTAAAAGAAATTGCGAATAACCGCTTGTCCTTTATTGACTTTTGTTTCTTTTGGTGATCAGTTAAGAAGTTATTTAATTTAGAATTAAATGAACAGAACTTTGACAAATACTAAGGCCCAGTTCATCTACCCTTCCTGAATCTCGACTTAAGATCGGCCGTATCTTGATTGCCTCTGAAAAACTCTGAGAAACTTTGATAAACCCTGAAAATGTGTTATGAAGTCTGAAAATCTCTGAATACGTCTGATTTTCTACAGAATTTCGGACTCATCTAGAAGTTATTCAGAGTTTTTTGCTACTCTAGTTCTTTCAGAGATTTTCAGACGTCATAACACTTTTTCAGAGTTTCTCAGCGTTTTTCATAGAAAATAAGACTTTTAAAAGTCTTATTCAGAGAAATATTTCCACCAGGATGAGTCTAAAGTTCCTCCAACATAAGACTCAGTTGATTAACTTTGTCACAATTAAATTCTACTTTGTTGCAATGGGCTCTAAGGCAAAGCCGAGATTAAGGGAGACAAGATGAACCCGGCCTAAAAGTAGTAGTTTAAACAATTTATATTTTACTACAATTGAAAAGTTACATACCTTTTTGATCAAATAATCGTAATTATTGTTGTTTCTCGTAAATATTCTACGAAATTTCTTTAGTAGGTGTAATGCTTTATCGCTTTGTATTTTTTATTATATTCTATTGACAGATGTTATTTTTTGTGCACGATGTATAATCCAAATCTATTTCTTGTTAATTTTCTCTTTATTTAAACAGATTAATAGGTAACTTACATACAAAATTAACTGATGAACTATTCTTACAATGTAATAACAATATTATGTAATTATAAAGGTTTATTTATAACAAATCACCTGTAAAATAAATCTGAATACATACAACTTGTATATATTAGCGAAATACATGAAAATAGCTAATTGTATCTCGTACACACTGAACCTTTGAATTTTGCCAAAATTTATAGCAATAATAATAATAATAATACAGAGGCCCCATTTTAATAATAATCGTAATAGTAATAATAATAATAGAGTTAGCTACGATTCATTCTATTGCCCCAACCACGTCTATGTTCATCTTTATATTCATCCAAATTGCGCATTCTTTCTAAATATTCTGGATCATCATCATCAAGTTTCTTATCTTTCTCTTCACTTTCTTTTTCATCTTCATCATCCAGATTGTTGATGCCACTTAATGCTTTCTGTTGTAAACTCAAATTGCTAGTTGATGGTTGTTTATTTGGATCTGGAAATACACCATCTTTAACACGTTTATCATAGAATTCTTGTACAGTCATTGTTGGTAATGATGGATAACCAGCACCATAAACAGCCTTTTGTACTTCATCTTTTGTTATAATTATTGGTTTTAATGGTGGTGCTGGACGGCGTTTTGGTTTTGGTATCGGTTGTGGTTCAGTTTTTAATAATTCATCTTTATGATCCAATAATGGTTTCTCCATATCAATACTATGTAATTCATCGATTGCCTCATGTATAAATAATTGTATCATTGTTAAAAAGTAATTACGTTTAATTTCTTCATCGGCATGTTCATTTTCCATATTCTTTTTCAAATCAGCTAATTTCTCTTTCAATTCTTTTTGCTGATTAAAACGTTTTATTTTATATGCTCTAGTCGATATCATATATGCAATACGTTGATATTCTGTTTCATTAACTGGATCGATTTTCGTTTTATGTTCATAATCAGTTAAATTATAATCTTTGCAACGTACTAAGAAATCTTTGAAATAAACTTCAGTAACTTCAACAATTTGACGGCGATCACCAGTCGTTAATTTCAATGTTAATGATCCTAATAATGCTGGCAATAGGAAATATTGTAGATCATTTGTTGCAACTTCTTCAATACCTTCATTACGACTAAATACACCGGCTAATGATACTAGACGTGTTGCTTTTTCTAACAGACGCATTGCATTCTTGACTTTCACCTAAATTAACAGAAAAAAAAACAAACAGGAAATTATTGAAATTTATTTGTTTTTCAGGTCATCAATGCAACAACTCACTTGAGCTTCAAGGCTATTGGTGGCTTGTTCGTTATTTCTACATAAATCATTATACAAATCGAGGCCTTCATTGAACATTGTTCCCAAACTTTCAATATCACCTTCTGTAACTTCATCTGTATGGGGTGTTGTGAAAATATTGTTTGGTAACACGGATGTTGCCATTTTCGATTTATGTTCACTTGTTCACTTCAATTTAATTTAATTTAATGAAAGTAAACACACAGAGAGTTTGGTAAATTAAAAAATTGCCCCCCAAAAAAAAACAAAAATATTTTTATTACAATTCCCGACAATCTTACCAAAACATCACAATCGAATCGACACAAACACGAATGACACAAACAATTGGTGGAAAATACGCATATGACGCAATTTCCAAATAAATGACGTCACGCGACTATAATTAAATGAACTACGCGACAGCTATGCGATTGAACTATTCAAAAAAAAAAATTCTATTTACAATTATTCACACCGATTTCATTTAATCAATGGAAAATATGTTTAATCTTAACCAAAATCGATAAGATTTCCAACGAGTTTCTTTTTTTAATAACAGTAATTGTAGGAAAGCGTTTTTATAACGATTAGTCAACACAATAAATACTTATTTAAGCGTTTTTACGTTCAACTGATATCATATTATTGCTACAATTACCTTTAAAACGCCTGGAATCAGTCCATTATCAGCGATAATAGTCTCAGTGATTATCTCTAAAGATACACTTGTTTTTATATCTAATCAAATAATAAATACACGCAATTGAAATGGATGAAATAGGATAAATTGCAATAATTAAGGGGGTATTATTAACAAATTTAATGGATTTTTTTAAAGAGAAATTAATATTTAATTTAAATTATTTCAAATTCAACTTTAACCACATCATTGATAGTAACTTTATTTCTCTTCGATTGGCAATACTGTAATTTCATTGTGTCAGCGGGCGATTCGAATTTAACTCCTATTCATTCTATTGCCCCATCCACGTCTGTGTTCATCTTTGAATTCATCCATTTGCCGCATTCGTTGTAACGTTTCAGGATCATCACCTTCAATGTGCTTCTCTTTATCAGCCTCTTCTTTTTCTTCATCATTCAATGACACACCAGCTAATGCGGCTTGTTGCATACTCATTGATTGTTGTTGTTGTTGATCGGGATCCGGAAAGATACCGTCTTCAACACGTTTATCATAGAATTCTTGTACAGTCATTGTTGGTAATGATGGATAACCAGCACCGTATACAGCTTTCTGTACTGCATCTCTTGTGATTATAATCGGTTTTAAACGTGATGTTGTTGATGGTGGTGTTGGTTTTATTTGAGGAGTATTATCTTTCTTCATTTCTGCCATGTGTTCTAATATTGGTTTTTCCATTTTAATACAATTTAATTCTTCAATTGCTTCAAATACGAATGATTTTATCATTGTTAAGAAATAATCACGTTTAATATCGTCATCAGTGTGTTCATTTGCTACAATCTGTTTCAATTTGTCTAATTTCGTTTTGAATTCTTTTTGTTGTTTAAAATGTTTTATTTTATTTTCACGTGTATTTGCAGCATCTATTATAATTTCAATTTGTGTTTTATGCCTATTATCAATTTGATTCTTCTCATCAATTTGATAATCAGTTAAATGATAATCATGGCAACGTATTAGGAAATCATTAAAATAGATTTCAGCTATTTCAATAATTTCTTGACGTTCACCAGATGTTATTTTCAATACAAGTGAACCAAGTAATGCTGGTAATAGAAAATATTGCAAATCATTTGTTGGAATCTCATTAAAGCCTTCATTTTTACTAAAAATTCCACTGTACGATACTAGACGTGTTGTTTGTTCAAGGGTTTCACGAGCTTGTTGAATTTTGTACTGAAAACATTTGAATAATTTCTAGAAATTATAAATGGTGTTTCTTACCTGTAATGTAGGGCTATTTGTTGGTTCTTCACTTTTATTGATTTCATTATACAGATCTAAGCCTTTATTGAATAATTCTGATAGAGTTTCACAATTAGTTTCATCCGAATTCGCCATTTCTGTCCACTTGCAATAATTACGGAATGTTATGGGAAAGTTTTCAATTTTCTACTGAAAATACACCAATGTTGCCAATTGGATAAAAGGAAAATTTAGGTTATGTTGTAGTGTTTTTAAAGAAATTTCATCACTTTTTTATATATTTTTATGAAAATGCGTTTTAATACGCATTATTAAAGATTTTATAACAATTTTGAGGGGTGCACTTTGAAATTTACATGGAAATAATTCCCATTTGATATTTAGCGTAGTTGGTAGTAATGTGTTGTGGTTGTTCAACTGCCGAATTTGTAATTGTTCCTTTTTGATTAAAAAAGAAGATAAATTTAATAAGATTCGATTAAATTCATTGATTTCTCAATCAAAATGAGCTCTGCCAGTAAGGTAATTGCAATAATTGGAAAATTTGTGTTAAGAAAGTTAGGTTATGGTTGAGATTTGTTTTTTTTTTTGTAGGTAGGTGAAATTTTCACAGCCGCTGGCCAGGCTTTTAATCGTCTTGGTGATTTAACAATGCAACTACATCCGAATGTTGAATCACAATCAGGGTAAGTAATTGAAATTGTTATTACACACGTATTTCATTTGTTGTGTATACAAATTTGAAATAGAAAATGGACAGATGAAGAAATTGAGATGCTGAGAAAAGTAGTTAAACAATTTGCTGAAGGCTTAAATACAATTAGTGAACATATAAAACGGCGGACTGTGTAAGTCATCACAATTTCTTCAGTTCTCAAATTAATACAAAATAAAACAAATCAAATTTTGTAGATCACAAATACGGACAGCATTGAAAAGAAAGCATTTGAAGATGCTGGTTTACCAGTTAGGCAAATTACAACACAAACACAACAAAATTTACAATCACCGATGATTAAATCAGAAGTTACGTTAAATATGTTAAATGCAGCCGAATCTGAAGTTGATGTTGAAGGACTACATGAGGAGGTCAAACTAGAATTTGATGGGGCTAATGAAGAAGTCTCATCATAACTATTATGATGATAATAGAAGAAGAAAAAACAAATCGTTTTCTTATATTGTAAATTATAAGTTATTTTCCCATACATTTTCATTATGTGAAAAAATCATTAATTTTCGTTCCCATTTAGTCCTTAATGTGCTACTATCGTAAATCTTTACAAAACCACAATAACTAATAAGATAATCTTCAATAAACTCTTCAATATTATTACGGACTTTTAATTGTTTGAAAAATGGAAATTCGTCATTTGATGATTTGAAACGTTTCACAGCTGTCCGATAACATTTCCACGGTTGTGGTTCGATTAGAATAAAATCGCTTAATGTTGTGATTGCTTTTAGAAAACGTTCTAAACCGTCATCACCGTGATTCAAATGTATCCACATTGTTAATGAAAAACAAAAAATTGCACTGAATTTCTCCAAATTATTCGTACGCAAATATTGCTTTATCAAGTCTGTTTCATTATCCATGAAATCTTGGCAAGCGAATTCTATCCTTTCATGATTTGAATGTCGTTCCTTAGCTCTGTGAATTAGAACTGGATCAATATCGACACCAAGAAAACTACAACCATTGACTTTACTTTGTAGACAATTATAGATAGCAACTGTAAGATCCTGAAATTAACGAAAATTCTACAACAATTAATTGGATAATCAAATAATTAACACTTACACCACAATTACAGCCTAAATCTAAACCAAAAAACGGTTTATCCATCCACGAATTCCAAATATTCTCAGGTAGTAAATTTATCCGTTCGTCCACCGAATGGAATTGATAATAATTAATGAAATTACCATAACGGACAGCTCCTGGATTATTATTTCGAAAATATAATTTATCCATTTTGTTTTTGTTTTTGAAAGATTTTGGAAACATATGGACTGTGGCTTAAGTCACTTGACACCGAATTGTAACTCGACACACATCCATCATAAAGAATTCTGTAATGATTGTTGCCGATATCGCTTGTAGGTGTCGTTAGCTGTTCATTATTGTAATGGTTGATACAACAACGTGGTTTTGTGTGTAAACAAAATTAAAAAAAAAATTATCCAAAAAAACTATTAATAATTAATGAACATTTAAATAAATAATGAGAATAAAGTGATTGAAAATTCTTCGAAACATTCAAGGTGAGTCAATATTTAACAATTTTTTTCATTCAATGGTTTTTAGAACAAATACTGAAATTTGGTTTGTTTTTTTCTCTATATATTTGTTATTTCTTCATTAAAATACATTTATCATTATTGAAATTATTATAATTTGTACAACAACTTGTTACATTTGTACTTTCACTTCCTTCACACTATAACGATATTACATCAGTTTTGATAAGAACAAAAAAATGTCAGGTAATTGCAATTACCCCATGGGGACTTTTCTCTTTATTTCTGAAAAGCATACACGTCTACTAAAAAAGCAAAAAGTGTGTGAAAATAAACCGCAAAAAACATCCGTGATTATGTTGCGATATTCGTGATTAATGCGGAAATTAGCAGTCACAGCGACAAGTCTAATGATGATTATAATGATAATTATCATTGTAGGATGTAAATTTCAAATCAGGACCGCACTCGCATCGTAAGCTAGACAACGTTCAATTTGAGGCCTCATCAAATTGATCGATAATAAATTGATCGATTCACATATTCAATTTAATTAAATTCCCATTAAATCTGCAAACTCGAATAACGGTTTACTTTAAAAAAGAAAGTTCAATTACGCCCCATTTAGTATTAAATCCGTCTCTGTTTCAAATGTAAATTATTCAGTTGATGAATGCTGATACAGTCGGACGAAGAAGTTGTCTGGCGCCCCTTTACAACAAAGTTATGTTTTCTATTCAATATTAAACAAAAAAATTGTTTATGTGCAGTTGAATACTTTTATTATTTTCAAAAAAAAGTGACAAAGAGTTGATTTATCGAACGGAAGACAAAATTGATTCATTTATAATGTGATGGGAATTGTGGCAATGATTTGAAAGAGTTAAGCATTTGTAATTCAACGAGTAAAACTAGTACCTACCTGAAAGGGCGAAATTTTCACCCTTTCATTTTGGCGTTCCTAAAGGATGGAGACCCGGACAGTTGTACCTCTAGTTCGTTCCTTAATACGGTACTGGAAAATCATTCATAAAATTTGTAAAACTGTTATAATATAAGAAAGAATATCCTTTATACGTTCTATTGATTTAATAGAAGCTAGATTAGAAATTATAGTATGCGTCGATTATCCGAACTTGCTTGGTGCCAAAGATTTCAGACGAAGAGGATATATTTGAATTTTCTTTTTATATACCTATTTTAAAGATGGGGGCGCCTAGTGAAATTCTACAGACAGGCGTCGGACACTTTTACCACTTAAGTCTAAAATTGTTTAGTGATTGCAAAAATTTTATGGGTGATAGTGATTGGCAGAGTGAGTGGTTCAGAGAATAACTGACGTTTCGAACTTTCCTAATACCTTTTCATTATTGTTCAGTCATAAATTTGTTGTCTATAGTAGCAATCATGAACAATTGGAGCCGATCCACCTTCCCAGAGCCTGACTTAAGCTCAAATCACCCTTAAATTCTTTATTTTAACAAAGAAGATTTCAAGTGTGTAGCGAAATAAAATGCGTTAGCCTTCTTTCGATCCTTTTGTTGTCATACACTGAATTTAAAAGCTCAATCCTATAATTATCAAATTTGTATGGATACACATATTTATATATAAAAATGCCTTGTAGAGATAAGAAAATCAAATTTATGATACTTATACAATAGGATGAAATCGTTTTTGTTTTTTTTTTGGTGAAAATCGCCACAGTTGTTCAATAGACATAAAAGATCTATTTTAAGCACCTGTTCTTGATAGAACACTACTGGTTTCAAATTACATACCTACATATATCCAATGTAAAGATAAATCTTACAATAGAATTTGTCGCAATTATCGAATGATGAACTTTACTCACCTTAGGATGTAAAGCTAATCTTAAGTAGTAAATCTGACCACCACCATCATCCACAGAACAATGACTCGGATGATGTAAGAATTCCTATTATTTTTGAAATGTAATAAATCATATATATATATATATATATTTTAATTTTATTATAATTGTTATTATAGTTTCATTAGATTGCACAATTTTATCAGTATTTTTTATGTGAATATATATTTAATCATAATATGCAAAATAATCGTCATATCTCCCCCTATTATTTTTCCTCCATATTATTATTATCATCTATATTACTCATTATACAATTACTCCGAATTGTCATTGCTCATCAACTATATGATCGTTTTGTTTTTATTATTATTATTATTGAAATTAATTACAATTAATTAACGAATGATTTTATTTGTGAGTTGTATGTCGTAATTAATCAAAAAATATATAGCTGAAATTGGCCATAGCCTTGACCATTCTATTATTTTTCAACTATGTAGCAGTCTACCTGTTTGTTATTAATTTATACGAGTAATATTTAAGATTTAATTGTGTAGGTGGCCCTTTTTGAGCTTTGACATTCTTCTTAATGTTGTACAAATTAAAGAAAAATATATTTTTTTGATTCCTCGATTCAAAACGACTATTTTTTACTATAATTAATTCATTAATCATTATTCAATTAATTAGATGACTTATAGAATTTATTTATGGTATTTGTAGTTGTTGTTTTTTTTTAAATGTCGACCTATAGTAGGTCTCCATAGTCAGTGGCCCCGACCTGATTAATAAGACTAAAGACCTTGTTATTGATGAAGTCAACTTCAACACACCACTAGCCTAGTTATACTTGACCTAACGCAACATATGTATTTAATAAACAAAACCAAAAAAAATAGTTTGTTTAACAATCTTATGGTTTCTGAATTTTATCAAAATCAAAATGATGATATTTCGGCATTTTCGATAGATATTATCCTTAATAAATAAATATGTATGTTAAAAATAGTTAATATTGTAATAGTTTTTATTTTTTAGTTGATAAATTACTAAAAACATAAAAATAACAAACGTTATTCATTGACATTATTTCCTTTCTAGAGTACACAATGTTTTGGAATAAAATTTACATGAAATCTGTTTACTACTGATTCGTCTATTAATATTTTTATAACAAATATGGATATGTCTTGAATTAATGATGGTCAATTGACCCCTATATACATTTCGATACAAATGTTAGACATAACAAATAAGATAAATATTATTATTAATAATATTAAAATTGAACACCATTTGTTGCAACATTTGGTATTATTTTTGTTTTATTTTATATAATCAGTTTTTTTTGTTTTGTTAAACTTAATATCTGTATTGACAGGATATCCGTTCCCAAAATGCATTAATACCGTCTCATTCATAAATTTTTTATGTAAAAGTTAATCTAGAAAAATTGCGATAATTTATTTCCTCTATAAGTATTCCATTCATGGATCGATAAATAAATGTTTCGAAGTAGGTAGTGGTGGCGTATACGCACGAATTTGAATTTTCATATATTCTTAGTACAGTAATGACTTCATAAAAGCTTATGCCCTTTGGTAATTGCCCTTTTTACCACTAAAGCGTAGGGTCATGTATATAAATAGGGGTTTGAAATTAGATTGCGTATACTTTTATCTTTCATTGAGAATAATCATCCATCGCTTTTGTTACTAATGAAACTTTTGAAATATCATGCTTGTTTCTGTTACTACGGATGGTGTGCGATAATGTATTTGTAAGTATTTATTAAGCGATCTTATCTATTATCTTTTTTCGCAATAACAGTTTTTTTTTGAAGATTTTGTACGAATAAAGGAATTTCGACACGTGTTGTTTAAAATTTTGCGCAATATGTCTCACTTATTATGTTATTATCGATTGAAAAAACAAATCTTTTTTTTATGGAAAATTTCCAATGCAAAGAATCATCATGTGCAATATCACTGTCAATCCAAATTTTGATTTAATTATTAATTGGTTTAATTTGATATTCCCAAAATTCCTGTTGATTTGATTTTCCTTATAATTTTGTAATTTTCTCGATAAAAATATTAATACTTTAGAAAGCTTAACATAAACATTATATTGAAATATTCGAAAATGATTCAACCTAGATAGTAGTTCGTGTTTTGATTGCTTTCACTACAAAATAATTTGTTCGACAATTTCTTTTTATTTTCACCAATAATAAAATTGTCATGCTTCAAATACCATTAGATACTAACAATGTGAGAATTTACTTGAAATTACAAAAACAAAAACAAATTGATAAATATTCGTAATCTTAAACAGTTATGGTTAGTTAAAAAATATTTTGAATAAAACAAAATACCAAAACAAAAATGCCAATTTTAATGAGAAATGTCTATCGAATGATGATGATGATGATGGACATTTTAGGTGGGATATTGAAATTTGTTAACCAAAATCGTTTTTAATCGTAAATGTCAACCCTTCAACAGAATCAGACACATTCCAGTATAATGGTGATGATAATTTGGAAATTCTTCCAACTGTACGTCATCAAATTAGGGATGATTTCAGTTGTTTCGATAATATTGTGACAACAACAACAACAAAATTGTTATCAATTTAGTTATTTCGTTGATTTTTATTTCTTGAAAACAAAACAATTTGATCTTTTGTTTTACACAAAGCAAGTTCATTGAATATATATGTATGTACATACAAATTTTGTGTGATAATAAATATTTAACAATACTCATCATCTATTTGAAATAGACTTTTGATTAAAATAACAAAAGCAAGACATGGATATAATAGAATAAAAGAAGCAAATGTTCAAACACAATTTGTACAAGAATATTTTAATATTTCTTTGAAGAATTAGAATTTGGGCAATTTCCATCAAAGTTTTACGAGAGAATACATCGATTGTCTGACAATAATTTTAATGATTTGTGAAACCAAATAGTTTACGAATTTAATCCTATTTGCCATTAAGTACTTATGTAATTATCTAATTATAGTTTCTAATGAGGCAATTTTAACTTTAATGATTATGTACTGTCTGTAGATCATAGTAAACTTGTTTTTGGGCGTTTTTAACGTATTTTGATGCTTCAGTGTGGATTTCACCAAATTTGTTATATCAAATATTATTTCTCTAAAGTTTTGTTAGATTTTTATTAAAAACTAGCTGACCCAACAGACGTTGTCCTGTCCAAATTTCAATAAAATTGTTTGTGATCATTTTCTGAATTTGTGAAAAACTATTGGAAATGTGTAAGCAAAGTAAAAATGAGAAAAAAAACGTATTTCTTAGTGATCATTGTATCTATTAACGATTCTGGCTCTAGATATTCAATTTGATTAGGAGTAGATTCCCGAAGTACGCCAATGGGAAATTTTACATGTAAGATGAATTCTATCGGCAGTACATCGCTGAATATACAATAAAAGAATCAACCAAATATGTCGTTAGTATCGTTATCTAGTTATAATCGAGAATGCATACAAAACTTATGATTTTTGCAGTTTGTTCGAATTTTCCGACTTTCCTTTGTAATTGTACCAATTTTTTTCCCCTGAAATCTTTTTCAACACTATAACGAACAGAACAAATAAAGAATTAAGCACATCCATCGTTCGAATCATAGAAAAAAAAACACTTTCAGTTTTTCCCGAATTTTTCGATTTTGCGGGCAACTTTTCTAATGTTTCTTCTCCTAAACACATTATTCGGACTATTACGAACATTTTCCAAATAAAATTAACTAAATCGGTCCAGCTGTTCTCAAGTGATGCGTTTACCAACGAACAGCATTTAATTTTTATTTATATAGGTAGATATACCACCAATTTAAATAAGCCCAATTTTTGTGAATGTACACTGTACAGACAAGGGTTAATTTTGATGCTCAAATTATTATTATATAAATTAGTGTTGTATATTAAGAAAGGTTTTATTAATTATGTAATAATATACAGTAGAGGCGAATGTTTTAGGCATAGGGGACGAACGCAAATCAAATCAAATATAGTGTAGACGCCAAAACAAACACGAACAAAGGTAAAGTAACGTGGCGAACAATGAGCCGTCTGTCTATTGTAGGTAGTTTTAAAGAAACAATTCGTTTGCATTAGTGTAGCTGACAATATCTGAAAATATCCAGAACTTTCATGTGTTAAATCAACAAGTAGAGTCGAAACGTTATAACGATTTCTATTTTCAAAAATAGAAAGCATACACCAACGGCATTTTTTCATTTTCTATTTTTAAGTAATTCAATACTTCATGAAAAAAGTTGCGCTTGCTATAAACAACAATGTTATAGTGTCGTTTGAAATTCACTCATTTTTTATCACTTCCAATAATGTTTATCACATAAATAGAACAGGACCGTACTAAGATATTTGGCACTTGTGGGCTACTAACAATAATAAGAACATACACGGGACAGGAAGGAGGGTCGGGGTAACCGGTAAAGTTTTACAAAAGTTTCAGAACTATTTTACTAATAAACAAATAAAAATATAAATTTCTAGTCTTCAAGCAAAATTGCCCCCCATCGCTACAGTCCATTTAGCCTCGTGGTTAAGGTGGCCCTGATATAGAAACTATAAACTAGTGAAACACAAGTGAACAATTACAATTGTTTAGATTCGTTGTTGTTTGTTGGCTCATGCATGCTCGTTTATTTGATGTGAACGCCCCTTAAGGAGAACAAGACATGTTATATAGCAATCCTATTAATATGTACTGTTACTTTAGAATTTTACTACTTTATATGAAAATGTAATTTACCATGCTCATAATTAGCGTTACATACGGTAACATGAAAATTTCCATTTATGTGAGATAACACATCAGTTATTTATTCGTTAAACAGTGATGTAAAAAAGTATTTAAAATAAATACCTGTACCGATGAACATTAGGATCAGTTCGAAAACTTAGCAATCGACCGTATATCGTCCACTTTTTAGTTATGATTTTCAGCTTAATTCACATTTGAGCCAAATTTCATGGGTGTACATAAACGAAAAAGTTTGTCTTGTCACGCTTTTATTTATATATCTACCAACCTGATGTTTAGCAGCACTCCGTTGCTTCGTAGAACGGTTGTTCAACATTTGGACATTTGTGATTCAGTCCTGCAGGTGCTCAGATATGTACAATTTCACATCATAATTAATTATTATTAATTATTAATTTTAAAATTACGAGGAAAATTTCGAAAATTCTAACTTATTACCAGTAGAAGTCAATCATTTTTTCTTCTCAACTATCTATATACAAGAAAGAAATTCCTTCTTTCATTTCCTGAAAAATGCAGGTATTGTTACGCTTTTTAACCTGAATTTCTAGTTTTTTTTTATTTACTATGTACGTACAAGTTACTATTATTGTAAAATTATCGTTATCACAATGGAATGATTAAAAAGAAAACACTTTAATAAATCGTTCTGTAGATCACTCTCACTTATGTTTGTTGTTGTTGCTTTTTTTCTACTTTTCAACAAATTGCAACAATCTTCTCTTTCTCTTCCTCATCGATAATAACCCTCGCAATGAACTTTTATATAACAGTTATTATCTAGAGAGTAAGAGGGAAAACAGTAAGAGATCATTGTCCTCGCAAATAATTTTAAATTTTCCATAAATAGATATGAATTTTGTAATTAAGTAATTCTTAGAAATGATTTAAATTTTAATAACAGTCGTAAGAACGTAATTATTTAGAAAATATACAAGAAGAGAAGAAGAAAAAAAATTACTGATAGTAGTAGTAGTACAACGTGTACAGGTTTGTTCCTTGTCGTAGGTCAACCATTTTTGTAACCGGTGAATGAACCTGGAGAAAGTCCTATTTGAAATTTTAGAGGTCTTTCTCAACTATCCTTTCTATGTATGTGTATATATATATATATATAAAAGATAATGTTCTAGACATGACAAGATGCAACACTTCTAAGTATGCTTTTATAATAGATTTATGATGTAATTATATAGAATAAATAAATAATATTAGCTAATATTTTTTTTCTCGAAAATTAATGAGATGTCACCCAAGAATAGAATCAATTAAATAAATAGAAAAAATTATTAAAAAATACATACATATGATAAGAGAATATTTATAGATTACGTTTTTTTTTCATCTTCTTCCTATCAACATTTGAAAATTAATATTAATTTTTTTTTGTCGATAAATTTAAAATTTATTATTATTTTTGTTATTGATTAGGTTTTCGTTAGGAATAGTTTCCATCTTTTTAACTACCAATAAAATGTAAATTGATTATAATTGTAATGGGAATTGTTGATAATTTATTATTTATAGCTTGTAACTGTTGGAATTGCCTCACATGTACATATATACATATACATAAAATTATTATTCTTAATCATTTATTTTCACACCTGTGGTCAACAATTTTAAGCGACAATTGTTCATATAAAGGTACATTTACAATTAGATGGTTCTTTTATTAGTGATTTGATAAAAAAAATTATCATTATATTCTAAATTGATATGCAATCAATATTTTAGCTCTTTGACTAACTTTTATTGTAAATTTAGTGTTCAATACAGTTATTCCTCGAATGACACGGTGCATAGGTTTCAAAAAAATGACCTGTTATGTGAATTCGTGTTCTACGAAACAAACAGCTAGTGCAAAAAAAGTTTCCATAAAAATTGGAATAATACACCCTTCTCTTTTTATAACTAAAAGAAATGTGTTTATTGATTGAAAATTGTACAATGTTTTCTTCTAAATTACAGCAAAATACTATTGAACGAGTGCGTTTCATTCTGGTAAAATATAATCTTTTGCAACATCTTGATTTTTGTACTCTATGTGCCAAAAAATTTGTTATTTTCGTTTGTTTGTTTTAAGTTGAATATTTGTAAAGTTCTCAATTAAAGTTTGTATTTCTTTCAGTGGATGGATCTGTATTTATGCAATAGAATTAAAATTGTTGGGCAAAGTCTAAAGCGCACCGCACAAATATCGATTTATCGATAGACAAATTGACGTCGCCGTTGATAGGCAAATTGATAAGTGTATGGCAAAAATGACAGATTTAAGGATTAATTTTATTAATTAATAGATGGAATTATTATCTATTATTCGTAAATAATTTTCAAATTCTTTTGATTCATTTGACTCAAGTTTACTCATAGATATGTGAATTTTGCCGTTTTGTTGACCCACTCTTTTTGCGTCATTTTCATTTCTATAAACCATTTAACAATGACTTTTTGGGTGAAATGACCAATTGACCTATTCAATAAATTGTCAATAGATTGATCAATTTGTCTATCAATTGATCTGTTGATAATTCGATGTGTGTATGGGGCGCTTTAGTCTTTTTTCACGCTTGTCAAATCGGCTTGTTTATATCATGGCAATAGACGAATTGAAATTTAGCCCGTCAATAGAGTCTTGATTTGAGGTCCTGGAAGCGCTATTTTAGGTAGTAATAAACACAGTATAATTTAGAACCTCAATAACACCTCAAATATGCGGTTTTTCGACGATTTGCCTACTTGAGACGCCATTGAGAACCTAATTTGAACGAATAACATCTCAGTAGTACCTGAATTTTAGGTTTTTGAGATGCTATTGAAAACCAAATATAAATGGCTAGCGCCTCAATAGCACCTCGAAAGTCTCAATTGAAATAATAATAATAATACGTATTTTTTCAATATTCAGATTTATTTTATATTACATAATTACATAGAGCTTATTCTATACTTTTTTTCTAAAACCATTGAGGAAAACAATTTTACCATTTGATCACGAATGATACCTTCAATATTTAATTCATCTAATTCTTCAGTGGTTGGACTAAAAAATGGTTATTTAAAACAATTTTTTTTAGAACCTTAGATTTTTGAATTAATTTTTTCTAGGATATTTTATCGACCCACGACAAATTCATTACTTCATTCACTTTTCGTGATTTCCGTAGTAGAGATGTTATTGACAGAATATCCGTTAACTTATAACTGAGCCACCAAACGTGGGCAAAGTTAATGTACACATCCTTATTAGCCATTTAAAAAAAACTAAACTTAACTGTGCGTTTACTTGCTTTCGACAGTGATTCAAGAAGTACGACGCTAAAGTTGGACAAATGAATATTTCTGTCTCATTGCCATATTCAACTGTTAGTACATCTGCCAATTCATCACCTGGTCATAAAATATATTCGCTTCTTTCGCACTTCACCGTAATTCTACGACATAGTTTGAACAATAAATGTAATATTCTTTAAAGCCTTAAGAGTTTTATTGCTTTTCCTTTAGACTCTTGAGGATTTAGTGAGATGCTATTTTATTTAGATTTTTCAAAATGCGAATAGGTACTCGGTTCTTTGGACATTACTTTTACGAATGAGCAATACAATATGTCCGTAAAATAACAATAGAAATGAGGTGTTGAAATCTGTACCGAGGCGCTAAATTTCGACTGGTGTAATAAAAGTTTAATTTTACCACTATTCTGAAAATCATTGTTGTACTCTCAAGACTCGAAACGAATTAAGATCCCATACACACATTGATTTATCTACAGGTTCGATCAACTAATCTGTTAATAGGTGATTTCACCTAAAAATCATGGGGTTTATTTATTTATTTTTAATTATATCGACGTTCCACCTGCAGAACTACAGGAAAGAAATAAAAGCAATGGTGGTTGACGATCGGTATTTCGGTGTGTGTGTATGGGACGCTCTAGAACGAAATAAAATGTGGATTACTTGTATTTCACAACTCACATTTTGGTTAATAAAAAATTGTTTGTTTTTTATTTTATGGGGAGTGTTGCTTTAATTGTTAGAAATGTAATAAAATTCCATCATCTTATTGTAGAAAATTAGAATATGTTAATATGTAAAATAGAAATCACAAATCCTTATTTACTAAAAGTTATCATTATTCTTTTTTTGTTGCTGCTGCTGTTGTTGTTGTTGAATTAGTTGTTTATAAGTTTTTTTTTGCTATGAGACGTTCATTAAACCGTAACATTTATCTATTTAAATATTTAAAAAATAACGTTTTTTTTCTTCAGTTTCTTAATTCAGTAAACAATAACTTGTGAAAAACAGGATATTGTTCTCGTCATCTTTTTAATTATTCTACATACATAAAGTTTTACAAACAAATTCCATGGAAAAAATGACCTGATTGCAATATATATATATATATATATATATATATATATATATATATATTTAATTTATTATAAGTACAGCGATTAATTAATGTAAATTGATTTGTTCTACGATACACGTGTAAATAAGAATGTTATTTATTTTCATTCATATCCAGTTTCTTGTGGTTGTTGTTTAATGACAACAAAAAAAAACCCGATAAAAATGAAAGCGCATGTACTTTATCAATAATAAAGTTGAGTTTTTCTATACGTAATTACAATTCGATTGATTTTCAATTTTCTTTTATTCGATTCCTATTGTTATTGCAATAATATTTTGTCAATAGCTAATTGTGATATTTGTTCTACTTAATTAAAATAAGAAAAATAAGAATCATATTATCAAATACACATATATTTAGCCAGACTTTGTCTTCTATTTAATCACACCATTTATTGATAATAATGTATCATCTATTGTGTTGTTTTTGTTGCAACAATAAATTATAATACCAACAATAAGTCGTCTATTTTCCAATCAATTATAAATAAAAATATCATTATTATTATTATTATTATTTTTGTTTCATATACGTTTTGTGTAACGTTTTTAATTTATTAATAAATATTAATTAATTAAAACATTTATACATATACGTCATTGTTATTTTGTCAAAAAAAAATTATTGTGGTGTCATCGACCTTTCATTACTATCAGCAAGAGAAAATGGCATTAAAACTAGTTATTTCTTAATTATTATTATAATTTTTTTTTTAAAGAAATCCATAAAATTTCGTTATCAAATTAAATTGGATTATTATCGTTTTTAACAAAAGGTATTTCAATAAAAATTGATTTGTTTTTCCTGTACATGAAAAATTTTGGATTGATTTTTTTTTTGTTGTTTTTACAAAGAATTCATTGAAATTGAACTTGCTTATAAAAACAAAAAATACGACAAAATATCGTCGAGTTTTTTTTAATTTTAAATTGAATCTTTTGCCCATTTATAAAAGTTTTCAATAAAAGAATACCTTGATTATTGGAAAATTACAAAAAAAAATGTTTCTCTTATATTATTAACTTATTTTCATCCAATTTATTATCAAATGTTTCAAAACATTTCCGTGTATTGCATTCCTTTTAAATTGTAGGAGCATTTAATCCTGCTTAAAATATCAATATGGCTGTTGTATTTTTTTTGGAAGTTTTCTTGAGTAAATGACGTTAATTAAATCCTTAAAAATATGAATAATTGCGCATAAATTCTCTTCAATTATGTAATTTAGATAATTTGAAAAATTGTAGAAAAATATTTGATAAAAGATTTTCGGAATACATCTGTTTATTTTGTTATTATTTCGTCTGGATAAGAGATATGTATTTATTGCAAAATATATATATTTTTGTATTACAGACACACATATGTATCATATGTATAAACACATCCATGCACAGGACCGGCGTAAGCGGAAAAGTTCGTGTCAACCGCCAGGATTTGATCCCTGTACTTCAGCTTTCCAGGCATACGTGTTCATAATTGTACCACAGACGAGACTAGTAGATTTATTTCGCGGGAAGAATTTCATTAATCCAAGCATGTCGCGTGAAGTTTTAAATTTTAAATTTGGCGCCCTACACAGACAGGTGTTAAACTTAACTTTTCAAATGGAAGTGTTTAATATATTGATATTTGAAATATTACAAAGAAGGGTGTAAAGTATCAAAAACCTCATTGATTATTGTAGGGCCTCTAACTTTAAGAGCTCAATTGTAGGACAAGGCCATTGGAGAGGCGCCAAAAGCCTGTTTGAACAAAGGCGCCTTGCATATCAGCACCGGCCCTGTATATACATAGTTCTAAAAATGCTAAAAATTATTGTATCTATATAGCAGTATTAGTATTTGGGACCCTTTTATTTTGTTGACCAAGAATAGAATTGACTATTAAGCAGCCTATTCACGTCCACTGTGACACACTGCAAAGCGGTGACTCGCGAGCAAATCTTTTGCTATGAATGATTCTGACCAAGAACTATGGTTGTCAGAGGGATGCATTATTGTAAGTAGTCCACGGGCCCTCAATAGCTTAGGACAGCTCTAGTTGTTGTTGGGTATATTGGTAGAGATAGAAACAGACTAATTGTAAGTGAAAATTAAACGGAAATGAAATATGTGGGTGCATAAGATAAATACAAAAACAAAATATCGCATTTTAAGAGATCACCCTTTTCCATATTTCTTGAGAGACCAAAAAATTTTGATGAAATACGTTTTTAGAATGTCGCAATGAGCGCATCTCCATTCATTAACATTTATTTTTCTCATGGCACCTTCTGATCCGCTCCGACCCACAACCTAGTGGATGCTTAAAAGACCTATATAGCTAAAATGTCACCTGAGACGTAAGGCCCTTTCGCCTCTGCCACTGTAGGGTCCTGTCTAGGAATTAAAAAAACAACACATCGATTTTCTCTAAAACCAAGGCGAACGAATTATGCTATTTTTCAAAACACTAGGATCAACAAATTGATCACGAATGGCATCGGAAAAAGACAGATGAAATGGATTAATTAAAAATGTCTTCTAATTGTTAAGAAATCATTTTTCAAATTACATAGATGTGACATTGAATTTAAAATCAACAATGAATAAATATACATATTTAAACAGACCAAAAAGATCAACACAATTCTTATTTATTTTTATTTTTTCTATTGATCAAAATAGTTTATACAAAACGTCGAAATCAATGTAGTATTTATAAAATATTTGCAGAAATTTTGGGCTATAACGAATCTAGATTACGATAAATAGGCTTATATGCATATGTATGTGTAACTGTTTACATTCATTTGTTTGTCTACGAAACCCTCCTGAATACACATTCTACCTGTAAGACGTTTGCTGCATTAAATAGTTTCATTCTAGTTTATTTCATGTGTGCCATAGAAAATAGTAATTGTTTTGAGAAAAACTTTATAAAACTAAATATTTGAATATATTCGTTAATATAATGGGTGAAAAATCTAATACAGTAAAAATCCTATCTGTTACGAATCTTCTCATTTTTATGATCTTAAAGTATGAGCGCCCGCAGAAAATTTTCCAAAGACAGCGATCCATCATCGAGGATGTAAGGTTCCCTTTACGATTATGCTTTGTGGGTTTTTTCTTAAAAGCGACAAGTGTGAAATATTTTTCAAAATTCATTATTTATTTTAAAAATGTTAGTAAGTATGATAATAATTATAAAATGTTTAAATTAAATGTTTAGTTAATATACACTCGAATAGACTTTATTCCACTGTGATAAATTTTTTTGTTATATACACTTGATCTGCTACGACAGCCCCCAAAACTTCGTAAAAGATATAAGTTCTACTGTAAACAAACAAATTATTACTACTTAGTAGTTTATTATCGAATAGTTATAATAATTATAGAAAATTCGACGCTAATGTCTCAAATTTTAATTTTATCTATTGTCGGCGCAGAAAAAGAAACGATTTTTTTAAAGACTTTATTTCTGTAATAATTAACATACAGCGTGTCCATGGATTGAGTTGCGGTCAAGATTTTTTTTTTTGAAACCCTTTAAATTACGTTTAACTATTTAACCGTTATTCCGGTTCAAGACTCCAAAATATCATATCAATAAAAAATAATCAATACAATCTCTAATATAACATTTTCTACTATCGTCAACTCAGTCTATGAGCACACTGTGAGACTTTGTATAAGAAAATTGCCTATTATACCTAATAGAATTAAATAATTATACATACGATCAATTTTGGCCGCCCGTATTTTATGCACACCATCTGAGGATGCCGTTGTGCCGCCGTCTTATTATTAAAATAATTGCGCAACATTGCAAATCCTCCCATAAGTATTCTATGTCAAAATATATAGCTCATCATATTGATTGTTTTTTTTTGTGGTTTTTACTGGAAAAAATTCAACAATAAACCAAAATAATTTTTTAAATATAAATTATTGAAATTATTGTATCTCGTGTTGTACATATTAAAAAACAAAAATAATTGTCCTTCTACGTTTGCCTCGAATTTTGTTGATTAATTCTGGAATGGTAAACGTGACTAGTTGCAGCTTTTGTTATGTTTGTCTATGTATTTAAAAACAAATTTTAAATTGGACTCTAATATGGATTTACATTTGCATCATGTTAGGATAATATCCGGTTATGTGTGATTATTATAAAATTCATTGATAAAAAGAAGAAAAAAAACAGACAAGGACAATCAGGACAAGTGCATGGTTATTATCTTTTTATTCTAGTAAATTTTTGATCGTTGTTCTCATTATTTAATTGATATCTAATTTATGTTGTTTACTATTACATCTAATAGGAGTAAATGGGGCATTCTGAGTAACGGATTAAGGCGAGAGTCGAGGAGCACATGCTCCGTTTTAATAGTAATAATATCAATAAGTATTATAATTATTATAATAACAATTTTTAAGTTTTGCAAATAGGGACCAGATGTCCCGAGATTTAGGTGAACTCCAAGGTCCTTAGCTTCCTAATCCGGCACTGGACATTCTATATATCTACATATTTGATAATTATCTCATATGTGGTTTTATTTTATAATGTTTCGCAATTTTTTATAAAAAAACAAAAGTTTATTGTTCCATTCTCTATTCAATGTCAAGTATGTAATATTTAATATACGACATTTTGCAAAGGATAATTGAAAAATATTATTAACTATACATATAAAGATTGCATACTTCTCAAATTGGTGGTTTCAAATTTCGTAATATTTTCAAATAATTAACCAATTTGTTTTTGTTTGTTTGTCTGTTTTTTTTTTAATTCTATAGAAATTGACGATTGTAGAATTTTCTTATAAAATAATTCGATTTGACTTTAACACGAACATCTAATAAGGCCAAAATGGATATTTTTTATCATATCTGCCCGATTTTTTGAGTAATCTGTAACATGGGCGTTCGGATTTTAAGAATTTATAAGGCGTGTACACACTTGTACGCTATTTCGCACGTCAAAAACATGCACTTGACGCATGTATTTCACGTATTTAAACGACACAATCAATGCATGCGTCTGTCATACTAATACCTGCAAATAAAACAACAACTTTAATGTTTATAAAAAATTACAAAGCCCTATCCTTTTTCTAAAGATAATGTTGTCTTGTGCGCAAGTGTAAACATCCCCATAGGACAATTAATTAATGAATAACTTTTGAAAATTATACAATTTTGAAGAACAAATCACTAAATCGAAATTTGGGCATGTGATGATAGGAATGTTGGAGGAGTAACAGCAGTGGGCCGAAATCGGTCAAACCTTTAATAAAGTTCAAAGACAGACAAAACTGTCGTATGTTCGAGAATGTAATGTTACCTATCTTAATACCCTTTTACGATTATAATTTGTGGGACTTTTTACTCAATCACTCGATTTTTACGTCCCTCTACGGGCGTTCATGCACATGGGCCAAATTGTAATTTGTTGTTCCCAATATACAGTTTTGAATTCAGACATTTCGAGTTTTACAATTAGTTTAAACCACTCATTTGGAACGGCTTGACAAATTTGATAAGGGCTATCAAATTTTTATTAATAACTGACGTTTTGCCCCCTGTTAGACCTTGAAAACAGTTGGTTTCTTAGGTCTAAGTTGTGTTAAATCCGATCCGCACCTGTGGTGGCACAGCTGTTGAGTGGGATGGTGGCCATTGTTATCAATAGGATAACGTGCCGCCACTGATCTATACAAAATAACGTGATACTCACAAATTTTGCGTCAGATCACTCACTCCTCTCATATCACTATCGTATTATGTTGGGGAACAATTCAATTTATAGATAATTATTAAAATTGTTTTTTTTTTACATTTTTGACTAAAAATCACAACATTATCACTGCCTCCTTTACTACTTCTATACGTTGAGGCTATCAATATTTTTTTTAGGACTTTTTTTATTATTTATAAAAGTAACTACAAAATGACCACAGTTAAAAGACCTCTCTTTTACGATTATCATTAATAAAGAGAAACCTTTGACATATTATTTATATGAATTTATATTGAATTTATTTACGTTCATATGTGTATTTCATTTGTACATGTATATACATGTATGTATGCGACCAACTCTAGGAACATTATGATTAAATTCAAAGGTTAAATGAATTGCTTAAATATGTCTTATCATTATTTTATACAAGAATTTTGCAATAGCACGCGTCCTTATCATAATAAGGGACTCAAATACAGTGAAAAAAAATGAAGTAAAAGATAATGTGCTGACAATTTTAATTGTTTATAGAGATATTACATTTATTTGTTATCATTATTATTATTATTATTATTATTATTATTATTATTATTGTTGCTATTATTTTGCGGAAAAATATCGATCGAAGTACGAAGTATTTTGTAATGATAGCGCCAGCATTCTTGCCATTAACAACAATAATAATTATAATTATTATTATTATTTGAAAAAAATAATTACATGTGTAGCTCATGAATTATCCAATTCAGGTGTAAAGATAATTATAATAAAAAATAAATAGTTGTCAAGTGAAAAATAATGACAATCACAAAAAAAGATCTATGTATTTAGATTATTTCTTAATATTTATTAAACAAATTAAATCTTTCGTATATCTAAGCAATTTTTCTCTTGTTATGCAACATTTATTAGTAACAAAATTTTATTATTGCAATCAATTAATTGAAATAAACTTAACAAATCCCTTCTTAAAAACAAAAAAAAATGGTAATTAACATTAAATTGCATGATAAAACATTACCAAATCAATATTTCTACGTGAGAGAATTTCGCAAATTTGACCTTTATCAATCATTTTCGTTTAACGAAATATAAATACTTTTATTATTTATTTATAATGAATCGAATTTAATTTGGCTCATTGATACTTAAATCGGCATTTATTTGCCTACAAAAAAATAAAACGCATCTTCAATGTGTTTAAGTTCCGGTTCAGTTTGTCTTATTGAATTTCGACTTAAGCTCGACCTTGATTGTTCCTCGAGCTTAAGGAAAAAGTGGCGAAGTAAGTTCGTACGATAGTTTTAAAGAAAAAGAAACAAGCCCGTTTAGAAACTGTTTAGAAATATCTTAGTGTAAGCCAGTCGTTTGTGAAATGCAATAATCTATTTAAGGTCCAGTTCATCTTGCTTTCCTAAATCACGACTTATTAAGACTAATTTGAATAAAGTCGAAATTAATTTTAGACCCATTTAAGGTAAGGTCGATTTTAAAGCGAGATTTAGGAAGTGAAGATAACCTGGGCCTAAGAGTCATTTACAATAGGTACTTCGAATTTAGACTGCATCATTTTTATCAGTAGTAAAACATTCAAATATTTGACAATATTTCTGTGTAACGTTTAATGATAACGATGGTAATCATATTTTTTTTATCGAAATAGAATTTCTTAATTACATTATCAATCAAAATGTACACATCCATCATTATCTAATAAGAGAATATTACAAAAGTGATAGATTTTCTCTACATATATCAATATATACATATACATATATATATATATATATATATATATATATATATATATATATATATATATATATTGTTTGAATTGATGATCAATTGCAACATAATTCGTCTTTCACCAAAATTTGATAGATAAGAGTTCATTTTACGAGAGAACGAGAACGAAATACGAATGATTTCGAAAATGAATGATACATTTTTTTTTGTTTCACTCTCATCAAATAAAAACTATTAAGAAACAGGACATTAGGTCATACTAATAATATTGAAATATTTCATGATTTCCAATTTGGAATTTGTTCATCTTTATCAATCGATGATGATACATTACAAGAGGTCATCAATTAATTGAGTGTAAAAACACATCATGTTTCTATTTATTATTATTATTATTATTATTATTATTATTATTATTATGGTTCAGTGCCGGTCCGGGGTACGCTTACAGGGGAACCTGACCCGGGCGCGGTTTTCAATGGGTCGCCGAATCATATATGTTTGAATTTTTAATAGATAGACATAGAGCGAAAAGGGCTAAGCCGAACTGGGAAAAATTGCGTCTGTGGCAAACATGAGTTACAAGCGTCCTTTTCACTGTATGTCTATTTATTAACAATTCAAACGTATATGATTTGGCGTCCCATTGAAAACTATTTTACAATTAGAGGACAGGCATAACAGATATTATACACTCATTTCCTGAATGAATAAAATACCACCCTAAAAATTATCTCGACAATTTCAAGTCGATTCTGATAAAATAACAACAAAGCTTTCAATATTTGAAAGAGCTTTAACTGCTATAATTTTTTTTTGTATTCTTTCATTATCATATTGACTGTTTTATTTAAAATTGTTTGGTCTTTTTAATAATAATTTATCGATATTTTCGTTATAAACAATATTGTTGTTGTTATTGTTATTACTTATGTAATTCAGTTTAAATGTTTTGGTATTTTTGTTTACGTTGATTTTTCTAGTATTTTAAAATAATTATTGGAAATTCCATTCATCATTAAGATGGTCGTTATTTCATATAAATTAGATTTATCAAAAAATAAATAAATTTGTTTTGTACAAATATATATTCTGATAATAATCCAAAAACCATATGTTTATATACATATATGAAAATGTCGAAAAACTTCCCCTTTATAAACGAAGAGAAGAAGAAACTACCCTACCAGATGGTGTGGAGGATTTTTACAAAAGAAATTTCATCAGAAAAAAAAATTATTGAAAGACATCTGCCCTATTGTTATTATAGGGATGTTGTTTTTTTTGGCCCTTTTGTCATATGTAGAACTGGAGTGGGTGGCAAGCTGCACCACGCACACACCACCTTATCCCACAGGTAGATAGAACTAGATGGATTCGGATCCATCAGAATGCTTTCGAAACAGAGATAGTTGATGGAATAACGAAAGCTCCCCGGAATATACAGCGCAGACTCACATTTTAACACACAAACACGCATTACACTCTCCCACCACCGTAAAATATTACAGAGCCGTCTTTGCGAAGAATGGATTTCAGATTTTCAGGCAGTAGCGCGATGATTTGCAACGTCTACGGTTGTATTTTACTTGTGAGATAGCTGTTGTTTTTTTTTCAATTCTATTGTTTCGTTTTTTCCTCGTTAATTATCTATAAGTAGTATTTTTTTTTAAATCAAGTCTACACTCAGCAATAAATTATTTTGTTTGGTTCATCAATAACGGTGGGCATTCTATATTTAATTGGTAATCTCTAAATTAGTCGATTTTCCACCAATGTCACCCAATAGTTTACCTTATTTGATGACCTTTATTTGTTCGTTTTTCTAACGATATTTAAATGTTCCTTGTTTAATTGCAATAGCTGTTTGAATTCTTGATCGTATTTTCACGCCTTGATCATTGATTTTTTCGCTAGATTCTTTGTTCAAATTCTCCTCTGTAATTTTTGATACATCCAAAATACTCTTACAACAGAATCTTAAATAATTTATTTCAAATGTTTTATAGTAATTATTTATTTTTATTTTGTGTTTCAGATACGTGTCACGTGCGAACTTGTATTCGCCTTATTAGGATAATAACAAATTGACATTCAACCAATTTTTATTTATTTTTAATGTTGATTAAAGGCAGTGTTTATAATTCTTATAAATTGTGTTAACAGTGTTAATTTTTTTTAATTATTTTACTGTAATAATCAAAATGCAAAACGTGCAAGACGTGTTACCACCACCAACTAGTGTTCGTTTGAACGGTATGGATAAATCTGTTGAAATACCAACATCATCAACATCATCATCACCTGGTGTTGATGTAAAAAAGTTCCGAATTTCACAATCACGTGAAAATGAATATCATCGGAAATCAACATTATTATTGACAAATAATGATAGAACAGGTGATCAAACGACACCAATAAGTCCCAATCAAAATGATAAACAATTTCAAACGTCTGTGGTAGCTGATAAATATTTACTATTAGAACAAGCTGAAGGTAGTTCTTTATATCGCTGTTTAAACATCAATACACAAGAGGAATTGGTTTGTAAGGTAAAGTTTGTTTCATTTTAAATTTATTGATTATAATGGCGAGATTCTTGTATAATTCATTATTCAACCCCTTACGTATTGTGGCCCGTATACTATAAACGAGCCATTCGTGTGGAAAAATACAATTCAAGGACTAAAATCCCACAATCGTTATTTCATTATCTGCAAAAACCATTGATGATATTATGATGGTGCAATATTGTTCTATGTAATGCAATTAAAGTTTAAAAAAAAACAGCATTTAAATAAAGGAATTTTCCTAAAAATAAATACATATGAAAAATCGTCATCAAAATGACGTCAATTCCTTTAGCAAAGTCCGATGACAGTTTCATCATCATCATATAAAATCATACAACTTTTTTCGACTGTGAGTCAGTAGATTTTTTGACATTTCGATAATTCTTTAATTATTTTTTTTAAAAACCTTGAAAGGATAAGAATTCTCTCATGGTCAACCCCTTCCGAATAAGAGAACCAAACAAACACATCCCATTAAGCAAAAATTAATTCACTTTTGATCAAAACTTGTTTGGTCAGAAATAAAAAAGCAAAATGTTGCTTACGTGTGTATTTATTGTAAAACTTGTACAGATGGATTATTGTTTCTTTTTTTTGTTGTTCAATCTTGTGAGAAAACTATTTGTATTCAATCTCATATATGAGGGGGTTGGTGAAGAGATTCATCTCCCTTTTATATTAAATAGAAATTTTATCAAAACCAGATGTTGATTAATTGGTTGAATGTGTGGGAAATGAGGGAAAAATTCTCTTCTACCCCTATTTCTATTTGAATCTAGTTTTATAAAAGGGTTGAAACCTTTTTGTTTGAATCACAAAAATTTGATAAATTTGCATTAGAGAAATAGGATAAAAAAAAACAACTAACTAAACTTTGAATTTAAACATTAAAAAGATACGAAAGTTTTTTTTATTTTTAAATATGATGCCAGGTAAAACAACCCAAGTTCAACAATATGGGGGGGTTGTGTGTTGGCGCACCTGGTATAGTTAACCTTGACATTAAGTCCCTTATATTTGCACATAGTTTTCGATTTTAAAGTTTTTTTCTTTCAAAATTGATTGATAATTTCGATTAGAAAAAACACACACACACACACACATTTTAAAACTACACGTGTCTACAACAAACACATTTTTAAGTTGGCTTTCAAATGTTGAAATTTTTCTGAAGGTCGACTAACTCGCCTTTATTAAAATATACACAATTTTTTTTTTGTTCATTTTTAAATTTGTTCGTTTATAACGTAAAACATTCAATATGAAATCTACACACAAAAACAAAGAACGCGGATGTGTTTACCTATCTAAAACAATTTTAATAACAAATCAGGTAAAAATTGAAATCGTAATAGTATTGTTATTATTATTATTGTTATTAAAGTGGTTGGTGTGTGTAATTGTGAAATTGCACTTCCGTAATTAGATATGCACGGTTAGTATTATTTCTGACGTTTGCACTTGTTTCATATATAATTTCCTTCTATTACATTGAAAGATTAAAGTTTATTTTATTTTATTTTATTTTTAGGAATTTAAAAACAAAAGACCGGCGTGATCATATCGTTTGTTAATCGTGAAATCTTGTCTGCAAATTTTATCATTTTTTCCTCCTCTGTCAATCTATAAACAATGTTGCTATTGTTCTTAAATGAACGTATAAATGGGTAAATCATATAGAACCATAGATGTTCAAATTTTAATTATTATTTTTTTTAAACAAAACGAAAACGTATTTAAAGAGTCATCAGATGTGGTTATGAATCATCAATAACAAAAGTCAGACAATAAAGGGCAGTTTTATTGCTTCAATTACTATTGTTCGATATGTCGTAATATTTTTATCACACACAACAACAGAACAAAAAAAAATGTTATATTTATTTGAATTGTTAATGAAATCGATATATTTCATATTAAAAGAAAAAGTTAATCAATGTTCGACATAGTTGACATGAATTAAATGAATTTTTTTTTCTTAAATATTTCAACATGTACGATTTGTAATTTTCGATGAAGTCTAGTTAATGTTTTATATAGTTTATATTTAAAAAAACAATGATAGTTTTAATAAATTCCAGATAAATTCGTGATTGAATCAACATTAACAGTGAATAAACATTGAATTCAAATAATTTTTCACAGTATGTTGTCTGTTGCACATTTTTATGCGCCCTTTGATGATAAATCGATAAGGGGTTGAATGATTTATGATTATTATTGAAATTGATGGATGATCGATTTGTGAGAAAATCAACAAGCATCTTGATTGGGATTGTTATTATTATTATTGAAATATAAAAGGGCCCTGACATAGAAACGTTATTAAATATGCACATTAATAATGGCGAATCGTTTTTATTTTTATAAAGTCAATTACTCAATAGCAATGTGATGTAAGAATTTACAAGGTAATATGTTCATGTTTAGAACGAAATATCGAATAAATGGCTAATTAAAATTTTAAAATTTATCTCATTCTCCCTATGATATTAAATTAAAAACAATAATAATTGACTATAAATGGTAATAAGCTAATGAGTACGATTATAATATGTAGAATAATAAATGTAATCTTTTTATCTAATTTTGTGTGGAAAAAAGACCAATTGGATTCTGTTTTATAGAAGGCTGGATGTAACAGAGACAGAAAAAATAAAGTGGTCGAAGGCCAGAACGAAATTGCATAAATTTTATGTTGACGTTTTAAAAGGTCTTTGTATTTAATGTCCCATCCACTCAAGAAGAGAGACACACACAGAGATAGAGAGAGAGATCCATAGGATTTGTTTTTTTTTATGCTACAATAATTTTTCTCCCTCAATTCGATCGCGATCAATTTTCAATCCAGTTTCTTTACTTACTAGGATAACAAGGTTACCCAGTTGGTTTTTTTTTATAAATGAAATTACCAAATACATTTGTAAATAACTAGTTGCGATTGCGTTCATGAATGTGCAATATTCTTGTTGTTGTAACCCAAAACATAAATATTGTGAGAATAACGGGATGGTTATATACTGTTGTGTGTAGTAGTGTAATGAGATAAGATTTGTAAATATTTGAGACAACTGAAATGTTATGGCCTCAATTGAAAATTTGAATAGAAATATTATTGCCACTCCTGTAGATTCTTTTTATTGGCATTGATAATTGAAATTCAGAACTGTTAGACAAGTGCATCAATAATTAATATGCAAAACATGTCAAGTATCGATGACATTCTGAAGATTTTTAACGATTTGTGTCTGTAATATATGTGTGTGCGAAATTACTAGTCATATGAGACTTACAACTTTCATAGGAGATAAATTCTTCCACTACAACGTCCTATCTTTTTTATCTCAAGTCCTTAAGCCATGCATGTTTTTGTGTCAATGTGGCTAGTAAATTCGTCAATCATGTGTATTGCTTGTTTGTTTTTTCATTGAAAAATTGCCTACAACAGTGAACCAAACTTGACTTGATCGCATTGACTGTGTCTATTACTGCTATAATGTAAATACTGTACTTTGATGATGCGGAAAGTTCTTTTCCAGTCGACTGAAAAGGGATTGTAGCGTAAAGTTTAACATATATTTTGACAGAGTAGTGGATGATTTAGTAGAAAAATTGTTTAAATGAGATGTCAAATATTCCATAATACTTAGGCATATTTATGTATTAACATAGAAATGACCTTTTTAATATTTTTTGTTGTTGTTTTTTTCCAGATTGTATCAAAGGACAGTCATTCATTGGTTTCGGCTCATTATCGTTTAGATTCACATCCGCGTGTATCCTCATTGCACGAGGTCGTTGTTGGTAATCGTTACCTATATTTAGTTTATCCGAAGGCCCATGGTGATTTGCATTCATATGTAAGATCAAGGAAGCGTCTACGTGAATCAGAAGCTAAAAGATTATTTAAACAAATTGCTGAAACTGTACAAGTTTGTCATCAGAATGGTATTGTTTTAAGGGATTTGAAATTAAGGAAGTTCGTATTTGCAGATCCGCAGAGGTAAGTGTCTTGTGTTTTTTTGTTTTTGTATCTTGTTAATATTATGTCGGCAAATGTTACAAATTAAATTTAAAAGAATTTTGGGCCGGAAATGGAAGTTTAGTTTTTCAAGATTTTAATCAATGAAACTTGTAAATAGCTATCTTAACATCCTGTTGTAATAATAGGAAAACGATAATTTCATATTAGGAAATCATTACAATTTTTTTGAAATGTTGAATCATTTTTATTTTTTTTTAATTTCCCATAATAAAAATGCAAGACAATCGTATCTTTGTCTCTATATTATTACTATACATAGAAACAGTGGAAATATCTGTTTGTAACATGATAATTGAAATTGTGCCTATCTATATGTTTAGCAATTTGTAATGAATCGTTTGAAAAGGCACACTTTACACGTGTCGTTTTTCTTGTTGCTGTTATCGTTGCATTAAGAAATAAAGATAGAGACCAAGATGTATTGGGTAATCATTATTAAAATTGAACTACGGCGGTTTTGTGTCCCGTTTATTACTTCATCGTATTTTCTAGAGGGAGAGAGAGAGACACTTTGAATGTTGGTAATCTATTAATACTTTGTTGTATTCTCTACACAGTTTGATGAGTTTTTAAGGTGGTATCCCAACAGCGGGTGTGGTAATATTTAGTGTAATATTACAACAAACGAACTATTTTCCATAAATATTACGAAAGGGATTGAACAGGAAATTCCGTCAATCCTCCTTTTTGTGTATGTATCATTCCACTGTAATAAGAGACAAAAATCGTTTAGAATATGCAGCTGTTTAGATGCAGAACGGATGTATATCTATTGTATATATATATTGGTTGGCTTTCTTCTTATTATCTATCTAGCAACTCCGCCTTCAATATTCCGGAAATACAGACAATTTTTTCTACCTAACAATAAGAACCTCTTTTATTCAAACAGTATTGATCGAATTCGTTTATTTTGAACATTATTTTGAACATTTATATATATATATATATATATATATATATGTATATGTATATGTATATGTATATGTATGCATACAACAATCACGTTTCGAGCTAGGTCAAAGAAATTTTGTATGTCAACCGGAAACGTCTCGATTGACGTCAACAGTATATAAGAATTTAATTATAAGAAATTCTTCTGAGCTTATTAATAAAATAAATCGTCACTATACACGTCTATTATACAAAATGATTATAATAAATTGACGATAAAAGAATATTGTTGTCTCTTCATATACAACAAAAATCTTGGCAAGACAAGTAAGTAGTGACTTGCAAAACTATCCTTCATTTTGTTTAAAAGACATTTAATGAATTTGTAAAAAACGTCTATCTCTCTTTCTCTCTGTGTGTTTGTGTGTGTGTGTGTTGAGGATTATTTTGTTGATATTTATTGTTGTAAACAAAACGGAAATAACTTTATATGGAGTTGAATATTATAGACGCATGCTATCCGGTTATAGCTTTATAACAACAACAACAACAAAAAAGTAGTCAATGTCATATGACTGACAAGGTCATTCAAAGTAATTCTTCCGGTGTAGATTAGAAAAACGTGGAATTAACAAAACCACTTAGGATTTTTTTTTGTTGTTATATGTGTTATAAGAAATACCGATAAATCCACCACAATTGTCATAAATATTCAAATTTTTTTTTTATATATATATATATATATATATATATATATATAAATATAATTTTTTATTATTATTATTAGGTAGAACAAACAAAGACAATGAAAATCTCAAATTATAATTGACCTCTACGATTGGATACACAATAATAATAATAATAATAGTAGCGAATCTTTAAGGGTTATCAAGATTCACGATATGGAAGCGTGTTGAATTTTTGGTTGAAACATTTTTTTTATTATCATATATCTACAAAGGTTAATGTTTTATATCCTGTTCCTAGTAAATAATAATGTTTGTATTTAATAATTTCATAGAATCGTTAAATTTTTGTTATTGTTTTGTTGTTGTAATATATAGTGGAAGATAAATATAACACATAATTACACAATTTCTATGTATATAAATTAGGTTGTTGATGTGTATTATAGATATCTAAAAATTTAGATTTTTGGCTCAATACAAACAAACATAGTTTTGCGATTCATCAACTGGTGTTAGTGCTGTTTTTTTTCGGCTTTTTTTAGTGCAAAATAAATAATGTTATCGGATTAGAATAATGTGGTGATAAAATTTCATATTTAGGCTTTCACAATTTAATAAATGTTATGAAATCATAAGTAGATTACACTGACAGGCCCTTTTTGTATTATTATTACTTTTATCACCATTATTATTATTATCAAATTGATTTCTTTATATTTTAACGATATTTATGTTATATTTATCGATTTGCCCAATTGATAATTGGAAATATTTACGTAATTTTTGTGTAATTTTCAAAATATAACGATTGTATATTATATTTAATAATAATTGACCTTTCCATTTATAAATATGATTAGGTTTATAAATGTTTGTTTAGGAAAATTGCGAAAATTAAATAGAGGAAATCACCCAGTTTACGCAAGAATTTTGTGGCCTTGTATACTCTTAACTATTGTGTTGTTGTTGCTAGAATTCTGAATATTATTTGTTGTTGTTGTTTTTGCAATAATAAAGGTGTTTTAACATCCAAAACAAATAATAAAATCATCATCTGTGTTGTTTAAATAGATGTTTTAATATTGGTTAATTTATCATAATGATTTTCGAAAAATTCGAAAAAGTTATTTCGTAATTTGGGCCATGGTTTCAATTATTTTTGTTTTTACAAAATCAGACCAATCTATACAATAATTAAATGGTGTCTTCTTCTAAATTGGTATTCTTATTCGATTTAAACAGATAGAGATAGATATATAATAGTGAATTCAAATTTGTTTCGATCGCAACAAAAAGCTATTTGCATTATTTTAGTTTGTAAGAAACACAATAAATAGATGAAGAAAACGTATGTGTCCTACTATTGGAATTTGTTTTTTTTTTCTATTTTGGCTGTCCATATGCGTATGTATGTATAGGTATGTACCAAATTGATGGTCGATTTTAGAAACAGGATATGACGTATCTTGACTATATTAAATCCTTTGTGTAAACGTGCAAATTCTTTTTTAGTATATCGTAAAACGTTTTTTTTTTTGGCAATTTTTCAATTAATTCAATACAGGATCTACGGGGGGGAATGTCATCGTTTATGTTAAATTTTTCGTAAATAATTGTTTAAATTTTTTTATTAAAGTAACTAATGATAGTGTAAATATGTATTGTTGTATGTTGTAATAATACGCAAATTATTATTACGAAAGCCTTGGTTCGAGAAGGTCGTCTGCGAAAATTACAATTTTAAAATAGACATGGCGCTATTCAGAGTCTCCGACAATTTTTATTATTTTATAAGAATTTTTTTATAATTCCTAATTTTAGTACAATCATTTGTAAATTTGGCAACAATTCCTGTTGTTTGAAATTAAAATTTAATGTGATCTGGATAGAAGAGAGTTTGTTTTTGGTAATTAAAATCTTGAAAACTCCTCTGCATATGTCACCGTTATAACTAATTTGACAAAATGAAACAACAACCGTGTTTTGCGTCAGATTTTTATTTTTTTTGTATGGATATGTTGAAATAGTGTTGCATCAAAATATTTCTATAATAGTCTCTCAGTCATTATTCAATTTATTGTGTCGTCATTTATGAATCGGTTAGAGTTTGTTAAGAGAATCAGAGGACACGTGGCTTAAAAAAATGCCACCAACCATTATCACTATGCATAAATGATTATCTACAAGTCTAACTTTATTTTTTTGTTTAGTTAAGAATACCAGGTGTTCAATGGGGCTATTTTCAATACACCTACAATGGTCTTTATTGCATAAAAGATTCAATCTTGCTCCAGCTTTTGTATAGTGCAGATGATAAAATATTCTACCAATAGTAAATTGTGTAAAGATCATCATGTATTTCAAAATAAAATAGATTCTACTCTATACAGATTACGAAAAATGACAGCTTTACAGCATCTGCTGTTTGTTTTTAAACTTGAATCCCCTGAACCAACAATCGAAATGAAATTTAAGATTGATTGGTTAGCTTCTAATGACTTCCCTTAAGTCTTCAACCCTTGAATGTCTTAGATTTCTTTGTTTCGTTTTTTTTGCTTCAGAATTCGTGTCTAATCAACGTAATAATCTTTACATATGTTTCCTGTTCTTATATAACATCTGCTCTGGATTTTTACCTGACCTTTAACAAAACAAAAAGTATCCACCATCGTCCTTCTTCTTTTTATGTTTTGTACGTATGTGTGCAGTAGTAGCCTTTATATTCTTTTGATAATTTGAGTATTATCAAGATATTTTTTTCTTCTCGCTTTTTGTTGTAATGTTGAGGATTGAATTCAAACATCTGCCACGCGTCTGCACGCTCCAAAAATGAACCGGAACCCTGTAATTCCGAGGTCTTTTATATGCATGTGAATCCAACACAATGTATAGATATAATTTGATAAATTTAGCAAAGTACAATTTATATAAAAAAAACTCCTGCTACACAAAAATAAAGGATAATTGATTTTATTTTTAATGTGGGCTTTCTTTTTTTTGTTCATTTTATCTAATCAAAATTTTTAAAGTGTTTCTATTAATTACTGAGATAAAATTGTTTCAAAACTTCATTGTAATCTAGACGTTTTTTCGGTAGTAATTGAATTTAAGGAGTGCACAAAGGTGTGGCAATTATATACGGTCGATTGGACGACTAGGTGTAAAACACAACTACGCAGAATTTCTGTGATTCGATCCTATGTACTTGAACTTGTCGCAGGATATAGGATAATCATTAACACCAACAACTTCCACTTGCATCATCCTTTATTGCAAGATTCTATTGATATTTGATATTTATCTTTATACAATTTGGGACATGCTTTTTTTATTGTTGCAATATACCAAAACAAAAAAAAACACAACAAACAATTGCGGCATTTATTGTCTTATTCTGACACATAAACGGTTTTTTTTTGCGCTATAATAACAATTGTTTCCGGCGATGGATGGATGTTGTTGTGGACGCGCGGTAACTTTCAATGTGAAAACCTTGCCTGGTCCTTAACCTAGTTGCGTGTGAACCAACTTGCATTTTGTATTCTTGGCCTTCTTTCTTGCAATATTAAAAAAAAAACAAATTAAACAAAAAAAAGAACAAAACATTAAGGTTACTTTGTGATATGTGTTTTTGTTTTCTTTTTGTTACAAATTTTCTTTCTTAAAATTCAAACTATACCCAGAAAATTGATGTCAAAGTTAAAGTAAATTAAAATGTTTGGCCCTGTCACATTAAAATCGAAAATAATGACAATCATAAGATCAAGGTTTTTGTTTTTCGAAATGTAGGAGAAGAAAACAAAAAAAAAACAACTAAATACTAAATAATTTTCATTTTGACAAATGTTTATGTTTGGGTCATAGCAACAAATAATAAATGAATTGATTAGAGAAAGAGAGAAATAAGGTTAAAGACCTTGCGTCATTTTTATGACGATTTGAAATTTCGACAGTATTTATTGCAATTGCCACCCACACAAGTCGACCAACATTAAAAATAGATGCATTTATAATAACAATAATAATAATAATGATAATGAAACAATGTTATCAAAAGCACGCGTCCACTCACGTTTGAGTAACAATAATAAAAAAAAGATTTATTTGACCGATATTTTGATATTAAAAAAATCCTGCTTTTACTACATTCTCGTGCATTGCACTATCCGACTATTGCACCTGTAAATATTGCAAATGAGTGAAACGAAAAAAAAATTCGTTCAATTGCATATAAACATTTACTTATATATATAATATATATATATATATATATATATATATATATATATATATATATATATATATACACACAATGTAACTGTGTCATTGCCCAACATCATATTTATTAAAGTTTAGTAATATCGCATTATGTTCCCCAGTTTCGAATTGGGTGTTGCTTATCTTAAGTAACCCAACTGTATATACTTCGCAATTTGTACCGTAATTGTGTGGTGTTATTGCAATGAATTAATATAGAGAAATTGCTTATCTTAATAACGATGTAATCCATTACGTAGCCGGTTGTTGCACTATTTCATTAAACAATAATTTGTCACCGTTATAATAAATAAATAAATAATAGTAATTTGTTCGTTATTTTATATATTTTTTTAATCAAAGACTTGCAAATTATTATGAAATTTTCAAATATATCGAGAAATGAAGTGATATTTTATGTAACAACAAGAATGATGAAATTTTTTTTTTGAGTGTTGTGATTTGTATAGCCGTTAATGGTGCTTTTATAATGACTCACATAGAGCCCTTCCGCTGTGTTGTTTGCCTGTTGCTTCCTATCCTCTCTATCTTGCCAATAAGATAATGTTGAACTGGGCGCCAAGTAATGACCCACCTGAGTATAAGTTCGTCTGGCATTAGCCAAGATAGACGTCTCGTCTCCATCACAGCTTCATTATTATCATCTTAAAAGATTTATTACATAGATACAATAGAACAATAATAATAAGGAAAGTTTGCAGAGATTATAAAGGAATCTTCTCTAGGTTATTGGAGTTGTTTTTTTTTTTGTTGTTGTAAAGCCTCCCACATATTGCTCCTGTTGTATCTACATTGAACTATCATTGTGTCTACCTTCAGCAAATTTCCGCATTTCTCTATATTTTATTACATTACTTACTTACTTTTGAGATTTTGCGATTGAGATAATATTGCGCACGCATCTTCGGTCAATGATCTTAATAAATAATTTTGAAAAATTTAGAAACTTCCAAGAATTTTGCAATACAAACATATGGCTTAACATTACTAATATTTTTTAATACTTGAATTACCAAAAAAAATAATATTGCAACTAATGCTTGAGGGATGTTTCGCAAAATGTGTGTGTGTGTGTGTGTGTGTGTGTGTGTGTTTTACAATAGACAATTTTGACCCCCACCCGGTATTTCTTTGTCTTTTGCCAATATATGATGTTGCCAAACCCTGTTTTGGCTGTCGTAATGTGCACACGATGCAATCGAGCGATCAAAATAAAACATTCTTTCAATGTAGCAATGCGGGAAAATACCAATTAGTGGCGACATATTTTGAAAGTTTTTTTATATTTCTTCTTTACTTTATTTCTCTCCTTTTTCCCTTCTTTCAATCAATTGTTTTGCAAAATCAATTTGATTGTATGTATATGTATATAAATAATTCCGGATGTGTAGTAAATTTTCTTCTACTGGGTCATGTATGTACGTACATATGTAAATATTTACTGTTTTGATTCGTTAATCTAACAGTAAAAAATATATATACATATATATATAATATAGGAGTTGATGAATTTTATTGAATGGATTTGGACTACATTTTCTATACAAGTCAAAGAAAGTTCGCCGGCGATGATGATGGCGCAACGCAAAAAGAAATGTGTGAAATGTTATATGGACTGAAAGTTGAGTTCGTTGACACAAAAACCCGTCTCACTACGTATTGCAATAGTGTTTGTTATATATTTGTAACACATATTTGCTAGTATCTCACTCAATAGCTAATAATGAATTAGTAGAAATAGAGTAACATTTAACACAATCTATGATTGAATTGCGTCCCCCATTGGTCGCCGTTAATAATCGAATTGATTGTTAATCTCGTGTGAAAATCGATAATTATTCAAAAAAAATAAATGAATAATAATTTAGGATATGGACTTTCTAGGAAGTAACAAATCATCTGTACACGCTACGATTCTTTTCCTATCTATCGCTGTGGTGATTTCTCAATTTAATAATTTGTTCCAAAATTCCAACAGGCCAGCGACCTCCTCCTCCTCTACCTCTCATCATTTATGATTAAACGATAAAAAATTACAAATCCCATAAACATAATTAAAGCGTTGTTGTTGTTGTACAATTGAAAAACACTAGAACATCTTGAAAAGTGTTTGCAATATTGAAGACGGCTGACGGAAGTTGTGTTGTTGTTGTTGTTGTTGAGCATCAAGAAGAATACTAACAACATTAATGTTAGATAGTAATTCTCCATGGTAAGGTTTTAGTCATGTTTCTTTTATCATTTAATAAACTGTAGGTAGTATAAACTTGAATCAATTCTCTTTGTTTGTGTCATTAGTCTTAATTAGCTCACGTACTAGCGAATCTTAATTGAGTGGACGAGACGAAGATCCATTAGCATATACTCTTTATAAACAACAAAACATTTACATCGACTTTGTTAATTATATAAGTCATGTTGATGATGATCATCATGCTAATGATACAGGCGTTCGCCAAAAATTGTTTATTCTATATTGTTGTTGGACCGGTTTTCTGCATCTACATAGTCATCCTAATCTATTACATTGTTACTTTTCGATGCACAATCGAATTGAATCAACCTACGTCATCCAGAAACCAGACAAGGTGTACAAAAATCATAACAAAGATGATGGCGTGATTCGTGAAACTATCTTATCTAGTAATATAATAACAACAACAGAAGTGTTGCGGTTGGTTGGTTGGTTTAAAAACTTAGCAATAGAATGTAGTAAGTACATTATAGTTCCTGTCTTCTTTAAATATAAATTCGCATCCACGATGACCCACAGGTGATGTAAAAAAAAACAACAACAAAACTAGTCTTACAACAAAATCTCTTATTGCTGCTGTCCATGTAGTAAACAGGAGAAAAAAAGTAGCTCGTTGTCCCGTTCTTTTGGGTTTTACTGCTTCAACAAAAGAAATCGCACTTTATTGACCTCAACAGTAACAAAACAATAATAATAACAGCAACACGATCACTGTTTTAAATCCAAAATGAATGCACCCTATCCAAATAATTTCATATTTGATGGTTGTTGCGACACTATGAGACAGTTACCACACCCATCATTATTATTTTCGTCATTTACACCCGAAATATATTGCAAAATTTCATATGATTAAATATTTTTCAAGCGAAATAATAATCTTTTATGATGTTTATTTCATCTGTTCTTGAGTAAATGATTTTGTAATATTGAGGCGTTGTTTTACGTTTTCAATATGGATTAAATTGGATTTTGTTTGTTGGGTAAAGGGTAACAACATTTCATATATAATAGGTATTGCGATAGTGATTATTGCAGCAATATGGAGAAATGATACTTTCATTCTAAGCTCTCTCACCGACCACCACCTTCTTCGCTTTCTCTGCCATTGGGTTCGTTGAACGGGCACTGGTGCCAAAGGCCCCGGAAAGGATTGTGCAATTTTTAGGTCTTCATTTGGAATACGTCCAAACGAGAGAGATAGAGTGAGAAAGAGAGGCACGCAGGCAGCCTTATTATATTAATTTTAAAATAATAATTTCGAGTCATTACGAATGAAACGTGTCAATAAAAAATTGAAAGAATTCAAAAAATGATAAAATCCCATGTTTCCATCTATAATGAGTATACATACAGTGAGTGAGTGTGTATGTGTGTGTTGTATATCTATTGCAAAAGAACTTGCCCAACGTTTTTGTTAAAACATTTCAATGACGTTATAGTGTTTGGTGCTTTCGACACTCAAAATTGCGGAACCTATTTGTATACAATTTTCTGAATGTATATATACATATATATATTTGTACATTATGTACATAATATGATTGTTTAATTTGCGAGAAAAATTTGCAATAATATTTGATGAATATAAAGTTCGGCCCACATCGCTTTTAAATATTTATTAGATTAGCCTTAATATTTACAACATCTCAATATTATCATTCTGTCTTGGTTTTTATTAATCTAAAACGTTAATTTCCTTTATTTACAGGACAGAATTAAAATTAGAATCACTAGAAGACGCTGTTGTATTAGAAGAACCGGAAACGGATTGGTTACATGATAAAAGAGGATGTCCTGCTTACGTGAGTCCGGAAATTCTAAAAGCTGGCGCACATTATTCAGGAAAAGCAGCTGATATGTGGTCATTAGGCGTTATCCTTTACACTATGCTAGTTGGACGGTAAGGATTTTTGTTTGTTTTGTTTTCATTAGGTAGTATTAATATTTAAAAAATCTGTTTTTAATTTAAACAATAAATGTTGTTATACGTCAACCACCTGCTCGCTAGTGGTTTAATTAATGCAACAACATCCACGATAAACCCCTTAAAAATCTGCACCTGTCTTGTTGGAAATTCAGGGTTCAGGTATAAGAACTGCCATATTACAACCTACCTGAATACTTGCATACAAAAGGGTGATGCCTCTTACTTGCTTTCGTGTGTGTGTATTTATTTGTTATTTTTTTTTACAAAAAGAATGAAGTGAAGAAATTCACCTGCTTGTTTGAAAATGCATACTATAACTACCCCTTGAAGAATCATAAAAGATGTTGGAAGATTATATAAAATATATGGCGATTCTCACCTGTCCCCTATCACAGTAGCATTACAACATGGGGGTAAAAGCAATAAAAAACATTGAGACGAGATAAAATTGTGACAGGTGTGTTGTTGAATAATTTCTCTTCTTCAGGCATTTTATTTGTAACTATCATAACCGATTCATGTCTCCTATCCATGTAGATATCATCAACATTTGATAATGATCTTGCAAAAAGGTTTCCGCTAATAATAATACGAAAAAAATAAAATAAAATTTAATTCGTAATTGTCACTAAGAAACAAACGTTATTCCTTTATTTCCCATGCTATGATGCGTAACGGATTCACCATATGTCGATTACAAAAATAAAATGTACAGGTGAGAGCATTTAATAATATGCTCCACTCTTCTTGACCGTTGTTTGCTGTTTATTCCATTTTAAGGGGGTTGATGTCTTATTATCGTTTACCATATGACGCTTGAATTGTTATCAAGCCGCACAATTATTTTTGAATAAAAGTAACATTCAGTTCCTGTTCTCATTTCGTTATATATTTTTTTGTGCTATCTTTCTTTATATTAGAAATGCAACAAAATTTGGTTGATGAAGAAAGTTTTCTCTAGCTTTGTTTTTAATAACTTTTGGAAGTGTTACGGTTCGATTAATCCAACTAGTCCGTGTTATGGTTGCTGTGATTTTTTTTTCTTCACTTACAATTAGTCACGGTCGGGAGGTTGCATTCAATTTGGTATAATCAGACCTTGAACTTGTACGGAATGAACTATAGTTTACGTGTTTAGTTTAGTTTAGTTTGTTTTTTTTTTTGAAAGAAAAACATTTTGCAATCGGATGTTTTTTGAGTTTAAACAGTAATTACATGGAGACACTCGTCACCTTTTTTGTTTCGTTTTTTGACCAGACAATTATCAAAATATTGAAAAAAGGCAATCGGTATTTCAACATTTCCTTTACACAATTGTTTCTGTTGTAAATTTCCTGTTATTTAACTTTCTTTTCGTCATTTTATCTATTGTTGAACAATAAAGTAGAATATGTAGTTGTTATTATCACCAATTGCATTTTGATGTGAAATTTCTTGAAAAACCACACCTGTTCCTACAATATTTCATGAACAATAATAAGTTGACATCAACTGCATTGTGCAATAATAATGGTTGTAGTTCATAGACACTTTTATAAAATAATAGAAATTATTGTCCATATACATGTATCATCCAATGTTACAGGTGTGCAAATGCACACGTGTTTGAAATAAAATTCCCAAACATCATTCTTTAACCGTTTCTCTATTATCGATTTAATTACAATTTTCTTATTTATTTGTTACAGATATCCCTTTAATGATTCAGAACATGCATCGCTATTCGCAAAAATCTCCCGTGGTCATTTCGTAATACCAGATTGTCTTTCATCGAGAGCAAGATGCTTAATTCGTTCATTGTTGCGTCGTGAACCATCTGAACGGATAACATCCGAAGATATTTTATATCATCCATGGTTATTTAAAGAAGATAGAGAATGGACATCAAGGACGTGTGATCAATTAGTACCCGAATGCAGTTTATACGATGATTAAAATTAAATTAATTAAACAAAACGAAATTGTGGCAAAAAAGAAAATTTTTATTAAAACGTGCAAGTTTGTGCTGTGTTCTATATATATATATATTTTTTTTTAGATTATTTAAACAAAACGCCATCCGTTTCCTTAAATTAATTATAGATGTATATATTTGTTGTTATTATTAGGTTATTGTGTTTTTTTTGTCGTTCTAGTAGACGGGTTTCATTTCCAAATTATTATTCTTTTTTTTTGGGAAATTGTCTTGGAATCATATTCTTTTATTAATTTATTTAAATATTTCCTTTCTTCCTGTTGTTAATTTTGTTTGTTTGTTTGTTTGTTTGTTTTTTTGTATTATTAAATGATTCCAATACAATGTTTTCGTTAATAAATTGTCATCCATCTAATAAGTACACTTCTTGATATTACAAATTAGTTATAATCTCATATAATGCGAGTGGTATGGACTGAATTAATTATCAAAGCATCACGATCTGTTTTTAGTGATTATAAATAAAGACTGATTGAGCAGTTTTTTCCCCTGTTTAATTCATTAATTAAATATTATGTTGTTCAGCTAATTTTTTTTTTTTTGTATAATTAATCGTGCAATCCTGACATGTTTCTTGTTAGTTTTGCTCAAATTCATTGTGAGAAATAACGTGATTGTATATTGTATCCGAGATATATTTAAATAACAAAAAAATTGCAATTTGTAGGAATTGCATGTGTGATTCAATTAAATGATGTAGTTTTTTTAATTATGGTTTGCAATTTTCCATTCTACGTCTCTTTTCGTAGATGTTTTAGGTGGTAATTTGGTTGAAGAGTATCGTGATGCTGGTGAAATATAAGTACGTAACGATTACTATGTGATCTCTGAGTCGAAATTTTGTTTGTATTTAATCAGCAGTTTCGACTCTAAACAGACATTTATTATGTACTAGTAATTAATTTTTACACCTAATCTGTGGAACTGATTGTGTACATATTTTTTCTGTTTGTTTGTTTTTTTTTTAATTAATTTTCCTCGATTCCTACAATTGTTGTAATAATGTCCTAGATTTTGTAGTCTATAAATTTTGTACATAGCTTTGCATTTTTTTTGTGAGAAAAAAAGTCATCGTTGGTCTTATGCTGTTGTTAATTAAATAAAACAAGAAAAAAATAAACAATTATTTAAACGATTCGTTTTATTTCACACTGAACAAATAAAAATGTGCAATTCATTATATTTGTGTAGTAGAGAGAAGTATAATAACAGGAGGAAATTGTGTTTTATCACAATTGGTGACCGTTTATTATTTAGTTGATAAGAGATGAGTATTTGCAATTTTTGTTTTGTTTGTGCCAGTCTGGGTGGGGCCCAACAAGGTGGGCACGCATCCAACCGAATGACCGAACAAATTTGTTTTATCTGATAAAAACTGATAACTGGTGCTTATTGTTTCCGAATTGATGAGGTTTTAGATACTTTTTACATTTTGATCGTCTGCCGGAACCAATGAGGACATTATTCTACGTGGCTTGCTTACCGGCGAAATTTAGTGTGTTGACCATGTCTAGAAGAAATCCTACCGCCGGCACTGGTTCTCGTTTCTAAAGAAACCAACGTAATATTGCTATATTTAAAGATGTGGAGAGAAAACTGAAAAGTGGTAAATATAGTTGCGCTATTTGTTTTGTCCTTGAACTTTATATTGAAGCACAAGCCGAAACGAGTTTTAGGTCATTATCATTGACGCCTTCATTTCAATTGGCTAACAATTCACACATTGTTCTCAATTTTTTTCGCATAACGCAAATTTCGATATAAGCAAAATTGAAAACTCTTTCAATTTAACGTAATGAATTCAATTATAATTGAATTTTACAAAAAAGAAAACGCTCCCAGACCCCTGCAGTAATTTCTAAATAAGCAGAAGCAAGACACAAAGGAACAACTTGAAAGTTTACTATACAGTGAATTCTCCATATGGATACAAGTTCACGGGCTATTATTTTATAACAATGCCAGACCGACCCCAATTCTTGTAAGTCAAATATTGAGAATATAGGGTGATTTATTGTTACCTTGCTATGATATAGATGCATTATTCGACTATTTCTATGCTGGGTAGGTACTTGAGAAATTTGTTGTCAAGCGCATTCATCAATTGAGTACGTATATGCAAATATTCAATTTTGGCTGGATTTCCCCTAAGGATGTAATCAGTAAATGCGAACACTTCTGAAAAGAAAAATTAAAAAGTGTTTACTAATTTTGACAAACTGCATTAATTTTTGATTGCATCTACAATATCAATTAATCCTGGGATATTATGTCGAGGATTTTAACTTGTTTATTATTCTTGAGATATCCGTTTGTCTTTTTCTAACTGGTGTAGAGGCAAGTAGATGTTTATCATCAGTTAATAAACTCATAGTCAGACTCAAAACGTATCAGCACTTGTTCATTTTTGACATGTTCAAACATGGATGACCGCAGAAAATTTTCCAAATGAGAGAAAACGTTGGAAACCATTACATAATTAAATTATGTAATTATGTTTTGGGTTTTTTGTTCACAAATAGATTGATGTCTCATGTTTCTGTCCTCGTATTTCCCTGATTAATTACATTATCTTAAGTATTCATTGGACATTTAGATTTAATGTGCGACAACTACATCACTAGACCTTCATATCTGCCAAGCTACTAATTCCTCTCGGAGCTGCAGGCTCATCGGGCCTATTGGTGGAGGCGAAGACAGCATCCGAGCTAGTTCTGCGTAACTCACCAGCCGAGAGCAGTTGCTACCACTCAACTCCCTCTACTGAATTTCAACCAGCACCGCCACAAATCCTCAAAAACCAAACTCAGGAATCACTCCAGGTCGAGCTCCATCGGTTCCTGTGGTACCAGTTTCGTCAGCATTACTGGTGAGATGCTTCTTGATTCTTTGACACTACCAGTTGAGGCTTGCAATTCTCAGCACTGGTGGGCCGGCTCGGGTCCATGTGATTGCTACATCCAGACATGCAGGGTTGTCAATCCTGTTGACAGCCGTGTTTTCTCATTACTAAGTACTCTGCCATCACAAAAAGACTCACAGTTCGAGTTCCCTTTCGAGCACTTCTGCCATCTTCCTTACTATACCATGAGAACCTCTACCCTCTGCCACCAGAAAGAGGCTACGCACAGTACAGTTTTACGGGGATGACAACCGCTCACCCCACAACCCTGTCGTTTAGCCGACTACCTGGTACGACGTAGGACAATTTACCACAGTCAGCGGACGCACCCAGTAAAGTGCTGACTGCAGCTTGAGAGATTCATTGGATAATATCTCAGTATTTTTTGGCAGTTAAACGGCGCTTGTAGGAACTGAGTAAAGTTGCGATTAATTTTTTGAAAAATCCCCCTCTAATCCGTAATAGGATTTTAAGAAAAACGAAGCCTCCCCATGATCAGGACTGTAAGGCTACATATCTAAACCCTTTCACGATTGAAATTTGTGGAATTTTGTTACAATCCCAGTAAGGAGGGGCTTTGGATTATGCTTATACATAAGTGTTGGAGTATACTGTATGTAGACTACTGATATTACGTTCACATTTTGAAGAACGATCAATAAGTAAAAAACAACAAGCACATCTATTACTACATACAGTGACGGCTCTAAGCTGTAATTACAATCTTAATTAAAATCAATGAAACCCACAGTTAAAACTATAATTACGACTTACCATAATTATTATTATTGACATTTCTAGCTGAAAAAGAGAAATTCAAATCATCAAAAAATTTGTATTTATGTACATAATTTCGATTCATGTAATACGTAATAAATATTGCATTTCCCTTATTCATACATTCACCAATATTTTTTTCCTGATAAGATAATATTATTCAATAAATACGTAATTTACAGTGGTGGATTTAAGCAAATTTTTGGGGTCTCATTCCACCGGTTAATTAGTCGTTATTTAACGTGGATGAAAGAAGCAAGTAACGCAAGAATTTCAAGGACAACATTATTAAATTGTCAGCGGAAGGACGCATTTGAAATGAACAAAAAAATCCATACGAACTTTTGAGAATTTTTATATTAGATCTAATACGCCACTGGTAATTCCTGGGTGTCTTTGGAAATTTCCAAAAAATTGATCGGAATTTTTTTGCGTAAACATGAAATTAAATGCGTTGTAAATAATAATAATAATAAGAAGAAAAAAAAACAAATAAACTGTACAAAACACTCAAGTTCAAGGCAATTTAAAAATGTTGGAAATTGTAAATAAATAATAAATCAATATTAATGATAAATAATGAAATCTACAATTCCACGCATAAACCGTAATATATAACTGTAAATTATACTTGAGTTCAATTAAATTTGAAGAAATTTCGTACATTTCTTTTATGATTATTGTTATTTTTATTGTTATTTTTATTATTGTTAGTCGGCTGTTTTATTTTCTTTAAAACTATGGAGCCATGGAGTTGTTCGCACGCCAACCCTCAATTGTTCCGTTTCATCCCTCGCAAATTAAGATTTTGTAGCTGTTGGAATGATAGATACACATCTGTAGCCACTTATCCCTAATTTCGGGACGTCCAGTTCCTTATTCCTTATTCTCGACTTAAGTGGGACCCTATCTTTAATGTGTCTCAAGTTTTTTTCAGTCATTTAACGTTGCCACACCCCATTATTGTACTGTATTGAAATGAGCTCAAGGAACAGAAGAGTGATTTAAGGTCGAGGCTTAGGAAGGCAAGATAGACTGGGCCTCAACTAGAAGATATTGTTTAACAGTTTGGTAGAAATAGTATTTGCAATTTTCAGTCTTTGGCAATTGTCTTTTAACGTCTTTCTCTTATTATTATTGTTATTATTACTTAGCATGATCCAAGGTTGATGGTGGGAAGTGCATTGCCATGGTTATCATTTTTAAATGGTTCATAGTCTGTTGGAAAATTTTGAAAGTCTGTGTGATTTAATTACTATGTAATTAAAATGGAAACATTAATTAGTTTATGTATATGTATGTACATCCGTTTCATCGGTGGTTTACGTGCTCATTTATTTAATTTCTCATAATACCGTATAGTCGATTATTTTAGAAATAATTCTTGAATTGCCTAAAGAATATAATCATCGTTCTTTTTCATGAATTATTATAAATTTCCGGTATGAATTCATGAATATTATCTATAATTTACACAAATTGTGATGGTTTAACAGTCATGGACGTCCGTTTGCAGGGGACAGCAAATGGGATCGAATGAAAAATTCCACAAAGTATCGACGTATGCATAACCTTACACTATTGATGATGGAACAGATTTGGCTGTCTTGAAATTTGTTTACGGATCGCAATAGAAAATTTTCTGCGCACACCCATGTGGATGTTCGAATTCCTAAATTATCTATGACAAAATATAGTTCATTCACTGTTGAATTCTTACACGTGTGTGTGCGTGTGCTCTTTAATAGATGACTAATACATATTCGTTCGTTAGATAATAATAAATCTTTTCTAACGTATTTTATGCAAATTTCTATGAAATCTTACAGATATTTTCAACAGCTTTATTACTTTTGTTGTATATTGTTTAAAGTTGTTAAGGTAAATAGGTTCTTTCTAATAACATCTTAAACGTTTAATTTATATGTAAATTATTATAGTCGAACCCCTCCTTAAATGTGCAATTCCATGTTAATAAGCTATTTTTTTTATCGATGTCCTCGTTATCTATTGTTGTCTTTTCGCCACAAACTCGTTAATTCTATACAGATATGGCAAACAAAACAGAAGCGCACCCTTTCTTCGTGCCTGGACGAGGGTGTGATGGTTTCAATCCATCATCATCTAGCAAGTTGTGTAGATGGTACTGGTACGTTTGCCAACGTTCCTAAATATTTGCCAGGCCTGTATAAAAAGCAATATTTCCTAGATATCTACCAAAAAATCTCATTTATTTGTTGTTTATTTATAATAAATGTTTTGAATTGCTTAATAAATAATTAATGTTTAGTAAAACACTAACAATTATACCAAAGATTGATAATGTGAATAACTTTGTATTTTATTGGATTTTAATTAATTAAACAAAAATTTTCTGCTCTGCTAACAATGTTTCCAATCGCCACAATTATTTCATTTAAAAACAATGAAGGAGCAGTAACAAACGAATAGAGGAAATAACAAGAGAATAAAATCATGAGAAAACTCAATTTAGATATTCTTTGTAGGTGTTAAGTGGTTCAAAATTGGACAAAAAAAATATTCATTTATTAATTTAGAATTTTTAGAATCTTGTCCTGACTCCTTTTGGTTAGATGAAACAAGCCTAACCGTATCTGTACATGTTATGGCCATTATAGTGGAGGAGGAAGACATCGACGTGATAAGAACGTCCAACTCCTGTCTGTACTTGTCGTCTGCAAGTTTCTGACTCAAAACCTATTTCTTGGAAGGTAGAAGGCGTTCTCACACAAAAATGTAAACGGTTTATTAATAATAGAAGCAGTTATGTATAGCAAAAAAAAAACGATTGTGTAAATTCGATAGTTAGAATCCGAAAATAGAAATTTACACAATATTTCCTTCACAAGTTTATCTTTTTCTACCTTTTACCTGTCGATGTATATGTATGTAGAACTAGTAATCAGTTAACAGATTGTAATTTCTCAAATCGTAATTAACTAAAAACTTGAGCAATAGATCAAACAGGTGCAGCTATTGTTATTATTCTGTTGCTGTGTATGAAAGTATTATTGTTGAAATGACCGAAATAGGGGAGTGGATATGATAAAAGTCATTTTCTTAATCTTATTTCAAATAATAAGAGGCAAGTCTTGACCTTGTCAGGTGTCCATTACTCAATGTGATCAATTCAATAATATCAATCTACATAGGACTGACGCAAGTCGAAAATATTGTGCAACTATTGTGAATGTGTGTGTATATACAAAACAGCAACAACAGTAATTATCGTTGAATCGACAAAGAATTAATTGTTATAACCACCTGGAGCATCTGTTGCTGATGCTGCTGACGATGATGAGTCATAATCGCAGCTCCGTAATGCCGGCTAAAGTCTAAGGATTTTGCGTGAATCCGGTCCTTTTCAATCTTACCAATGACAGGATATTGATATCAAACACCGTCTTTTGTCAATGCTAAAATAAACAATTTATAAATTCCAATAGTATTTAATAAGTATTAATAAAAGACATTTATTAGATACTATTAACTTTGACGCAATACTTGTGTTCTATTATAGTTTCTATTGTGCAATTGCAAACAGATTTGTTGACAGAGAGGGTCGATAGATTTGTTTACTTGGGAGAAAAAAATAAAAAACCAGAACAGAAATAAGATCATGGTGACAAGCATGAATTATGGTACATACAAAATTGATAAGCTTTGCAAAATTCTATTCTGGCCTCGCTTCTATAATTATTTATCATTAAATAATGTCCAATGTTATGGACAATTGGAAGGTCAATTTTTTGAGGCAAATTACAAATCGCATTGTCAACAAATATGTGTCAAGATCAATTGAACTGTTAAATGGCCGTGTGCTAAAATTGAATAATTTACGCACGACAGTAATAATTCACAAATCAACTCAAAATATACAGGTTGTTTCGTTCCAGTATATCCAATTGACGGTATCTCGCCGATTTGGGTGGCAATTGAATTACTGATTAACCGGTGAAAATGGAGATTACGTTTGTTGAGCTCTCTCCACAACTAACGTAATCGATATTACGCCATTCCAAATTGCTTAATAAACGCCGCAATGCAGACGTAGCTTTACGTATCAAAATGATACAAAATCAATAAGAGAATGATTTCTACACATAAAGTAAACAAGTATAAAGTATTTATTATAATGGAACAAAAGAAAAATATCTAACCTTTCGATTTTGTTTTCTCTCAAGAACTTTTGCCACATTTATTACACATATTTAGTTTTCTATTTTTGTTTATTTTCTTGACATTTTACCGGATTAAAGTTTCGTCTTACTAAATATTTGACCTTTTATGTCGACCAATCGAATGTCCATTTAGTGGACATTCCTTTAGATTTAACAAACAATCAAACGCTTATTCGAATTAATTACATAGTGTTGTAAATTTGCGACAATCTTTTAGCTGAAAGCTTATACGAGTACGTATATTTATTACCACACTGAAACATTGCCAAAAAATAATTTCTTCAGTAGCCAAATTGTCGAAAATCAAAGGTCAATTCTGTTTCCCATTCAAATTGTAGATACGTAGAATTTTTTTGTGTGATTTCCAACAAAAAAACACCCAAGGCTGACATTCAAATTTTTCTGTTATCGTGTGTCTAATTCGGGGTAAAAATAGTTAGGAAAGTTCATGGGGAAGGGGAGGAGCGTCTTATCGTCCTCCACCACATCAGCAATCGACCGAAAATGATGCAACTGAAATATTATAATTTTCATTTATTATTTAAAACCATATATAAGTATAACAAAATTCAATATCAATAAATAAAACGAAAATGTTGTTGGAATTATACAACCGAATTTAGTTGTAGATTTTAAACATTATTAACACAACAACACCGTGACGCAATCTTTACAGTATTGTGGAAATCATTTAAAGGAGACCTTGACGCGTCCCCGACCATATTCAATATTAGCCTAAACGACGACGGCGGCGACATCGTCGTCGTCGGCGCCTTCATTAAAATAAAACCACTTTTTTTATGTAGAGCCAATTTAGAGCAAACTCATTCAGGATGTGATTGAGCATATTTTAAATGAATTTGTAACGCTTTGGCGGCTGTAACTCAAAACGTTGAGGATTGTCTTGCATGAATTATATAGAAAAATCGTATTTTTTTATGGTTGCAAATGGTGGATTGAGACGTAAAGGTCAACAGAGCACAGAAATGAGCCAGACGACTTTGCACATCTATCCATCTATCATTTATTAGAGATGTTGTTATCATATCATCAAGGTTGATGGCCATTGTACCATGTTGGATTATAATGTGTAAAATCGCTACAAGATCCTGCCACAAGGTGGTAACAACCTTGTGTTATAGAAGGTCGTTTTTATGGATATATAAGCATTTCGTCACGTTTAGTTGATTTATTTCCTAATATATATACGAATAATCCAATTTATTGTTTACAAATTAGTTCAAGAATCACTACTACTACAAATAGTATTGGAACTATTCGATTACGAAATAATATTTTAATCGTCGAGGGCAATCTCCTGATGCATCCATCTATATTCGTTTCTATCAATTTATTTCGTAATAAAATAAATAATAATTTCAATTCAATAGTGTGATACAAATATTTCTATAGCAAGTGCTTTTCAATTGCACAATTTGATAACCTTTACAGTTCGCCGTTAGGTATTCATTTATATAAAAAATATATATTTTTATACATGAATAATCAAAACGCATAGTACCTAATTGAAGGACAATTAAATTGGCGTGAATTTCTGTTTGAATCCAAAACAGTAATTATTCGTCGCCAAATTAGGTGTGTTCTATTCTGTTCAGTTGGTTAGTACTGTTATTGTTGTCACTCCTTGGCCGTTTTCATTGACTTTTGCAGCAGTAGTCTTTTTCAGTATGTAAAATACATAAAGGCGTGGCATCCAACCGCCTCTTCATTTAATGTCAATATCAAATTGAGATTATTAAGATCCTTTTTCTCTTGTATCCATTTATTTATTTAATTTATAAGAGTTACAATGGAACAATTTTCTTAATATTTCTCGATCGAATAAAACCAGTTCTTTATTAATTCAAACATTTGCCAATTTCTTACAAGAATTTTATAAATACTTATCGGTTTTGTTTTCATTATTATTGAACGGGATTGCAAAACGTTGTATATTAATATACGAACATAGGGGGTCGTCTCATACAAATAACTCAACCCCATGTTTGAGATTGTTCAGTTTCTCACAAGAAACACCCCGTTGTTTATTTCGACGTTTCAGTGATTCGAGTCACAACTGTCTATTCTTGTCGAAACAGTGTTGTTTGATGATTTTTAACGAATTTCATATATAAATACTATTTTAATAATCGTTTAATTGATGTTCTATTAGCAAATGGTGTGTGCAAACTTCTGTTTGTAAGATACAGCAATTTCACAATTCATTAGATTTATGTAATTACCTGTTTTTTTTTTGTAACAAAATAACATATTTGCAACAAATAAACCTACATACAGTTAAAATTAAAAAATGTTTCATATCTGTATAAGTGGTGTGTGTATATATGTTTTACCAAATGCCAAACTGTCCTTTCAATCCACACACATTTCTCTGCCTCCAGTTATTTACAACATAAATCAACATTGTTGGTAAATATGGTTGAAAAACATAGAAAAAAATCATCCAATTAATTTTATTGGGATCGAAAATTCTCTAGAATTGTATTTTTTTTCTCTACAATTTAAATATATTTACAAGAAAATGTTTCTAAGATCAACAATTAATTGAATTTCTTAATTGCATGCACGCTTTGTTTGTTTTTGTTCATGGAATTTCGCCATTCTTGCTTCAAGTTCTGGTCTGAAATGTCGAATTAATCCTTGTACTGGCCATGCTGCACCATCTGCTAATGCACAAATTGTATGACCTTCAATTTGTTTGCTCAATTCCCATAACATATCGATTTCTTCAGGTTTTCCATTACCATCAACAAATCGATACATGATTTTATTCATCCAATCAATACCTTCACGACATGGTGTACATTGACCACATGATTCATGTTTATAAAACATAATTAATCTGGCAATTGCTTTAACAATATCTGTATTTTTATTCATTACAATGATAGCAGCTGTACCTAAACTTGTTTGTGCCTGTACTAAACCATCAAAATCCATAATAACATCTTCACATACTCTAAAGAAAATTTCAAATTAGATTTGAAAAAATCAACTCACTTATTGTACACAAACTTTTTAGGGATTAGAGGAGTAGAAGATCCTCCAGGAATCACAGCTAATAAATTATCCCATCCCCCTAAAACACCACCAGCATGACATTCAATTAATTGTTTGAATGGAATACTCATTTCTTCTTCAACAGTACACGGTCGATTTACATGTCCAGAAATATTAAAAAGTTTCGTTCCAGAATTTCTAGTTCTACCAAATGATGCAAACCAGGCACCGCCTCTGCGACAAATTGTCTACAAAACACAAAAAAATAAAATAACCAAGAAACAATCAATTAAAATGAGAATCAAAATACCGGAGCTACTGCAATTGTTTCAACATTATTAACAGTTGTTGGACAACCAAATAAACCAACATCAGCTGGAAATGGTGGTTTCAATCGTGGTTTCCCTTGTTTACCTTCTAATGATTCAATTAAAGCTGTTTCTTCACCGCAAATATAAGCACCAGCACCACGATGCATAAACACATCAAAATCATAACCGGAACAACATGCATTTTTACCAAGTAATCCAGCTTGATAAGCTTCAGCTATTGCAATTTGCATATTTGATGATTCATTATAAAATTCACCACGTATATAAATATATGCAGCTTTAGCACCCATTGCTTTACCAGCAATTAAACAACCCTCAATTAATTTATGCGGATCATGACGCATAATTTCACGATCTTTACATGTGCCTGGTTCACCTTCATCAGCATTTACAACTAGATATTTTGGACGACCATCACCCGGTTTATTCATAAATGACCATTTCATACCAGTGGGGAAACCAGCACCACCTCTACCACGTAGACCAGATGTTTTCAATTCATCTAAATGAATTATTACAATGATTATTTGTTATATAGAATAAATATGATAGAATTTAAAAGTACTTATGATCCAATCGGAGCCTTTTACTAGGATTTCTTTCGTTTTATACCAGTCACCCCGTTTTAAAGCACCTTTAAGACGCCAATCATGTTTACCATACAAATTGGTGAATATGCGATCTTCATCAGCTAGTGGACCAAATGTCGTTTTTGTTTGTGGTGGTGGAGTACCTGGTGGTGCGGTTGCGAATAATGCAAGTTGACCATTATTGTTAAAAGGGGCTAAAAATCCTGCAATTATGTAATGTTTATAGGTTATGTTTTGACAATTATTATAAATACAAAATATAGATCTCTTAATTTACTTATTGAACATAAATTAATGATTTGACTTAAGTAATTGTTTATAATTACCAAAATGATGCTTTGACGCATTTGTAAATCGCATTAAATTGCCTGCCATTTTCTAATTTTGACATCAAACGTCAAAATATCTGAAACGTAAATAATTCTACAATTGGCAACAGTGGAATAAAAGACCACTACACAACGTTGCCGATGCAGGCAATTTATCAATGATCCACTAGTGCTTTATCAAAAATGTTTTTTTAATTATTAAGAATAATGTGGTTTTACAAATAAAAATTATTTGCTGTTACGACTATTGGTTTAATATTGCATCTACAGTAAATGGAATAAATAAATATTCTATATACAAATTTTACCAATCCCATGTAGAAATTACATTACTATCATCATTACTATTTTATGATTATTACTGTTATATTAATCACGCAACAATACATTGGCTTGCCTGTGCATTAGGCCATTACTAATAGTCTAAAAAGAAATGATATTTTGTTCTTTGTTTCTTTTATATTTTCGTTTATGTCAAGCAAATCATTCTATTTATCCTAAACAAGGCAATACGGTTGGATTTTTTTCTTAAATGCTAAACAGTTCAACAGTATTTTTTTGTTCATTTACAATCAGATAAAGAATATTTGGAATAAACCATAACAAAATCATAAATATGGGAACGATTTTCTTAAGACAAAAAAAAAACGTAGCTGCAAACAAATTTTGTTGAATATGTGGCGGAACTATGTTTAAGTACATTTTCAATTATTGAAATCTAATGATCATGTAAGTGATAAAATTCAAACAAACAAAAAAAAAACAACGGAAACAAAAGCGACTTTAAATTGACCACAGATAAAAATTTGAGTTAGATTGTATAAAACATTATGTAGAATATCTATATGTACATTGATCAATAGATTCCAGGAGATAACATGAATTAAATCGAATTTATTGAATCTAATTAAAATTCAGTCGGTAATTGAAATTTGTGCAAATCCTATTAATGCTTTATCATCTGGTGTCTCATTTAGATTCATTCCAGAATTCTAAAAAAAATAATTAATATTTAATAAAATTCTTTTAACATTCATAAAATAGAAAATAACAACTTACTAAAGGAAACGTAACTACTTTAATCATATCTCTTGAACCGATTAATTTCTGTAAATTCTGTGTGATAACATTAATATCCCTACCATCAACTAAACCAGCACCCACTAATTCCGCAGCAATACCTTCTGATGAATCTTTACCAACAGCAAATTCAAATCTAATATCATTTAATTCACGTTTAGCATTTCTGTAAGATAATTTTGAACAAAAAAAAATCGATTGTTTTTCACAAAAAAATTTTAATAAATTATCAAACCTCATTCTCAAAACTAGATTAACTGGTGGTGGATCACCTTCACTACTCTCATGATCTGAACCAGATGAACCAGCCGATGCTAATGTATTCATTGGTTTTGAATCTGCATCACTATCACTATCATCATCACCACCTTCATCCTCACTAGACCATACCCATTCACCGGTTTCTTTACGATGTAGACGACCCGACGCGCCTGGCTGCCGTTTAGACGCCTATTTATTAAACGAAAATTAAAATCATTAGAAAAAATTAATGAATTCTAGTGAAATGAACCTTTTGAACGCGAGTCTCTAAACTTGGTCCTATAGCAACCAGTGTTTGTTGTAAATATTTCTTATCTTTAGCTTTTTTGAAAAATGGATGTTTTAATAGTTCAGAAGCTGTAGGTCGTTTTGGTGCTTCTTTTTGAAGACAATCAGTTATCATTTTTCTAAATGTTTTACCATATGCCTATAATTTCTAAATAAATAGTATATTTATCATTAGAATAATATGTATTTCTTTTACTTTATATTGATCCTTTTCTTCTGCACCAGTATCAAGATTTGGTGGATCATTTTGTAATGTTAACATAAGTACCTTCATTGGTGGATATTTATGATATGGTGCTGTACCTGTTGCCATTTCAATTGCTGTGATACCAAATGACCAAATATCAGCTTTAAAATCATAACCATGATCCTAAATATATATATTTGGATTTTAACAATTAATAAAAATAGATGAAGTATGATGAGTAAGAGACCTGTTCCATGACTTCCGGCGCCATCCAACAGGGTGTTCCAACAAATGTATGCCGTACTTTTTGTCTAGATAAATCACGACCTGTTGCTAACCATGCTGATACACCAAAATCAGCAATTTGAACAGTACCATCTTCACCTAGCAGTATATTTCCAGCTTTAATATCTCTAAAAATATTTAGAAATTCATCTTGAAGATTTTAATTAACACAAAAAAAAATCAATCATACCTGTGAATTTGGCCATTACTATGAAAATATTCCAAACCTTTTAGAACTTCTCTAAGAACTGTTGCAATTGTGGCCTCATCAAATACACCATGTTTACAATTTGATGCACGCATTTTATGTTTAATAATATCTAATAAACTACCACCTTCTAATAATCTTAATACCAACCATAATTCTTCTTTTACAACAAAACTTGTATAATAAGTGACAACATTTTCATGGTTACAACTAGACATTGCTTGTATTTCTTTTAATAATTCATCCATTGATGTATTCCATTTTTCTAAATTGATACGTTTGATGGCACATTTCTCATTGCGTGGCTTACAGAAAGCACCATGGACCACAGCAGTTGCACCAACACCTATATACAAATGTAATTAATTTAATAATTCTACTATAATTCAATGTCAATGAACTCATTAAAAACAACTATACCACAATACACTCAACGAAATTCCCATACAAATCAATTGACCTAAATTGATTAAAAAAGAAAAAGAAAAGAAAGAAATCACTTCAATCAATTGATTGACACAAATCAATTGTTGAATGTAAACAGTTTAATTTAACGAATTATTTTTAATAATTTGCCGAAAATTCGTGAATTTTATTGATAAATAAAAAAAACTACACAACTCTCAAATCTTAAATATGTTGTTTTTTATAGATTCAATACAAATTTCACCGTATATACTATATTTAATTCTAAAAGGAAAGGTAAAAGCAACAAAAAAATCGAAAACTGGAACCGGAATTATAGTACCGAAAATGTACATAACCTAGAAACATGTTAAAAAAATGGAAAATTTTCTATTAAAATCTAAATGATACATGATAAATTATATATTGAACGAATTGTAATTGTTTCTAAATTCAATTTATATATATTACATACCAATTACTTTGCCTAATTCATAATCATCTTTAGAATTTGGCCAGGGAATTGTCGGTAGAGATGTTGATGCGGCCATTTTTCTTGTTAATATATTTCCTATATTACCGATCGATTGACGTGCCACCCTACAATATCCACTCAATGTTAAATTATTCTCGCATGCTGCTACCGATTTTTGACGGAAGATGCCGTGCGTCCCAGGTGGCGGAATTACATCATCGCTGATTTTCCTGGGGAAATTCAAAACAAAAATCTGTATAACATAAATTCGATGATTCCCAGTGATGGATTTCATTTTTACGAGGCCCAATTGAAAAACATCAATTATACACAGATTACATAGAGCCATGCTTCGGGGGGCTTACGACGGCCGCCTCTACCTCCTAGTAGATCCACCACTGGTGATTCCCTAGTGACGTCAAGTCTATTATCAATACAACTGTATCAGATTGATAAATTAAGGGACTGCTAATCAATTAATCCTATGAAGCTAATATAAATTCTAATAATCAAATATGTACCAAACAGATTTCCAGGTACTCCCCATGTTTTCTACTTTTAATTAAATAACATACCTTATGTTGTAGTAATTATCAAAACGTATCCAAATAGCCAACATTTACTAAAGGATAATATAAATATAGTAATGACAATATTTTTTTATATATGCATTGTTATCAAATCAAATATGTAAATTTATTTGTTTCATTTGAATGATAATCAATGATAACACAAACGTATTGATAATAATTACAAGTAAATCTATATAAATCGGAATAATTAATTAATTGAATGTTTAGTATTGTTGTGAGAACTGTATGACAATTATAATTATAATTATAATTAAAAACATGATTGAACGTGTAAGTATGCGGAATTTATTGTTTTATTCATAAAAAAGTTACCTTTTACCAATTGAAAGACTGCCTAAGAATCGATTATTTTCAAATATAACACCTTGAGTTGATTCCATTTTGAAAGCACCAGTTCTTCGTTTACGTTGTGAACTGGAACAATATCAAATTTGATAAGAGATTTCTTCTCACATCCATTCTTATAAATAATAATAAATAGCAATGTTAATAATAAGGATAATAAACAAAAAATATGTCTTAAGAGTTATCAGTATTAGTAAATAAAAAAAATTATTTATATATAAATAGATTTAAATATATATATAAAGCAATTTATTAAATGATACTATATTTAGTACACTACAATAGAGTTTCTTATGCTGAATGTACTTGTTAAGGTCAAATTCATGTAATAAGGTGTTTATATGAATGACCTGGAGTTTACACGTGATGTTGAAAGTTGAAGAATTCTTCGACAATAATGCGCAAAACTTGTAATTACTGACTTTAACTAATCACAATGCGAAATGCTTGAATCTTGCTGGAAAATTCTGAACTCTCATTGGCTAACACCGTGGCCACCTTGTTGAAAATGTCTTTAATGGTTCAAAATCAATTTTAGAAATGTGGGGGATTGTTTTGAACATTATGTATAATTAGCAGAATTTTAATAGTTTACTTTTTCGATTATCTATTGGAAAGTAGCAAAATTTTTATTTACTTAATGTCTATACTTTCAAATAATACAGTAGACTCTCTCTAAAGTAAATAATTTACTATCTATTAAACTGCGTCCACATCTATCGAACGATCACGAGGCAATGGGACCGAAAGGGGAACGAATCAACGATTGCAAAAAAAAATAGATAGGAATAAGACCAAACACAAACGAATGGGATTGTTATGGGCAAATTGAAATTGATGAAGCGTTTGATAGCGTTCCGCTAAAAAAAGATTTGTTTTTCCAGTCCACACTATGGGAACACGATCGAATCGATTTGAAGTACCGATAATCAGCGTTCACGCCACTCCTTGGCCTTCGTTTCCATTCGATCGCGTTTGCATTGCAGTCCACAGGTATTGCCGATCGTACACATCCATTCATGATCGTCCAATAAATGTAAATAGGGCTTTACTGTAACTACGTTCATTTTGTTATAAATACGAGTATATTGATCCATAAAGTGACTGATTGTCAGTGGAGACATAGAGTTAGATCATGATTGGCTCAGAATTTGCCTTTGAGCAGTTTTCTAATAATTACAGTATACCTCCTCTAAAACGGCCATATCTGTTCGTTAGAAGTTAATCTTGCACACATTTTAATCAAGATACACAAGTAATATATCAGGTTCAATTATTAGGTGAACATTGGCGATCGCCTAAGATACAGGGAGATAAATACTACTATAGTGGAATACACAGTATAGGTACCTAATGTTAGGTTTCTCGCTCATTTACGTGAGATAAGTGAAATGTGCTTGGAAAAATTCATTTGTTAACATGCAACCACCGCTGGAAAATACGAAGAGAAAGCCGTAAATTTTTCCCATTTAGTCCTTCTGAATCAGTCCCGAACCGAGGGGATAGATAGATAAAGACTAAAAAGGGTGCCTATAAGTCATGTTTGCCACCGGCACAGTATATTACCGATCCGGCTCTGTTCTGAATAAATCCTTAAAAGCTACAGTTTCCCAACAAACAAGCTAGAAACTAAAAAATTAAGTATACCTAACGCAGAAGGCACACGGAAAAATCTCTAACTTCTGCCAGAAACCCTTTGAATTAGTATTAAATAAATAACAATGCATAGGGGTGCTTAAATTCTTGATTTACGTAAAAAACTCTTGCATCATTGTAATTAAAAACCTTTTTTTGTATTTAAGTATCAAAGAGTTGATAATTTTTGAGATTTTTTGATCCATCTGAGAAGAGAGAATTAATTAGGCATAAATATGACCTTCTCTAATTGACTCTAAAGTCAATAAAAAAAACTTGTATCATTATTATCATCATCATAATTATAGACACACCTATATATACAAAAAATATCATTAAGGCAATGCCTCAAATTACACCAGAAAAAAATAAATGAAATAAAATCATTATCAAATTGATAAACTTACCCATTCTCATTTTTAATCGTTTTATTCTGATTATTATTATCTTGAGATGTTAACATTTTTCATTCGTTTTAACAATGTTAGACTCTTAACAGGATTTACTTTATTTTAAAATACAAACACATTTTTAAACATAATTGTTAACGAAAAATTTATTCAGTGTTAATCAATTAGAAAACACGTATTATCTATATGGTAACTATAGGTAATTGAAACAGATACAATATAGACATTGGGGGGATTTATAACAATCGCAATATTACAAACACACTGTTGTGTTGTGTTGTTTAATAAAATATAATCATCAAAACAGTCTCTTAGGGGCCATCGTAGAAAATCGTCTAATTTATCCATTAAATTCAATTAGTGACTTTAGTGAGCAAGTAGAATAGAATGATACGTAGGTGAATATCGTCACAATAACAGCATGTGTATGTTTTAATATTTTTAAAAGGCAATATTGTATATGGAGGGAAACCAATACTATCAAAAAGGTATGAATTACTGTGTCAATTCGTCTAATTACCTATAATAATCAAATCAGAATTTTAATTATTGCACAAATGAAACACAAAAAAAAGAGATCACCTCAACAATTATTAGCAGCCTTGAAAATATTTAAATTAACAGGATTTACAATTTCCGTTAGTCTTCCTGTTTTATTTATTTTTTTGTTTACAGATTTTCGTAATTATCATATTATCAAGTTTATCAGTTATGTCATCATCATCAATGGATTTGGTAAATGATGATGATTATCCAGATGATGTTTGGTTAGCTAATGAATATAAAGCAAAACTACACAATCGTTTATTCAAGGAATACTCGATCGATTCTAATTATGATAACGATAACGATTATTATGATAATAATTACGAGTATGATTCAGAATCTGATCGATTTCTAGATGAAATCAAAGATATAAGTTCAAGGAATCTCATCCATGTATTTTGATAAAATACGATTTAAAAACATCTTAATTATGCTGATATTGCAGACATGTCGTGAGATAGCTTCCGGACCCCATCGTATAGAACACATAGGCTACGATATCCGACCACCACATTATCATAATATTTCTTGTGTTGAATTTACTGGAAATACATTGCAACATGGAGTAAATATAATTGATTTCAATAATTATAATTATTTTGAAATAAACAAATTATTTTTTCTAGCCAATGGTACTTCAATGTGAAGCTAAACGTACTGGTCTTCGACAAAAATGTACAACAGCTATACGGCAAATTAATGTATTTCATAAATTGAAATCATCAAAAAATCCGTGTTGGAAACAGGATACCATGTGGATTGAGAATGGTTGTAATTGTAAAAGTTAATCAATTTAACTGTAATCTTTACAATTCTTACTGCCAATGAATTCATTTGATTGTCTTATTTGATTGAAATAAAATAGAATTATAACTCTAATTGTGTTTTCTTGTTGTATATATGTCCAATGTTGTTGTGTTTTCGATGGGACATCTGGATGATTTGAATAACACCGTAAAACACCACCATTTCCATTAAACTATGTGCAGTTTCTGCATGTGCGATTAAATTTTGAGTGGAAATCCATGGAAATTTACGAAATAAAAATAAAGTTAATCGTTTCAAAAGTTGATATTAGGGATCTTCGTCATGTTGGTAAACCTGAAATCATTGAATTTTGAAATTGAATTTAATTCTTTCGCTTCTTTCTTTCGTAAAACTTCGATATTAATTTTGTAAAGAAATATTTATTGAAATTCAACTATTTGTATCGTAATTATATTCAAATGAATAAAAATTTCAAATATATTCTTAGATATTTGAAAGCACTGAACACACAACATTTGACAAAATGACAAATGATAACACCAACATCTACCTATCAAAAGTCCCTACCTTTTGCCGGCCCGGACCAGCATTAATGGGTTTCTGAACGAAATAGACATATTTAAAAATTAATAATCTCGGAAGCAGGCACGAAAATTCAATCATTGTTCAACTTATGCTGCAGCAATATTCGTTATTTTGTATAATGAAAACTGCACGAGCTATAATTAGTTCCAACAATATTTCTCTAATGATAGTTTGCGTTTCCAACATCAGATGGTAGGACTATTCAAAATTTCAACAATGCTACCAATTATATTGGGGGAATTCGATTTCCACTAGAACAGTTGAAAATTCTTTCGCACTTGGTGTCGTTGGTGTGGTTGTTTGTTTTAGTAAAGCAATTTTCAATTATAATTAAAGAAAAACGAATAAATAACCATACTTTCTGTGTAAATTATCAATATTAGCAATTTTAATAAGTATTGTAAGTATGAATTGATTGACATTCATCTAATTCATTAGGAAAAAACCATATACGTTCAAATGAAATTTGTTAGGTTAGGTGTTGACAATTTTTGAAAAAAATTAAATCAACAAATTATATCATTAATTTGTTGTAAATTGAAATAAAACAAACAAGAATACGGCGATAAGAGTTGAAATATGTAAATTTTTATTGTCAATTATTTGGCCTTTCACGATATATTATTAACAATATTTGCTCAACAATACTGCCTTTTCTTTTCTATTTAAAACTGTAAATTCATCTTTTATTATTTGTATTGTTGTTTAATTTACGATATGAAAGACATCAATTTTTGATTAGTTTCATTTGATAAATTACAATTAAATGTAAACAACAACAACAAAAATGTAAGAAAACGTATCAACCTTGACTCTTATATTTTTCAATGTTAGTGGAAAGGTTTTTATGTATTAATATCAATTTCAGTTCAATTGATTTAATCAGATAATAATGAGAAGAAAATTTGAATTATTATTGTAGGTAGATAGGCAGATGATGACGCATTACGTTAATATAATTTATAGACGATATTTCTAATTTTAGTAGTCAAATCATATTAATTTTGTTTATGTATTTTTTTCTTCTATTTTCGATAAGATTTACGAAATATTTAGAAATAAAAATTCAAAATTAAATTCAAACTGTAAATTGATTTTTAAAAAAATCAAATAAAAATGAAATTCGTACAGGTGATTGAAGAATTCTCTTATAATTCAATCAAATCGATAAAATTTGAGATGAGTATGCATCTGTGTTGTTATATATATTTTTTTTGTTAATACAGGATGACTCGAATGTTCGTCTATTTTCTTCATACATTCTTTGTATCCAATCAAGGTATTGATGGATTACACAAATGATTTCAAGTCAAGTTCGTGTTTGTATAGAAAAAATTGAAAGATTTTTTTATAGAGAAGGTTTCTAAAAACTCCAATAAGATATTTCTCAGGTAATATTTGTAAAAGTGCACGTAACGCGATTAGAAGTGAATTACCCAAGGTTTTCGATTTAAAAAAAAATAGTAATAAAAAACACCAAGTGTTTGTTAGGAATATTGTATTGTTTTTAAAGTTAGTTGTATTTCCGGTGAAATCGGAAGTCTTGTAATGTTTTAAATATCATCAGATGAATAAAGAAAAGTGAATCATATTCGAGACTCATTCTGTATAACAGTTTACTGAATTATTAACCTTAATTCGGGAAAATTATTAAGTATCTGATAGATATATATCCTTTATCAATTCTGACCAATTTACGATCAACAGAAATAATCATCTCTGTTATCTAATAATAATTAAAACAATTTTTGTAATTATTTTTCAGTTTCTGATGTTGGTATTTTTAGTAAATTTCGATTGTAATTAAATGAGATAATATTAATGGATAGTATAACATAGTCGATGATACCTCGTGGTGGGGTACCCCTCCAAGGGGGTACTAGTAATAATAAATCAAAATCAACAACACTACAAGATAAGGTTGCTGGTTTTTATTATTCACACGGTTTATTTTGTAGTACATATCCAACATTTGTTTTATTGTTCTCAATTAGCGTAACAATCTCCTGTTGGTAAGTTCTATTTAATTAAATGTTTTAAAATAATAATAATAATAATAATTATTATTATTATTATAGTATTCCTTTAATTAATTTGCCATTCCCTGGTAATGCTCCATCAAAAACATGGACAAATTATGTAAATTTAACGAGACATCTCCAATTACAACAACAACCATTCTGTTATATACAACAAGTTGTATTACGTACATCTGTATCACCATGGGAATCTGAATTAAATTTAGGTGATGCATTTCGTGCACCTATATATGAAGCATTTAAATTATTAGAAATTGTACGAAATTATCAAGATTCGGAAAGGTATAAAAAAAACAAGCAAAATTCTAATTAAATATTAAAATAACATTTCGATATAATGTGATTTTAGTTTAAAAACTTTAGGACATGTTTGTTTACATGTTGAAGCTATAAAACAACAAAATTCAATTTATCATAATGTTTTACCACAATATAGTTGTCTTGTATTATCACCAGCTAATTTATGGCAACAAGATGTACAACAATTTAATCAAGATAGTTCATTACTTACAACAATATTTAATCATCATGTAATTAGTTTTTTTATTTTTTACTCTCTATTGTTTTACATTAGTAATTAATTTTTGATTGATTGTTTTGTAGACTTTTCAAAAAGGTAAAACTTCAATTTCTGAAATGTTATTTGGTATGAGATTATTTGATACCGGAATTAAAAGGTATCCATTGAGGCGACGACAAAGGGTTATCCAATTTGCTGTTACGTTATTTCTGAAAGAATATGATGAAAAGTATGTTTGTTTGTTTTTTGGTGTATTGTGGGTGTTGTTGTTGTTGTTGTTTTTTTGATTAATTCGCCGATTTTTTTCTTTACAGTTTCATTGAAGGTTTACGTGAAAAACTCTATAATTTATATCCATTACATCATAATTTAAATCGTAGTGATAAAATTAATACGTTATCAAATGATACATTGATAATTCAATATCCTGGTGAAATTAATTTAATTGAATTTGTACCATTAACAATAGCATTTTTTTTATTATTTATTTATTATGATTATTCTATACGTAAAATCGATATAATACAATCGAAATTGGGTATGGCATTTACATCAGTATGTACTGTATTAGGCAGTTTAACAATGACATTAGGTTTATGTTTCTTTTTCGGTTTAACATTGAATTTGGAAGGTAAAACTATATTTCCATATTTAGTTTTATTGGTTGGTCTTGAGAATGTTTTAGTATTAACAAAAAGTGTTTCAACAACACCATTACATTTAGATGTTAAAATACGTTTAGCACAAGCATTAAGTAAAGAGGGTTGGTCAATAACGAAAAATCTATTTTTAGAAATAACAATATTGACAATCGGTTTATTTACATTTGTACCAGTTATACAAGAATTTTGTATATTTGCTATTGTTGGTTTAATAACGGCATATTTTATGCAAATGTTATTATTTTCAACAATCTTAGGTATTGATATAAGGAGACGTGAAAATTCGATTGAGAAAAGTAATCAAAATTTCCGTAATAGTTTTTATCAAAATCATGGATTTTATGATAAACAAACAACAACAACAATAATGAAACGTTCAAAATCACATCCAAGATTAACAACATTTCCAACAATTGTTGGACAAACACAAAATGGACAAGATAAAAAAATACCAAAACGTTTACGTTTAGTTAATTTATGGACACGTACAAGATTCTTCAATCGTTCATTTATGATATTGATGATAATATGGATATGTAGTATTGCATATCATCGTGGTTTCATTGAACATTTAATCATTAATAATAATTTTTTAAATAAAAAACCAAATGATACAATTATCATTGCAAATGATAATTATTCAACAATGAAATTCTTACCGATATTAAATACAAATAATACATTAATGAAAGTTAATTATGTTACACATAATCCGATTGATATCAAATATAGACAGAATGAAATTGATGATTTAGAAAAATTGAAACATTCAGATTTTTCAACAAACTTAAAATTACTACCAAATCATTGGGATGCAATTGTAAGGAAATACAATTTAACATTAAGTGGCCAATATATTGTTATATTGCCTAATATCAAAATTAGTAATGCAATACGTCCAGAACAAGCAATTCTATTACGTAATCCCGATGAGAAATATGGTGAAAAATTCCAATGGCAAGCTTTAGCTGCCGCTTTAGATCCAATGGATTATGGTAATTGAAACAAATGAAACAAATTATTTATCTATTTGTTTAATTGTTTTTTATTGAAATTATTAGGTTTAGAACCAGGTTCTTTAGATACAGGCATACCGCAATCAGAACAACCATTTTATCCAACATCAGTTTTTGCAATGATACTGACAACAATACTATGTTTAATTAGTGTAATTGTATTTGGATATATTTTAGTTGTGTTTTATCGTTGTATGTGTTCACGTAATTATGCTGAATGGCGTTCTTCGTGGTATCGTAACAGCAATAATAATAATAATAAAACTGATGATAGTTCTGAAGAACAACAGGTATTACTAGAAGCTGTACCAGTTATATTAGATGGTCATCAACAGGAGATTGAATGTATAGCAACTGATGGTACTAGTTTAGTTAGTTCGTGTTTAGATGGACAATTGAATGTGTGGGATAGTAGTACTGGTGAGCTTGTTGGTAGTATCGATCGAAAATCGTAAGTTGTCTTCACTATTACACTCAGTGGTGCGTTATAACCTCATGGGGACGTCGGGGACATTTGAATTTTTACTACAGCAATGCACTCATAAAAGGTCTGTTTGTGAGTACTGGCGTTTGCCATTTTTGGATAACGCGCCACTAATGAAACTAATTACAATTAATTTCTTATTTTTATATGTTACACAGGCAATTTAGTGCTTCTGATTGTCTCTCAGATCACAATGATTATGATTCTAGTGATTATGAAACAGGTTCATCACCGACAGCACATAATGAAAATTTCTTATTTCCACGTTTAAAACGTCGTATAAGTATAAATTTTTCAAATATAAAAGATTCATATTTACGTTCAAATTCATATGATTCAAAATGTGATTTAACCAAATCATATAGTGATTTTTATTTAACAAATAATTTCAAATTAAGAGATCGTCATAATAAAACAATAAAACGAACCAAAGATTATACAAAAAAAGAACCGAGATTTAGTTTTAATAATAATAATAATGATGATGGCAATAGTAATAGTAATAGTAGTAGTAGTAGTTGTAGTAGTAATAATAATAATAATAATAATAATAATAATAAAATGTCACAAATTTGGTGTATAGATTATATGAATAATTTAATAGCGATTGGTTGTGCTGATGGACGATTAGAATTTTGGGAAGGAACAACTGGACGACTTAAAGTAATATTTTTTATCAAAAATTGTGGATTTGTTTATTAACATTTATTTTTTTTTAAGTGTATTTTTGAAGATGGCACCGATGTTGGTATATCAAATGTAAAATTAGTTGGTTCAAGATTGATAGCATCACGATTATACGGTACAATTGATTTGTTTCGTATTCAATTCTATAGTCATGGACATCCAGTTGATTGGAGTTTTAGTTCAGCATATCGTCGTACACATGTTCGTACCGGTTCATTTGGTTCAATACCAACAAATGATACAACAAAAACAATGAATGATGATGAAGATGATTTAGTTTGTTGTAAAATTATAACGATTAAAGCCCATCAACAGCCGATTCTATGTTTAGATTGTGAAGGTGGTAGAATTTTAACTGGCAGTCAAGATCACACATTAAAAGTTTTCGCTTTATCTGATGGTAATCCATTCTACACATTACATGGACATTGTGGTCCAGTCACCTGTTTATTTATTGATAGGATCTGTCCAAATACAGCAGGTAGTGGCTCACAAGATGGAATGCTGTGTGTTTGGGATTTATTAACAGGTAATTTATATGGAATTTTAAAAACAAACCGTACTAATTTAGACTCGTTTAGGTGCTTGTATGTATAGTGTGCAAGCCCATGATGGTGCAGTTACTTCATTAACATATTCAGCTAGTTATGTGATATCGTTAGGTACGGATGATCGTTTGTGTGTGTGGGAACGTTTCCAAGGACATTTATTAAATACAATCCTAATTACACAAACATTCTCCAGTCAAGTTTTGATGTTGGCACCACATTTGGTGGTAACAGCACGTAATGGTGGTCTTGTCATATGGGATGTTAGAACTGGTGATTGTGTACGAACGATAACATTAGGACGTTCACCATTTATTTTTATTAAACAGTTAATTTTATTAAGAGATGCTGTGTTGTGCGATTATGGGAATCAATTAAGAATTGTTCGATTTCCATTAATTACACATAAATTCGATTGAAATAACGAATTATTTCTTTTTAAAAATATTGTTCCGAATAGAATGTGCCTTTTTGAAATTTCGAACAAAAAAAAACTATGATGTTTTTCTGTTTTTTTTATTTACTATACTTTATTTGTAAAAGTGTTTTCGAATAGTTTTTTTGCTATTACGTTTAAGTTATTTATTTATTTCTTATGAAATTATTGAACGCATTTGCAATTATTGTTTCTTTTGCCAAACTTTTTTGTTCTCTATTGTCTTTGTTATTTTTTTTTTGAAGAATTTTTATAATAAAACTATTTATGTAAGCGAATTTTACAATAAAGTATGCGTAATTCTGTAATTTAATAGTTTTTATTAAATAAATGATCTATATTAGGTCAAGTTGGTCAAATCTAAATAGATGGAGTATACATTTTCTACCAAACTAGTGACAAGCGAGAGGTACGGCAATGCCAGATTTACCAATTTTTCAGTACATCCACGGATGCATATTTTTATCAATCCAATTTACGAAGATTAGCAACACTTTTCTGTTATTTTAACTATAGATCACATTATCGCAGGTAATTTCTATCCTGTTATCTAGTCCTGTATGACTAAGAATCATGCAACACATATTCACATTATACAAGTCGTAGAGTTGATGACTAATTTCCAGGTGTAACCACGAAAATCAGATTTATGACTGTCAAACCTCTAGAAAAAACATATTTTCATTTTTATTTGAATCAGAAATTGATACATTTGGAAATACTTTCCACGCTGTGAAATAATGTGATTTGTTTCTGAAATTATGGAAGTTTTGGAATAGCATCATGTAGTCTTTGGCAACAACGTGGAGATGAATAACCAACTTGAGCTTGACAAATTTACTAGACGGACAACGCTACACGCCGGTATTCTTGAAATATATGTATTTAAAATTATTTTTATTGAATAAAATACAGTTTTGCGTATTCTAAAAAATATCCGTTTACAATATTGCCTAGTTTGGAATTTCTTTAGAGTTTTGATAATTTTTTTTGGGCAAATCTATGTAATAGTAGGGGAGTTTATTTTCCATTAGTGTCAAGTTGGCAGTTATTCAAATCTTTCTCATTTGTCGTTGTGGAGGAGTTGGAGGAAATTTCTCCGAAAATGTCGACGAATTCGATAGAAAACGAGGTAATAATAACAATAATTTCATAAATTACCACCACAATTGTTTAATTACTTTAAATTCCACTCGATTTTCAATAAATTTCCCATAAATATGGTTGGTCGAATTCGGCACATAGCCTTGATAAATCTGCCATATTGTATCAACACATATGACAATTTTTGAACAGAAAAAATCCAGAATTTTCTTTTGCAGAATGAAAAAAATGAACTAAAGACTGAGAACGATATAGATATCCCGATGGATTTCTCAATAAAACATCCATTGCAAAACCAATGGGTACTTTGGTATTATGAGAATGATCGTACCCAATCGTGGGAGAAGAATCAAAAAGAGATTGCCTCATTTCAAACAGTTGAAGATTTCTGGAGGTGGGTGTTTCAATATAAATATTTATAATTTTTTCTCTATTCAATTAAATTACAGTTTATACAATCATATTAAACCAGCTAGTGAACTACGACAAGGTAATGATTATTCGTTGTTTAAAAAGGGCATCAAACCGATGTGGGAAGATGCGGCCAACAGAAACGGTGGTCGTTGGCTAATTAACGTTGAAAAGAAACAAAGAATTAACGAATTAGACCGATATTGGTTGGATATTGTAAATATTTAAATAACACAAGAATTAAAACGATTGTTGTTTTTTCTATTAATTTTTGTAGATCCTATGTTTAGTTGGTGAGGCTTTTGAACATTCTGATGAAATCTGTGGGGCTGTTGTTAATATTAGAAATAAAGGCGATAAAATCGGTATGAAACAATTTTGTAATTATTTCTTCTTTTTGTTAATAACTAAATTGAATCAAGGTGTATGGACAGCTGATGCCACTAATCGTGAATCGGTGGAAGAAATTGGTAGAAAATTAAAAGAACGTTTGCATATACCACAAAGGACAAAAATAGATTATCAAATACATAAAGATACAATAGATAAGGCTGGTTCTAATACAAAAAGTACATATTCAATTTAGTTCGATTTTTGGAAGATTTTTTTGTTCATGTTTCATTTAGTTTATTGAATTTCGTATTTATTTTCTCGCATGTTTTTTTCTATAATTTACCAATTTCTGAATTGTTTTTGATTATCCGTTATAGTTCGAATTTGTATATAAAAAATATATCTTCCAACAAAAAAAAAGATAAATATTTTATTGGTGAAACCACATAATACTTAATAAATATAACAATCTAGTGGATATCGAAGATCTCTTGTACAGCATTTTTAAGATCATTCCGTCTAGCTTCTTGTAAGGCAAGCAATATACCACTTTTCAGGCGTCTTCTATCACAGTTTTCTTCATATTGATGCAAAATCTTGTAGATACGTTCCGATATTTTCGGATATTTTTCCAATTCATCAATATCACCCTCTTTGATTTTGAGAGCCCTAGCGAAAACTTGCCAATTATGGCCGATATCTTCAGCAATCATTTTATAAGCTCTCGATTTAGCATCAAGATTCGATTGTACTATAATTAAAAATCAAATTTAGATGTCATTTATTTTGAATTGAGTAATCAATTACCTGGCAATCGTAATTCCACATAAGGAGATGCGCTATTATTTCTATTATTGTTGTTGATTAAACGTTGTACATCTGCATCACCATATGCTTGACCAATTTCTAATAATGGTTCAATATTGTTTGAATTAAGGCAATCGCGTTTTATTAAAATTTTCAACAATTCTGGTAATGTTTTGATGGAATCGTAACGTCTTTGTGAACCAATATTAAACTCGTATCGTGATTTAATTGCTTCCAATTCATTTCGATTACAATGAATCGAAGCAATTTTTTTGTATAAATGACTTTCCATCATTTTAATCCCATTTGTTGAATAATTGTTTATTCAGCAAAAATTAACGCCATTAACCACGAAGTATCTATACTTCGTGCCATAACGTTAAACAATGTGACAGAAGCAGCTTGGCAACATTGCCAAAAGTTTCGATAATTACGGTTAGATGTCGCTACTGTAAAAATTCTATTAGATCAGCGGCTCTTAAACTTTTTTATTCATGACTCCCTTTCTATCATAGAGATCTTTTTCGCAGCCCCACATCTTAAACATAAAATAACGATTTAAGAATGGATATTTTCTAAAAATAATTTTTTCTTTAATTAACAATATTTATATGAAAAGTAGCTGTAGGATTTGTTTCAAGTAAACAAACATTGTTGAAAGAAAGTCACGTTTTAACCAGTCGGATGTGTTTGTTTTTTGCTGCATAACAAATCGAACCTTGGTTCAATTTTTGACACCCCTATCTCAACATTTTGCTTTACGACCCCATTTTGGGTCGCAACCCACAGTTTAAGAAGCACTGTATTAGATGATGCATTAGGACTGCGTTCATAAACTGGGACGTAGTTGGGGTATGAATACTGTGGAATAAGTATTACAATACAACGGGTTATTTAAAACACTTTTACTTCTACAAATAAAAAACAATTACAACAAATATTTAAAGTTGTTTGATTGGCGGTAAATAGAAACGTTTAGTAAATGTTGAAGTTTTCATTGGCACCATTGTTAATTCTTCAACTTCCTCTTCTGCACCATTATTAACATCATCATTACTAGTACGTTTCTCCCATTTCTTATGACTAACATTTCTTAAAATATCTGTACAAATATCTTCCAAATGCGATCTGCGGACACAATCAATAAAAACTACAATCTTCGAAAAACTATCTAAGTAAACTTACTCATTCCCTGATTGTTTCATTGCATTACACAAGGCTTGTATAAACCATGAACCAGTTCTTCGATTCCGTATTGCAGCATAACCGGGTATAGTTGCCCAAAATGTAAATAAATCAGTAGTTGGTGGTCCTTTATAAGAAGGACCATCGGTTGTTAAATCATTTTCTTTAATAACTACAAAATGATAAACTATAATAAAATAATTATGATAATAATAACAATTGATTTTTACCTTTTTGCAATCTGTTACCTTGACACGATTGTAGTATTAACACTTTAGGTTTACCTAATAGTTTCTTGGAACTACACATAATATTCTGTATGTCATCAACATCAACTCGACAACTATTTATACCATAAACAGCACCTTTGTCACCATGCGATAAGATACAAATAAACAAACTCGATTCATTATTAAAATTACGAACAATCTCATTGATTTTATCAAGCATTTCTGTGTGATTTAAGTCATTTTCAACAGTCACTTTAAAACCAAACAATTCAAATGTTGATTTCAATGCATCTTCATCTTCTCGTGTACCATCACGATTTTCTAAACGAGTCGTTGTGTTTGGTAATAAATGCTACAAAATAAATAAATAATTATATGACAAAAATGTGAAATATATTCAAACTGACTTTGTATTTCTCATCAAATTCACGATAGAAATTCTCTTGATTAATTATTAAACAGATACCAGGTTGATTTCGATCGATTTCATAACAATTATGGGTGGTAATTCTAGTTCGTTGTAATCTTACATAATTGGATTCGATAGAAGACATTCCACTAGTCTCTCCACTACTTGTTAAACTATTAGTTTCACTACCAATAAAGTCACCAGTTCTATTACTCGAAAATTTACGTTCTTTTGTCGTTTGTATATTACTATTACTATTGTCATGATGAATGAACGGTTGTAATTTCTCGTAAATCTCTTCTTCTCCCATACTTTTGAAAATCTTATAAATATTTGTCATGTTATTTGGTTGAATATAACCAACAGTCTCCCAATATAATAAATAGATTTCTAAATATTCCATTGGGAAATTTTTAAATTCTAAATTAGCCTTAATAAAATCCTTACGAACTAACGTTAATAGTTCATGTGTTCGTGTTTCAATCAAATTTTCACAAATATTATACAAAATCTTACGGATATTATTGATAAACATGTTTCCAAACGAATATCGTGGAAGGAATCTTTGAATCAATTCATCTTTCATATAACCAAAATCCTTTAAAACTTGATAGTTTTGTATAATACACAAACTTTCGAGTAGTTTCGTTTGCCAATCGCAATTTTGTAAAATTTGTTGTTCAACCCAAAGATATAAGAATTGTATTGATGGATCGTCTAATAATGACACACAAGTTTGAAATGCAACAGATGATTGATTTTCTAATAGAAACACTAATGAAATCTGCGAAGAAAGAACGTGTTATTATCAAAACAATTTAAATTTTCAGATTTTTCGATTACCCGTTCATATAATTCCAAATCTCTTTCAATTACAATCATATCAGACAATTTGAATTGTTTCTTCGTTGTTAGTGTTATCGTACTAACAGCAGCATCGACTATATTTTCATTAAAAGGTCCGTCATTGGCTGCAAGGAGAAGAATGATCACTGATAAATGATAATTATTCGACAATTACCTAGATCCATTCGTGATGAGAATTCATCTTCAGATGAACTCTCAAATGACTCAGAATCCATTTCTGAACTGTCTAGACTGCTATCATCCGTATAATCACTACTATCTCTCGATTCTGATAAACCCATTTCGGGGATTTACAAATTGTTTGGTATATTCCTGATAACGTCACAACATTCAAGGTCGTTTTTATCAAATAAACAATCTGCAATCAACAATTAACGAATTAGTTACGTTTTTGTTGTTCACAATGCAATTATGACGATTTTCTTGCAGAATTCCAGTTACTCCCCAAAAATTTTGACAGTTAAAAGTAGGGTTAAATTACGACTGTCTCAGATGAGCAAGATAACTAAATCACAATTAATACAAGTGCGACAAAGGTAGTTGAATCGATTATTTTGACAGCTGTCAAATTATTTTGTTTGCAAATATTCCGGAATTTTCTGAAAAACAAATTAGTTTCATTGAAAAACCAGAGATTGAGTTCAAATTCTGTTGGATTTCAAACTGAGAATACAACACTTTCTCCCAAAGTTTTGATAATTAAAATTAAGGTTAAGCTTCAATTCCATTCATGGATCTCTAGATTTCTAATTATGCCGATGAGTGAGATGCTCTTATCGTAGTTAATACGAATAAAACAAAGAAGCCAAATTGATGTGTTAACAGCTGTCAAATTTGAATCTGTCAAAAGAATTGTTTGTGGTGGATATCCGGTTACCGCGAATGTTTTCCTAATTATTTCGTTTATTATACGAAATTTACATAAATTTTCAAGATCTGCGCTAATTATTCCAATTAACGTAAGTTTTTCAATTGACCAAAATGCGAATTGTTTTCAATATTAGTCGGTTTTTTTTTTGTGTTTTTCCAGTTGAAAATTCCTAGGTTATGGCATGTACTCGTCGTATATTAGTTGAAACCAAAAATTTATCAAAAGACCCACCACCGGGTATCAGTGCAATACCCGATGAGAACAATTGTCGTTATTTCCATATAGCGATGGCCGGTCCAGAAGGGTCACCCTATGAAGGTGGTGTGTTCAAATTAGAACTATTCTTACCTGATAATTATCCATTAACACCGCCCAGTGTGCGTTTCTTAACAAAAATCTATCATCCGAATATCGATAAATTAGGACGTATCTGTTTGGATATATTAAAAGAACAATGGTCGCCAGCATTACAAGTACGTACAGTTTTATTGTCAATACAAGCATTATTGAGTAGTCCAAATCCGGATGATCCATTAGCGAATGATGTGGCAAATATATGGTTATCACGTCAACAGGATGCTATCAAAAGGGCCAAAGAATGGACGAGAATATATGCAATGGAATGATAACAGTATTTAAAAATATCTCTAATTTATCATTTATTATTATTATTTTTTAATCAAAACAAATATCTATTTCTAATGTTGCATTTCTTTGTTAGATATAAACAATAAAAACTGATTCTTTTATAAATTGTTTATGTTAGAAATTTTATTTATTATCAAACAATATAATTGAAGTGGTCTTGTTACAATATTCACATGAAATCTTTCCTTATCAACAAAACACTTCCGGTTTGTTATTAACTTTATCAAATAAATAATTTAATCGTTATGTTTGAGTACCCTTCATTATAAAGTTGATTTAAATCCAAATTTTGATTTACAGATTGTCCTATCACGTTTTATTTGTATAAATTTTGATTTATTCCAAGCAAAGTTTCATTCTCAGGGCCAGTACTGGATTAAGGCGGGTGTCGAGGAGCACCTGGCTCCAGGCCACCCATCTACTACCGTATAACTGGAGTTTAATAATTTTGAAATTCTACAAATGGATACCAACGGCCGGCGAGCTCCAGGATCTCATTGCTCGCAACAAGCTTCTTCAGTTTGGCGACAATCCAGGAGTTTAGGAATTGTGAGTGTTAACAGATGGGGAAACGAAAACACTAACCCTTCAATATAATATCGAGATTGATATACTCATTTCTTTCTATTTGAGAGAAAAGGGGTAATACAAGATGCATCAGTACAGAGAATAAGATTGGTAACTACAAGTAAAACAGTCAGAAAAAATATTCAAAATTCTTTAAAATTATATACACGTATATATATATATATATATATATAATTAATAATAATAGTAATTACGGATAATTAACACAATAATATTACAATTTATCAAAATGTTTATATATTATGGAAGGAAAAAAAAACGTTCTAATTTGTCCATTATTCGACACAACTAGCCTGTTTTTTTCTTCAACTGCTTCAATTATAACCATAATATATAAAAAAAAAACTTCGATTAGACAGTATCACATCACTTATTGCTTATACTGACAACTATATAACAAAAAAGCTAACAATCTTTAATGTATAGAGCAAACAATTCTTATTTTTGTGAATTTTTGTTATGATAAATAAGCGTTTGTTTATTTATTATTTAAATGGGAGACATTGATAGATTTTCTAAACATTTTTTTGCTTCTCTCTCACAACAATTGTTTACAGCACATATACGACACATAAAAGTAATAACAATGAAGAAACAAAACAACAATTGATTAAAAATCGTTGCTTCAAATATTGACTAATGTTCTCTAATAATAATAATAATAAAAATAATGGAACAAATAAAACAAATAACAAAAAGCTATTAGAAGCACCGAAAAAAAAACAAATAGAGGAGAGTTTGTTGCTCATTTTTTTTTGGAAATAATTCTCAACTGTCATTAAAATTAAATAAATCAACAACAATACGACAATAATATACTTAAAAATAAATTCTATACATTTACAGTAATAGTAATAATAAAGAAACAAAGAATAAAATGAGTTCGTTCGATTAACAATGATTAAAAATAATAATAGTGATGTATTATCCATCGTAACGCCTTTACCAATTAAAATCACCATAAATTAATGGTGATTACACCAATTTACACAACACATACACACTAATGATATGATAAAAATGATTACGATAGTAACGGGAGAATCGTGTGCATTAGCCACTCCGTTATTGTTTTTATTTTTTTTTTGTATATTATTGATCAAAAAATTTTAATAAAAATGTTATTTTTATAATTGAATTCAATCCACCGTGTAGTGGATAATGCAATGAACACAATGATTAAAACCAAATTAGGTTAATTTTTAATAATACGTACGTTAATTTTCATATGTATATAAAAAAAAAGAAAATGAATCAAAAACAAACACACAGGCGCGATTTTCTAAACGAGAATTATTACCTTTGGTATTTAGATTACCTTTACATAATTATTTTTATGTACATTACAAAAGAATTCGCACCATTTATCTCTTCTAAAATCTAAATAAAATCTAATTATTAATAAAATAAATCAACGACTAGATTCTAATATTTTCTTTGTCATTCATACAAGTCAACAGCAAAAAACAAAAACATCTCTAATTGTTTCGAATATAAATCATTATTTTTGTTTGTTTGTTGTTTTTTTTAGATAAATCTTGATACAGTGATGGAATGCACTTTTCCTTGTATTATTTTGTTCTTGTCAAAAATTCAATTAATAATAATAATAAAGCAGGTACGTGAAATATTGATGAATTTGATGATTTGATTGTTTTTAAATTAAAAATACTGGTTGTTAAAAAAAAAACGTAACAAAATTCATCTTAACTCATTTGATCAGTAGCAAAACCATAGACTTCTAATACTCGAATTTCAAAATCACCACTCGGACATAATGGTGGATTATTGAATGTTTGACAACGATCTGTTTTACCATAACGTATGTTCTCATCCATCCAAATTGCTTGACCTTCACTAAAATTATTACAATCAATAATAATTTAATAATAATTTCAATTTGAATTGTTGTTTGATGTTTACCCTCCACCAATTGTGATCATTTTAGCATCAGCTGCCATAAACAATTCAGCACCATGACCAACTTTATCACCTTCAATACCAACCCATTGATATTTGGCACGTTCTGGATATAATGAAAATAGAAATGTTTCACCTGTTCCAAAATATGCTTGTCGATTACCACGATCATCTTTTTGATTACGTTCACCCCAACGTGATGAACAATACGCCCCAAACACCTAACACGAATTGATCAAAAATGATTAAATTTGGTGCACGAGAGAGAGAGAAAAATAATAGAAATAATTTACCTCATTATTGCATGTCTTGATCATCAATAAGGTAGGTTCATGATGTTCAACACGAACATAAAATGTTGTTAAAGAACAACCATGTTCTTCAGTTGTATAAAGTAATATCGGTTGGTACATTGTAATTCTTACTGGCAACCATGACCACAACGTCAACAACTAAATAATTACAACAAAAACAATAATAACAATATTTTTTTAATTATAATTAATTATCTAACGATAGAAAACAATACTGATTACAACACAATTTAATCTTTGATAAAAATCTAGTTAATGATTAGATTAGGAGCCGTCCTAATTTTTGGTTTGTTTATTGAAAACGATTTGAAAATGAGCAATGCCCCCGATTAAGAAGCTGGACTCCTAGATGGATCCATGTGCTTCTCGACTGTCAGCTTAATCCGAAAATTCTTTTTACCGAGGATTATATTGTGTTATTATTGCAAAAGAAAAAAACACAGCCCAATTCTCTGCAATTCTACTCTAACTATCTATAGAGGAATTCTTAAAGAAGGAATACAACAAAAAACAAATCAAACAAGAAAACAACAACATGCATTTTTTGTTAGTAACAAATAATACAAAAGCTCAAAATCCAAATGATTTAAAAGCAATAATAACAAGCGTGAATGTTTGATTGATGATAATGGTGCTATATAAATAATGATGTAAATGCAAAATCCAAAAAAAAATGTAAATAATTAAATTAACGATAAGTACAATATACAGTGTGTTCCACCTAACTTGACTATTCAGGAAGCGGAATATCTTCCAAAGAAAAAAAAAAAATTACAGTCGAAATTTTGTATCTAATTGTCCCTTGTTGTTAAGAATACAAAACAGATTAGACGCATTGTGTAAGACTGCAAAAAAGTACATTTGTTAATGGGATTCAGTTGTCTTACGATGAATGTTCATATCATAAATATTAAATGAGCTTTTCCACCAACATTATTAGTTAGACCTGATTGATTGTCCCTTCCAATATTTCGACTTAAATCAGCTTAAAGTTAAGCCGAGATTTGGAAAGGTAAGATTAACCGGGCCGATAGGGATGACACCGAACTGTTGGGCAATTTAAAAGTACATTTCAAACTACTCAATGGGGGGTAGTAATAAACTCGCAGCGAGTTTCTTGCACAATGAAAAGTTACAAAAAAATTACGTGTGTCAATGCGAGAAATTTCCGATAGTTTTAAAAGTCCGTTTCTCGCACGTGTCTATTGGTCCAGTGTAAATACTGTTGCAATATAAAAATTACTTTTTAAAATGTCTGGTGAGCTTTATCTATTACTGTTGATTATGAGTTCTACTTTTTTATTTTATTGATAAAATATTGAAGTATTTACGACTTTATTCAAAACATTAGAGAATTTGAAATAGTATACAGGATCGGCAAACTCATCTAGAAACATTTGAGAAAGTTGAAGAAATGAAACAGCATTATAATCTGCACGTGCTGAAAAGAGATAAGTAGTAAAAATTAGTAACGACCCATCTTCTCTACATCTCTTTTTAGCCCGTGCACATTATAATGCTGTATTATTTCTTCTAGTTGCTCCATTGTTTCTAGATGGAATTGCCAGCCCTGTATGCCGTTATCGATCTGAATTTGCTTGCACGTATCTCTATCCAACGAAACTAGGAATTTCTAGTCTTTCTAATCAGATTAAATGAAACTACCTGTATGAATTGCGTAACTTAAAATTTGCCGCAAAACTATGTAAATAAAGGGTGATTCGAATAATAATAATAATAACAACTAAAAACTCACCCAGCTATGGTAATTAAAATAAAAATTCATATAGAAATACAGAGATATAAAGTTGGATTGTGCAAAAAAAAAACTAAATCCAATAAAAAAACATATAAGAAACAACTGCATAACATAAATACGATGAAATTACCGATAGAAAAAATAAACAAATTTCGGTTTATTTTTTTATGGTGATATATGTATAAAATTCAAACTTACATCCTGGTAATCTAAGATACGTGAGCTGATATTCTGTACAGGATAGACACCCATGCTGAGTGTCCGTGGACCTGGTGAGTGTGCTCCCTTGTTTTTTTTTGTGTTTTCGAATTAGCAGCAGAAAAAACAACCAAACACACAAAATAACAACAACCATATTTCTAATGGTAATTAAATGAATACAAAAAGAAAAAAACAAAGAATATTTTACGGAAAGAAAAACAACAAACGGATTTATGAAGAGAAGAAAACGAAAATAAAACATCAAAACAAAAACGATACAAATATTTGATTTTGTTGTTGATTTTCAAAAATTTCATCAAATTCAATCGAATTAAACAAAACAAAAAGACCAAAAAAAAAACAAAACAAAACACGAACTGAAATGGATCGAGAAGTAACAATGAAAATGGATGTGAATTTTTATTGTAAAAAAATTGATTTTATCTCATTTAGCTTCTTTTTTTCTTGTTTGTTATTAGTGAAATTAGTGCAAATGTGACTTATGAAATTGTTACGAAATTCATTAGCGATGATCTGTTTGATTCTATTCATTTATTAATTTCTGTTATAAACAATTATAATAGAAAAACAACAACAATATTTAAACATTATTTGAACAATATAGAAGACATGCATTATTAATTCTCTCCTTTCTGTTTAAATAGCTGTCCTCCTCTATCAGTTTTTTTAAATATGTATATGTTGTAATATTTAGAATTCAAATCAAGATCATCACTAGAAAAAGCACGATGACATATCTATATATACATGTATATATAAACACATGGAACAAGACAAATTTGTTCTGCATACTCATTATTTGATTATAAAGGAAAAAAATATGTAAAATCGAATAATACGATACCATTTCATTGTACATCTCTTCGGACATTCTCTGAAATTGAAAGTAACGTCTCTACACTAGGTGCAGTCAAATAAAATTGTTGTTCAACATCAAAAAAAAATAAAAAATAATAATAATTCATTCCCATCAAGATCACCACACTTTTAAATTGTAGTGAACTATAATTTGAAATTTTTCTGATTAAATTATAAGAAACTAGTTTATAGGAGAAAAAAAAACGAAAAACATTCAGGAAATTTGCATAATTTCCCACTAATATTTTATAATCTTGATCTTATTTGAATTTTAATAATATTGTACGATTGAAAAGCAATTAGTAAGACTGTTTCGTAACAAATAATTTGTTCTGCAATAAATATCGATTTTAGGCAACAATTTTCAATGTGTTTAATGTCAAACAATTAACTATTATTCGATCAATTGATAATAGCAGTGGTGCATTATAGCTTCAATGGGACTCCAGGCAAATTTGACTTTGACAGCCCATGATAGCAGGGCCGCCCTTAAGCCCCATCCACATCTAACGGACGATCACAAAGGAATGGCTACAAACGTAAATGTAAACATATTGTTTACGGCAATACAAACACGAACGAATGGAAACAAAGGTCAAGGAATAGCTTGAACGCCGATCCGATTCATTAGAGTTTGGTTCCATTCCTAACCATTTTTTGGAATAGTTGATTCATTCCCCTTCATATCCATTCCTTCGTGATCGTTCGATAAGTGTGAACGGGGCTTTAGACCGAACGGGTTCATGCCGCTTTTAGGACTCCGCGACTTCGTTTATTTTAATTACAATTGTGAATAAAGAATTGTCGGATCCATTATAACAATAGTTTGCTTAATTTAGCAAATTAGAAATTCCAAATTATGAAAATTGATTAGCGTCCAAAAAATCAGTTTGTCTCAGGCCCCGCACGGTCTAAGGACGGCCCTGCATCACAGTGTTGAATTCTTCAAAGGAGATTCAATGTTCCCAAAAGGCTAATGCGCCACTACATAACAATCGAAATGACTGCCGAATCTTGGTACTTCATGCTTGCCAGGCACGGAGATTTTTGATAATACCATCATTAAAATTCAACATTTATTGTGGAACAGCTTAATTTGGTTTGTTAACGAGAAAACAGTTACTGAATTTTTTCGTTTCGCACGGTAAATCTGTTATTTTTCTCTAGATTCAAAAAAAAACAACATAATAATAATACAAACAACAAACGCAATTCGTTTAATCTAAATTCTAAAATTTACGTGTAATTATAGAGATAGTAATTATTGAAATAAACCAAAAAAAATTAAATAATATGCACAAAAGGAAATCTTATATACAAAAGAAATAACCATTACCAATAATTATGTTAATAAATTGATAGAAAAAACAACATAAAGCAAATATTAAAAATGATATAAAAATAGATAGAAAAATACCAAATATCTATTCATATCAAAAAACATAGTTAAATATATAAATCTACTCAAAATTGTAATAATAATAATAATTTGAAAATAGATAATTAAATAAATAAATAGAAAATAGTTGTTCTTTACCTCTCTTATTGTAAGTGTATGTGAGACCATTTGTATATTATTTTGACTTTGACTATTTGGTAAATTTTCACTTGATCTAGAACGTACTAATTGTCTTGAACCACTAATAACATTTTTACTTTTTAAAACCATTTCTGTACGTATAAATACTCTTGATATATATGTTGAACTTAAACCACGTATACCAAATGCCACTTTTAATAATTTTTGTGGTGTTACTGGCATCTCTTTACAAAATTTATTTAATGCCGAATCAATACCATTCTTTTGGATTTCCATCAACCATTCAGATGATGGTTGTGTTGAATATTTATGAAATAATATTAATATCGCCATCACTGTCCGATAAAGAACCTACAAAATAGAAAGAAGAAAAAAAACTACAATATCCAATTATAGATAATTAAAATAGAATCGATTGATCAATACGAAAATAAATATAGTGACTAGTCGCTTAAAGCCAAGTTGAGCCATTCATTGGCGATCCACTGTAATATTAAATTTTTTAGAAATTATCCAAATAAATGTGATCATATCGAAAATCAAAGTTTCCAAATTGTTTATTTACAAAATAAACACAATATAATTGTAGAATAATACTTTATTACAAAATAAATGGTGACTATAATAATCATTGATTTGTGCCAAAAAAATAATAATAAAAATTCAACTTGGCAACACAAACTTTTGCTAACTATGAGCCAACAATATTTATTAATACACCTGTGAAATGATATTAATAGGTAAATAAACAAAAATACGAAGAGGATAAAAATCGATTTTGCCAAACAAGAAAAGAAAATATCAAATAAACCAGCAAACAATCAACTTTCCTATAACAACGAAAACAATTGTTTAATTCATTAAAACTGTTTAAGAATCTGCCAATTATAAAATAAATAATATTACTGTTATCATCATCATCATCATTATTAATTTTTAAGAGTGATGATTTCTTCAAGGTAAAATTATTTAGATACATTGTGTTGGTGAATTAGCAAAATTTACACATGTCGTGTTATTTCAACAAATTTACCTTAATTCCTTCGTGGAAAAAACAGTCTATCACCCTCACTAAATGTTGAAATGGTAAACCTTGGAACATCCACCATATCCATTCCATATAAATACGTTCCGCCCTAGATGTATTACAATGTCTTTGTAGATGGACAGCAGGTCCTTTCTGTAAACAATATATCGATTAATATAGTCAATCAAATTTAACTTGACTTTAACATAGGTATTATATAAGACAAATTGAATTGATCTATTATATAGATAAGACTATATCTTGGAATGCACAATTATGTATATGAGTGTTAAATAGAGTAAATTAGGAGGATGTTGTAGGAGAATTATATAGCAGGGACTTTTAGTGGATTTTATTACGCCTCGTTGAAATTGCAATAACGCCGACGATCAAACAACAACACACACACATAAATATATTAAAATGAGAAACCGTCGAAAAACAACAACAACAACAACAATAACCAAACTAAACGTTAATTAAACCACATCATCATCATCCATTTCGTTGTTGTTATTTTCTAGATTTTACACTATACAAATAACCCAAAAAATTAATAGTTGATGAATGAAAGATAAAAAATAGATTATAGAAGTTTATTAAAAAACAAAAATGTGTACCATTATACTTAAATAGTTTATAATTTTTGTTTAATGTGAAAACAGCAAATGGTATACATTTTTCGATTATATTTACATTGCCAACAAGCAATTTCTTTTATGTGCGTTTGTTATATAATATTTACACAATTGTATAAATTTTGTTTGCGACAACAGAGAAGAAGAGAGAGGAAGAGAGATTGAAAAATCGATTATGTAGATAGTTGCTTTTCTTTTAATTAAATTAAATGGAAATCTCTAGAAAAACTTGAATGATCAAAAATAATTATTAATAGTAATATAGTTTAACAAATGCAAAACATGCAATAAAAATAGTAACAAATATACATAACATATGTACTTAGTAAATCGTAACAAAATAGAATCGTGCCAATTTTTTGTTTTAATAATAAATCATATGATTTACAACAAAATTAAAATTTATTAACGAAAAAAAAATAAAAATAAAATAACAATAATTATTGCAAATCTCCCGTTTGATTCCATTTAGTTCTTCATTATTTTCTAGTTGTTTTTGATTAATTAGAGAATTATGTTGAATAGAGTCATATTTAATCGATGATGTTATGATTAAATCATTTTTCTATAGAAAATTATCTTTGTCATTGTATATTTACGTTGGTTGCCAAAATATTTCATTAGATTTCACAATTGCAATTTGCATAAACAACGTATATTTTCATCGACTATTGTCTAATTTCTAGATTTGCGAACAAATCGAAACAAGCTTTCAATTATTTATTTTGTAACGAGGATCGCTGATAAATTCTCGAGGACGAGAATGTACCAAATTCTGTAAGTTCCTGTATGTTTTTATTCTCCTAGACTAGACAAACGCCACACAATAAGGACACACGGATTAAACAGTAAATGAGAAAACGTTGATACTGCACAAATAAGATCGAACACGAACGAACAGTTTATTCTTAACTGCTCGTTTGTAGTTATCTTAACGTCCGCGTTTGTTTTTAATGATTTGTTTGCGTTCATTCATGCTTGTCCGTTAGATGTGGACATAACTTGACATAAATGCATCTACATTTAGTCATTAGAGTCAGTACTTCATGCCATTTTTCTACATCTTTGGACAAGTTGAAAGTTAAAACTAACCCAAAAATTAGGAAATCTGGAAGACAACTAAAAATTAACCAGAGAAGATTGATTTTACTCTAAAGACTATTGTGGTGTAATTAGAAACATATCAGATTGGCAAATGCAAGATTTGAGTTCGCGTCCGGGTGGTAGAATATATTGTGTTCTTTTTTAAATAACTACATTTATTTTTCTTAATACTCTTAATAACAACACTCAGATAAAATGGATTTTGTTGTTATAGAAATATCTCCAACAGAGATTGCTTTTATGTGGTTGTATGTCTAGGAGGATGGTGTGATTGCCCTATATTTCTCATCGTTTTGGTAATAATCCCTTACAATTTTATTATTTGAACATGTCATCTTGTTATAATAGAAACTGATATTTATAAGGATTGTAACTAATAGAATTAGGAAGGAAAAATCTAAAAAGAAAGTCAAATAATCTAGAAATACAATCAAATAAAACACAATCTAACTCAATTAGTGTTGAAATATATCCTTTGTTGTGTCTATAGATTGGAAGCAAATTAAATTAAACAAAAAAAAACTTTGGTAATTTGGTCCAATTTGTTTCTTACTTGACAAAAAAAAGGAAGAATGAATAATTGTTTTATACTATCTAAAGAATATTTTTATGATCTATAGGTTGGAAAAATGTCCTTTGCCCTACATTGCTATTAGAACTGATGTTTCTATCACAATTTTGGCTAAGCGAAATGCTATTTTGTAGCATAAGCGTTTGTAAGCAGTTGTCCTTCATACTCACATACCCACATTTAAACTCAACTTAAGATGAACTTAAGCATATGATGAACAAGCGAACTTGCAATTTCGGTAAAAAAATACTTTCTAAATTATTTCAATAAGCTCTTTTTTTTGTCATTTATAACATTAAGTGGAAAATGTATTTTTGTTTTTATCAGGAACAAATAACTCAATTTCCAAAGCTTGTGCCAAATTTTTTTTTCTTCAAATTTCTCTACTTTTATTTTTGAAATAACAGAAGTAGTAGAAAAATGACAACACCGGAAGTAACACAAGTAAAAAGCCTATAATTACTTAAGTCTTCAATTTAATGTATTATAATTTTTAAATAAATACTTAAACAATTTGTAAGGAAATACGTTGTTATTTAACACATTAAACTTTTATTATACAATTGTTTTATTATAATAACATTTTGTGGTAGGTATTGTATCTATTCATAACAATTCAAGTTTTCTCTGTCTCTCTTTCTCTCTCTTCAATATTTCTAGGAAAATTGCGGAAAATTAAATTTCCAAAAAAACGGGTCAAATCCATCAATTTTTTTTTAATACTAACCATTATTAGAAAATTCGAGGAAAACCGATAATTTCCGTTTAAAAAAATCAATAAGAGAGCCAGTTCAACGAACTTATAAGGATAATAAATAAAAGTCGAGGGGCGTAGAGTTCTAAGGCTATCGATTAAACTTATACTTAATATCATTATTGTTAATGATCTATTTTTTTCGAAATAAATAAATAAATAAATAATCGAATAAATAAATAAATAAATAATAGAAATATACTTACAACATGTTTCTTGCAAATTTGCATCACAGTCTTCCATGTTACCTCATATAATAATTTTGTTTGTGTGATGAAAGTCTTTTCTTTTGAGGCAACTAAACTAGCCATACAGTGGTAACATTGTTCCTCTATAATGAAAGATAATAAAAAAATAATGACAATAATAATTAAACTATTAATAATGATTATTCATTTTTGTTTTTGTTTATAGTTAATAAAAAACAATAATGGAGAATTATGAATAATTTAAAGTCATTTGCTAAATTTTTTCCATATGTTCATCTATTTCATATTTTAATGTTTATTGAATGGCAACTGTATGTTTTTTTTTATAAACAATAACAAAAAAATAAAGAATAATTGATTAAAATTAAAGAAGGAATTGTAAAACAAACAATACTATTCAAAAAGACAAAAAATTGATAAAGAACAATTATTATTATATGATGATAAGGATAATAATAATAATAATAATAATAATAATGATAATAATAATGATAATAATAATAACAACGATAAGATTAAGAAAAAATCACATGTCTAATTTCTAAAACATATTTGAGCGAATCTTAATGTAAATCCGATAATTTACTTTTATTAAACAAAATCTTTTTTATAATATCATTATTATTATGATTATTAATATTATTAATAAATAAATTCATTAATCATCATATCTTGGTTTTTTGTTGCCAAATATTTTGTAATATTTATTAAACATATTTTTCCAGCTTTTTCCGCTTTTTTCCAATTCCATTAAATCTAGCAATTTCCTTTGATTAATTTTATTAAAAATAAATAATAATAATAATAACAATTATTATTATTCTAATTAAAAACAATAAAATTATTGTCTTTTCTCTCCTATTGTCATTAATATTTAAATACTTAATAAACAACAAAATGTCAATGATACCAGAATAATTAACATAATAAAATCTAATAATAAAATAAACAGTAATTATTAGAGTGTCTAATGATCAATGATTAATTACTTTTTTTTTGGTTAGGCTTTTCGGTTTAAAGTTTAAAGATATCTGTAAGCGATCACGAGTTTTTTTCGTTTTTTTTTCTTGAAATTTTAGTTAATTAGAATTTTTATTTAAAAAAATTATGCCAATACGTTTTTTATCTCGGTATGCAAAAAAAAATCCTCACTGTTCTTAAAATAGCAACAATCGTAAAAATAATCGTAAAATAAAGCAAATATACTTTGGTGAAAGAATGTTGTTTTTGTATACTATATGTGTATTCAATTTAAAATTTGTGTTCGTTAATTTTTTTTTAATCCAAAATTATTATCCAGTTTGAATTATATACAACAAACACGAACATTATTGATATTATAATATTTCTATAATTTTTTTAATGTTATTAAGGAGAATTTATTGTCATTTGATCATTTTCAAATGTACTATAAACATTAGGAATTTTGTAAAAAAGATTACAATTTTAAATGCTCGAATACATAACTGATTCCTGTTTTGACTTCTGCTCATTTTAAAACAAGTAAAACAATTGTTTGATGAGCATACATGCTCGCTATCGACATCTATTGAACCCTCGAAAAGGAATGAGTACGAACGAAAACGATTGCAAAAAAATGGGTAGAAATGAGACCAAATTCAAACGAATGGGATTGTCATGTGCAGACTGAAGTAGATGTATGGAATGACCTTGCATTCGCTTACGGTTCGCCAAACATCAATATGGGAACACGATTAAAAGCGAACGATTGATTTCCTAGCTGATTAACGTTCACGCTATTTCTTGGCCTTCGTTCCCCTTTGATCGCGTTTGCATTGTTGTCCACACTATGTTTACATTACCGTTTGTACCTATTCCTTTGTGTGCTCATCAAACAAGTTATTGTTCATTGAATTACAATAGGACGTCAATTATGCGAGCCGCCAGTTATCCGAACCATTACACATCTTGCACTATTGCATTCTACTTCAGCGTAATAAATTTGCAATCAATAAAAAAAATGCAGTTATAAACCGGGGAACTGTGTACGTTCCTGCATGTTCAATTATATACGAACGATTTGATTAACCGAACCAACTTGGTACGAATTAGTTAGTTAGAATAGAATGCTTGATTTACGCCCGGTTCATCTTCACTTCCTAAATGTCGACTCAAGATCGACCTTGGCTTAAATCAACTTTATATTTTTCGAATATAAGATGTTGAGACAACTTGTTCAATGACTGAGTATGTTGTGTATTTTTACCGGAACTTTCTGATTTTTTGCAGCTTTGGAGTCAGTGTCTATGGAAGGAAGTCGTCGATATTTTTATTAGCGGCAATTGCTTTTTTCACGCATATTACTGTTTAAGCAACTTATAAGGATTTTTGTATTAAATAAACGATTGATGATAGTCCCTAATATGTTAAATAGTATACCGTCTGTCTTGTGAATAGCGAGACATTGGAATTAAAACAAAGTTTCACTATTTGTAAGACAGTCTGTAGAAGTTTTCAAATTATTAAAAAAATTAATTAATAATTACCTGTTAGATAATGCAGTAACAGTGCACATATTGGATAAATAGCAGGACTATAAACAATATCAGGACATGAATAGCCTAATATTGATACAACTCTATCAGCAACACTTCTACCTTTATGTGTTAAATGATATAATTGACAATGTGATGGTTCAACAAATGCTGGTAAACTAATTGGTTTATCAGGTAAATCTCGACTACCAAATACTTGATTAACCATATCATAATAAAAACCATCACTCATACTATTTCCTTTATTTTGATGTTGTATACATAATAAACACCATAATTGTTTTCTAATTGGATGATCAACAGGCCATGCATTTGTTCTTAATATTTGTTTTATGTCTTGTTTACGATTTTGTTGTAATAATATATTGATTTCATCAAATGTTTTTAATTGTTTCGATGTTGGACTACATTGGACAACAGTTATACCATTTGAATCAACTAAAGGACTATAGCCACTGTTGGCACTTTCAGCCAATGCAATATCTTCTAATGCTGATGGCATTACTATCTGCATACGTCAAAAGGAAAACGGCAGCGGCGGCGCTTATTACGTCGTCGTTACACAAGGAAGAAAAGTTTCTCTACCAAAATTTTTTTGATAATTTTTTCTCAATTTTTCAATGATGTATTTTTACAGTCAATACCCGTAAAATAATATAACGTAGTGCGCCCCCCCAATTAGGGCGTAACATTTACGTAAGGTCCTGCACCATGTCTCTGTAACAACACAAAATAACAACATAATTAAAATAATACCACAACAACAACAACAACAACAACAACATCGATTCATAAAGCTATTTCAACACGTGGAAGTATATAATAATAAATGTGTAAGAAAGGCGTCTTATAGATGCCCTTAAAGTCTGATTGATATTAGTATAGGCACATTGGTGCCTATAAGTCACATCTTTTGATAACAAATTGTCGATAAGCATGTGTATGTGTAGTAAAAAAATATATAAGCTTTGGATGTATGCCAAAATATAAATTTGATGTCTTTCAACCCAACCAAATATTTGTCTATACTGAGAACAGTTTTAAAAACTAACCAATTTATTTATATTAAAATTAATCGACTTCTACGTGGATGGATACCTTTAAAATAAATTCACACAAACATTTTCTCTCTTGACTAATGCACATTATCTTTACATTATAGATAGGATGTTAAAAATAAAATGTTCACTGTAATAAAAATGTACGGAAAAGTAAATCAATAATAATTCCGCCATATACATATAAATTTTTTTTAATTATCAAAAATTCAATAAATTATAAATTTTATGTATATGAAGGGATATAAAAATTTTTAAGTGGACTATTAATTGTGAAAAGTGCCAGACAAATTTAATTATTAATAATAAAGTTACACAGATTTTGATGTAAAAAATTTCTATTATCACATAATTCCTTTTTATATTGCGTCTATATTGATTTGATCGACAGAACCGTGTTAATGGACAATAGCGTAATTGATCGGTCTGCACAAATAGGCATTTAATTTAATTTAATGAGGAAACCGTGCCACAGGGTGTAGCAATTCCGCGGACCCTAGCCAGTCCACCAGTGCTGAAAATTAGCGGTCTCAATTGGTAGTGACAAAGATGCTAACGAAACTGGTACCACGATAGGACCCGACCTGGAGTGATGCCCGGCTTTGGTTGTTGAGGAGGATTCGTGATGATACTGGTTGATACTCGCGCTGAGTCGAGAGGGTTGGTGCAGCAACTGCTTTCGATGGGTGAGCTACGCAGAACTAGCTCGAATGTTGTCATCGCTGTAGCAGCAGAGGTATAGATACGCCTCGCCTCCACCAATAGACCTGATGAGGCTGGAGCTCTGGGGGAATTTGGTAGCTAGACCGGTGGAAAGGTCTAGTGATTAGTGATGAGCAAAATTGGTCTTGGTCTTGGTCTTGCGAAAAAGCAATACCAAGACCAAGACTATCCTTAGACTAGCAAGACCAAGACGAAGACTGAATGAACAAGAACAAAACCAATACCGACCGACTATGCAAGAACAAGACCAAATACGCAAGACTCAACCAAAAATTCTTACTTACAGAGCCTCTATGAGATAAAATATTTGTAACAGCGTCAACATATGCTTTTTTTGGAACAAAATATTATACAATGTTGATTAAGACGTTATTGGTTATTACTGTCCAATTATAATAATTTTTAAAAGTAAAAAAAAGAAATTAAGTAGCTGAAATAAGCAAGACTTAATACGCAAGATCAAGACCAAGACCAGACGTATTTCAGCAAGACCAAGACTGAGTAAGCAAGAGCAAGACCAGACGTATTTGAGCAAGACCAAGACCAAGACTGAATAAGCAAGACCGAGACCAAGACCAAGACTGTCCGAGTCTTGGTCTTGGTCTTGCTTTGCTCATCACTAGTAGTGATGCTTTAAATGTAATGTAAATGTCCACATGTGGAACCATCTTTAAAGCTATCGATTCTAATTTATATAGCTCTCACTTGAAATTAATTACGAAATCAGATATTGCATTGCTGACTTGAGTGCGTAAACCTCTATGGAGTGTTAAATGAATGTATCCTAAATTTGAGTTATCTAAAGCCTGGTCGATATTTGAATACATGTGCGCTGAGTCAATACGAGAGCGAATGAATGTTCAAGTGTGTACAATAGTTCGTAATGTTGTGCAACGAAAGATTGCATCCGTGTTCAGTTTGTAGTTGTCTCTCAAACGTGTTGTTCTAATGTAAACAAGTGTGTATCAACAATAAAGTTTTTGTTTTTTTTTTACTTCTGTAATGTCTACTGCACACTATCAACGTTCTAATTCGCGTTCGTCATTCGGCCAAAGCTATTCAACGAACACGAAGTAAAATGACGATAGTGTGTAGCAGGCATAAGATTTTAATTGAATGGCGAATTTATGGAACATCCTGTGGAAACACCACATGCGATCCGACGCATGTGCACTTAAATATGTAACAAAACTGGTCGAATTAACCGCTTTGAAGTCAATCCAACTAAATCATGATAGACAAACTATAAAAGTCCCATTTTATTTTTTTCTCAATTTTATTTATAATTTTCTCTGTTTATTCAAAGAATTGATCGAATTTTCCGTATTCATGGATAATTAATAGATTATTTCAGTACTTGCATTTTTTTCTGTACAATTGTAGGAATTTATAAATATTAATGAACAAACATCAAATATCTACCAGTCGAATATCGATTAAACAAACCAAAGTGATTCGGTTGATCAAATAGTTCTTATAATTAAACATACATGAATATATCCAATTTATTACTGTAATAATTTAAATTTAAAATTGTTTATTGAGTGAGTGCAGTAATAAGTACAACAGTAGTTGTTTGGATAACTGTTGCTTTAAATAAATATCTAACGTTCGGATAATCAACACTCTACTGTACAATAATAAAATTATAGTGGTTTTATTATTAGACCAAAATCTATTGAGTTTAAATGAGATGCTTATATAGTTCATATTTTGGCTATAGGAATAATAAAAATAGAACTATAATATTCTGGGGACTATGTGATAAATATATGTTGTTGATTATTTTTTTGTAAAAAAACAAACAAATTTTTAAATAATTCAATAGTTTCGAACAATGTTAGATAGATACCACTATAGATTTATATTAGAGTAGATGGAATTCTTTATATTATATTATCATTTCCCACCCACACAACAACAAGGACATTATAATTATAATTCATTTTTTTTAAACAACCATATCACGACTCTATTCATCTTCATCCACCAACACAATATGAAAATTATCCGATAACAACAGCAACAGCAACAACAACAACAACAACAACAACAATATAACCATATACCGCAAACAACAAAAAATTACAAATTTTCAATATCAACCCTCTATAATTTTCTAGTATATTCATTATTTATAAATCTGACCTCCACACAATAATAGTAATAATAAATTGTAATAGAACGACACTGCAAAATTGATTTTAATCAGATAATCGGCGTTTATTTCGTGAATGTATATGTGTGAGAGTTTAATTTAAAATTTAAACATGATAATAGTAAAATAATTATTATAAATCCTCTATAAATAACATGGAATTTGTTTAATTTAACTTAATAACAATCATAATTATTTGAATGTTTAATTAAATTATGTTTATTGATTTTTGTGTCAAAATATAGGTACGCTAAATTTTACTTCCTCTACCACACACACACACACACACCATACCCCGGTAATCAATTATTTCTAAATTGGTTTACAATTTTCAACAAATTCAAATCGACAAATCTGATTGACAACAAATGGTGGTTGTTAAATAATCAGGAGGAAAAAAATTGAGAAATTGAGGTTATGTTTCCGTCAATGCATACTTGATTTTTCTAAAAAAAATAAATACAAGTATATAACAAAAGTAGGCTATGTTTATGATCTTGTTATGTATTTATTTTTTCTTTCTTCGTCTTTTTTTTTTTGATAAAATTGGATGTTGTTGAATATTTTTGTTTGTGAATTTATTTTCGCAACATTTTTTTTTCGTATTCTTTTTTATTCAATTTAAATTTGGCAAAATATCAATACTTTTCTTTTTGTGTGTGTTATTTTTCGTTTTTCGTTTAAAAAGGTTGTTCAATAAAATTTACACAATTTTCGAGATTTTTTTTTACTTACTTCTATATGGAGTAAGATTCGGATAAATTCCTCTCTAACACGGACCTAGATAATCGTACATTTGTTGGAGGGTATTACTGTTAAGAAGAAGAAGAAAATAATAAATAACCACTATGGATTTGTTGGAATTCCACCCGATCACTATTTATCCACAATATAACACCACTTTATCACAAATTTTTAATGAGATAACGATCCGAAAACGTTTCAGTTTTATTTGGATGATTCACAACAATTCACGGCGTTTTCCTTTCTTTCACTTTACACGATCGAAGTCAAACTGAGGACGACGACGGCGACAACGGCGGTGGTGGCGGCGGCGGCGACGTCCCTTGAAGGATAACTTGCTGGCTTACAATCCGTCTACAAACACACAAGTTCGTTGACGTTTCTGTGTTGTTCCTCTATCGTATATGTACGATTTTATAGAACAAAAAAGCCACTCCCCGTTGTGTTTTCTTCAGTTTTTCCTCCCCGTCTCTATGAAATAACACAATATCACTGTAGGGGTTTTAAATGCAATTCACTGTTTCTTTCACTCCTATTCGTACAGTCCTCTCTCTCGCAATTCGCGATTATTCAACAGGAGTTAATTGACGCCTACACAACACACAAGAGAGAGAGAAAGAGAGAGAGTATTAGAGTACTAATTTACCGTCGTCGCTTTGTCATCACAACTACGTACAATCAGTCACGTTTAAGTTTATTTACAAATGATCGACGGATCGGGAATAATTCTTTTTATTTTTAAATAAAGATGGAATTAATTTGTGATTAAATGTGAATAACTGAGATGGACACTAGTAGTCATATGATATTACTTGAAAAACTGCAGACAACATTTTTTTGTCTATTTAATGGTTTTTTGACAATTATGCGACATCTATAGTTATTTTACAAAACTAATTAACGTACTGTAGGTTTCTGTAATTGTTAGTATTTATAACATTGATAGATAGCGCTATTTATAGTTGAGATCGTGTACTGTGGGTAGTCACAAAGATAGATAATACACCAAAAGATTGTCAACTCGCCATGCTCAGAACTGCGTACTCATCAATGTTGGCAACTCGCAATACACGCAATTTCAATATATTTTATTGAGTTGGCAATTGTGCGATTGCGGATTTTAATTCGCAATCTTTCAGACCGTGTCGTAATTCCATGTTCATAAAACTTCTGCTTTTTGCCAGCAAAAAACTAAATTAAATGAGATTTTCCATCATTAGAGTTATTAAAATTTTTACCATTTAAGGATTTCTGCATGGAACGAAATAAATGGAGATCTGAAGGCGCAAGATCAGGTCTAATATGGTGGATGTGAGACAACACTTTCCAACCTATATAGCTCCAATAATTTTTGGCGAGTGACCAAACACGTGTGAGGCTTTGCATTAGCATGTTGGAAAGCAACACCCTTACGATTTGCCACTTCTGGCCGCGTTGCTTTAGTGAGTTGTTGAACGTAAAGGTTTGAATTAACCATTTAGCGCCTTAGTAAAAGTTCAAAATGTAGAATTGCTGTATAATCCCACCAAACTAGCAGCATAATCTTTTGTTAGTGAATCTCAACATTTGATGTTGTCTATCGACTTTTCGTTACCAATAATCAGTAGTTTAAAAAATGAATCAATTTCGTTGCGTTTCAGAAGCGAATCGCAGATGCTAATGGGTTGCATCAAATGAATCTCCTTAAGTTGATGAGGGACCCATAAATAGAGTTTCTTACAATAGCCAAGCTGGTTTTATTTTTGAATGCATGTATGCGATATATTGAACTTCTCTGCAATCTCAGGTGTTGTGCTATGATGATCTGAATCGATAATGGCCTTTAAGGCTTTCATCAACGTGAACGGCCACATCGTTGCGTATTTTTTGAGTGAAAAATCACCAGAGAGACATTAGGTAAACCAATTTTGGCACTGTCTCCCTGTCAAAGCTTCACTCTCATATGTGGCACATAACTTCTTGTATGATTCCTGCCTACAGTAAAATGTATATGAAAAAATTAGGATAGAAACGAAACTAAATACCTAATCGATACAATTTTCTCACTCATTAAAGGTGGAAATCCAAACAACAAGAAGACAATATTTTCTATATAGGTTAGGTGCTTTAAACACGTTGGCAAAATAAAAGAAGGTACTAAAAAATTCGCAACCATTTAGTTGCCAACCCAATACTATACAGGCTTGGTCTTTCATCTAGAAACATTGGAGAAACTAGAAGAAAAGAAGTAGTCTTATGATGTGTACGTGCTCAAAAGAGATGTATAGATGATGGGTTGTTACTATTTATCTCTTTTCAACGCGCGCACAACATAAGGCTGTTTCATTAAGGTTTTTTTTCCACAAGCGAATTGGCGGTCCCTAGATAGCATCATTACAGGGCCGGGCTCATTAATTATGGTGCATGTGGCAAGTTTTAAAAAGGTCATCTTTTAAAATTATTGAAAAGACTGATTGTCAGAGATTATCAATAAAAACGTGACCAGAATCTGAAAAAAATGTAGAAAATTATTTCGTAGTTTTAAGCTGATTATTACGATTTAGATTTTGTTATCCCATGTTTCATTTTGACGTCTATTCCAATTCGACGCCTGAGGCAATTGCCTCGTCGCCTCACCTATGGGACCGGGCCTTGTATCATTGTATTGTAGTCCCACAATTATTATTACTAATTGTTGTGTTGAAATTTCCAATTTAAGTTCATCAGTAACTAATTAACAACAAGGACGAAACTCGACTGACAATTAGTACTAAAATACGGCACTAGATTTTTTCTGGTGGGCCAGTTTTAATTCCACATCTCCGGTTACATTTGGATGCGATATCTTTATTAAAAAACGCAAACAAAACAACTGTCGACCTTGATTAATAATTAGACGAAAGAATCCCAGTGGTTTATAAGTCAAGTGATTTCGTAATACAACAAGAAAATTATCATTTAAAGGCTAAATTTATAAAAGCGAGTTAAATTGCTTTATAATTTTTAAACGTGAGAACATCTATGTCCTACTTCTCGTTAAAGAAAAACGAAACAATTATTTAAAAAAATGAGTATTTTATTTGAGAAAATTTTCAACATTTTTATTATACACAAATCTTCAACCCAATCCACCACCAGCTAAAGATGAGATAGCAGCTGATGGTAAACCAACTTTAGGCCGTTTTACATCGGCGGCTAGTGGTAAATGTTCACCCACCGGCATAAAACCGTTCTCATCGGCCGTATAGGTAACTAAATAAGTTTTACCATCATCACCAATATACGAATATTCACCGACTACAGCAATTGATTCCTCATCAGTACCAGGATTATGGATTTCAGCACGCTGTTGCTGTTTCTGGCCATCACTAGTTTCATAGCTGTGAAAAATTAAAAGATGAGAATCACACGCAACGAATACTTGAATCAAAAATTGTTTTATAATTTTTTCAAGGACCTTAACTTTCACTAATTCTCAATTTTTAATGTTAGATAACATAAAGAAAATAAAAATATCGCCATAGTAGTTCAATGTCATCAAGTAATATCATTAATAATTTAGAAGGAACTAGAATCGAGAAAAATGTTGGACTTACTTGAAGAAATAATTGCCGATTTCGTTGGCAGTATTTTCAAATTTCGTTATAACAGCTTGTGCTGGATTGAATTGTGGACGACTCCACACAGCACCTATGAGGAAAGTGAACAGAAGAAGAGCCTGTAAATAGACCAACAATCACGCGTTACATAAGAAATCTATAATTTACTCTCTCTAATTTCAAACCAAATCAAATATAATTAAGTGTTAATTACATATAAATTAAAATAGATTACTTTAATTAATGCCCCCCCCCCTTTGTTTTTCTTGTATTGTCATTTTTATGATGATGATGATGATGATGGTGATGATGATTAGAGATCACTTACCGCCTTCATGTTGCTGATGGTGAATAAATCATATACTGATGTATTAAGCACATGACGTCGTTTATATATGTTTTGTGGGAATTTCAAAATGTCCCCACAACTTTTCACTTCAACAATATTATTCAATAATTAATTTTTCCAATGGAACAACAAAAGCCTCAACTTATATATCGAATAAAATCATTTTGAATACGATTATGTCGAAATAAATTTTTGATATTTTACAGGCGACATCAATTTTTTCAACACAGACAGGTTTTATAGACTGGAAACGTGTAAATTAATAGAAACAATCAAAAAGGAGCGTTTACTTGAATCAAAAAAAAAATAGAAGTGAGGGTACGGATTAACACGAGATGCAACGTTATTTCCAGGTAGAGTAATCATTACTTGCAAAATTACATACACATACAACATTGTTTATACTGAAACTTCATTATTCTTCTCCATTTAGTTTATTGCTGCATCATCCTGTTTAGTAGTCCACTTGAAACGTCTTCTAATAACTTACTTTCTATTGAAAGATAAGTTCAAATATACAATTGATGATTGTTGTATTTAAATGAGGAATGAAATTTTTAATTTTATACAAATTACATCAATAATCAATACAAGAAGACCTTTTTTTTGCATAATTGGTTATACAATCACCATTGTCCGCCTACTAATCTATAAATATGAATATTAATAAATCAATTTTGTGTAAAATCTATTTAGATAGAATTATCATCATATTATTAGAGGAATTCTGCCCAATTCTCGACCTTGATCTTCATCGCCAATTCTGAAAGGTTTCGAATTTGTTTTGTCAGTTAAAAAATTCCACCATGAATTTCTTTATTTCGTTCACACAAATGGACACTGTGTATTCGGTAGTATTTTTGTTTCACCCTGGTGGAAATATTTCTCTCAATAACACTTATTTTCTTTGAAAAAGTCTGAAAAACGTTGAATAAGTGTGAATAACTCTTCCAGAAGAGTTCCAAATAATTCATTTATTCAGACTTATTCACACTTATTCAGACTTTTTCAAGAAATATTTCCACCAAGGCAATCTTCAGCTCAAATTTCATTTATTTATTTGTCGTTTTAAATGAGTTTGTTTCTTGTGCGCTCATTGGAATTTCCTCAATAATTCAATGAAACATTTCGAAAGTACAATAAAAGTAGCAAATCTCCGAAATTCGTGTATATGGATCAAGATAGAAATGAAATCTTCTACATAATATCGTTGAATATCGTATTATTCAGGAGACTTCAATGGGCGCACAGGTGGCAAAACTCGCTGAAACATTGAGGACACGGTCAATTAAACAGGTTTTTGATAGTTTTCGAGTTAGAATCTTATCATTATTGTTATGATTACTGGGAATATAAACACTACCGCTTAAGGTTATTGATTAATTTTGATTATTAACAACTATTGTATCTGCTGAATATTTGAAAGAGACAAAACAACATTTAGAACTGAAAAATTAGGCAATATCTAATACAACAATGATGCAAATCTATTCTAATTATATTTAAATAATGCATTTGTTAATTATTTATAATTAAAAATGAAAGGATCCTCTATTATTCGCTAATGTAGGTTTTGTTTTTAGAAAAAACTACATCTATATGTATGTAATAATAATAATTATTATTATTGTTGTATTGAATGATAAAAGTTGGGCAATGGTTACTATTATTATTTTTTTCAGTTCAGTATTCATCTCCTTGACCTTTTCTTAGTGGTTATAAATGACAAACTTTCATAGAGGATCTCATCATTGATTTATTTATAGTTCACTTTGTTTTTTTTCCCATTGTTACTCGTTGTTATTGTTGTAAAAATAGGTAAAATTCAGATGCTGAAAAATCATCACTGAATAAAAGATAGTTTCTATAAATTTTATTGAATTGTTTATCAATTTTTGTATAAAAAATAGACTTTAAACGAAATTTTTACAGTAATTTTATAAAGAGTTAATGTCCTCGACACTGATCCGATATCCATCGTTATTCATTAACAAATTAATTATAGAATCTCGCGATTTGAATTTATCAAAATTTTCATATTGTTGTTGTTGTTCCAATACTGGGACTGGTGTGGTCTGTACATATCGACTTACTCTTGCTGTTGTTGAAGATGGTAAATACAAAAAGTTGGGTTTTTGCTCTACACCTTCATTAATTTCATCACCACCACCAACACCACCATCATCATCATCATCATCGTGATGGTGATGATCATCCCATGGCACAAATGGTGGTACTTTGATATGATCACCTTCTGGATGAAAACCGTTCTTATCAGCTGTATATTGGACCGTATATGTTTTACCAGTGTTATCAGTATACGAATAAGAACCGCGTACAATTATTGACGCTTTCTTATCATTTCCAGGATTTGTTAGTGTACCTTCTTCTTCACGATTAGTACCATCACTCGTTTCAAACCTGAAATATATATTTCAGACAATAATTTATATTCGAATTGTGCTGATTCGAAATTACCTGAAATGATACGGACCAGTTCCTGTATTTACGAAATTAGCATCTAAAATTCGTGCCGATCCTGAATCATCTAATGACCAACTAGAATTGATCAGATAACAACAACACAAAATTACCTGAAATTGAATCGTTTATACTTCAGCAAAATTTCAATTAAGCAACTTACAAACATTGTCGCCATTTCTTAATTCTTGAAGATGACTGATTGATAACTGAAATTTTCTGTCAATTTTCGCTATATATACATATCACAAATCGATGGAAATCTCTCCAAATTATCATAATCATCGATTGAAATTTTGTTTCCTTTATTGATTCCACAGAAATTTATGTAAATTTTTAATGTAGAGAGGTTTTTTCATACAAAAAAAAGAAAACTAACGATTAGTCTTTATCACTATTATACATGTTCGACATGGATGATACTGATTTACGATGGATATTCGATTTCTTTCTATACGGAATCTTTGAGGAATTTTAATCTTTGACCTCTTGTAAAATCAGAAAATTCGATTAAAAACGATCACCTTTATTTGCAAGGATTTCGCAATTTATTGAATTCGTCAGTAAAACCAAAACTTCAATTTGGTGCTTACAATTCATTTTATGAACAATACGAGTGCATCATGCATCAAACAGACAATACAGTGTTGTAAATGGTGGAAGTATTGCAGAAATATTGAAGACTCCAATGGGCGCATCGACGCGAAACCTGGATTATTCCAAAACGGAAGAAGATTTGCCGAAGGAGAAAAAGAATATTTATGAATTGTCGTTTATTTTTTTACTTACATTATTAATACTCTCTACTTTCTCTCCAAATAGTTACATATTTAAATGTAAAAAGAATTTGTTTGTTGTCAACACTACATGGATTTAATGCTAAAAGTCTCTTGATTTTAACACAACAATCATAGCAACAATTACAAATATTGTTGAATAATAATGATTCAAGACCAAGATGAAATTTGAGAAATATTTAATGAATATTCAACGATTTTCCTCAACTAAACAAATTTTAAGTTATAAAACCAACTTTACTGTTTTATTGGTAGTCGTGTAAGGATCGTTCGAATTGAGGACAATTTCTAAATATTAAATAATTAAACTCGCACAAAAATCGTCTTTGATACACACAAGCAGGAAGGATTATTCGTGTTACGAAACGAGTTGTGAATTTTTGTATTTTCGTTCGATATTGGCATACGGATATTTTCCAGGAATTCAGCCTTGTCCTTCATCATCTTCAATTCAGATCCATGCTTTGAACAATAATTCACAGATGTAATTTGTGAACTTTACCAAAATAATGATGGTAGATAGATAATCAAAGGTGGTGGTAAATGTCAGCGAAAACACGCAGAGAATACGGTGATGGTAACGCAACAACAACAAAAAAAACAAAATAGGATTACAAGAACTACAGGGGGACGTTCTGTATATAAAAGCGTGCCATCAAATATCATCTTCAGTCTCAATTCTCAATTCGTTTGAAACTATCACAACAAAATCAACAATGAAATTGGTAAAAAAGACAAATTAGCAATCCAACTGTTAGTCAGTCATCATCAATAATTTCATAAATTTTAGATTGTGTTCTTTGCTGTTTTGGTCGTTGCTGCCATCGCTGCACCCCAACAAAATTCAAAAGATGCTGTAATTGTGCGTTATGACAATGATAATATCGGTGTAGATGGATATAATTTTGCGTAAGTTTCTTGAAATTTGGGTTAATTCATTTTGTGATTTCATTGGAATTTCAGTTATGAAACAAGTGATGGTACATCAGCTTCCGAACAGGGTACTCTACAGAATGCCGGTTCTGAAAACGAAATAATGTCCGTCCGTGGCCAATACTCGTACACAGGAGCGGATGGTGTTGTTTACACTGTCACCTACATAGCTGATGAGAACGGTTTCCAACCACAAGGTGCCCATATTCCACATTGAAAATTTGCTAGAACATCGTCAGATTTTCATAAAATCCGGCAAATTCTTGATTATTTATTGTATGTAAATATAAATGTGAAAAATAAATCAATTGTGTAACGAGATTTGAAAGTATGTTTTATTTTTGTTTTGTTTGATTTATCATACAGCACCCGATGATTTCTTTATAAATGGTTTTATTATGCAATAATCCCATCATAATAGCGGAAATTTGATGGTAGTATACTTTTACGTTGTATTAAATTATCTAAGTGTAAGTTTCGTGTCGTGATCTATCATTGAAGTCTCGTAGAAAAATTCTCAAATAAATCATCAAAGATTTAACCTTTTTCAACTATGATAGGTATATAAGCTACATAAAAGTCTTTAATTATGAGTTTCAGTTAATAGACAAACAAGCAATTTCTAGTTATTAATTATCGTATACATTTACAAATAAATAAATAATAAAAAGAAGACAAAAGAAGGTCGATCTGAGAGATAAACGAATTCTATACCTTATTTCCTTATTTCTTCATTAGCATCACTATTTCTAGTGGAAATTGCGTTAATTAATGGTATTTTAATTGGAAAAATTGTGATATTTTCAATCGAAAATAGGTGAATAATAATGATAGGAGAGAGAGAGAAGACAGATGATGAAATTCTTCAAGAGCTGCTTGTCGTGAGAACAAATGCAATTTAAGTTTTCCTTTTTCAAAAATAAAATTTAAATCTATCTATTAGTTCGAATAAAGCATTGATGGTAGTTATGTACAACCTACAAACAGTTTAGAAACATTGTTAAGAACTGTGGAATTGTAGCATAATCTTTGGAGACTTCAATGAGCTGAACCCATGTATATGGTTTAAAATTGCAAATATCCGCTCACTAAACTGTTTCTCTATTTTTTGAAACCTAAATAACTCACTTTTTTCCATTAGCTCTCTGTTTCGTCTAACACGAATTTGTATAGCACGGTATTTTTTAGGAACGTAACTACCGTGTTATACGGGGGTTACCTATTTTATGGCAGGAAATGTGAAACGAATCTTTAGACATAGTTCATCTGGCAGTTTGGTCCTTTTTTTTCCACATATTTTGACAGCTTAAGGCATGTATTTTCATAATACTGCCTGAAAAAAGTGAACTCTGTTTTCTGATAAAAAAAAGGGGTTCTGAACTTTTAACCTTTTAAAACAGTCAAGCTCTTTATAAATACACTTACTTGAGAAATTATTGCTTCTTGTAAAGAGATCAGAGGATTGAAGAATCCTGAACCAGGAAATAAGTCGAAAATTGGAGAAATACAGAAATAATTTTTGGAGACTTCAATGATCGTATAAGGGCGCAACCTATGTATTTGGTGTAAAATTGAAAATGCCTGTCAACTAAACTGGTTCTTTCATTATTTAATTTCTTTATTGTCATTTCACTTGTTACAAAGTCAAGTCGGCCGACTCGAAATAGACGAAGTATACTATCAAATAATTTTATGAGTGCTCACATATTTTATTGACTTAATGCCGGTTCATAATACGAACAGAGCCAAACTGAAATATGCTTCCTGTTGGAAAAAAGGGCTCTAAGCTTTTAACTTTTCAAAGATGACAAGCTCCTTAAATTAACATTAGTTTCAGTGGATAACTTGAAAAAAATTGTGGAAATACAGCAATAATTTTGGTGATTTCAATTGGTTGCTTGACATCGCAAGATCTTTCTTGATTTGACCGACTTGACCTCAATATAGAGTCAAGTTGAATAAGATTTTGCAGCTAAGCCGCTTTTCGATGTCTTATTGTGGAATAATTTGACTTTTAAATTAATGTTCGACTACCATAAACAGTATGTGTTTTCCATATTTGCTTACTATTCATCTTTTGTTGCATCACTATGAATGCGGATAAAGCCTATCGCATCTTTATTGATCGACTTTTTACAAAGAAATTGATAATTTGATCTTTGACTCTACATCTTTATACAAGGGAAAGTTATTCAACACACGAATGGGCGTTGTATTTGTCGTGATTTTGAAGACTATTGTTAACGATTCTGTTTGCAAAAATTACAAAAAGAAATGGTAATTGTGTAAAAAAAATTGTTTATTATTTTTTTTTTACATTAAATTATGTACAACGGCAGATATTTTCTTATTATTTCAAAACACAAAGATCTTCAGAGAGCTATCCATTTGAATACGACTAGGTGTTGCTTATTTTGGTAAATGGGCACCTTCTGGTTGGAAACCGTTTTCATCAGCGACAAAGTTGAGTGAATATTGTTGTCCATCAGCACCTACCCATTGGATTGTGCCACGCATAACAAGACTTTCGGCATCTGTACCAGCATTCTTCAATTCACCAGTTTCAGAACGGGAGACACCATCGCTAGTTTCATATCTGTTTGATTCCAAAACAAAGAAAGAAAAATTCATTGAAATTAATAATTCGTTATTATATAAGAAAATTATTGTTAAATCCCATCGATTATTAGCAAATAAATTTTAAAGTTCATCAGACCAATACAAACACAAACATAAAATAGACACAAACACAAACACGACGACTAGCGAAAGTTGCTTCAAGGTTACATCCTAGTTACCTTGGAACATCTTCAACGTTATCTCGACACTTTCGTTTTCTATCGTAGCAAGAAAGAATGCGCAACTGTTATGTAATCACTTTTACGCGCAAAAATTATAGACCAAATAAAAAAACAACAGAACAAAAACAGACACTTACGCAAATTTGTATCCATCAACGCCAATATTGTCGTTTTCGTATTTGACGATAACGGCATCTTTTGGGTTTTGTTGGGGGGCGGCCAAAGTGGCGGCGATAACAGCAGCAAAAACTAAAACCTACAACCAGATATTTTGTATTCAAATGAAAACCGAAAACAAACAAAAAAAAGAACAACAACTTACAGCTTTCATGTTGATTTTGTGTGTTGGTAGTTGTTTGCGTATCTAAAACGAACTTAACTTCTCTGGCTTAGGGGTTCGTTATTTATACACAACTCGTATCCCGGTTAATTTCAATACCCCACCACTTCTTGTACATTCGATCGAAAAAAATTGTCGTGGTTTTGTTTCTACGGTATTTAGTAAAAAGCCAAAGATGAGAAATTAGCATATTTCGTAGATCGATTAACAAATTTTTGTGTGTGTGTGTGTGTTTTTTTTATTGCTGATAACCATATTTGTCAAGGTATTCTATAAGTTGGTGATATTTTCAGACATCAGAAATTTTCTCTATACACAATTCTTTAATATTCAGGGTCGTAGCGCATCTTTATGTTGACATTTAAAAGAATTGTAAAATAAATAGTTAAATGGAAACGTCATCCAGCCGATTTTCTTATTTATAATAACAATAAAAATCCAACAGAAGAAAGGGAAATTTTGGGCAAATTTCTGTTGTTTTTTTGAATTTGTATAACAATTGCACTGTAAATAATTGATGTTTCCCAATCATTGTAATTCGTGTGAGATGGCTATTAATGGAGGAATTTCGAATTTCAATGCAATAGGTGCAGTAGTCCTGGATTTCAGTCGAAAATGCGCCTTGATCTATCATTAAAATCACCACGTACTCTCCCATATAACCCAATATAACTTATTGGTAAATTAATGTAAATGTGTTTTTAGACTGTAATTTACGAAGATTCGCTCAATTTTGAGGATTATTCATGTGGATCTCCACGAATTAAGTAACAGTTTCTATTTATTGTATTGTTCTTGAATTTTATCTGATGCTACAGTAGAGGTGTCGGTGGAATAATATTCTTCAATTGATGGAAATTCTAAATATGACCTAAATTATGGTGCTTCAAATCGTCAATATTATATGAAGATTTTTGTATTATTTTTTCAAAGAAAAATTATGCAACGCTTCATTAATTATAATTAAAAGTTCACGATTCGTTTTCTTTTTTTGCTTCTTCTTCATCTCCTCTCTCATCGAATATTTGAAATTATAACTAAACGACCTTTATAGGTTGTGAACTATGGTTTTTAGAAGTATTCTGAATAATCTGGAGACAATTGAAACTATTTGATTGTTCATTAATTACGGATGATGTTGGATGGGATAATTTGATTAATGAGAGTGAAATTTTGGAATTTTTTTTGGTAAATTGTTTGAATCTCGTTTTGTTTTTGTTTTCCAGTGAGGATAGTTGGCCGTGACTTTTATATAATTGAACCTTCTCTTGTTTCTAATTATTCTTGATTATTGAGGAATGTTTTTATAAAAAATTAGTTAAAAATCGATTAGAATTCAAACATTTATTTATTTTTGGCAATTAACAACAAATAAATAAACAAAATCATCAAAGCACATCGGAATCGAGCGGTTGTCTATAGTAGAAGATGGGCACCTTGTGGTTGGAAACCATTTTCATCAGCAATATAAGTGATACTGTAGACGACACCATCGGGTGCTGTATATTTGTATTGTCCACTAACAGCGATTGCTTCCTTATCGGTACCGGGATTCACAACATGGCCCTGTTCTTGTGCAGATTTACCATCGCTAGTCTCATAACTGAAAACAATCAAACAAATTAATTACAATTCGACCAATTGAGAATCGATCAAAAATTACGCATAATTGTAACCGTCTACGCCGATATTTTCGTTTTCATAACGCACAACAGTAGCATCTTTTACTAATGGAGCAGCCAAAGCTACAGCAACAATTGCTACAAATACAGCGATAGTCTGAAAAATCGAACTCATTAATAATGTTATTAATTGAAATTAATTAAACCACAATATTACCTTCATCTTGTTGATGTGTTGAGAGGTAAATTTGAGGGTACGAATGATCTTTGTCGTGGACGATCTGATTTTTATACAAATCGAGAGGACATTTATTTTTGTTTTTTTTTTGGAATTTTTGGGATATTAAAAGAGGAATTTTGTTAAAAAGTGTTGAAGATCGCTAGTTAACCTTTATTGCTGACTAGTTTTTTATTTGTAAAGGGGCAAAAATAAGTGATTAAAATTTTATGTAACCATCGCATCGTATTTTTAGAATCTTCTGCATTGAATAAATAAGATTTGATATCGGATAATGATGATTATATATTTCTTTATTATTATTACATAAATTTATGTAATATACGATAATTTTACATAGATTTATTTAGCTGTGTAGGTTAAATTAACAATCAAATAATCATCCTGTAATAGCATTTCACCGGAATAAAATGTCACCGCCTTTGGTGATATTTTGTCATTCATTTTGTTCCCAAAATAATCCGATTTCACACGATTTAATAACATTTCCTTTAATTGGATGAATTAAATTGATCTGTCTTGAACCTATCTTTGCTTAAATCCTAAACCAATTGCGTTTCGCAACTGTCTACAATTATTTATTGTCGATTAAACTATTCTTTTGTTGTAGTTTTTATTGTTCCAAAAAATCAAATACGGTCCAGGGTCAGATTTAAAATTAAACAAACCTAGATGAATAATATAGCCTACGGCCACCAAATCGCGAATAACTGGTTGTATAACTTTGTAAAACATCTCAGTCGGTTACGCTATACACTTGTCCCTCGATTGACGCGGTACTCCTCATACGCGATTTCATTTAGTTTTTCTGAAATGACTCTCCATGAAGATTTGCCATTATTATCGATCATTGTAGATAGCTGTTACCAGAGCCGGATTCAAGGCGATTCGATTAAAATTTGATAGCACCATTTAATATCAACCAAATTTTTATAGTCCATAGTTTATTGTATAAGTCCGGCCCTGGATCCAACTGTCGATCACTGATAAACAGTTCACATCTGAGATTTTTCTACGATAGGGATGTGTACGCTGAGAAAATGCATAAATTATGAAGACCAAAATAATTGAGGGATGTTCTCCAAAGTTGTTTCTTCAACTAGACACACGTGATTATGATTTTTGAGTTATAATTCCTCAATTATAAAGAGAAATTAATACAAATTAGTACAGCCGCTATGGAGACACTACTTCCGTTCCATTTACAGCAATTCTGAAGCAAATATGGACAGAATTTCTGGTCAAACCATTGGACACCGTGCTGACGAAATTTGACTTCGAAGTCCTTTTTGATGTGATTATCGAAAACCGCCTGTGGGTAAAAATCTGGATCGATAGACTAGATCAACAATCTTCCATCTGGTACACGGACGGATCCTAACCGAATGAAGGGACTGGCATAGGAACCTATGGATACAATTACAGCCAGGCGGTACTGAAAGCTCTAATCGTATAGCCGATTGAGTCGGAAATCATCTGGAAATGTCGTCAATCCCTGAATCAACTGAGAAAGGGCAGCAAACTCACCCTTACAGGGATTTACTGCAAATGAACGACGTTGCTAGAACCGGTGCTATGGCTCTACCCGTAGGTCCAGACCCATTCTGTGGGATAACCAAGACTCACAACAGGCAGGAAATCAATGGATGGGAATGGAGCACAAAGGTACTCTACTGGAGACAAGTAAGTAAGATCCAAGTAAGACCTAAGTGAGAGATGTAGACTAAGTGGATTGGATGATGAAACCTCCGAACACATATTTCGCAAGAAAGATATCTTTCCTGGGATACCAATAGACGAAGATACAAGAACAATAGATTAACTGTGGTCGCAGTTCAGGAGAGCCAATAAGGCCAGTCGACCCCTATAATCTAATCTAATCGGATCTAATCTAATACAAAATTCTTAATAGATTGTTAATTTTAATTCAATTATCCTCCAAACATAATTGCCAACATTTGCTTCTTTATCAATTTATTTGTAACTGGTCGTGATCCTTCATTGTCTTGCTCATAACGGCTATTTCAAACAGATTTGATTACTTTTTCTGTTTAATTAAAAAAAGATAATATTATCGTCAGCTATCTACGATGGTATTTTCAGTAGCATCATGTACATCTTCATGATATTCTTTGAATTATGGCGCAGCTATAACTACAGCAATCAATCATTTTGGTGCAATAATTGTTAATCAAAATTTTAATTACTATAATTTTCATCTTTATCATTATAGTAGGTATTAGTTAATTAACGTAAATTTGATTGAATTGAACATTTCTGTTTGCTCATGATTAGATTTATTAACAAATATTTTTCTTTTCGTTTTAAGAGGTTTTTTGAAATATTGGGGAAAAAATTAATTTGCTAACAAGTCAAGATTACTGGTTAGCCTTCAACCCTGTCTATCTACATTTGAATATTAAAAAAAAATGAATTAAAAATAAAACAGAACGTCTTTTTTCTACAATGAAATTCATTTGCATGGTACATCAGTTGATTATTCAAGGTTATTTTTATATCTTTCTAAAGTTGAGCTGGTCAGATCAAAATAGACTGACTATATTTCTTATGTTTACTGTAAAGAATGCCATCTATTGATATCGATGGTAACTTTTGATGAATATTTAGTTGCATATCTAAATAACAAGACTATCTGTAAGCTGGTTGTTGGTGGCACAATTATGCTTCAATTAAAGTCCTAAATTACTTAAATTGACAATTACCAATTACTAAAAGATAAGAATCATTTTAATAAAAACAAATTTGAATATGTGATAAATAATTGAACATTCTTGAAAACGCTCTCCTATTGCCATCTAACAATCATATGTGTCATAACTTCGCAAAGTTCTCAATTTACTCAATAGAGTCCACTACAACTGCGTCATGTGTGTTGTTGTCTATGGTATGGCTTTCATTTGAATGGAAGACCAGTGCCGGATCTAAAAAGAAATGGGCTCCGAAAGCACTAAATAACATACGATACGATAATTTAATAATGTTTATAAGTGTTTTTTAATTTGGACCTAAGCCCTCTAGAGAGCGCACAATTGATATTTTGCGTAGAGTGCAGAAGCACCTTGGTCCGGCCCTGTGAAAAACCATAGTTATTATATGCTTCATGATTAAGAAGGAATCTTCTTATTTTAGACGTAGCGCCAAGCTAGGATAGGATCATCACCTGGCTATTTACGTATTATTAGTTTCACAATCGACCAGTAGAGGACTTGGTGTTTGGCTAATTAAGAAGTTATTCAAGGTCAAATTCAGTTCAAATTGATCTGTAGTTGATTTTTTATCAGGGAATCCTACACATTTGCTTTCACATATTTTATTTAACAATAATGGAACCTAAGATGAAAAATAAAAAGGATCATGGTTGTTAACATTACACTTTTTCACAATTATGTAGTGTCGATTATCTGAATCACGACCGTACTACTGTACAATTATACAATCCACCTCCTTGCAATTACTCTGGCAATTCACAAACAATTTTAGACTTATATAATTGCAGTTATAAACTGAGTAAGTTCATGCATGTTTCATTATACGAATTATTTTATTGATCGAATCATTTTGATAGCAATTAGTTCGGTTTTGATCGTTTCACTACCACTAAATTAACGCAATCTTAACAACTGGTTATAAGTTTATTAATTTTTGATAAATTTTAATAAAATCAATTGAATTTTAGTAAAAATTTATTGACGAAAAAAACACAACTAATTCGATACAAGAAATTCTGGATTGTCCTTGCATTATCAATTATTTCCTCAGTGCTAATATTTCACATTATACAATAATCATTAGTGATAAATTATCACTGATAATAGAGGAAATTTCCTGAAAAAATAGATATAGGAAGAAGGAAGTGTTCAAAAAAAAGATTAATTATACGTTCAAATAAACGATCAATTACAAACACTTTCAGGGTTGTTATTGAACAATAGTTTTACTTATTCCCTAAATGAACTTTCATGGAATTTTCAGCAAATTTTCAGTAATTCTCAAATTAACATCAAATACAATATAACTAGACACATAAAATAATTATTATACATAAATGTTTATTTATTCAATTAAAACAAAAAGATAAATTTCATTGATGGTAATTTTGTATTCGTAAGAACAATAGTGGCGGGAGGTAGATATAACATCTACAAGGATCAAGATGGGGCATAGTTATTCATTTGTGTGCTAGTTAGTTATCCCACATGAAAACACTTGAATTTTTTTTATAAAAGACAAGTGTTGTGCCGAAAATTCATAATGAAGCTTCTCATCAATGTAAGTATGAACCCGAGAGAACTACAGAACTATTTTTCCAGTCAACAATTAATTAATCATTCAGTGGTTAAATTAATTGTTTGTCAATTTGTCAATTCTGCTGTTTATTTCAATAATAAATCAATAAATTTGTGCCATTTCAACACCATTAACACTATCGATGACATCATTATCAAAAGACATTCTTATTCAATCCTATTGCCATTTTAACGCTAAATATGCGAAAAACACTCTTCAATCAATTGAAGCATTAGTTAAGTTTTGTCATTAACCACCACTAGACAGTCAGTTTTTCAGTTTACACTTCGAAAATTGCAAATATTTGCATTGAAATGATGAAATTTCGCGTAAATTATTTGATTTGCTAATTCAAACATATTGCGAATTGACTAAAAATAAAGATTTTTTGCACGTTTGTTGACTTTTCGGTAATCATAATAAATTGTATACAATTGAAGTTCAAGGATAATTATAGGTGTCTATACGGGATTTTTGTAAAAATCGGATAGAGTTGCCGTCTTAATTTATAATTAAAATCACCATCATCAATAATCAAAACTGTTAAATATCTCGTAAATTGTAAAGTTATTCCATCAAAATTCTACACAAAAACTGAAACTTTCGATGTTTTCAGCTACTGAAAGAAATTCCAAAATCCTAGAGTCATCTTTCAGCTTATCGAAAATATGGCAAATTTCCACTTTAATTAGAGCTATTTCGATTATCCTGAAAGTTTGGTGCTTGATCGGTAATTGAGGTCTCCACGATTTTTTTCCAATTAAACTCAATTTTTGGTTTCTGATGGTAGCAGTAGAAGGTTCGCATAGGTGATTTATTGTTGACATTTCGAATGTCTCTTGAAAATCATAAATCAAAACAAATAAACAAATTGTAATTGATAACCACGCTCATTTCCAACGTTGATTTTAACCGAATTATTGATTGCTAAGGTCGTAAATTTAATAAATTAAATACAATTTTTATGAATCAATACCGACATTGTTCCGTTCTTCATCCCTAAGATTAGCATAATGTAAGAAATCGCCTTTCTATTTGTTTAATTCAAGGGCGTATATCAATTACAATAAGAGTTTCGTGTTCTTTTTAAATCGATAATCGATGGCATGAATTACATCATTAATAGGTGCGTTTGGTTGTTATTGTTAAACGAAATCCTTGGCAAGGATCTTGGTGAAGGAAGACGAATTTTTATTGCTTTTTCATGTTGTTGTCAATAGAAAGACATGACTGATTATAACAATTTTCTCACCTTATCCTTCACATTTAAAACATACTTCCTTTGCGAAAATTTGGCACTTTGTGAATCTCTCATATTTGCAGCTGTTTAATTTGCTGACAATTACAAACGTTCTGCTCGTATCCTGTCAGAAGGATAATGATGGTGATGAAGGTAGGCCGTACGAGTTCGGTTTTACTATTGATGGCCAACAACATCGACATGAGAAGAAAGGTAAGACTTTATCAAAAAATATTTCAGCTCCTAATTGTTTGTTACTTGTAGATACAAAAGGGATCATTCAAGGGGAATTCGGTTTCATCACCGCCGATGGTATCTATCATGTGACAGTTTATGCAACTGATGAAAATGGAAATTTCAAAATTTTGAGTATGAGAAATGTCCGGATAAGTGCACGTAATTATTAATTTTATCCAAATTATATTAGTTGTGAAAATTCGATTTTTTTTTAATATTCCAGCTCTTGATGGTTCTCCATTACCACCTGGTGCTAAAATTGAATCTATACCAGGTGTTTCAGTACCACAACAATCACAATCACCTCAAATTGGTTACAGTGGTACTACCTCAACTCCACAATTGTCTAAAATTAATTACAGTGGTGGCAATAATCTACCACCTGGTGGTACTCTACAACCACCTCAATTGATGCCTCAAATTAGCTATAATGTTGATAAAAATCTACCACCAATTGGTAATCAAGATGGTAATGAAGTGTTAAGACCACGTCCATTACCGTTATCTTATCAAAATCAAGATATTTCAATAACAACAAGTCGTCCTAACGGACCTTATACATTTACAACACAATCAACAATAAAACCAGCTTGTGGTGGTTGTGGTTATGTGACAACAATAAAACCGAAGATTGGTCAACCGAAATTCCCATTCCAAACACCACAATTTCAGAATAAACCAGCAACAAATCAACAAAATTATCCTGGAATGCTGCTAAATGGAAATGTTCAAAATAATGGTGGAAGTATTGGAGGAAATCCTCCAGGACCTTTGGGCACTTTAGCAAATTCTGGCTTAGCTAATTCAGGAGGAACTGCTCCAGGAATAATTGGTACTTCTGTAGGTCCTTTGACTTCCACATTGACTAGCAGAGTAGAAGACACTGGTAGTAATCAAGGATTAACTGGTACCCCTGTAAATCCTATTACTTCCAGATTGGGTAACACAACACGTGGTGGAAATCAAGCTTCTACTGGTATTCGTGTAGATCCTATTATTTCTAATTTCGCCAACACAGCAGGTGGTGGAAATCAAGGATCAACTGGTATTCCCATAAAATCTATTACTTCAAGATTGACCAACACAGCAGGAGGTGAAAATCAAGGTTTAATCGGGCCTCCTGTAAATTCGGTACTTTCAAAACCTAATGATAAAATCGTTGCTAACCCATTAAGTATTGAAAGTTCAGGAATTCCATCAAATCAACCTGAAAATTCACCACCAAGTCGCTTATCACAAGTCACAGTATCTGATGGTGCTATCCATGTACCTAATCAAGATGATATACCAATTCGTGATAAATTGCCCGGTATGGTTGATGGTCTACCAGTTGGTATTAAAGAAACAGATATAACTGATTTATTATACAAATTCCATTATGAAGTCGGCTTCCATGGACATTATGAGAAAGGTACCAAAAGCGGTGCGAAAATTGGTGGTTACTTTGTCAATGGACGTGACGGTGTTAGTCGCGTTGTCACCTATGTTGCTGATGAGAATGGTTTCCAACCGAAATTCAAATTTATACGTCTAGGTTTAGATGATACACCAAAACCGGATAGCGAGAAAACGTTTGGATTGAAAAGCTTTGAATTTATTTGGTATCCTGTTGATTAAAAATTGACAAATCCAACAAGAATACTGTGCATATTAGAAAAAACGGTACATTTTTTTAAAAGTATTGTTTACCAAATAAAAAATTCAAAAACAATTGTGCAATAAGCTATTTTTTGAGCTAGAAACCTTGGAGACTTCAACGATACATCAAGCCACAATCTTTTTATACACACTGTAGATAGGCAATCAAATATACAGAAACCAGTATTGTTATCAGGCTACTATTCTGAATTCATATCACTTTTATCAGTAATAATTCGAATAATCGGTAATAAATAATAAATAGATATTTTTATTTATATAAACAATTTGTAGTCAACAAAATACACCTACATTATCAACAAGTTTCCATAAGAAGATTTTGCATATTATAATTTTTTCATTTCTGGTTTTATAATAATTGAATCCGATATCGGCGACCACACCTATTAAAGAACCGCCTGTAGACGATCATTTCGTAAAATCTACAGACTCCTTCCTTTTAACGATGTCGTATATCCTGGTAGTTAATTAAAATTTATCCATGAAACTGTAAAAAAATCGCGTCTCAACTCGTACAAATACGGCAACAGCCATCAGAGATAATCCACAGTCAATAACCCTCTAACAGTATCTACCACCTTTTGCAGTTCTTAAGGAGAAAAACGGCATCTAACCACCTACGGACTGTTTTTTCTACCACCTACATATTGACAGATTTTTTATCGTGTTTGTATATACTTTGATCTCATTTAGAACACGACAAATTGAAATATTAATAATTATGACAGCTTGGAGACTTTAACGGTAGCACAAACGACAAACTTCTTTAACTTCAACTAAGATAAAGCAGTTCATTCAACCAAAAACCACAACAATTATGTTGGTTTAAAGATTTCAATGGTCGCACAGGCGGGGATCTTTTCAGTTGCATTGTTGCAAATTGCAGCAATAATGACTGTTTGGAGACTTCAATGAGCACCATTTCCAAAAGCCTTGAATTATTTTGTCTTTATCAATAGTATTGGAAAACGAAAAAGTCCCATTACGATTATTGATTTAACAACACTCATTAACAAAAATATTTGCATTTGAATACGTTGATGATCACTCATTGAAAATCCTGTCGAATTTCACTTGAAAACTCGTAATAAATTAAACATTAGTCAAGCACCATGTGCATTCGGTTTTCCAATACCAAAAAGAATTCTAACACTTGATTATTTCAAGAGAGCTTATGGTAAAGTAAAAGTAACTCTTTTTTGGTGCTATAGCAATAACAACAACAACAACAACCACAGACATGACGTATTCGATATCAATACTTATATGGTGTTGTTTCGAGGCAATTTCGAAGAATTTAGCCTTCTCTCAACTTCTCTATTATTCATTTATATCAAGAAATAATACAATTTTGATTAAATGCTTCTATTTATGATTTTATATGGGAAGGACTTTCATTTAAATCGACTGATTATTCGTATTTGCATCACGTTTATGGCCTGACCCTGATAATGAGAATTTCAATTAGGAAAATAATGTAACAACAACAACAACAACAACAAAAATAGTATGTTAATGCGTTTGTAACAAATTCAAATTGAATTTTTCGGTAAATTCCGTACAAAGAGAATTTACAATCAGTTGTGCTGTTATGCAATCGAGTCGTCACTCCACAATAACAACGATGAAAAACGTGTGAATTTTCCGAGTTTTCTTGACGAAAAACAGGTGGGTTGTTACGTAAATTAACAAAAAAAATATTATAATATTGAATCATAAATATTTGTGTAGGTGATTTTGTTGTCTATTTGTGAAATAAATGAATATAAAACTGTAAACAGTTTGATTACGAATTTGTTGGAAAAACTTTACCCACTCGCGTATTGTTTTCATTAAGGAGTCAGAGGTCATTAAAGCGAGGCTATTTTATTGTATAATTTCTTTTAATAACAACAACAACAACAACAACAACGAGGTTAAATGTTAGGCGTTACAATTTGCATGTAATAGAAACGAAATAATTGAATCTAATTTTATAATTAAATATCCAACGACAAACAGTAATTAAAGTATGGAATATTTTTGCGGTAATATCTAATAATCATACAACTAATAATAATAATAATAATATTGTTAATAGAGAGAAGACACGTGATTGTAAACAATGCAATAATTGCAATAATGATTAGAGAAAAAATACTAATGATACCCAACCTTGCCCCCAACAATCCGACCTCTGACTCCTGGAGGGGCACACCCACACCCGCAGTAGTGTTCTCATTTTTTTTTACTGCCTTCACTGCCGAGTTTTCTGCAGTTCTTGAAATCGGGGAGCTGCCGGAGTACGCCCGGATTCGCATTTCAACTATGGTCAGTGGTAGTTGTACGATAGTTCAGTGCAGTACATCGAGTGTCAGTGACTTTATTAGAAAATTTCATTCGATTCATCAATAATTAAGCCAATTATTGATGTTAATTAGAAGAAAGAAACGTAATAGAACGAAGAATGGTACTGTTTAAGCAAATTCCAGTAATTTTGGTAATAATTTTTTCCCTCAATTTGATAAGAAATTATGATAAAAGTCTAACAACTGACATTTCAATTGTGATAAGGTCGTAGATGATGATGATGACTGTTTTACTAATCAGTTGCAAAATAACGAGAATTGAGAATTGCATCTTGGCGAAAGTTCGTTGAATGCGATACGTTTTCACGGTGTATTAAACAACAACAACAACAGCAACCAAATTGCATAATTTTTAGCTGAAAATTCCGGGAATTTTGGAGAATTTTCTATTGTTTTTTTTTGCTTCAAAAGACGGAATTTCATCACGAATCGTCTGAATCATCGATTTGTCTCAATCGACTTTCTATTATTTTTTCTTCTTTCAATAATAAATTAACTTATCAAAAAGCACTTTTACTCGTTATTATTTTTAAAACTTAAGCAGATAGCGTCCTGCCTTGTGTTCTAAATAAGTGAAAGTGTTTTAATGATCTTTTAAGATTGTCATCTTGATACAATTGTTGTTTTATTTTTGTCGTCACATAAAAAAGAATTCCACCGAAACGGTGTTTGGGACCCGGAAGATAATTTGAAGGAACGTATCGAATGTAGGTCGAACATGTGGGCAACTGAAAACTGACCCGTTTGCGACATTACGAATAATAATTACACATCAAATCAATTAAACACGAAAGTTGTTTGTATAACAAGTACAAAAAGCACACAATTTCAGCTCAAGGTTCAACAATTAATGATTATATCAATTATTCAATCATCAACCAAATTAGGGCGGTGCACAATAACATTCTTGTACGGATGTCGAGAATAGAGAATTACATAAAAACGACAGATAAACAAGAATTTCTTTCCGGAAATGTACCGGAAATGTAACAAGAACACTTATTGAATTAATATTTGAAATTTAAATCAAATCAAAAAAAAATAGTGTAAAACTTTCATTTTCTTTGATCAACATTTGAAGACAAATTTACAACAACAACAAAGATCGATCGACTTTCAAACAAGTTTTATAAGAGATGTCAACGAATTCTCGAAATACTGAATAAAATGGAAAAATTTGATACAAGTTGTTATAATTTTGTCCTATAGCCTGAAGATTTCACAAAAGAACTGTTGTTTTCCTTGCCCTATAATTACCAAGATTTTCGACTTTCAAATCGGAATCAACAACAATTTTAATCAATCGACCGATAAGATTTATAATCTAAATACGTTAAAAATGCATTAGAGAGGGAAAGTGGTAAAAATATCGAGGTGTGGTTAGTGCACATTGAAAGCGAGATAATTCCTCGAAGCAAATCTGAGATCAGCTAATAATTAGATGGAGAAAAACAGGAATTACAAGACAATTTCTCGTGAATTTATTGAGAAATCGTGCAGACTTCAATTGGCAATTAAGACAGAAACCTATTGCCAATTAAATTTTCTGTTACCGACCGTTTTTCTTTTTCAAACATTTCTTTGACATTCTAATTATTGTGTGTCAATTTTCGCATAAATTTATGACGCAATCAACATTTTCAAGACTTCATTTACTAACATTAGCTTTGTTTATGCTTATTTACGTTTATATTTGTGTTATAATTGAAAATCTACACCGAAATTACAGGAAAATATCGAAATCGTTGAGAAACTGCGGAGATTTCAATCGTCGATCAAGACAGAGGCCTATTGTATTTTCAAGGAAAACTCAGTTATTACTTGTTTTGTTGCTTTTTTTTTCAACTTGTTGTCTACTTTTACGAACATAATTATTCGAAAATTTGCTACAAAGTCATATTGTCAAGGAAATTTCGATTAGATATTAACTATTTACATTTTTAACATTTCAACTACGCTTATCGACAAATTAATTTTGTTAGACTTTCAAATATTTTGCGCCTGTTTTTTGGCATGAATTGGTGATGTAATTTCGATAAAATTACTTGCAAAAATTCGCAATGCACGTATGATAAATTTACGTTAATATTATTAATTTTTTACATTATGAATTTATACGGGGATTGATTGGAGATTTCAATTGGTGATCAAGATAGGAGCCTATTGTCAGCGATGATTTCAAGGCAATTTCTATTATCAATAGTTCATGGCATTTGGCACATTTTGTCTATATTTTCGCATGAAATTGTGTTGCAATTGCATATTTTAATTTAAGCTCTATTTATCTCCAGATCCACTATCAGCGCCTGCTCTAGCGGTTACATCGCCTCGGACAAAAAGACAACTTGTCGCCCATTAAGAATATATACGTATATATTAAAAAAAATCGATATGTGATAATTTCTATTAATGGTGTATTTAACACATTTTTTTCTCACATTTACAGCCAAATTGGCGCCACGGACAAATGTCCGGGTCGCCCGCCCCGAGAGCGGGCGCTGCCACTATAATGCAGCGAATATTTGTGAATTTCAAGAAATTAACGTAATTTTTAGGGGATTTATCGAGAAACCTTGGGGACTTCAATTGTCGATCAAGACAGTAACCAATTGTATTCTCAAGGAAATTTATATGTTATTAACTGTTTTTTTTTGTCTCTGAACATCATAGCTATTTTTTTCAGTTTTATTATTACTGTTTTGCCATTTCAAACGCCTGTTTGTGCATAAAATTGTAGTTTAATTTTGTCAAAATCATTTGTTTCATGTTATAATTTTAGCCATGTTTAGGTATTTATTTATTGCAATCTAGAGCCGCATTAGTGGGTAATATTTGATGCAATAATCCCGAATTTGTGTGTAAATAACAAGTAAACAGCTCTATTTTTAGAAAACTGCGGAAACTTCAATCGGCGATCAAGACAGTAACCTATTGTATTCTCATGGAAATTTCAATTAGCAGTTTCTTCTCCCAATTATTCAACAATATTTATTGATATCTCTTTTGACATTTCAAAGTTATCGTAAATTTGTGATGTAATTTTTGGAGAAAAATCCCTTGCAAAATTGTCTACGTTACGTATTCCGTGTTTTACTTTTATTTTTGGTCTTTCATTTATTTCGTTCTCTTCTACACCGCTATATGGACCATATTTGGCTTGTCTCCTAGTATTTTCTACCTACACAACACACACACACACACACATTTATACAATCCACACAAAGAAATCGATTTGTAAATGATTCGTTTGCATAAATGGAAATTTAATCTCAAATACATTATCTCGTTCACCAAATTGATGATTGTATTGAATTTACCATTTAATATTCTTATCACAATGCCATACCGTAAATGGTTTTGATGCGAGGTCGCACGTAAATAGATACAAAATGGTGTCATCTCCAATTAATCATACACAAATATCAAATATTCTTGTCACAATTTCTATCAAATTTGTCAAACTTTTCTCATGAATCATACGCAATTTAAACAAATCGGAAATTTCTATTAGTGGAAAAAAAGGTCAATTCATGACATGTACGTGTATTTTTGTCATCCATCCATCCATCCATCATCATGAGACAATAATAATTGCGTGCGAGCCTTGAAAACATATTTGTGTCAGTGTCTGTCATTCATAATTCGAAATTTTGATCTTGTTTACTTGCAAAATGATATTTTTGTATCTATCTAATGGTGGTTTGTATTACATAAATCTGACCTGAATTCTTCTAATGTCAAGTTTATCTTAGTTAGTTAGTTTCTTTTTTGAATTTTCAGTTATTGATAGCAATTATCGCCCCTTATCACATCGAATCATCAGCATCAATTAATGATTGGAATAATCCAAATAGTAATCAATACCACATCCAAACTGATGAAGGTGCACAACGTTATTTCCGTTATCAAACAATCAGTGGACAGTTTCGTAAAGAGAAACGTTTAGAAGATGGTACAGTTATTGGTACATACGCATGGATCGATGATGATGGATTTTTGCGTCAACGCGACTACATTGCTGATAATGCTGGCTATCGAATATTGAAAACGAAAAATATTTATGTTGGCCGCGATACACCCATAGCTAAAGCAATGAAAATTGCTAAAACATCACCACCTACTGCTGGTACTTTAGTCAGAAATAATCCGATTATTGCCAATCCTATTATAGCAACAACATCATCATCTACACCAATTGTTGAAATTTCCCATAATTCTATAGCTTCAACGACTACATCACCTTTGGATTACACTGTATCGACAGTAGCACCAAGCACTGTCACGCTACCACCGAAATTAGATGAGCCTACCAACTTATATCTACCAGCAAGTACCGGTGAGTAAATTTCGATTATTAATTGGAAATAATAACAACATCTTGCTTGTAGTTGCTTTGGATCCAACATCAACACCTGCACCATTCTCCTTGAATCCATGGTACTACTCGAGTGCCCCACAATACGACCATGCGTCCACCAACACGGAACGGCCGTACCACTTCCAAAACGGTCCAACTTATCCGATTGATAACCGCGGACATATCTTCACCGGCAATGCTAATAAATACAATGACAATAATAATAATATTGGTAATGGTTATGACCCACAATACAGTTATTACGATGGTGTATCTGTAACGAATGACGGTTTCCGCTATTATATACCGCGTGCTTACCATGAAGAACAAACATTATCAAATGATAAGAAGTCGGGCAGTTTTGGTTATATCGATCCATTTGGTATAAGACGTGTTATTTATTATAATGCAGGGCCGGATGGTTTCCAACATCGCAAAAATAATCGTTATGTTGGTTTCGATGCAACACCGTACGATCCACGACCATACTAATTTCGTATTAATTTTTATTCTTTAAAACGAATTAACAAATTAATCAAAACGTTCCTGTTTTATTTTGTTTATTTAAAAATGATTGTTTACCAATGGTTTATTTCGGGAGGGAAAAACCTGGTATTTGCACTGTATTTTTGGTTGTGTACTGTATACACGTTTAGATAGCTTTAACAACAACAGAGGTCCTCAGAATTACAGTTTATAGTAGATTTTGTTTGTTTGTTTGTTTGTTTTTGAAATGATACTTGAAAATCTTCTGTAAATATTAGTCAATTTTCTAACTATGAACTCTAGTTCGAGAACCTTTTAATTTATAATTTTTGTTAATACTGTGTTAATTTAATTTAATTTAATTTAGTTTAATACAATTAATTAAATTTGTAGTTTGTTATTTATAAATAAAAATCATTTGCCAGATAAAACTGTGTGTTGTTTCGTTTTTGGCGCATCCACCATTTTTGGATGACGTTTTATTATTATAGTGGAATCAGGTTATGATTTACTTCAATCAGTTCATTCAGTGGTGCGTTATAGCTTCTTAGGATGTCGCAGGGGGCAACAGGAGTGGATGTAGCAATCCCGCGGACCCCAGCCAACCCACCAGTGCTGATAATTGCAGGACTCAACTAGTAGTGACTAGAATCACAAAGAATCCCACCAGTGATACTGATGGAAGTGGTACCATGTGGACCGATTGGGTCCCCCGATGTAGTGGCCGGATTCGCCTTTTGATCAAAGGGGTACTGGCTGACTAGGGGGCGTTGGTGCAGCAGCTCCTCTCGACGGTGAGCTACGCAGAACTAGCTCGGATGCTGTCTTCGCCGTGCCAGCAGAGGTATAGATAGGCCTCGCCTCCACCTCTATGTCCGACGAGCCTGCAGCTCTGATGGGAATTGGTAAAGCTAAGCCGATGGCAAGTTCTAGTTATACAGGCCGGGCATTATCTCGACAAACTTGGGGGTCCTATGTAAATTGTTGCATTTAGACATTTTTCGTCACCACCAACGCTCTCTACAACGCATGGAGTTTCAACTACTGCCATCACGAGTCCAAACGCAAACAAGCGGACCCAGGAAAATTTGATGGGCTATCCCAGTTCCCATTGTACGATTTTACATTTCTGGTGAGTATTCTGGAGCACATCTTTACCATCGTAACGTGTTTATACAAGATCGTATAAATCGCCACTGAGTTTGTTATAACCGGATGTTCCTCTTACTGGAATTTAAGTGAAAATTTTGGAAAATGTACTCAACAAATCTCAAGTCTTGAAAAAATCTGTTATTTGAATAGTGTCGTCGCCAGTGCGCTAAGTAGTGCCTTAATTTTCAAACATAGAATAGTGCTTCTTTTTCTCTCACATCAGCATCTACCCAATCATCTTCATCCCCTTGTTTTTCTTCATGCCACCAAAATGGTTGGAAATCTTCTGTACCTTGATGATTAAGTCAGTTTTCTATTGGTGATTATCGATAAATCTTTATTTGTTGACCATCCGCTTAAAGAAATCTCGTCCACATGATTCATAAAGTTATTCTTGTTTTTGAGCATGTCTAAAACCGTCGGCAATAGTTTCTGGTGAGACATTGTCGTTAACACTTGTTGCCGTTAAGTTCGTCTGAAACTCTAAATCACACACTCTGGCTCGCAGATCGCAGAAGTGAAAAGTTCCATTGTGTGATAACAATTGATAAACTTTGAAATGTTTCTTACCTGAAAAAAATCTATTTTATTTGAAACTAAATTAGAAGAGAGATTGTATACAATAATAATTGCTTTATAAGATTAGAAAACTCCCATAATTCCTTCTGTTATCATCGTTTTGAAGCGGCAATCAATGCTTATCTCAGTCGAGCGCATCCACCATTTTTGGAATTATTGTTCATATAAATCGATTTACACTCATTCATTCTATTTAGTTTATGATGAAAATAAAACGATTTACGTCTCTTTAATCAATAAAAACGTAATTTACGAAAGACACAAATGGTTTCCAAAGTGTACGCCACGACGCTCTGGAGAGCCCCTGTATCCACACATTAGGGATGTTGCTTTGAATATTACAAAAACAGACGCATCCATTTCATCCCGTTTGGAAATCCGGACTCGTCAAAGGCGCTACAGACCGAAGAAATTTGGGAATCATTCCGTTACGCTATCGAAATAGTTCTCATTAAGCCAGATTTGAACGAAAATGGAGAAGAAAAATGTATTATTCCGGAAAATGAATGGGGTATATCAGTGTGGGCTATTCATTAAATAATTCAAAAATCATAGCCTATTTTAATGCTTTCTAGCGTCTCTTATTTTCGCTACTTATTTTAGATTAATTATAATTAAAGGAATATTTACCTAATTGCCGTTGTACTTGCCGTCATTTTGCCATTTGAATAATTGCACACCAAAGTTTAGTTTAAACATAGGTAGCGTAAATTAATAATAATTTCTTTGTTGATCAATATTTATATGAGAATTAAAAAGGATAATTTACGATTATTATGTTTGTTTGTCATAGAATTTTAATTGTATTTACTTGTCTGCTATTTAATTGGTTAATTATTTGATTGATTTGTATACGATGTATACTCAATCGAATTTAAAGTGGCCCACTTGACTTTAGTGTTATTCTGTAGGGAACAACATCAAATTATCTTGTAATTGTACTTTCGATCTGTTTGATTAAACTGGGCGCATCCACCATTTCTTTCTATATCAACTTTGTCTTAATTGATCCTAATTCAAAATTGAGAATTAATTAGAATTGAACAATATTTTCCAATTCACACTTGAATAAATTGTAATTATTTGAGGAGTATTCATCAAAAATACCATGCAAAATAAACAATAGAATTCATTTAATTATAATAACCTACGTTTTCATTCAATCGACAAGAAAATCATTATAAATACACGTGAAAAAATTTAATTACTCAATTATTATCAAGGATTCATTTGTTTAAAATAACAAAAATGTTATTTCAACAACGTACAGGTAAATTATGTTGCCTTTAATTTTATAATTTTCGGTCTTTATTGTTTGTTTTGTTTTTATTTTTTATTCCAGGATTGTTGGTGTTGTTGTCATTTCTGGGATTATTGTTGTTGGTAGTTGATGTACAAGCAGCATATATAGAAAATATGCCAGCTGTACCAGTTGCAAGAGATTCAGGCTTACGAGCGAGTTTTTTTACATTTCTGAGGGAGCTGGTTAAAATGTTTACGCGTTTAGCAAAGAAATTCGATAAAATGTAACAACATACTTTACAAGGAAAGGCACCAATTTTGTTTTGTTTAAATATTATTAAAATAAAACCAGATAATAATCAGAATACCTTGTATTATTTTTACGATGCCTGGTTCAAAATTTCTCAAAAATTCAACCTTCATGTCGATAGCAGTGCTTCATTGATTATCAATTATTTATTGTTCGTTTTTGGTGCTTGGAAATTTTTTCAGAATATCAAAATCTGAATATAACTGAAACTGCATTTTGAAGACGTCACCTTTCATTAAAATAAAGAGAATGCTAGTTCAATGAATCAATCCACTTTTCAGACTGACAAACGTGCAGCACTGTACGCAGCGAATGCAGAAGATTATCAAATTCCCAGCGTCGCATTCTAACGAGCACGCCACCGACCGTGTCCCATCATTAACAATCGAAAGTTTTTCTTAATCTTCGTATTTCATTTTATCATCCTCTAACAAATAAACAACCGACAAGTTCCTTAACTTTGCACACTAAGCGCACACTCCAGATAACATACGAATGTCTATGGTTATCAGCTAATATGCGTTCACCTTTAGGTCCATTTATTCATTCTCGGCTCAAGCTCGAGGGTGCCTTAAATCACCCTTATGTTCAAGGAACTCAAGCGTCGTTTACAGCACTTGCAACAAACGCGCAGACAGTCTCACTCAGATAGGAACTTACTGCGAGTCTCTTCCAACTGGAAACGGAGCTTAGGCAGTGGCGAATTTGATTATAATGCCGCTCTAGGCCCGCCCTGATATGTCGCCTTTCTTAATAAACAACGCATGTATCTAAGACTTGAGATATTTCTGAGTCGTAACAGTGAGATAGAAACCAATAAAATTCGACGGAGAGCTCTTTCAAGCACTTTTAAAATTTCAGCTGTCTCCCAAATTTTGCAGCCCCTTAAATTGTGTCGCCTTAGGCACGGGCCTTGCGGGCCTAAGCCTAAATCCTCCGTTGAGCTTAGGCTCAAGATAAGATCGATCTTGACGCGAGACTCAGCCAAACAACATGACCTGGTCCTTAGATATTCTAAAAGTTGCAGATAAACATACCTTTTCAATCTGTTGCCAAAGTGTTCCCGAAATTAAGCTGCAAAGCTACACCAAGACATTTCCTTCGTTCTGACTAGAGAAATCGCTTGTAGTCCCTTTATTAACAGTTCGTTGTGTGAAAATCCCTACTGAAAGCGTTCCAAATTGCCACGTTTTCCACCCCTAAAGTCAAGCCAACCATCTAAAATCGAATTGTACCTACATGAATTAAGCAAATAATTAACTAATTAATTCCAGCGAACAAAAAGCAATCAAAATTTTATTACAAACAACTGAATAAATCATTAAAAAAATTAAATAACAATTGAATTTGATAGCACGCATATAATTTTTAATCTGGAATAAACTATCTATTGTTCACTGTTGTTTTGTTTGATTTGTTGTTTTTTTTTGTTGCTGTTGTTATTTTGATGCAATTGATAATCAATTTTTCAGTAGGAAAATTTCGAAAGAATAGATATATTAATGAAACATAATAATCGTAAATTATCCACTTTAAATTTTCATATAAATATTCAACGAGAACAAAATTATTATTAATTTACAGCAGCTACGTGTAAAATAAACATTGGAGGGGAAATTTATTCAATAAGGACAATGGCTCTACCAGGACAATTTGGTAAATATAACTTTAATTATAATTAATTTAAAATAATTATTAACGAAAATAACACACGGTAGAAAGCATCAAAGTAGGCTATGATTTTTACTGCATATATCTATAAAAACAAAACGAATAGCCTACTCTGATGTGGATACACATTCATTCTCTGAATTAATAAATGTTTTCAGGACGCTTGGTATTTCTCTTATCATTATTTTTCATAATATTATCATTGGTAACTGAAATACGTGCTGAATCTGTGATTGACATTATTACAGATAAAAATCTAATTGCTAGTTTCGTTACGCTTATCAAATTTGTCATGAGAGCTTTGAAGCGATTAGGTCTTCATTCATTCCTGTAAATCGATTTCGTTGCATGTATAATTCATAAATAATAATCTAATAAAGAGTGAACGAATAAAAAAACATTTGTTTCTTTTTCAATTTGTGGTTTTTTTTGCAGGTACGTTCCTAACATTTTTCACAATCCTGTTGCTTGCTATGTTTGTATCTGAAGCATCTGGATCAAATGTATTAAGTCCATTCTATAAGACACTTGGTGGTTATTTTAATAAGATTGCAAAGGTTATAAACAACTATCTTAAACATGTACAGTAAATTAACGAATACCAAAAAAATATATATGTATTAATAAAGTCAATGGAACAATAAATGTGATTTGTATTTATTTATTTATCTATCTATCAACAACGGTCAACTTAGAGAGGTGATCAATAATGCCACGAATCTATTCAGTATTCAATAAACGTATAAAGATTTAAAAATGAAAGTAACTTTATATTTTTTATACAGACAGGAAATGCCAAATCAATATTAATCTCTATTGTAATTTCGGCTTTCACTGTCGTTGTTGATATTGAATTCAAATGTATTCTATACATTAACGAACAGAGTTATATTCAGTAGATCGTTATCAGCACTGAATGTTACTGTTCTAATCGCTTATTTATTGGAATCGTCGTCGCTTTACCAATTAAATTCGTTGAAAGGATGCCTCTTTAGGTCGTCAATGATGGCCATTGAAGCATTTGATGATGGTGACAACATACTGAATTGCACTTAGGATTGGGGTTTTAGAAATGCAGACAATCGGACGTTTGGGTTTCTGAATATTTCATTAATGGAATTGTACAACGCAAAAGTAGTGTTTTCGCTTCAAGTGTCCCATTTTCTCTTACCCATCAAATTTATTCAAAACGTCCAAAGACGTGACTGTGTTGAATAAAGTATTTTTGTTAAACACGAAAAAACTATAAAATTCAACAATTATTCATTTGATTTTTTATCAAAACTCCAACTTTCTACAAATGTATTATTATTAAAAAAAGAATAAACATCTCAATTTTATTCGATATCTTCATCGTAAATTTGATCATTTCCCGGAAAATTAATGAAACGACGCAATTCCTTGGATTTGAGCAATAGTGAGAACTACAACAATTCTAACTATCTAAATGTATTTACAGATGAAACGCAATTTTGATTACATTTGTAACTCCTCAATATGACCCAAGTCAGGTAATTTATTTTGGTGAAAGTTGAAGATTTCCAAAATTTCTTAGATTTATTTCCATTTTATGCAAGATGTCCAACGTAATTTAAATGGATTAAACTATATTCTTAGTCAACAGAAATAAATCTTTCATTGCCTCTTTTTCTAACACTCTCTCTCAATTTTAATATTCTCTATACGTATCGATTAATTGCCAAAAAAAAAACAGTAGTGATGGAATACAAATTCTATGAGAAAAAAACACTAGCGCGCCGTCGAGTTGTAAACCCAGCGCTATGTGGTTTCCGGACGGACGTATTAACATTTATCTCTCAGAATAATGGTTTTCGCATTCTGATGATATGCGATACGTATGTTGCTGACTAATGATCGTTCACCTTAAATTGAATGTGTCACAATTTTGAGACAAATATTTGTTCTATTAAAAGCCCCCGTTTCCACTGTGCAAGAAACTCACAGTGGCTTATAAACAATTTACGTATGTAAACACTACATGCGAGAAACTTAAGGCAAGAAGTCACTGTTTGCATGCGTACTTTTTTGTATGTTTCTTACCGCGTATTTATCGTACAATGGAAACGGGAGCTAAAGCTGTCGATCAGTCTTTTGATAGTGGTCATCTTATGATTAAGTAAAACAGAACAGTCGAGGTGCTCAAATAAGAGCTCGAGATAGTCATCCAGATCTAGATTCGCTCGGAATTAGTCTACCTGTTTCATTAATTCCAATGTTCTCCATATTAACCGATTATCCGATCTAATAGACGCCAATACTAAACATGGATCAACGTATCCAGTTTGTAACGAATTGTTTCACAGGTGCAAAAAGTATCAAGAAAGGGTATTGGTTGGCGGATGAATGCATGGTTCGGTTAATCGACTGTATTGGTATACTTCTATTATGAATACTCCTTTTGTTTGATTCATTATTATTGTATTGATCGATTTTAATGCTTAAATATATTTAATTAGAAATTTCTTTTTATTTTGTTTGTCGTAATATGAAAACGATTGTAAATCGTTGACCAAAAAAAAATCAATTATTTTTGAAACAATAGATTCCAATTTACGGATTTATCAATTTTCTATTGAAAATTGCAAAATTGATGGACGAGAAGATTTTTAATTTATTTGTTTTTTTAGGAATTTTACGTGAGCACAAATAGACAATTCATAATTAATGGTCTGTGTCGTTTTTAACTATATTAACGGGAAATTTTATCTGTTTCCTTATCAGTTGTCCATCAAACATCATCTTGTAAGTACATAATTGTTTTATTTTGATTTCTTTTTTTTCGGGGAAATTCATAATTGGACAATTTTGTAGATTCGAAAACAGACAGACAGAACATCAAAATGTTGAAGAAATTAATGATTTTAGCAATAATCTTCATGGCAACTGAAGCAGTTAGTTTTCCATTAAGTTTACCATCATTATTGAAATTAAAACCACTACCATTACCAACAGCACCACTACGGTTAGTCGGTAAAATTATATTAGTAGCTTTACCATTACTACTAGTATTGCTGCTACCAATATTGTTCATATTTAAATTACCATTTTTGCGCATATTGAAATTACCATTTCGCATATTTAAATTACCATTGCGCATATTGAGATTACCATTGCGCATATTGAGATTACCATTATTACTATTATTTTTACCAATATTATTATTAATATTACCAAAAGCTTTACCAATATTGATAAAATTATTTTGTTCAATTGGTAAACCATTTTTACCGATTTTAAAGAAAGTGCTTAAAGCTACTATGGGAAAAATGTAATTTTAAAGCTGATCAAAAAATTAACGGCTGAAAAAATAAATGATTCTGAAAAACAATTGGTTTGATTTCCCCCAAAAGTTGATGTGAACATTCCTAAAAATCTCTTGGTACAGTAGTCCCATGGCGACATTTTCAACATAACAGTAAGAACGAAATTTCTGTGATCACTAATTGCAATGGATAATTACGAAAAAATTGTTTTCCAACAAACACAAATTTTATTCCAAATGGAAAGTTAACCAATCAGACAATTCACTTTAGATAAAATAATATGTTTGGAAACGCAATTAATGATGCAATTTAATGGGAAATTCTGCAATCGACCCAAAAATACAGTAATTCTAATATGTACAACTAAACATCGGGAGCGAATCGTCAAGTAAATCTGTAAAATTGATTATTTTTGAACGAATCGAATTATCGTTACACACCGAAAGTTGTCTAATCGGATTATTCACCTTGAACAAAAGAAATCCAGTCGACTATAATAAACACGATTAGGATGAATTTCCTGTGTTGAAATTGTAACAAAAGTGGGGGCATTTCCTCGATATCGACTAAAAATAGTCTCAGATTTATGTGCACTAATCCTATGATGACGCAAAACTTGCAATAGTGAATCGGAATGGGCGAAAGGAGTTTAAACTGTGGCAGGATTCGTCAAGGTCGACAATGGAATACAATCACGCAAATTTGACAAGTCACCAAGGAACGACAATAATTCAAATAAAAACATTCTCCACAAGGATAAAAATATATTAAATTTTCAATATTTAAAATAATCGAAATAAATTACAAAATGGGAATAAACGACTAAAAAGTAAAATAAACAAAAAAAAAATAGGGGGATAAACTAACTATTCGATATTGTACAAATACAACAACTAGGAAACCAGAAGACATCTGTATACAGTTTATTGCCATCATCATCTAAGGCTACCAGACGCTTTTGGACGTGCTTTTGTTCACATCTCGATGTATATCCTGTCGGTATACCACAAAGACCGCTACAAGTTTGACTCCTGTTTTGTATTAGAAAATCATTTGTTTAAAACACACACACACACACACACAAAAAGAAACAATTATAAAAACAATAAAAAGACACAAACTTACGCACAAACTTCACTTTTCACTAATTGTGAACTATTCGCTTCTGGCATATTAACAATATATTTCCAACTGCCTTTATTGTTTAATGCGGCACGCGGTGTTATATATTGTGTTCTAGTTTGGCATAATTGTTCACCAGTTAATTGTTGTCGTTTAGAACGTTGTAGAATTGTTTGATTTTCTTTATTATCTATACGGTAAGAATTTAATAATTTCAAATTATTTCGTATACTATCAGAACGACGTTTTCTTATTAATAATGTATTGCCAGATTTTAAATCATATTTTCTGTAATTAAGAGAAACTCAATTTACATCAACACCAAATAATAACAATAATGATAATAGTAACAATAAATTGTGTTGTGATATCGTACAATATCCTCACAGTATTACAATTACCTGCTCCAGAATTTATTAAAATAATTCGGATTCGGATATGGTGGTGTTTGAATCGGTTCGTAAACGATTCCCGTTGATTGTTGTTGTGTTGATAAGTGTGGTAATGTTGGAATATCCCTTGAATATTTATAGTTCAGTAATCGTCCTTGTTGTTGTTGATTTTGTAAATTATTCAAGAAAGGATCGCCACTATAATTATAAGGACTTGTAAATTTCGGTGGTATATAACTATTACCAATTTGTCTATGTTCATTGAATGTATACATCGGTTTTGGTATATAAATTGGTTCAGGTTGTGAATTTTGATTATTATTATTATTATTACCACCACGATTATAATTATTTGGACCACTATCATATGGTCCATAATGATGGATTGGTGGTGGATATGAATACGAACTAAATTCATCGCGTGTTTCATCTCTTAATAATGTTGAAAAATCGTATTGCCATTTCTGTATTAAATGTTGTATACGTTCACTAGGATAACGATCAGGATATTCACAAAATGTGGCACCTGGTTGGGCACATGGTGGTGTTTTACCTGGTGGTGCCGGTACGAAACTGCACGGTTCACTACCATAAACATTCGAACATAGCGATTGTGTCTGTCGGATGATGACAACCACGAAAATCATCTGAAATTCAAAAAGAAATTACGACATCATTTGTGTTCTGGCCAAAAATCGTAGTTAAATAGGATGAAGTTGGAGCGTCCCATACAAGTGTGTTGTGCAATCTAACTATATAAAGATCTAAAGATAAGGATGTATCACAGAATACGCTAGTATTTTGATATCAATAGAAAGACACGTTATGGATGATTAAAAAACAACACAAATAATAATAATTTATACAGTCCGGCCATAAAATTGAAATGCATTAGTTTTGAGGTGAAAAAATTTATAACAAACGACAATAAGCGCCACAACTGCCTTTCACTTAATTCACAATAATGATAATCATTATAATGATGATGATGACATGTAACTCCAAATAATTTGCATTGTTCCATTCGGTTTTTTTGTCTGCACTAAAGAAACGACCAACAATAAATCGACCTTCAATTAACAATTTTCAACAAATTTCCAGTTGATTTGTTATTACAAATAATAGAACAACAACGCCAACAAGAAAAGAATTGTGAAACAATTAAAATCTGCAATATGTGATAAGGATCGTATTCAAATTAAAGCCGGAACTGACAGACAACGCCTGAATTCTTGTTGTTGTTTCAATTAAAACTAATAATAATAATAATAGTGGTGATAATGATCGAAAATTCGATAGATTCGAGGCCATTTCTAGACGTTAATCCGACTGAAAAGATATGCCTTCCTTGGCGTCCTGCATTTTTTCTTCAATGGAAATCATCTAATCATTAGTTAATAGACGATTTTATTCTTCCGTAAGAGTCTTAACCACAGGTGCTTAACTAACACCTCGAGCAACATTTCACAGGCGATCATTATTGGTTTTTAATGAACGAATTTTCACAAATAGTAATTCGATTTTAATTGAATTTTAACTATGTGGAAAATTTCTTAATCTATATGTAAGGAAAATCCAATATTGTTTGTTAGAAATCGTAATTGAAACAAATTAATTAACATTTTTATTGTCGTTATATTTTATGTACTTTGAAAGTAATGTTGCATATCTTAAAATAAATAATTATTAATAATAATAGTATTTATGTAGGTGGTTTTAATTGGTACTTGTTACAGTTTCGCAATTTTTATGTTAATCATTTCATTCTGTTGTTGTCATTTTTATTCTCTACTACTACAACTTTGTAAGACAACCAACCTTCACCTTCCATAATTACATTAGAATATAATTCATAGATGATTAAAATTAATGATAAATATAAGAATAATATTATTGAATGATCGTAAAATAGACAACGAACAGTGAGAGAGTGAGCCACCGGAATTTTCGACGGTTAGATCATTGAAATTCAAATTGTTTGATTAGAAAGAGGAAAGTTTTTTTCTCTACCATTATTATCATTAATGCATTTCATGTATTTTGTAATAACTATAAAAGTCAATAAAGTGGTTGTTTAGATATCCTTTTAGTTTTATTCATAATTCAAATACTGAACAAATAATCAAACTTTCTCCTTTCAATTAACTTCTATTTAAAAATTAAAAAAATTGACATTAATAATACTTACAAAATTTAACAGATTTTTCGGTGAATCCATCGTTTTTGGTTTTTTTGTTTTTTTTTGAATCTTCACAAAATTCAAATTTTTCTTTCAGCCGTTGGAAGGAAATCCGGCCGTTCCGCACCGCACAATTCAATGTTTACCTTTCAATAATTTCGCAATTATTATTACTGTACAGAAATTAAGTAATTCTCTTCCTAGACTGTTCGTTGAATAAATTTACCATGTGTCTACCGACAAATATCTCACATATAAGAACCTACTTATTGTTGGGTTGTATTTGAGGTGGGGACAATGGGCCGACCTACTGACAGTGATAGGTGAATGGTTAAATTGCTAGATTTTCTATTCGTATTCGAAAAAAAAAACAAGAATATTAATAAAAATAATAAGAGTTAATTCACGTAGAGATGGAGACAATTTGATGAATATTATCCAACTTCTATCCTTTTATAGTTTTCAATTTGATGAATATCGACGCAAAAAATCGATTACGTTTCCGCTTTTTTTGCTTCTCGTTATTATTGTTCAAAGTATAACGAAATTTGCTGTGGAAGATAATCGAAGGTGAAATATTGAATCACCTATGAAGGAGTTGTCTAAGGTGGACAAGTGCGGCATTCTTATTTGAAACACAATAGTGGTGCACACGAGTTCGTGTCTTGATCTACTGTTGATATCTCCAATGTTGTTCGCTTAGCGATTACAACAGAATGTCGTAGAGAGATGTAATTCCACAACAAAAATGTTTTTCACCGTTATTTGTTAACACTACCTAACAATGAAAGCTGTGGACTTATAATCCACATTAAATCGCTCTTTATTATTTCGCAACGATAACAATTAATTCCAGTCACATTTTAAGGAAATTTATACAAAACAAAAAGAAATTGGTGACGTTAAACTAAATTTATTATAATTTCTTAACAATTTTTCTTTCTTCCAATAATAAAATTTCTGAATATTCTTTTTTGTTTGTTTTGTGTTGGGAAATTCTAATCATCCCATTCCTCATCATTTGAATCACTGGTCGAATCATCATCATCTTCTGAATGTATAGCTTTACTACGTTCAGCTAACGCACGTGCTAAAGCTTCAGCTAAATTACCACCACGATTCAACTCATTTGTATTAATAATTGGTTTAACATCACGTTCACCAACTGGTTTCAATTTTGTACCTTTACGAATTTCACTTAATAAATCATTACGTGAATCATCGATCGGTGTAATCTTCCGCTCCTCAACTGGCTATAAATTCATCAAAAATCAATAATAATGATAATCATGGAAAGAAAAAACAATTATAGATAATACTTTTAAAGTAGTTCCGGATTTGATACTTTCTAATAAATCAGAATTTAAACTTAATGGAAGCGGTGCCGATTGTGGTGATTCTACACTTATATCTTCATTTACAGGCATTGGTGGCGGTGGTGGTGGTGGCGGTGGCGCTGGGGCACAAGATTGATCAAAATCTGAAGCTGATGTGATTGATGATGATGATGATGGCGGTGGTGGTGGTGCTGGCCGTTCATTATTCTCAAAATTACTAATTGTTGATGGTGATTTTACATGATTACCTATTGGAGGCGGTGGTGGTGGTGCTGTACGCTGATTTTAATAATTTTTTTATTAATTATTAGAAATAAATGTATAGATTCGAGAATCTTACAACATGTGTACGAGTTGAGCCGCGTGGCGGTACTGGTGGTACAATATTATTGTTTGATGATTGTGTTGGTGGCGGTGGTGGTGGTGGAGGTGCTACTGAACGACGTGGTGGTACATCACCAGTAAGTTGAGCAATAGCCTCACGACCACCATTACGATTGATAAAATTATAAATGAATTCTTTTGTATCACGATCTTGTAATTGTTTCTCTGATATGCCGGCTTTTTCAAAGAAACTACGCAATTGTACATCCTCAACATTTATATCAAAACCAGAATCTGGATTCCAACCAACATGTGATATATGTTTAAAATTTAATGGACAACCAATATCGGCTTTAGTGATGTTACGTTTACGTTTCGCTAATTTTGCAGCTAATTGATAAATAAGAAATACAGTTAAATTTTGATTAATTTATACAAATAGTTTGAAAATATACCCTGATCGACGTTTTTACGAAAATCTTGAGGATCCAATGTTCGGGTCGCTTGTGATTCTTTTATTTGTCTAGCACGTTTTTCTACAATAAAAGTTCTGTTTACATTTTTTTTCTTAATAGAAAAGATACGATTGTTAATTTATACCTTCTTTTCGTTTTTTCATTGAAAGTTTCTCATCTACGGCATTTTTAAATTCACGCGCCTCTTCAACATTTGCAAAATTAAAAGCAATAATTGTATCCTACAAAATTCATTAATGATACCCCTACACTTGATTATTATTATTATTATTAAGAGAAACTACCTCCCCTTCAAATAGATGTAAAAATATAGTTGACTCAATATATTCCAAATTATTATACATTTCCTGTTCCCATAATTGAGCATTCCGTCTTAAACAGAACAAACGAAAAAAATAATTCTTTCTAATATTATCTTTAACAAAACATAAAACACCAACATCTCTCTTGATCCATTGTAAATGATGTGGTGGTTCTGTACAATACAATTGTACAACAGTTGTGCTTATCGACTAAAACAACAAGGAACAAAAAAAAAGACAAGATATGAGTCATAATCTACATCACAATTCTAATTTGATTATTGGATGAAAATTGCAATAATTTTACTAATAAAATAGAAAATACAATACCTGACAACGATTGCCGAGTAATTTAAATATTTGTAAATTCTCATCATGTGTTAAAATACGTGAAAATTTATTTTCAGGTACATTTGGAGGAGGCATTCTCATTCTAATCAATTAATTTCTCTCATCAATGAACACAATACTAATTTAGATAAATTTTGTTGGTGTTGTGTGGAAATAATGGAAATTCTCAAAATTTGCCACATTTATCATTAATTCTTAATAATAATCACCAAAAAAATAAACAGAAAATATATAAAATTTCAAAGGGAAAGCTAACCCAAAAGTCACTGACACTTTGACATTTGATAACAACTGTCATCGCTGTCATCTGTCAAAAAAAAGACAACAGCGACGTCTATGAGCAATCAAGAAAACATTTAATCATTTTTCTAATTTTTTTTGTAATTTCCATTATTTAAATTGTTAAAAGTTGAGCTTTATTCATAAATTATTGAATTTGCCTTTTATTGAATTATTTTAAGACATTATTTAGTCTGGTTGGTTGTAGATAAGACAGGAATCTGTAGTGTGTAAAAAGAGATGAATATATTCGTATTTTTGAAATTAGAAAAACTTAACTATAGTATAGATGGCGCGATTGCTTGACAAATAAAAGAACAGTTGCAACAGGTTGGTTAGTAATTAAAAAACCTGAACAGTTTTAGTATTTATGGTAACGATTTAATTATAGTTAATTTTAATTAATTTAATTCTTTTTTGAAGAATTCCATGAAAGAGAATGGCATTTCTATGTCCTGTTCGTATTCGTCGTGGTAAAAAGAAAAAATGTAAGTTGGCTATGGATTCGTTTCCCCCATTAACTTAAAACAATAATAACCGAATTTAAAAAAAAACACACAACAATGGAGTGAACAACAAAACAAACAAATCGATTAATTGTTGTATTTCTTCAAATTGCAGCTTCATCAATATCCGATTTAGATAAAGAATTAAATCGTCCAATCAATGGTACACCTGGTATGGGCCGTATTACTGGTTCGGCTAGTATTGAAACATTAGTACGTGTTGGTATTGAAAAAGAGCATGGTTTATCGCCTGATAGTAAAATGGTTGTTTTACATGATTTCACACCGTGTGTTGATGATGAATTGGAAGTAAAACGTGGACAAGTATGTTGTATATAAGTGTTACTTAACATAATTGGGGACGTAAGTCGCTACTTGATACGTCCATCAATTATATACCGAATGTCCCATTCGAAATAGTGTTTAATTGTTATTTATTTTTTGATAGATTGTTAATATCCTGTATCGTGAAAATGATTGGGTTTATGTGATTGGTATGGATACACGTCAAGAGGGCTTTATACCATATTCGTATTGTTCACCATATAATAGTCATTTAGCTGAATTGGCTATTAAAAAGAAACTACCAAGAGACTCAATACAACAACAACAATTACAATCTGGTGAAAGTTCAGATACAAATCATGATTGTGATTTAGTCGGTATTGATACAAGCGATTGTGATTCATTGGGTAAAAATATCAGTAATAATAATAATAATACAAATAATAATAAAAATCATCGTGGAGCTGGTTCTCCTATTAGTATACGTTCAGAGCCCGATATGTTGCCATTTAGTAAAGACCCATCTGGACGTTATATTGTTTTATATACGTTTATAGCACGTGATGAGAATGATGTGAGTGTTGAAAGGGGCGAATTTGTTACTGGTAAATCAATTATTGTCAATTTTATCACTGAATTAATCAATTGTTTGTTTGTTTTTTATTATTATTAAAGTATTGAATAAAGAAGATCCAGATTGGTATTGGATTGTACGTAGTGATGGTCAGGAAGGTTTCATCCCATCAGGATTCGTTTATCCGGCTGATAATGTCATACAAGGCCATTTGAATCGTACGATTAATAATCAACAAAATTTATTAACAACACAACAGCAACCACAACAACAACCAAATCAACATATATTAACACAAACAACAACATCAACTAGTATTGATGATTTACGTTATCATGGTACAGAATTAGTAATGTTATACGATTATAAAGCACAAGCACCAGATGATTTGACTGTACGTCGTGGTGATTGGATTTATGCTGATTTAAATAATCAAACAGTTGATGGTTGGTTATGGGCGTATGCACCGAAAACACGCAAATATGGTTTTATACCAAAAGCATATGCCCGTCCACCAGCTATGACAAGTCTCTAAATTTGTGTGTGATCGATTATATTTTATAAGAGACTATAAAAATATTTTTTTGGGGGAAAAAGTGCGAATATGTTTAATAATTTTAAATATATTTTTCTTTTATAATCATTAACATATATATTTTTTATTGCCAGACATTTATTTGTTGAAATAAATCTAACTCTCTTCTTTCTTTTTTAGTAAAAAAGTCATCAATTTTATTGCACTTACCTTAATAGAATCATAATTCAAATCAACAGGGTATAAGTGACATATCGATAAATATATGGAATCGAATAATGATTTATTGAGTAATTGTGTTAATTGTAAATACAGACATATATATGCAACAATTATTAATTGTACAATCGAAAAAAGGATTTCTGTTATTGCAACATGTTTTAGTTATAACACACTCACTCTCCATCCCGCTACAATGTTATATGATTTTTATAAATTATTTTGTGAGGTACTAATAGAGAAATGTGCACCCGAATTTATAAGAGCGTAACAATACACCAGAAATGGTAACACATTACTGACAATAAAGAACAAAAATCACATTATTTACAACAAGAACAAAACAACAAACAATATATTCACAACGAACTTTTATCAATTATACAATCTCTACTTACTACAAGTGTGTTTTTAAGAGGACGAAAATAAATACAGGTACCTGTTGTATATAATAATTGATATAATTTTTGTTATTAATTAAATTAACACAACATTAGCAATCGAACTTGTGATCGCTTCTTCATCTTCTTCATAACCACTCTCATCACTGTTTCGATCATCATCATCTACTACTACACTATTAATTCTATCATTATCATCATCAATATTTTCATTATTATCATCAGTCTCAAAATTATCATTTTCGATAATTGAATTACGTTTTTTATAAACTTTCAATGAACTAAAATCTGATTGAGTTTCACCAATTGGTATTAATGATACTTGATCATTATTTAATAAACTATATTTTAATAAATCGTTATTGATTATCTCAAAACTACGTGCACGTGATAGTACACAACCGCCAACTTTAAAATCAATATTCGTGGTATTATCAGTCTTTTGCAGTGATTTTATTGATTGTTGTTGTTGTTGTTGGTGGTGGTGGTCTTCTTCTGTTATTGTTGGGAATTCAGAATTTGATGTTATGGTACTGGCAGATTCACAACCACTCGATAATGAGCCATCATCACTATCATGTTGTGTATCATTTAATGCTTTGAACCATGCACGTTCACAGGTTTCTAATAAATCATTACGTAATGAATTTTGCATTAATTCATCTAAAATCATATCACTTTTTTCATCATCAATTATTAATTCAGCATTAGCATTATTTGTAATATTTTTATCATCATTCTCTGTCTTATTATTATTATTATTGTCATCATCAATATTGTTATCATCACAGATTTCGTTGATAACAGGTACTAATTGTGTACGTTGATAAGTTTTATTTAATAGTCTTATATAATTCTTTCGTTTATCTAATAAAGCACCTGTACTATCATGATGTCTTAGAATTTTCTTATAATTAATCTTCTTATAATTATTATGACTTTCATGTTGTTCTTCTTCTTCAATATTCTCTTCGATGATTGTTAATTTCGGTGCTGATTTCGAACGTTCTAATGGTGGTCGATAATTTTGACCGCCAGTACTTAATAGAATCCTCCGTCTTGGTATTGATGGATTCTCATATAATGAATTAATTAATGATAATCTAGCATTTTGTCTTGATATTTTATCACGTTTAAATTCATCTAATGCCAATTTTATTGATTCTTTCAATTCGTATTCAATTTGTTTAGCTTGTTGTTGTGTTGAACATAAAACAGCATGACAACGTAATTCATGACGGAGACGGCGTCCTTCATGTCGGTATATCCAACAAAATATACGTGGAAATTCTTTTGGTGCTATACATGTTGTTAAACGATGTGCCCAATATTCAGTTAAACCATGATCTTTTGTTGTTACTTTTAAACCACCACTACATACAGTTAATTGCATACGTACATCAGGACGAGATGATTGTGTATAATTACGCCATAATGTTGATAACGGCTTCTCCACACAACCATCACCTGTAACAACAACAATATGAAAGAGAATTATAACGTAAATCAGATCATAACAACAATTGATGGTATTCAAACAATAACAAATTATTTTTAAAATTTTATCAATTTTCGAAATTCTTTGGTGTAGATTAAAAAAAAATTATTGTTCAACACGTGTGTTATCATCGACTATTTTTTCAATATTTCTAACTGATAAAACTATCAATTTGTTCTTATCTTTGTTATAACTTATGACTGAAAAAAAAATGGACAAAATCCACATGTCACGGAGGTTTTGATAAGTTTTTCAAATTACAAATTGACTTCATAGGAAAATCAACGAAATGACGGCAGTAGCGCGTTATCCTGTGGGTAAAAAGAGCAAATGCTTGTGGTTCCTACAAATAGGGAGCCGACTACAAATGCGATCTTTTATAAACGCGTTACTGTAGTAAGAATATCGAATTTCCTCCAAAGAAAAATGCCTGAATTCAACACTGTACATATGGGGCCCCCAAAATTCAAATTTGCCAGGGGCTCCATGAAGCTGTAACGTGTTAAAGGATTCTGCATGAGAATTCAAACATGTAGGAAAGTCGACCACAACTTGTCGATTATTGCAATTTTGTTTTTGTAGGAAAAGTCCTAGAAACCTAAAGAGAAACATGTCAAAGATGCATTTTTTTTATAATTTAGTCCTTTCTATAGCTGACATAGCCGGACCGGGAATAAATTGCGGCTGAGGGCACACATGAGTTACAGGTGCCCTTTCTTAGTCTATGTATATCTATAAAAATTCAAACTCATATGATTTGGCGCCCTATTAAAAACCGCGCCCGGAGCAGGTTTCCCTGTAGTTCCTCCCACGGTCTGGCACTGATAGATGAAAAAAATCACTGACATTGCTAAAGAATGTTTGAAAAGAAGACAGACGTATTTAGAATCCAAACAAAAACCAACTTTTGGAAAAATTGCAAGGTGGTTCAATAGGAAAATTCCTGAAAACCTCAACAACAAAAAAAAACATGTCAAACGGGTTGTTCTCTTTTGTTAATTGTAATTTCGTCCTTTCTACAACTGAGAAAAAATAAACGATGATTAACAACAGTATGTTGGAACATAAATTGGAAAACATATCTCGATTGTACAAGGTGATCCTATACAAAAAATGAAGCAACTTTTATACTATTTAACAGTTTTGAAAAATTTAAGAAAAAAAAATAAACAAAGTTTTCATTCTTTTTTTAACGCTGAAGGCCATTAGTTCTAAACATTTCTATTTTGTAAACAAAAAAAAATAACCGGTTTGTTTTTTATTTAAAAATACAGTTAATATTGTTTCTATTAAAATCAATCAGCTTTTGTTGGTGCAATTGATTTAAAGAAACCTAGAAATCCCGACTAATTTTAACAATTTCAGGAAAAAGCAAGTAATTTAACAACATTTAACAGAGAAACCAGTTGAAACGAGTTTTTTTTTTGTGAAAATCTAATTATTTTATTATTGTTTCTTTTTTTCTCTGAAAGTCTGCTATTATATTATTACTATATAACAAATTTTGGAATTTAAACGATCTGGTGGATAAAATTTCATTTTAATTGAAAGTAAACAACAACAAAAAAATAGAATCTTCTCTAATACTAATCATACTTAAATTTATTATAATAATAATTAAGAAAACGTGTAATTCTCAGATGGATATTTGAGTGGAACACCTTGACTTTGAGTAGGTTTTTATTTCAACATTGCTCATCAACAAGTTATGTGTTTTTTTCTGTGTGTTGCTATTATTGTTTTTCTTTCTGTTCTTTGGATGATCATAGAGAAAAAATTAATGAGTCCATTCTTATAAATTAAAAATTTCCGGAAATGTTCGAATTAAGAAAAATCGGAAAGGAACGTGAAAACATGCGTAACACACATTCAACAGGTGAAGGTTATAACAGTTATTGTCGTGTAACAATTTTTTATTATTATTAATACTATTATTATTTTCTTTTTTGAAAAATCGAACATCATTTATAGATGAAGAAAATTGTATGAACTAAATAACCAAAACGGTTTCAAGACTGCATCAAAACAAAAACAGAAGAGAAAAAAACACACACACAAGAGTCATAAAAAGGAAATCAACTGTTTATTGCAAAACTCTATCGAAATAGTAATGATCTAGGAAGAAATATATGAAATTCATTCAAGATTCTCTTATATGGATGACCTATTAGAATTTAGAATTTGTACTAAATGGAATTCAATTGTTTTCCAAAAGTAATAAAGAAACAAACAAATACGTGCTAAGAATATCCATCAGACAATCATTTAGAAAAGAGAAATTTCTATGTGTATGGTCTGCTTTAGCAATCCTAATTATACAAGCAATAAGGCCCCATCTAGTTTGATTTAAACGACTTGACGTTACTCCATCAGAATTACGAACAATATAGCAACTGCTCTCTTTTTAATAACAACACATATCCTCTATTATGACTCTAAAATACATCAATAATACATTAGATCGGAGGTTATCAATTGAGGCCCGTGCCAATTCTTATCAAATACTTATTAAATCATAAACGTGCAATATCAGAAACCATACAGTATTTTGTATGTTGTACGTTCAAGTCAAGTCGATGGAATTAAAATAGACGCGCTACACTTTATGGTCAAGTTGGCCGAAACCAAACTAGATGGAGTATAATGATAGTTGAATGGTTAATTTTATGAACAACCCTAAAGCGATGAACATTTGCCAACAGCAATAAAATAATTTGAAATATTTATTAGAGCGCTTAATCTTCAATATAATATAACTGTTAATGTTTATATAAAATAAATATCAGTGTCTGTTCCAAAATAAATAGAAAAACAACCGCTAAACATTATCAATTTATCTGTTATTTATTAGTTTGTTAGAAATGTTTATTTGATTTGAACGGTATTTTTGTTATTAATAAAATTAAATAATGTTTATTAGAAAGAAAAAATAAATAAAACGGAAACTTCTACCTTTAGCCCATCCGGTAACAACATTACCAAGATAAGCGACACGATATGTTGGATCTGGTCTTGATATTTGTACACTACCACAATGTTTTAATCTTAAACGATTTAAAATTGTTTTTAACAATCTTTTACCACAATAATTCTTTTGTAAATTCTTATATGGCATTTCACTATTTAATGCTTCAATTGATGGGAATTTTTTAATATTGTTATTATTAACCTTTACGTTTTCAACACAGTTTTTATTAAGTTTTTGTTGTTGTTGTTGTTGTTTACACAGAATTGCAGCATCTACAGTATCTTGATCCATTTTGAAAATGTTCTATTAATTATTACAGATAAGACTTTTGGTAAATACTTCCTTAAGCGATTAATTATTAGAAATAGTTGTTTTTTAATAAATAATTTTGTTGTTTATTCTGTCGATTGATTTATGTAGCTTGTTACATAATAATAACATTGTCTTGTTTATCGGTGAATTTTCTATTTGACGTCATGGAACGATTTCCATTCAGGTGTCTGCAACAGAAATAAATAAATATTTCAATTAAATTCCTTTCGATTTTTCATTATTCTCAATAAAAATTCTCTAATTTACAACAACAAGAAACAGTATTGGCGGTTATAATAGTTCCACTTATTTTTTAATGTTTATTTATTTAAAAATCCAGAAAACCCAATCGATATCTGTTAATTATGGACGAATTTATAAGGTCAGTACGACATAAATTAGCATATTTTATATTAATTAATAATGTGGAAAATATGGAGAATGAATGAATTGTTCGTCAATCTTAGACATTTTCTCACCCGCAAATACGGTTGAATTTTTTGACCTTAACAATCAAATTATAAATTAAATAATAATTGATGCACCAGTAGACGGTTGAAGATTTGTTCTCAAACAACCAAAAAAAGAACCAGCCGTTTACATAATTATGAAAAAGTTGTTGATATTTAAGATTATGAAACGAAATTTCAATTTTTTTTATTATTGTTTCTATCCGTTTCACTTGTTCTTTCAAAGAATTTTGATAGAATTTAGGTACGGCCGGAAGACATCCACTCACAGGAAGTGGTGTTCAACCACAATACAATCGCCAGAGTCGCACAGGTGGTGGCTGGATCGTTGTACAGAATTTTTAAACAGGTGCGTATTTTTGAAAAAAATTAAAAATCGAGAAAAGTACTCACTTTTCAAACACACAGTTTTCTCTATTTTAATTAATTTCCAATCAAACTGACCGAATTAAGTGAACATCTATTGCTTGGAACTGCTGTTTATAAACTAACTGCCGGCCGGTCTACTTTGTTCAACAACCGACTACAACCAAACTAAAATTGAAGGTATACGGACTAATACGGACAATATATTATTAGCATCGTAGTTGGTGTTGGTGTTGCCGTCATCATCATCATCATCATCATCATCATCATCATCATCATCATCATTATTATCATGACCATGATCATCGTTGTGACAAATAAACAAAAAGCTCTTTCGCTACGGCTTAGTGAACTGGATAGAATTAACACACAGGCTTGAGATGAGGCAAAAAAAACGCCAATAAAGATATAAATATAGATAATAATAATAATAATAATGGTTTAAATTACCCTTTTTATTAGGTAAGATATTTGTGAAAGTGGTATTTAACTTTCAAGTTTTTATCGATATTTTTCCCCATTTACCAGTTGTGGAGAATGAAAGTGAAACTATCTAACAGCATCATTACCCCCAAAAAAAAATTCAGCTAGAGAAAGGTAGAAAAAAACAATGCAAATTTCGACAAACACTTTCACCATAATTTTATTGATTATACCAATGTTACACCACGGCGAGGCTGACAATAGAAAAACATAAAAAATGCATTAGAAATGCTTATCATTTTTATATTTCGTTGCATAATTCATAGGTGTTTATTTATTGATATTTGAAAAATTTATTGTTTATCAAGAAGCAAAGTTCTCTGTCTGAGACTTTTAAAATATTTAGACTTCACCAATTTGACCGACATGTGTCTGTGAGGCAGTAGTAGCGGATGTAACCCTCTAAAGTCGTGTCGGTTGATTTAGGATAGGTAGACTGTAATATTTTTGTAAAACAATAGAGACTGAATTAAAAAGTCAGTGATGGACACAAATTGCGCATCAAAACACACCTTTGGACAAGGTTAACATTTAACTTAAATAACATTAATATTAAATTAGGTAATCAAAAAAAATTTAGATACCGAACAAAAAAAACACAATTATTTAATTACCTACAAACAATGCAAATAAGACAATTAATTACCAATAAGATTTCTAATTGTCATACAAACAATAAGTGAATTTTCTATTTTCCATTTAATGGATTTTAATTTATTTTCAATGTATATATATAACGTTTTCTATTGTTGTCTTTTAAATAACAAGATTTTTATATTAAAAGGTCTTTCAACTCTATTTTTCTCTCTAACCTACACAAAATATTAACTGTTATTTTTTTTCGTATTTCAAGTTTACGTTATTTTCAATTCTCTTAGGTCGCATAACAATTTAAATAATCAAATAACCAACCCCTATTAAATAATTAACGAGACCTTTCAACAATATTGACTATTGATTACGACATTTATAAATAGATCCTTCACATGTGATTGTTGCATTGAATATTTCAAGAAAAAAACATCAAAATTCTCTATCATTTAATAATAATTTATAAGAATTGTAAATAAAAATTATTTATCATTTAATTAGTAAAAAATTCTTAAAAAAAACAACTATTATCGCAGTTTGCCTTGATCCTGTTTTTTGATTTAAATATTTTTTTATGTATATATTTTTGTTATACACATATAACAACAAATTATTGAAAAATCGAAGAAAACGTATATATCGTAGTAAACTGTGATTTCTATAATTTACAAATTAATTAGTGATTTTGTTGATTGACATTTAACAGAATTGCAAAATTTATTAGATTTCAACGATTTTTTTTTAAATTAATTCAAAAATAAACTCCATACATGTAGATCAATGTAGGAGATAATACGCCCACCGTTCACTTGGACCACCATATATTAGACTTCATCTATTTCGGTTTGAACGACTTGCCTTTTAAAACAATTAAGTCAAAATAGATCGAGTGTACTATGCATTTACTAAATTGTCATGGCCTACTGCATATACTAATGGTAATGGTTACAATTAAAATTATACAATGTCTCTTCTAATGGGCAAGGTCGTACAATTATTCTAATTTTGAATTTACAATTAAAATGCAAATAAATTTAAATTGATTAACTGTGTGCGATCTAAATTTTTTTGTAATAAATTGTGTGTCACAATGATGGAATCACGTAGGCTATATCCAAAACGTGACAGATGACTGTTTTGTGACAATTAATGTAAATCTACTAACTAGATCCTGTAAATTAAGTATAATAATTCAATTGTTTTAATAACAATTTGACTTGATATCACAGTTATCATTATAAAAAGATAAATTAATTATAAAACCGTTATCGTTTTGATAATTATTTATTAGATAACAATATTTGGGTTCATTTATTTATTTATAAAATTTTGATAATATACGATAATTGAATAATAAGAATAATTGAAGAGATGGTAATTGATGAAACAATGGAAACAAAACGAATTGAAAATACCAATCAAAAACAAGGCAGAAACATCGAAAATTACAGATACAAAAAGAAGAATCAAGATAAGAAAAGTAAGAAAACTAAAACACACATTGAGTGCATTCAGGATGGCCCAGACCAACGCGGAAATTCCGCGTAGATCGCGGATATTTGTGCCGCTCAAATTAACGAATATTAAGTGCGTTTTTATTCGCAGAGGATTATGATTCGCGATCTGATGACTTTTTTTCCAGTGCAAACAACAAAAGTGCTTATTACACAGGGCCGCCGAAGGATTCGGCGGACCCGGGGAAACCAGTGTTCGCGGGCCCCGGTGAACGCACTGTGTTTGGGTCCCTATATAAATATATTTACACGTACTTGTGCAGATGGGAGGAAAAACAGGGGCAGTTGCTCTTTTCCGAGATCGAATAAAAATGTTTTTTTTTTGTTTCCAAGCTTCCTCGCATGCCTCTCACCAGGAAAATTTTCTATCGAGAACAAAAAAGTTTACTCTGGGCGATGAAGGACCCCCTCAGAGTAGCCGGGCTCCGGGGGAAAATACCCCGCTCTCTCATCAGTCTTAAAACTTAAGAATTGTCGGCCCTGTTCGTACAGCATTCGATCTAACTGGAAGTCAGACGAAATCCCGGCAAACATTTCGCATTGGTCTAAGGGAAAGTTCACTTGGAGTTGGATAAAATTGGAAGACAAAGGCAAACGTCCTAAAAACTCATCATTTATTCAAGACAGTCGAAGAACGAGCCCATCCACCACAATTGTCAAGCTGTCCTAAATTTAAAAAAAAGGAATATTTCTAACGGCGCTTTATCCTATGAGCAAAAAGGGCAAATGGGAATACGCAAGTCTTTTCCCTTACATATTAGCCTGTTGGAACTATCTTTAGTTCCAAATAGTAGAAGCAAACTGAGTTAATATCGAAGAACCTTTCAAAGGACATTGATTGATAATTTCTCAATCTACGGAAGTCCATAATAAGTTCAATAATCACCCTAATCATCCCGGTGTGTTCTCAATGTCTGTTCTAGATCACATAACAGCAAGCCACAAATTATTGTGTGAAGCAGAAGGAATAATAATATTTATAAAGGATACAATTTGTATTAAATTGAATAATAGTTGGATTTATTTTTATACCAACTGTAAACAACAACGTAATAATTGCATTGTATTTTTTTAATCAAATTTAATAGAATAATAATAGGACTTTCTCGATATAAAATGAAAAACTAGCACCGTCAACAACAACAGCAACAATAACGACAACAATTTAAAAATTATTAATTTTTTACCTGTGTTGTTATTGCACTTTTTGCATCAAAACTCAATAAATCGTAAACAACTGTAGAAAAACGAACTGTTGATGATTTATTATTATATTTTGATATTTTATAATTATGAATAATAATAATAATAATAATAATAATAATAATAATAATAATCATAAAGGTTATACATTTCTAACCTATAAAATTTATTATAATTATTTCAATTGTTTAAGCGTAGCTTACATACTGTAATTAAAACTGTATTTCTTATAATTGAAAAGGAAGTATACAATCACTCGAGAAACATAAAATTCTTTGTGTTTACCGGAAATATTCATCACAATATTATAAAAATCGAATAATTTAAATATTCTTAAATGTTAGAAAATATTCACTGAGAACCTTGAATTTATTCGTAAATTAATTATGCGGACATTTCTATAAAATGAATACAAAAGAAAAATATTTCTATAAAACCAAAAAATTTGTAAATTGTTCTACAACAATGATTATCAACAAACAAATAATTTGAGAAACAACTACTAGTATTTTGGTCTATCTGGAATCTGATTTTAAGACTGAATAAATTGGCATCTATCAGACCTGACCTGACCTGGACCTACACAACATTGTACCCATCTGAAGGCCCGACTTCTCTCCTACATTACTAGTCAACTCGTCCAATTCAAAATAGACGTACTGTATATATTGAAGAGGTTCATTTGGAGTGTTTGTCGTTTTTTCACGTTACACGTATAATAAACCAATTAGTAATTAATTACTGACGGAAAAAAAAACAATTTAAAATCAAAAAAAAAAACAGATTTGGTAATTCAAATATTCTCGTTAGTTTGTTTGTTTCATTCTTCTTCTTCAACAAAAAAAATATTGCAGAATCAAACAATCAACAATAATTAAACCTTATTTAGTATCAACGTTGAGTTCAATTAATAAATTGTTAATTAGATATTTGTTTGCTACTTTACATAATTTTATAATAATAATAATAGCAACGTATTTGTTGACTTTATTATTATTGTTATTATTTTACACATTCCCTGTGTATAAGTGGTTAGTTAGTCTTTTATGGGACAATAGACGGAACAACCAAAACTAACATACATCTAATTGCGCACCTAAATTTATTAAAACCAAACACAAATTTACGTATATTTCTTTATGATTCTTCAAATATTTATTTTATTGTTATTATATTTACTTATTGATTAATTTATAAACAGATAGAAATTACGTAAATTTAAAATTCAAATCAAACACCTTGTAGACACAATAAACCGTGATTGAATATCAAAAAAATCATTGATTACATAATTCATATTCATAATTAAACGGGATTTCTTATGATGAAATCCTTTTCAATAAAGTAAACCGGATACAGAGTAATATTTTGCGAATTTAAATTAATTTTTGAAATAAAAAATAATAGACTTTTGGTCCACAATAAAAGTTCAATGCACTTTTTCCCATAAATATTTTTATTGTCTACTCATTTATTCATGATAGAAGAGGGGAAAAAAAAGAAGGATAATTTCACTTTCACCTGCAACTTGACCAGAATTGATTATACCTAAACACATTATTTTACATCAATTTATATACAACTACAGGATGTCCCAGTTAACTAATAAAGTTGATTAACCGATGACTCTCTAAATCGATCGATTTTCTATCTGTTATCACCAAGCAAATCCGTGTTAGGAAATATCATTGAAGTAGAAATGCAACTATCGGAATTCTTATAGAATTTGAAAAAAAAACGAACAATAGTAAATCTCTCAATGGAACATTCTGTATATCTAATTGGAAATAATAGAAAGTTATCATTTTCTATTAATGGAATTTTAATTGAAAATTATAGTGTGAATTTTCCGGAAACAGTCAATATTCCATAAACGTTAATAGAATTTTCTTGTAAAACGTTTAGGTCATGAAAGGTGAAACTAACACCTACACCCAATTAGATTCATTACATCAAATTAAATTACAAGCATCATTACTAGAATAAAAAATGAATCATTTTTTTTTGTCTCTAATTATCGATTCTTTTCTTATAATAGTAACAATCCAACGGATATGAATCATGTATGCAAAAATCTCATTATTTCAAAATCATAACAATGTCGATAATGATAAAAAAAAACGTAATTGAATAAAAGAACAAGTTCAAATTCGTTTGGAATCATTGCATGTATTGAAGGCCATTATTATTCTTCACATGCAATAAATCCAATTTATAGAAAACAATAGACACTGTGTAATATATTTTTCTTCTGAAAGAAATTAGGGAAAAAAAGTTAATGCTCCACATCAAAAAACCGGTCCAATTATATTCATTTTGAACTTTATTTATATAAATTGATTCATTAAAAATTAGGTCTTTCCCGCACAATTATTGTAAAATAATTTTGATTTTTTAATAATAATAATAATCATCTTACCAATTAAGAGAAGTATACGTATAACAAAAGTACCGCAACATTTCCAAGTAGAATCACTTCCTAGTGGTAAATAATGCTTTTCTTAAAACAACAATTAACACTCTTTTCCAATTAAACGAATTTTTACAAGATTTATTTTTAAGTGATGTATGGTTCTGTTGTTTAAAAATTGTTTAATTATTATTTTGTAGAAGAAAAATGATTTTAATTTACGTCAATTATATCCATAAATTATCAAAATAAACACACATACACTCACAATATTTAGAAGAGAACAACAAAAACACACCTTAACTAAGAAATGTTGAAATTCTTCAATTTAAACTAAGACATACGTATTATGAATTGTTTAAAGTTTATCGTATCGGTGAATGGAATACGCACGTATGTCGTAGTTGTTTACATCTAAACATGTTGGATTTATAAAAAGAAAGGTAACACATACCTGTAAGACAGGTAGTTGATTGGAATTCCTTAACCTGTTGTTTATCAAAACATAGGCAACCATCAATTCATCCAATAAAAAGTTGTTTCAACACACCGGAAACTGAAGAAAAACGGACTTGCAACGCAGAAACTGCATAAATTTATCTACAAAACGTACAAGGCACCCGGTTTTTTATAGTATACCAATAATTGTATGTTTGCATAGTTTAAAGATGAAATTTAATAAACAGGAATTAAGGATGTGATTTCAATTTTAATCGATTGGGTGATAATTATTAACCCCAATAGTAATCAATATAATTTGATTTATTTTCTTTTTAATTTATTTTACAAAAAAAGTTTCTTCTAAACCCTTGATGGATACATCATCTGCAACAAAGACAAATCATTTAAACGGTTATAAATTTAATTGTTTTTTAGCAATTTTGATATAAAAGAAATATTTATAATCAGTAGAATTATTAACATCATTGAATTTGATTCAGGTTTCAAATGTCTTACAAAGCATCATGTTTATTATTGTTTAAGAGTAAAATTAGTTTAAAATCGTTTAACTTACAATACGAATACGATGTCCCATGGCTTTAGCTGGTAGATTTCTCTTGAATTTAGCACGTACAGCACCACTAGTACCATGTGGTCGTGTTACTTTACCCCAAATAGCACGTACATTTGATTTAACAGATTTTGGTTTACCAGGAACACATGTCTTATTTTTTGCTTTATAAACAAAAACACATCTTTTACCAACATAGTACCAGCTATCACCTTTCGTTGAGGCACCTTCAATTTTCAATAATGCAGTATTTTCATGTTGATTACGTAGACCACGTTTATAACCAGTAAATATGGCTTTTGCATATAAACGACCATGTCGTTTAAATGGTCGTCTATGGACTTTCGGTTTTTCTGTTGTAGCTGGTTGACTTTGTGTTTGTTGTTGTTGTTTAGTATCCGCTTTCTTTGAAGCCATGGCTGAAAACAACAAAACTATATATGAACATAACCTACAATTGTTTATCAATAATCATCTCAATAATTTTAATAGAAATTTTAGATTTTTATAAAAGACAAATAACAGAAATCGATAATCTACAGAGTTTTTGGAATATTTTTGAGAATTATTCTGAAAAATTTACAATAATTTGGTAAAATTCAAGAGACGAACACTTACCGGATTAAAACGTCACTAAAAAAGAACTAACTGGTAACTAAAGTCCCTAGATGTAACCAAGAATGATAAGCCAAAATAAGGAGTGATCAATTTGACAAGTCTATCAGTCTGTATGAGACGTCACTAACATTAACGGATGTCGCTTTGGAACAGTTAAAGCTACTTATTAAATTAACTATCAATAAACTCTATTTCATGTTAAATATTAATAAATGCCATGCTTAAAACGATTTATAAATGGTGCTACATGACGTCATCAACGGAATAATAACAGCATTGAGAAGTCCTGAACAAATTAAATACCTTTGATAGTGGTAATGAAATGTCTGGCAACTTTATAGTTGTAAAGTCACTACTTATTTAGTTCCGCCAATTTGATTAAACAAAAAAAAACAAAAATTAAACTTGCTGGACAACAAAATATAAATAGTTTATTATTATTTTAATAAAAATATGTACAACAATAATTTTTGTTAGAATGTACATGATATCAGTCCATTTTAATGTATTTACACACAAAAATTCACAAATCACTCAATATTGTTTGTACTAAGCACAATTTGTTTTTTAATTAATTGAAATGAAATCGAAATTGAAAGGGACTACCATGGAACGAATGGAAATGTTGAAAATTCGGCATATTATTACGACCAGATTCTGGATCTAATGGATCATCACCATTATCAAATTGGCGTCGTTTCTCATCATCTGTTAATACTTCTTTTGCTGATGCAATATCAATAAATTTCTTTTCGGCAATCTTCTTCATTTTCTCATCATTTTGATAATTATCCGGATGCCATTTTTGTGCTAATTTTCGATATGCTTTTGTTATATCACGTTTAGTTGCTGTACGTTTTACATCTAAAATTTTATAATAATCCCGACGTTCTGATTGTTTTTGTCGATTTTCAGCTTTTGATAAACCTTCTTTAGCACGTTCGAAATGTTGATTAATTTTTAATGCTGATTTATAATCACTGATAGCATCATCATATAATTCTGATTGGAGATAAGCTTCAGCACGATCACAATAAATATTTGGCTCTTCATTTATTGTTAAAGCTTCTGTACAAATATTTATTGCATCTTCTGTTTGTTCGTTATTTGAATAACATGAACATAATAAACGTTTCGCTTCATAAATGATATTTGTTTCGTCTTGTTCATTTTTCAACACTTTCAAACCATTTGCAATACATTCATCGTAGTTTTTATTCTCTATAGAATTTTCAGCATCCAATAGGAATTTTTCGATTTTCTTAATTTTCTTATAAAATGGAAAACAATCCTTATGTTCAGGATCTAATTTTAAACATTCACGTATTGATTTTAATGATTCTGTAGCATGTCCGATTTTATATAATAATTTCGATAATTTCAAATAACCTTCAGTATTATCACTTTGTAATTTTGTTGATGATTTTATATCACTAATTGCTGATAATTCATCACCACTATCCAAATACATATCTGATCGTAATTCGTATAAATCCGATGACCATGGACAATATTCAATCACTTGTGTGATATAAGCAATTGCATTCATATAATCATTATTACCATAATAATATTTAGATAAACGTAAACTCTCTTTTGCCGGATCTATACGTGTTATCAAATCATTGGCTTCTTGATTATACGGATCAATTTTCAACTATTATCAACAATAAATTAACGATTAGAAAATGAAACAATTTTTTTTTACATGGATAATAATTATACTTACAACATTATAAAAATCTAATTGGGCTAAATCGAAATTTGCTTGTTTCAAATGGATATTACCACGACTAATACGTGCAGCTATAAAATCTGGTTTCATCTCTAATACACGATCAAAATCACTAATAGCATTCTTTGCTTTCTTTAGAGCTAAATAAACTGTGCCACGTTTAAATAATGTTAAATAATTATTAGGATCAGCATCTGGAATTATTTAATTTATTAAAATACTTCGTCATAATTGATTAAATTATTATTTACCGAGAGCTGAATGATAATGGCTTAGAGCATCTGTTAATTGGCCCTTGGCTAGATATTGATTACCTAATTCTAAATGTTGGTCGATTTCTGCTTGATTTACACATTCTGATACTGTAAATATTGGAAATATTGGAAATTTTTCGAATTAATTTGAGGTTAATTTTCTATCTTACCATCAATGAATATTTCTAATATAATTAAAACTAAATACGGTGTCAGTTTTAATAGAATACTTTTATTCGTTATATCGTTAATATTTGGTATATTTATTGTTTTCAACATGTTTACTTAATTTTATTAAATTAATTTAATTCTTAATCACATAACATCAAAATTTTATCAAATCCACATAGTTGTCTTATGGACATATTTTTATATCTATCTGTCTTTGTCTGTCGCATTATTTTAAATTGCAGTTGTTTCGTGTGCCATTCTGATTGGTCCAAGTCACACTACATCATATCAGTATTGCCAAAATATAAAAACTATTTCCCCTAGTCTTGCTTATATCAAAATACTCTTATCCAATTATCAAAGGAATTTCAATAATCATATTTATAAATTTTTTATCGTATCTTCATTATATTTTTATGAATTATTTCTTGGTTTAATCATGAAATTTAAATTTAATTAAGTCATCGATTTATAGGGTTTTTTTAGATATGCAGTGTTGCCAGATTATATTTACCGAGATGTTAAATAAGTGTAAGCGCCCACGAAGTTTTTGAAAAATCATATGCGAATTGTACAAGAAACGGATATAAACACGATTTTGGTTGATGTTATCAATAATTATGAATAATGGAATTGGTTGTTGAGAAAAAACAAAGAAAATTCGTTTGATAATTGATTTTACAACAATTAAGGATAACAAAATTGTTGATTTACGATTAGGAACAATCGAAAACAAGATGGATATAACAAGACCTTCATTGAGTCCGGTCGATGCCAACTTTGCAACGTTTGTAATATTACTCGTCTATACCAGCATTCGTCCAACTGAATTTACAATCAGCAAACGTCCAACGTACTCTAATCAGTCAACGTTCTTCGTGATACATAATAGTGTAGTACGTAAATACTTTACTAAACGTCGATCCAGTTTAGACAAATTCTCAGCAGTCGCACGCCTTCAACTTTTGTGCTTTTGTGCTGCACAACAGTCATACTTCTTGTCCATCTCATTCATGACAACACACTGCAACGATTTGCTTGGGGCACTGTTCTATTTGTGTAATACAAGCTTTGCTGTGGTGTTCTTGGAACTGTACTGTACTTAATTTGTGTGAATTAAGACTTAAAAGCCAAATGCTTAGCCATTTAATCAAAAGTATTTGAAATTGTTAGATTAGATTAGATTGTAGGGGTCGTTCGGCCTTGTAAGCCCTCCTGAACTGCCACCGCCGTTGATCTATTGTTCTTGACCCTTCGTCTATTGGTATACCGGGGAAGATATTTTTCTTGCGAAATTGATTATTTCTCTGGGAGATTTTTTCTTACTTCAGCAGGTGACAAAGTCACACTGCCCAAGTAGGACAGTCTTATGCAAGCTAAAGCATCGCATTGGCATATGTATTCGGAGGTTTCATCGCCCAATCCACATAGTCTACATCTCTCACTGTCTGATTTGCCTAATTTTTTAAGATGGTTTCTAACTACTTAGATCAAGAAGCTTTCTAGCATTCTTAGGCGAATAGTTAATAAATTTCTTTGCCTGTCGTATACCTGGACATTGTCTGCGATAGAGCACCTTTGTGCTCCATTCTCACTCATTGATTTCCTGCCTTCTGTGGGTTTTGATTAGCACACAGAATCGCTCCGGACCTATGGGTGGAGCCGTAGCACCTGTTCTAGCACGGTCGTCGGCTATGTCACTTCCAATAAATCCCTGGTGTCCTAGACCCATGCAAGGGTAAGTTTGTTACCCTTGTCAGTTGTTTTAGGAATTGACGATATTCTCAGATAGTTTTTCAACGCTATAAGCCTTTAAGCTTTCAGTACCGCCTGGCTGTCTGTCAGAATGTCTATCTGCGAACCTTTGGGGTTTCTTCTTAAACACTTGTAAGAGTTTCGGCCTGCATTACGGTGGGCGAGTTTCCTAAGGATAAGGATTCCCTGTAATGAAACTGTTAGCTATGTAGAATCACAAACTGAGGAAACGGATATTTTTATTGTATTTACTCTGTATTGGTTAAACCAAATGAAAATAGGTAAAAGTGCGGAAAACTTCGAAGAATTATTGTCGTTAACAATTGCCCCATGTTGTGTACTAATTATTATCAATTTAGATTTATTCTAGGTATTTCATTGTGTAATTTTAAGCTTTAGAAATTCCAAATTAATTCCTGGAAACTCCAAAAATCCAATTAAATTAATAGTTTCTCATTGTAAATAAATGGTGGAAAAAACACAAATTTATAATCAGATGTAAATCTAATTGAGATTTGAAAATATTACAAAACACCAACTCAATATCCGATGCAACAATAATAAAATTATGACTCATAATTGTATTATTTAGCAAATAAATTATGTATGTTCTAAGCAGTTCCACAAATAAATAAACAAAAACGAAAAAAAAAACAACAACACAAAAACAAATATCATGCGTGTTCCTGAATTAACCAAAAATTGTTTCCAGTTTATTCACGTTTCTTGTGGCACAAATTTATTTCTATTTGAATGTTTGAAACGTCGCAATTCCTTTCGAAAATACTCAACAGTCGTTTGTAAACCAATAATTAGATCAACTTTAGGTTCCCAATTCAAAATTTCTTTAGCACGTGTTATATCGGGACGACGTCGTTGTGGATCATCTTCAACGCCCGCTAAATGTTTAATTTTACTTCGGCCACCAACCAAATCTTTAATAATTGAAGCGAATTCTGTAAATTTATAAGCGAAAAACAACAATTATTATACATAAATAATGATGGAGCTTCATCAAACAGAATACCGTTGATTGTGTGTTCTACGGGATTCCCCAAATTTACAGGAAGCGTATAGTTTGAATTCATTAGAGCTATCATACCGTCAACTAAATCAGACACATATTGAAATGAACGTGTGTGTTCACCTGTACCATATACCTAAAAATTCTTAGAGTAGGAATTATTCAAATTTCTTGAAAATACCAAAAATTAAATTACTGTAACAACATCGTTTTGTAAGGCTTGTAATATGAAATTAGAAACAACACGACCATCATTCATATGCATCCGTGGTCCATAAGTGTTGAAAATACGTGCAACTCTAATTTGCATCTTCTCTTGTTTAGCATAAGCATACGTTAATGTTTCTGTAACTCGTTTACCTTCATCATAACAAGCTCTAGGACCTAATTTTATTTTTTTTTAATTTGAATATTTAAATTTATAGTTTTTGTTGATCAATTTATTACCAATTGGATTAACATGACCCCAATACGATTCCGGTTGTGGATGTATATCAGGATCACCGTAAACTTCAGATGTACTAGCAATTAGAATTTTTGCATTTAAACGTCTAGCAATACCTATTCGAAATATCATATAAAATTATTAAAACAATTAAAAAATTAATAATCGATGACAAACCTAAAATATTAATTGTTCCTATCGTATTTGTTTTTAATGTTTTTACAGGATTATACATGTAATGTGGTGGACTAGCAGGACTAGCTAAATGATAAATTTCATCCACTTCAATATATAAAGGATTAACAATATCATGATGGATCAATTCGAAATTCTCATGTCCTATCCAATGTTCCACATTACGTTTGCGTCCAGTAAAAAAATTATCAACAACTATAACTTCATGTCCTTGCAACATTAATTTATCGACTAGATGTGAACCAACGAAACCTGCCCCTCCTGTTATCTAAAAAAAACAAAACATATTTAGCATCCAATGATGCAAGAATTTTATGAAATAATAACAAACAAGTATCCGTTTTCTATTCAAATAATTTAAAAATTTCACATCCGGATAGGTTTTTGGTACTCTTGTTTCTAATGATAGAATCTTCTCTTCTAATTCTTTAATTTTATCAGCTGATTCCTTCAATGATAACCGATAATTCCCTAAATCATAATACAAATTATCTTTTGAATATTGATTATGTAATGTTTCAATATTTCCATCATTATGAATATATTTAAATAGTATGATAGCTAAAATAAAAACAACAATTATTAGATAACCTCAAAAAATGTTTTGATAATAAACATTAATTACTTACACGATACAAGGATTAATATCAAAAATAATATGAAATATTTTAATTTTAAATTATATTGAATCATATTATAATTGTATTTATACAATTGTACATGTTTTTTTTTAGTAAATACTTGAGATTTACATTTTCATTAAACGTATCTAAATACCGTACATAATCGCAACAATTCCATAACAATGCTCACACCGATGGAATCGTTTAGATTGATATAATTGGAAATTAATTAACCACTGATAAACAATATTCAAATCAACACCTTTTCAAAAAATAAGAGCATTGATAACAAGTGTTGGTTGTGTTTCTTAATTGGTCAGGATACGTCAAAGCGACTAAAGCTAAGCGTACACGAATCAACCAAAAATGTCTTTCAACAAGAACATTTTGTTTTAAGGTGTTTATATTGTTGTTTGAAAAGTATGCTTTGGATATGATTGAAATTATTAGAATCACCGTTTTTAACTGATTTGTACAAAAACTTTTTCTTGAAAACGTTTTTGTTTGATTGGTCTGCGTTCAGCCTTAGTCGTAATTTCAAGTGTCTTCAGCAATTACGAAACACAGTCAAAATTGTGATGATTGTGTACTGTAATTAGTGACGCAAATACACCAACTTCACTCCAATGTTGTAATGTTGGCAATAACATGTGTGTTATTCTAATAATGTCAAATTTACAAATTTTACCGTAGAATTACTGATTAATGTAATGATTATCGGTTTGTTTTGCCAATTTTGGGGAACATGACGGGGCAACAGTGCACGAGTCATTTGTCAATTATTGTGACTAATTTCGCAGGTGTGTATATTTTTCTCATAGAAAATATTGGAAATTGGACAAAAATTAATTGTTTAAACAAATCAATAAATAAATAAACAAATAATTAAATTCTAATGAATCGATTGTGTTATGGCTAAACAATTATCGGTGGAAATTTCAGGTATTTATATGAATTTGAATTAAACATAATTATTAAAGACGTAATTGAAGGTTATTGTATTTTTTTTTTGGTTGTTGTTCTGACATTGTGATAATTATTTTGTTATTATTATTAGGAAAATATGTGATATTTTTATAATTCAAATCAAGTGAAATAATAGAAGGTAACAAGAATAATGTTGAAGAAACCGGCTTTGTTTTGCTTATTATGCTGGATACAATATTCAGCTGGTGAAATTTACGCTATACGTTTTGTGAGTATTTATTTGTGTTGTTGAAACGAAGAAGATTCTAGTCGTTGTTTTGTGTTTAAAGGACTCTCAATTTTATTTTGAAGAATTCGAAGATGTACCAGCAACATTCGGCAAAAAACTATCAGATGGAGGTATCCTAAAATCAATTCGAATCTTTATCAAATCTTAAGATTGAAATAATTTGAATATTTTTGTAGTGGTGCGTGGTATGTTGGTAAAATCGGATCCATTAGATGGTTGTACGGATCAATTAAAACCACCACCAACAAATATCGAAAATGAAACTGGTAAATGGATTGTAATAATACCACGTTTTACAACAAAAAAAATTGTTCATTTGAACAGAAAGTACGTATGGGTCAATTAGTTGGTTATGATGCTGTTATTATATATAATATAAATAGTGATCAATTAATACCAATGTATGCAAAGAATACAACAGGAATTTATATACCATCAGTATTTGTTAGTGAAACAAGTGGAAATTTATTAACACAAATTTATACAGACAAAAAATATTTTATTGTTATAACTGGTGAATCACCATTCAACATACAAACACATTTATTAATACCGTTTGCAATTGTTGTTGGTATTTGTTTTATTGTTATGATTGTATTTTTGGTGAGATTTAATACATTTTTTTTTTATTTGATATAAATAAATAATGCAAAAATTGTAATTTTAGATTGTTAAATGGATTAAAGATCGCCGCCGCCAACGCAGACACCGTCTACCAAAATCAGCATTAAATAAAATACCAACATGCAAATACCAGAAAGGTGATCCATATGAAACGTGTGCTGTTTGTTTGGATGATTATATAGAAGGTGAAAAACTTCGAGTGCTTCCATGCAATCACGGTACGTTTTCGTTTCTATTTTAATTGTAAAAAAAAACATGCGGTATTTTTTCAATAGCATATCATTCGAAATGTATTGATCCTTGGTTGACGAAGAACCGTCGTGTATGTCCGATATGTAAACGTAAGGTTTTTGCACATGATGAACCACATCAACATGATTCAGATTCAGATATTGATACAGATGATACAACACCATTAATAAATCCAAGTAATCATAATGTAACACAAGGTGGTACATTTCTACAACAACAACAAATTCAACAAATAATGGAAGGAAATGATAATCCTTTACAACGTGCAGCACGTTCTATTTCACAACAATCTGGCATTGTTGTTGGTGGTGTGACAGATTTTATTACAGCATCAGATCATCATAGTATTAATGGTGATTATCAAAGTTGTACATCAACAACAACATCAACAACAAATTCAGAACATGATGAAAATTGTCATGAAGAAGTACATATTTATCCACATCGTAGTAGAGGAGGAATAAACAGCAGTGATACAGATAGTGACGTACGTGTTTAAGAATTTTATTTTGTTATTATTATCACAATTATTATTATTATTATTATTGTTAATTAGATTCTATTATTGCTTTTTATCATAAAGAAAATAAATATCTAGTCGTATTTGAAGTTATAACAATAATAATGAATTTTTGGTGCTATTTTGTTTCTATCCTGAAAATCTTTTAATTTTGACGGTAATTAATTAGCCGGATATCGTGGAAAAATACGAAATTATTATTATTATTATTGCAATATTTATTTTTCTAAACGATAAGAAATCCACACAATGTTGTTGTTTTTTTCTGAGATTAATTGTTTAAACAACAGTTATTTCAAAATTAAATCACTACTTGTTTTTAATTCTTGAATCTCTCTATAGATGGTGATTTGTAGAATTTATCTAAATTTAACGAATTATATATGGCCAAAATAATTTTTTGAGTTGGCCAAATCGACAATAATCCCAAAAATACTTGTATAGTTTTAGAAAATGAAAATAATGATAAATTAATAATAATAAAAAAAATAATTTCAAACCAATTATTTAACGAATGGCATTATTTGTCCTTCTTGAAAATGCCTCCCAATTCCTATCGATTTTGGTTTCATTAATCTCCAATTACATTTGATTTTCGTTAATGATCTACCAATAGTTCTAACGATTATGAAATAAATTAATTCAATTAAACTTAAGAAACTGAAACCAAGACATAAACCTAATAATCCACCAACATTTGCTGCAATTAAAAATAAAAATTATTTGTTTAATTTCATTTATTAACATTTACCTAGAACATCAGTGAAACCATAAAGTTCACTTTTAACAGTTTTACGAAATCTTGTATCTTGGAAAAAGAAATGCATTATGACCATATTGTTTCTAGAAATTTAAAAAATGTTTGTAACAATTATAGTTATTATTATATTTTATTTTTAATTACACAAAATAATCTTGTGTAATACCATCAAAATCATATTTGTAATAAATTTGTTTTGATAATTTACTAGTTGACGCACTTTTAGTAAAACTCAATTCAAAACAACTCGGTAAACAATGACAACTTGAACTGAAATATGAATTGTTGTTTGTTAACTTTCATTAGAAAATAATCATGTGAGAAACGCATTATGCTTGCTACACACTATCGTAGTTTGACTGCACGTTTTCCAAACGAACAACCACGTACGTTGCTAATTCGTATACAGTCATATCGAATGAACCAACGAACAAATGCGATCAATCACAAACGAACATGTGCAAACAGAAGTAAATGAATGTCCATGGCGCGACTACTGCAAGTTTGGAATTTCTTGAATGACTATTAACGCACAGTAGCAACACCTGAATTAACGATTGCAAACGCGAACGCATAGTTTGAATTGATCACTGCTGGCCACACTAATTCGTTTGTGTTTACATTGGCGTTCGTTCGTTAGATGAAGACATGACTTGATTGTAGAATCCTGCGAGTGGAGAAATTCAGATCTTGTTACAAGGAACTGCTTGGTCGATATTCGACGAACACGTTGTAAAACGGTGATAATATGTAGCAAGCATTACACTATGAAAGTGATGATCACACGCGTTATTACTGAAAATGAAATTTAAATGAAAATATTAACCCATTTCCGTATACTAATTCCATATCTTCTTTGGCTTGATCACTGCAAGCTTCATCAATTTTGCCGCAAGTTTTAATAGATGTACTTTCTGTAATTAACAATTAATTAAATAATTAATTAATTTATCGATTAATTGCTAGTTACTTGGTAAATAATAGGGAATACAATGGCATTTTGAATATGTGTAGTTTGATTGACATTCAAGTCGGCAATTTCTTGATGTGTAAGTCCTGAAACATCGAAGAAATTCGTTTAAAATTTCCCGCATGATGTTTTTTTTTTGATTAAATAGGTACCTGTAATAGAACAGAGGTCTTTCATTTGAAAAATAACATTGTCGATTAGTGATGGAGATCTTGCGTAAAGCGTCTGTTGCATCACGTACTTCAGGGAAAATACTATAACGAATTTCAGTACCAGGACTGGTTAAATAACTGAAATCAGCCATTTTTGGTGTTTCTATTGGATTGCCAATTAGTACCTAGGATGTTTGGTAATTTTCAGTAATAAAATACAGTAGATTGTCGATTATCCGAACGTCAATTAGTTCGGTTAATCGATTCTCTACTGTAGATACTTTCTTTTTATCGTACTTTGAACCCCATACTGTCTGTAGATGAACAAAAATATTCAGCAATATGCGTATCGGCAATTATAGTTAAACCTAAATGAGTACCAGCACCTGAAATAAGCATTTCGTTGAATGGTATGGTATGAATATGATTCCCGGATAACAGTCTAGACAACTCAAGAGTCCGGGAATGTGGTAGTTTCATCCAACCGGACGGAAACTCAAGTGTTACGGAAGCTTTCTATGAAACTAGAAGCCGTACAGCAAAACACTTTGCCGGCCTAGATTGATAAATTCATTTGTCACACACATTTCAGTTTCCGTCCGATTAAAGCATATTTTATTTTGTTGTGGAAACTCTTGTACCGGTTGGACGGCGTGGTATTGATGATTCATCAAAGGTCTCATTTTTTGGAAAACCATTTTCCGGTGTCCAATCGTACACATTTCCCGGATATGTTTGATTTAAAATTGCCAAATCTTTACTATAAATTAAAAAGAAAAAGAGTGTATTATTTGAAATTTAATTCAAAATAATTTTTTTTAATAAATAATGCTTTAGTGATTACAGATTACGGAAAATTAACGATGGTGGTAGACGATTAAATGAACAACATAAACCTTCATCAGTAAATTCATTATTGAAATAATCTTCACAATTAATTGAATCAGATTTCCAGTAGCAAGCTTTCAGCATCTCTGAACATGGTTGTCCTACCTGCAACAAAATAAATCTATGGATTATTTAATCAAATATTGGTACCCTCTTGTGTAATCCGGGAACTTTACAGTAACCATTAATGGAGTATTTTTTTCAGGCTCCAACTCAAAGTACAAAATTGCGGCTCCGACGAGAGTCGGTCTGCTGTTTACTCTACGTACAAAACGATTGTGAAGCCGCGTAATGAACATGAATGTAGCATCAAGACAACGGCTGAACTTCAACAACAAGTCACGTTGAAATACGGGGTAAGAGAAATTGTATCGTAACGTAACAATAAATAGATGCTACGAGATTCAGCATCTTTGTCGCACCCATTATAATTCATGATAATCAAGTAAGTGGAACAAAGATCGGTGATATACCAAAGAGTTATTTTATTTATAATTTAAAAAAATATGATAATTTCAACTTTTACCGAGTTGTGTATTTTGGAATTTTTGAAAAATTAGCTCCTCTAACCTTCAGTAAAAAATCTTGTAGAGCACTCCAGTTTGGTGCATCTCTTGACGAATCATTAAAAGAATTGTTTGAATTACAGTAGTCATATAGGAGACGTTTTTCACCTGAAGTCCTGAAATGATTTTATTATGTTTGAAAGTTTTTTACTAATTCCATTCAGTGGCGTGTCATCCTATGGTTAAAGGGGCCCCTAACAAACAATTTTTCAGAAGAAAACTGTCTGAATCCAACACTGATGGAGGGGGGCACCCAAATTCAGATTTGTTTGGGGCCTCATGAAGCTATAACACGCCACTGATCTCATTATAATGATCGAAACCCTTCTTTAAGTATCCGTTCCGCTTCACTGCGTTTAGCTTGATTCATATTGCACAATGTAATTGATGGGAATGGTATATCTTCGAATGTTGCATCAGTAGGACTGAAACTGACAATCACCGGATTCTTCGTCCATTTCACATAAATATTTGTTATGTAATATGAGGCGAAAGCTAATGCTGATAAGAAAGCCAACAACCAAAATAGTCTGCAAACAAATTTCGATAAAGTTTTCAGTGGAAGTATCCTGAAAAAAATTCAACATACCTTTCACAAATTGATAAACGTGTATCACCAACATAATGTAAACCATGTAATGAGCTTTGTTGAAAATAACTATTGAAAAATTGTCGAATTTTCTCACCAAAATTTTGTTTAGTTCTCTTGACAATTTTCTTTTGATAATTACTTTCATTAGTCTTATTATACATTTCATCGATATTAAATAATTGTGAATTTTGACTAATACGTCCCTGATTTTTGTTAATCCATGTGCCACCTTGCATCTTTCTAGTTCGTATCGAATTATTGTCGTTTCGATACATTTTTTTGAAATATTTCCGTTTTCGTTTCAATGAATCTTCTCGATATAAATCGACAAGAAATCTACCTGAAATGGCAGTGTTTTGTTGTTTTTGATCTACTGATGATAACGGACTATTCGATGATATTTCATTAATTATGGTCATTATTGTGAAATAATCCAAGTTTACTAGATGTGATCAACAACCCTACTGATGATTTCAACCAATAAACTACAATTTTTAATTGTGTTCGCGTGACTTCCACCCTCTATTATTACAATAATGTTAATGTGAAATGATAAAAATGTGCGCATCGTTTACGATGTAACACAATTTTATTTGAAATGGATTTAAGGGTTGTTTTTGTTTGTCTATATTGATATCAATTGTGAGCATGTTTATGTGGAAATATACTTATGATAGAGAAAAAAAATAGGTGATAAGTCTAAGTAATAGTTAAAAAACAGAACCAAGGTAATTTAATGTAAATAATTGACTTTGTAATATGTATTTGCACTATTATTAAACTTCAATTCTCATTAATCACACGTTAACTATCTTTGAATTAAATAAAGATCAACGGTTTGTGGGATGTGGGTGTGTTTGTAAAGCCCTGTCCACATGGAACGAACGAATGCAAAAGCATACATGCATGAAAACGATCATGCGCAGAACACAAGTAGATGAATGTCCTTACCGTCGCTTGTGTTCCACTCAATCAACATTTGTACTTCTTCGTCCATACTACACAAACACGAACGAATGCGAACAAACAATATTCTTTGATTTACCAACAAAAGGCAAATTTCGGTTTGTTTTGCCACCAACACTGTTCAAGCATTTTGCGTGTGTTTGCGTTCGTTCGTTAGATGTGGTCGAGGCTTATGCAGTAAGTGCGATAAGCTGTCTGTTGCCCACGAGAGCGCTCAAATTCAAATTTACCACTTTTTATCGTCAATTTCCCTGCGCTACGTGAAATTTGCGTGCGATAAGTGTTACTTACCGCACGCAAATAATAATTTGACAAACGCAAAAATCATGTGGTCCCATTAGAATCGGCAAACAGCTATTTATCGACTGAATTGTGGTGCACTAAGATAGTACTTATCTCTCGTGATTAATAGAAAAATAATTTTCCAATAACTTACCAAGTCAACATTACAACAGATACTGGAATTGTTGCATGTTTGTAACGTGTTTTTTTCCCTACTTTTCTGTTATTTGTCCAAGTCTTTTTAACATATTTCTAATTAGTTGTTTTATTTTATATAAAAAATTCATTTAATTTAATTGACAATAACTATAGGTTGTCATTTGTAAATAAGGTTAGATAAATTTCCTTTTTAAAAAATGTGGCCATCATTAATGTTACAATCTAGAAGTGAATAATAAATCTTATCAAAATCATTATAATGTGGGGGAAAATCATTGGACAGGTGTGCTTATTGAAAATTACCACTCTATTTTTCCGCTTATTATTGTTGTTTTTCACTGATAATCATTTGGAAAATTTTCCGATATATTTGTGTAATTATTCCGATAGCAACAAGATTGTAGATAATTATTGTTTTGGTTTCAAAATAGGGCCTACATAAACCTTGGTTTTTTTTTCACAATGGAGAGTCTTTAATATTTCATTATAACGCTTAAGGATGGCCGCACACTACTTTCTTTCAGATACGCCATAGTTTGTTTTATTAGCACTTTCGTTAGATTCTAACGGTGCGCATACACGGCAACGCTTGCTGTTTAAGTAGAGATTACGACAGAAAACATGAAAAAGACTATTATTGTTATCGCATTTAACAATAATTCAAGTCGATTACTCAGTAATTGAACAGTCTTATGTCGATTACTCAGTAATCGAACCGTCTTATAGTTTAAATTACTTAAAATTTATTAGTGTGTGACAGGACCGTTTGACGACAAACCTACACGCGGAGGACAGTGTGAACTCGGCTGGCGTTCATTCATTTTCAAAGAGATTAACGGTGAAACACTCCCTAAGACGGTGCCCCTATCTTCGCACGATCCTGCGTTGTGGTAGCCTTAAGATATTTAACAACAAGAATTCACAATTCATTTAGTTTCGAATTTATTCGTCGGTTGAAGAAAAATACTTTCCCTACTCATCACTCAATTTGGTTTCTGATTTTCCAACATGTAATTATGAATTATTGATTTTTTATTATTTATTTTGAAGTCGGTCAAGAAATGTTGATTGACTATGATACTATTTAGTTTGAAAATTACTCAGTAATCAAACGGTATCAGCAGGGCCTAAAATATTTGGCACCCGTGGGCTACAAACAATAATGCGCCCCTTTCATAAGAGAAAGTAGAATCGGGGTAACCGGTAAAGTTTTACAAAAGTTTCAGAATTATTTTCCAGCAGTCAAACCGATTTTTGTGCAAGTGAAATTGTCGCCTCAGGGCCACAGTTCATTTAGTCTTGGGGTTAGGGTGGCTCTGGGTATCATAGTTTGAATTATTTACTTAAAAATCGCTAGTGTTTGATAGTTTTAAGTTAGTTCTTCTACGTGATAATTTTTGGCAGATTCTTTTAGTTTTCAAGTTTACTCCGATCGGAAATTCTCCAAGTAAGGAGAAATAAATGCTCGAGTTTCCCTACTCGTCGCACAATATTTCCCTCCATATATTATTATTTATTTTTTGTCATTTATTTTGATAAATTCCTGAAGTAATACCTGAAATTTCAGGCTTTAAGTATCTAGGGTCACCCTAACTACAGGAGAAAATGGGCTGTAGCCCTGGGACGCCAGCCTTTTGGGGCGGCCATTTTGCTTGTACTCAAATAATATTTGTTTATTGGTAAAATAATTCTGAAAGTTTTGTAAAACTTTACCGGTTACCTCGATCCCGCTTAATCCCACGTGTATTTTCTTATGAAGAGGGGTGCATTATTGTTAGTCGCCCACAGGCGCTAAATATCTTAGGACAGTCCAGCGTCTTAATTCAGTGTTGCTCGGACTTGTTCTTTTACTTGTTACATTTACTTTTATTGATTAACACTGGATTAGCAGCACAAGAACGCCATAATTCATGATTAATTTAGTCAAAAGTTCTACTTTGGAGAATTTTTGTAATTGTTGTTATTCGACAAAAAAAATCGATAAAATAGCATGAAAATTCAATTATCTGATAAAAATCTCTGAAAACTTAATTTGTTAACAAAAATTGATTATTTCTTATTAATAGAACAAGTTCAAGGATATTTTCGTCCACTCCCTATAAATTATTGTGGATTATTTCATGTTTATATTGCATTGGTAGATGGCGCAACATGTCTCAACTCAATTATCTATTTGTTTTAGAATACTGAAAAATTGTTCGTTTTTTGTTTTTGGGTTTTACTGTCGTTGTTCGTTTAAATTCAGTGGTCACTGGCACATATGCCGTTTTGCCAACGACTCAACTAACTAACCACCACATTGACTTAGAGAATTACCAAGCATGGGGCCTGTTTAAGGCTCGTGCCCCCTACAATTACATTGCACTCGCACAATAATAGTGTAATGATATCGGTTTTGGACCCCCCATTTAGACCTCCCAAATATGCTTTTTACAACATTTCTACAGAGTTTTTGTTTTGAATGAACATTTTTTTTATTATTTGAAATGTGTGTGTGCAAAACTGGTGGCCCCCCATTAGTGTTGACAAAACGGACCCCCTAAGTTGTTTAGTGACGGTTTCAGTTCAATTCTGCATTTATTTTATATTTATCTATGTGTGTACGATATGAGTGGGCATTTTGAATTATTTACCGTGAAATTATCATTGTATTATTGTGCATTATATCTATCGAAATGAGACAGATATAGATGATAAACGGAAAGGGTAGTGAAGGTAATTTCTAAACAGACAAGAAGATTATAGAGACGTCAACAATAATAATTATGTGAGTGATTTGCAGACCTATATACTCAGTTGGTGCATTTATTTTTCTGTTAAAAAATACAGGCATGGATTCAGCACAATTGACAAGGTCCCCACTTGAACAAGTAATCAAACTATTTAGTTATCACAATTTTAATTAAATTTCTCTGAAGAATTTTCCTATGTGGAAATTCTCACCATATCACTGAGATTTTCATTAAATTAAATTTTCGAGAATCAAACGGTAGCGCAGGCTGAGACAAAATCAAAGCAGGATACCAAGAATCCCGGTGTGTTCCTGGTTAAATCTATATATGTGTGCGTTGTGTATATATTGTTTTTTATCACACACGTGCTATAAGGGGACAGAGACCCCTTCGGATCATTTCTGGTTCAAGAGCTCTTTCAAAATAATAATGATAATAATAATAATAATAATAAGAATGTAGGACTCGTGCACATTGTTGAATCTTGAAACGAAAACGTTGAAAGTTTTGTTATTCTGCTAAGATTGTTGTTGCTGTTGTTGGTTTGTTGAGATTTGATCACAATTTACTGTTCGAAATTAGACATGAACATAATGGTGGAAATAATAGGAAAATTGGGGCAGATGGTGTTTTTATTTCAAATCACTTTTTTCTGTTATAGTAAGGACTAAAAGAAGGACATAAATCAAGTTGTAGGTACTGTAATTGAACAAATTTCTAAATATTTAGGTATATTTTTGGACAGATGCTATCTTTATTTATCTGAAATCGTTTGCTTTTTTTGTGTGTGCTAATTTCTTTTAAAGTGCATTTTTCTACAACAATTCGTTTTTGTCAACATTCGGACACATCTGGGCGTTATCTCTGTATTTAAACAATTTCTGTTTGAAACTAATAATCAAGATGGGGCGCTATGATATATTATTACAGCCTTCTTGATTCTTTTCAATCCCAATAAATTAATTCTTCTTTGTGATCCCTTTCAAAAATGATAACCAATTATAAACCGACAAAAGATCGAGTTGATTTCTAATTTCCTTCGTCTATCAATGACAATAATAATAATAATAATAGAAAATGTGCAAAATCATTTTTCTTCAACGATTTTATTTTATCTTTAACAATTCATTATCACTAAGGGGGGTGTTAGATATAGTTAGATTTATCAAAAGCCAAGCGGTAACAATCGAACACGAAAAAACCAGACAAGTATTTACACTTAACATAATTAATTAACACAATAATAGTAATATTAATAATACTAATGACGGCGATAGTAATGGAAATGATGATAATAATGGTTGTTATAACAATAGATAAACAGAAGAGGGTGTGCACCTGTGCGCGTACCTGTACCATTGTCTCTGCTACAATCAAGAATCTTAATTATTCTACTTTAACTAATTTAATAGTTAATCAAATGAAGGCTTTACATTTCTAGAATTTGCATGTACGTACGACTTGTTCTGATTTAATTTGAACAGCTTGACCATTGTTATCACGTTAATACGTTACACGTCGGAAAAATCGAAACAATTGCTTCTGAAATTATTAGCCTCGCGACGCGTTGAAATGTTGCATAATCGTATTTGAAGGATTGTAAACGAAAAATATGTTTTCCCCAAAATTTGCTCAGTTGAAAACTGTACGTATGTAGACACTATCGGCAAGTTCTTAAAATTCGCTGAAGCCAACGAACCTTATTGTGCAGAAGTAAATCTACGTGCTCACCATCCGTCCAAGAATCCTTAAATTGGCGATGGTAAAGTGATTTGTCCAGGATGCTGTTAGCTATCTTGATAACGATGTTCATTACTGTGACCATGTCTCCAGGAAATGTTTGGACGCAAAACGTTTCTTGATGTATTACGCAGTGGGACGTCTGAATTTCATGGTGAATTTTCTTCGTTAAACTTGAAACAGCTCCTTTATTTACCCTTGCCATACTTTGTAGCACCATCAGTAAGTCAATTCCGGTGTGTTCCAGATATGTTTCTACAGCATACGCAATATCTTCTCCACGTGTTTGTCCCTTGAGCGACAGCAGTCCAAGAAGAGCTTCTTTATTTATTTAAAAACAATGGAAGGTAAGGGCTCTTTTTTTCTCAACAATAACTTGAATTCTGGAAAGAGTTGTAGGCATATTTTCAATAAATCATTATTATAGACTACAACTATTTCTAACTAACGCAAACGCCTGGTTTAGTGTAAGCATACTATTATAGCAACAAATTTTTGTCATCTCACAAAGTTGCCCGTTTGTGGAACTTACGTAAAACGTAAGTACGTTAGAAAAATTTTGATGGGGAAACTCATGCGTGATCTCGCACAGCGGAAATGAGGGCTAATAGGTAGATAGAGTTGGTGTCGAAATCGAGACGAATTGTTAACTGTCGCATAATGCAAATAACTGGTGTCATATAATCATTTGATTGATATTGTCAATGCGACACCATAGCTGACGCGTGCGGTGCTGAATAATGAGCGTTCACCCTAAGTGATCACACATCTCTATGCAATTTGATCATTTAAAAGAGAAGCTATTGGTCAGCGTGACGTATAATTAAATTTTATTGGCACATTGCAGTCATGTGATACATTATAGGCGCCATCTCGCGTCATGTCGCATTCATTTAGTAAACCAAACCGGGTAATTGTGGTTAATTATTGAAATGTTGTGTTAATAAAATTATTTTCTTCAACAAAAATTGTTTGTTTGTTTATTTATTTGTTTATATTATATTCATTATAATTTATACAAATTAATTGAAAATGGTACATGTTATTAGTGTTGTATTCATAAAATCAACGATTTTATGGTAAATTGTTGACATTGTTGACAGTTTTAAATTGTATTCAACAACAAAATTTCCAATAATTTTCCATTACCGAAACGAAAAAGAAAAATTGTTAATAACGTATCAATTCATGGCCAACTAACTATTGTATGAAATAAAGAACACAATTCAGCGCCTACTCGATAAAATTCCATCTTTATACCGTTTTAAATGGTATGACATTTATTAACATATAAATGAAATATAATTAAGTAGTTGTTTGTTCAATTTTTCGTTTATTTAATTGCTTTTTTTTTGGTGGTTAGTTTGAATTTCTTTCTAAATAGCTGGCAAAACATCAATTTTCAATCGTGTCATCTTTGTGTTGATCTTGATAACACCCTGTAGGGTCTTTGCGGCTTTGATCAACCGTATATATATTTTTTTTCTCTTCTGTTATTGTTACCTTTTTCTGTTCATAAAAGAATTCTTGTCATTTCTAATGATTTCGGTCCGGTTTTCGTGTTTCTATCTAAAATTTATTGTAGCATCTTTGGAATTGTCCCATCATTTATCCTCCTTCACAGATATTTTTAATATCGTGTTCGGCCGATGATGATGAAGAAGAAGAAAAAACCAACGTTAACATCCAGATAACGATCTGTGGGTTTATCTTTAATAATTTCTATAAATAAAAAATCGTGATTTTATGGTAATTTTCCTGACAATAGACTTGAATAATAAATTCATAACTGTATTAATTATCGTGTTAATTAAAACAATTGAATTAATTGATTCGATCAGTTAACGGAAATAACTATTCATTGTCCTGATGATTGTTGTAATTTTGCACAATTAAAACAATTTGATTTAATTAAAATCATCATAGTCGATGTGTATAAAATTTGGGCAATTTTCAGTTGTGTGGGCCAGTGTTGCCACGATTTGAGATATTTCTTAATTATTAACAGCATGGTGTCTTTCTATACGATTTTTAAGGAGAAATCACCCCCTTTTTTGCCGGGGTGAAAAATTGCCTTATAAATTAATAACAAAATTTTTTTTTGTTCGTTGCCTCGTCTTTGTTTCGTATTCTTTCGAATTTGTTTGAACATTTGTAATAATTTGCAGACGAAACGCAGATGTCACTATTGTCGTATGGTTTTTTTTGTGATATTGGGTTAGTAGAAATCAAGATGTCCTGCTGTGTGCCAAGGGTGGCTTTTCATATATATATTGTTAGATCCTTGACAAAGCCCACTATTATTTGTTGTTATTATTATAAATTTGTCTTTAGTGTCTTGATAATAATCAGAACTTATAAAATAGATTGTAATGATAATTGGAATTAATTAATTTATGTTCTTTTCGTTGATTGCAATAAAATTTAATTAAAACAACTGAAATTCGTAATTAAGTTGGCAAGTTTCGTTGGAATCGAGGGTGGTTGCTGTTTTCTCTGTAGATATTTATTAAGAAACTGTATCAAGTAATTAAAAATTGAAACATAAAAGCACAGTTGGTTGTGTTTTTATTAAATATCCACGTTTTTTTTTTGGGTATATTCTAAATAATTAGTGGCTTGATAATTGAGACACCATGACCATTTAATTAGAGCAAAATGACCACCCATGAAATTTAGAGGACTATCTACAAAGTATATTTGTCACCATAAATCTCTTTTATTTGAGGATTTCATAGAAATGACACGTGTCTAAACAATTTTTCTTGAAATTAACTTCTATTTTTTTCTTCTTCTTATTGCTGTTGTTGTTGTTGTAAAAGTTAAATGTCTCCATAAATCTTGTTGGGGAGAAAATTGATTTATTGTTAAGAAGAACTAGAATAATTGTGGTAGGAGTTATTGAATCATTTATTGTTTGATAAGCATGTAAAACTGGAATATATAGTTTCATTTCGGCGAAAATTAACAAAAACTGTATAGTCTAGTCTGGTTTGACTTGGCCGACTTGACTTCAAATCAGACACAGCGACATCTATTGAGATTCGTAAGTTGTGAAGCAGTGCGCTAGTAAAGAGCCTCATACACGGTCCGGAAATTCTCCTAGGAGAAAACTGTACAGTCCTGGCCTTTGGTATTTCCGAAGCGTATGTGTTATACATTGCCTACCATTGTCCATTGCCTACCAACTGAAAGGTATTTCGGAGCGTCTGTGGTTTTCGAGACCGTGTACGGCGCGCTTAAACCGAAGCACAGCATCTCCTGAGAAAATTTGTTGCTAATGAATGGAGACGCGTCGATTATAGGTTGGTAGATAGGACGATAGCGATTCTGGAGATCCTTCTAGACTTCTTGAAGTTGACTCGGTTCCACTTTACCGAGCTAGTGGCCGGCAGAAAAGGTCGAAAATTTGTCAATATTCGGCTCGACAACTCCAAGAAAAATAAAATTTGTTTTGTCGCAAGAGAGCTTCTCATTTCTTGTACTAATCTCATAGACCCACAATTTCCATTTTCATTTATCTTCCACTTCCTCTTGTTGTATTTCTGCGATTGTAGCCAAACACAACAGAATCATGCATTAACATTTTTATAATAAAAGCACCTAAATAATATTGAAAGGCAGATGTTTCATAGTGGTAGTCGCGACGCTTCGTTCCGGCGACTTAGTGGGCGGCACTGCTTAAAACTGTATACTTCCGCTCTTTAGTTATCACAAATATCATTTTTGAAGTGGTGGTCGTCTTAAAGAGTCAAAATTGGTCATTTTATGAACGTGTAGAAGTTCAACGTTTTCTTGATGACTTCTTAAATAAATATCAACACTAATTTCGAACGCCACAGATTCTTTCTTAAAAATGAGCGCCAATAAATCTCTTATTTAACAAAACAAAAACAAAAAAATTGATTTATCACCACTTTTATGGTTTGGAATAGGTATTTGTCATTCTTTTTTCTTTTAAATTGCACACTTTTGAAGGTGCTCCTTTGAATAATAATAATAATAATAGCAATACTAAAATATAGATATATCTATAGTTGAGGGGTTGTTTCTTTTTTTTGCTTCTATTTTATTTTTCATATTTGAAGATAAAGTAATAAATTTTTAGTTAATTATTCTTGAAATGTTGGATTGTCAAAAAATGAAAAGGGTTCCTTTCATATGATGCGGGCTCACCTCTAAACAATTTCGTTGTTTTGTTTTGTTTTGTTCTTTTTTTCCTCAATATTTTTTATCTTTTACAAATTAAATTTGTCATGTTGTTTTATGAATAATATTCAAAACAGATGTTTTTTTTTATCCACCCTCACATCTTTCTGTCTCTTTCTTTCTCCCCTAATAATATTGATGATTGTTCTTTTATTTTATATTTTTTTGTTTCTTCACAATTTTAAACTTCTTTTCTAGTGGTATGTGTGTGTGTGTGTGCGTGTGTGTGTCCGTGAGTGGGTGCAATAATTAGTACCTTCTGCATATATGTAGGCGCGCCTGTAGACGCCCTCTTGACACGCCTGCAATTTCCAACTTTAACACATAGCCATATGAACAAATGGTATAAACACACCACCAATATCATCAATCAAACCACACTCACATGCTTTACATTCAAATTAGTTGCTTTTTTGAAAGATACTGTTTTATAGGGGGTGGCACAGGGTGATATTATAAGTAAATTGTCCACCATTGTAGCGATGTGTCAATCATATTTCGTAAAATATATGTTTGTCCGTTATATCGCGATTATGTTCATCAATTAAACCACATTTGCCTGTTATTTCCATACAGCGGATACTCATTCACCACTAAAAGTACATCAATGAAATAGTAATGGTGTTTGTTGGCTCCGAGGAAAGCATACGTGGGTACTTATGCAGATGCAGTCAAATCAGGAGCAGTTGGTTTTTGCCAAAGTTCCTCGCATCCCTCTCACCAGGAAAATTTGCTATGGAGGACAAAAAATTTACTCTTTTGTCTGGTCTGGGGAGTAGTGTGATATTAGCTGGTCAGTGCTGCTTTATATAAGGGCACCGTGCCGATAACAACGTTGCCAAAGTTGTCGGTGTACTTTTCACAAAATATCAATCTTAATTGGTTTGTTTTTGGATAATTTCTCATAGAAACAAATACCGTACAGAATCTGTATTTATATGGTTCTTAGAGTCCGTTGCCGGCTATTACGATGGAAATTCGGAGCCTACTATGTTTTCCCATTATATTACCTACTTTGTTTATATAACGACTTTTTATTTAGTTTTCTTTTTTTCGGTAATCTTAAGGAAATTGATTGGCTAATTTGTTGAGAATGCTATGAAAACAGTTGACAATTATTAGAATTTATCGTTAATTAACGAAATAAATTGGAATATGTAGAAAACAAGCGCTTTAATAATATTCATACAAAAATAATAATAATAATAATAATAATAATGGTGATGGGATAATGAAGCAGAAGAAAATGGAAGACAATAATATTTTGGTCATCAATACAAATTAAATAAATAAATATTTAATATATTCAATTCTATATATGTAAAGGTTATAATTTTTATGAATGGACGAACATATCCTTCTGCCATCATAAAATTTAACTGCTTTTTTCATCTCTCCTTTTTTATAACCGACCATAACACATATTTGTACCAAACAAATATTCACCTCTTTCTTTTGTTATTATCATTATTATTATTATTATTATTATTGTTATTTTGGAAAAAAATGAACATTAACGACTGGAAAAGTCCTACAACCAGATTGTTATTATTATGTTATCGATCTGAAGGAGACTACTTGTAATAACCGATCAAAGATTGAACAAAAATTCAATTCAGTATCTAATATATAGATAAATAAATTGAGAAAGGAATAATAATAATAATAATAATAATAATAATACGAAAAAAATTGATTGATAGAATGGTCGGTAATCGGTGGTGAATTATTTCTGTCATAAAAAGTAAAAAAAAAACCAAACAACCACAACGACTGGAAAGAACGAAGATGATTTGTGGTCAAACCGTGTGCTGCTGATGTTGATGATTTACAACATCCATCTCACCAATCTTATTTGATTTATTTACCTATTTCATTATATTGTTTTTCCAACCCCCATCCACGTTTCTACATACATACTGTTCTTGCTGTTGTTTTAGATAGTTTATTTTTCTTTTTGATGTCGAGACAAAACTTAATAAAACCCCATTATTATTATTATTATTATTATTATTATTATTATTATTATTATTATTATTATTGCTAGATATAACCAAATAATTGTATATAATCGTGGGCTATGAATATTTTTGAAAGTGATTGAGCGAGATAGATTCTATTCTACATATTGTTGTCTCTATCATTGTCGCCTTCTTTCAGGTACATGTACAGATTATAAATAACAAACATTGAAAATGTAATTCCAGATTATGAATGTTTCGATTATGTAAATGTGAGGTTTTGGAACACGTGATAGATGATTTATATATGAACATGTGCGGAATGTGTGTTTGGAATTGTGTACACCTATCCTATAACCATCCAAACTTAGGAAAAATTATGGTTGAAATGTATCATGAATATTTTATTTAACATATATAATATATAAATAAATGGGAAAAAAAACGTAATTTGCTCTGTATAAATTAATAATAAACATGTTTATTTATAATTTAGAGAAATTTCAATCGATAATTCACAACAATCGTCAAGTTTTAACGATTTTCAAATAAATTAACAAATTGTCGAATGCAACACAATTAGAAAATTGAATTACGCTCCGCAATCCACCAATCACCATCCGCATATGTCACTGATAACCAATCAACGTTCCGATTCACTTATAACGCGCATTGGCGCGTATTTCAAATTAAGTTGTACTTCAAATGCGAAACGACATTGATATTGTAACTTTATAATAACAGATACGAATCTAAACAAGAAAATCGGCTTATTTTCGTATCTTATTACGAAGAAATAGAAAAATTGAATCTTAATCCGGCTTAGTATATCTCTACTTGTTATCTTTTCACCCTCTACTACCTACAAATAAAAATCGTGGTGTTATTGATCGACTTAAGTGGTTTTACATGTTTTTTTCTCTCGTAGTAAACTGCCCTTGCGGTTATTGTTGTAATTCAATTGAAGAATGTCGAAGAAAACTCCTATTTAACTAACGAACGGAAATGATCTATTTTTGGAAATTAGATAGAAATAGGGGTGATAATGAGTTAGAGAAAGATAAAAATAAAATTAGTATTAATTGTAATCTACTATATCCGTACTAATGGATAAAGTAGAGGGACTGTAATTGGCCATTCAATTACAAATAAATAGGATGATGACGATGATGATGTTGTTGATAAGGGTAAACATACACCCTCGCAATCTCGCTGTTTGTTGTTCATTTAATCATATTATTCTCTATTCGCTATCATCACCATCCTTATTATTATTGACGAAATTTCGTTATTTCCGTTGAGTTCCAGTGTAAATAAAACACAAATACATCGATAACAAAAGCAGTATCGGGCACAGCCTACTTCATTATTGTCATCGTAACGATTAAAGTTGAAAATCACGAAATATAGTTGAGTTTCCCACGAATCTAAAATGTTCAATTATTTGTTTAAAGGTATGTGTGTTGAAATTATAATAGTTGTAAAAGTCAGTCAGTCAGTGCACAATTATTTCACCCTTATTTAACCGGAAGTTGCACATGTGCAAAATAAAGTCGTGTCAAGTCAGTCAAACATCAGTATTGTGGAGACATGTAATTATTATTGTAAATCACAATAATAATAGTAATAATAAGTTCAAGGGGGACAATATTCGTGTATTGTAATTTTCTTCCTATACATGTCTTTTTCTACGTTATTCTATTGTTGTGAACATCGGGGTTGATTCTTTCATATTTGTCGATTTTGATTTCATTCCACAAAACACAGCAAGAGATTTCTTTCATCATCTTGCTGTATTGTAATTATAGGTTTGGTATATTTACATGCGTTCATTTGTTTGATATTTATCGGTGATGATTTTTTTTTGTAAGTTGAAGAATGAATGTCGAGACGGAAAGTTTTAACTTGAATGAGTTTTTGATATTTAAATTCTATTCGACAATTCTGTAAGGGGTGTGATTCTTACCATTTAAATACGTTATTTTAACGGTCCATTGAGTTGTTGCTTGTTGGATGAGCTAATCAACCCTCAGACGAATGGGGTACCTATTATTTTCAATCAAGATACAGTGAATAAGCCTTTGTAGATTGCACGTTTTCGGTCCGGTTCATCTTGGCTCAAGCTCGGTTTGGCAAAGTTGCGTGAATCGTGTAATCGAAAACTTTAAGCTCATTTAAACTAAGGTTAATCTTAAGTCGCGATTTAGGAAGGGTAGATGGTTCGGGACTTATGCTATGAATAGATTTGAAAAAAATCAATAATCACCTCAATGAGAGGCTCAATTGTAAGAAGAAGACCATATCTTAAACGAGCCCAAATTTTCTCAAACATAAAACTTTACCTTACCACATATGTAGGGGAGGATATAGGTACGACATGAAAAAAGATAGCGATTAAATAGTGTGTAGTGTTTCGCGAAATGTTAAGATACTGTGCCTTCGTGGCAACCATTCTGCAACAACGGAACATCCAGCACCACAGCGGAGTTGCAATTTTTTTCAGAAAAATGTGACTAGAAGGAAGACCATTACTAGTAGAAAAATGAACATATATCGTGGAATATCGATAAACATTCGTTCAATATGTGTTTAAATTGCAGAACCAAGGTTCCATTTCATAGGAAAATTTTGTATTTGTTGAAAATCGGAACTTTCAGTCCCGCTCTCCACTACCGAAATTCTACTTTATTAAAATGAGTCTTATTCTCAAGTAACAAAAGGTTGATTCAAGTTGAGCTTAAGCCGGGAATAAGTATGGCAAGATGAACTTAAATTTGGTGCGAGAAAGAGATAGGGGCTACATTTCAAGTACAAAATTTATAAATTGAAAAAAAATCGCAATTTAAAGGGCTGTGTTTTTCTTCAAACACGAACGTAATGAAATTCCTGTAGAAAAGAGTAATCATCAAATTGAATCACTTCTGAAAATCTAATTTCAAATGGAATCCAATTTAACGAACGATACGAAACAAGTGTAGGTGTTTACGCAATCAACATTTTATAAGTAGTCATTTAAAAGGAGTGGTTGATTTAGAGAGGCAATAAATCAATAATAATAAAAGATAGTCGAAATAGGGAGTTGAGGGAAAGTGTAATAAAACAACTATACTTTAAAGTATCTATACATTCAAGCAATGATTACATTTCCACATAACAAAAACGTAGATCTTTCAAATAAAAACTCCACTGGTTGCATAGTGGATGGAACTTGATGTAGACGACATGACTCTAAAATAACGACAAGTGAGCCCTAAACGAGAGTTTATTGTGTAAATCCGGCCCTGAGCGACAATGATAGTGATAATAAATCACACCTACTTGCACCAAAACTAACATTTGAACGTTCGAATGAAGAGTTAAGTCACGCCGACGAAATCATCTCTGTTTCACTATAAATCTTTGAGTTTCAGTTTGTTTTTCAACTTTTTTTCCCATTCTGTCTGAATAAACTATTCGTTTCTAATTTAATTTAAAACATATACCAGTCTCATCAATTTAATATATACCTAATTTAAGATAATCAGTCTTTTGGAACTAATGATATGTGGCTTCTATTTTGGTTCTGCATCGTTTTTTGTTTTGTTTGTTCCATTGGTCTTCGATATTTCGATAATAAAAAAACTACCAACCAAAATAAATGTACCATCTTCATCATCGTTATTATTATTATTATTGTTGTTGTTCGCTTCCTTTTTTTACCCTATCCAATAAGCTTATAAGCAATGACAATGGCGCCCGTACATTAACCATAATGGCTTCCAGAAATTACATTATTAATCTTAGTCGCTGAAACTGTCAGGTAAAAAAAATTATCGACTCTCAAAACACACAGCAACACACACACACACACACACAGATACACGCAACTCTACTTTATAGTTTTATTAATTCTTTCGAGAATATTAATTAAAAATTGTTTTGATAAAAAACTTTAATGATGATCGCCGTGACATAATTGACTGAACAACACGATATAGATAATTGTTGTAATGTTGAATTGTGATTGGTGATCCTAATATAATGGCATGAAGTGAATTAGAAAATGATTATTACCATGAATAAGCATAATATTTCTACTATAGGTACTGTAATCAAGATGGCGGCAACTGGTATACCTTTAATTAAACGATACAATATAAATTATTTAAATGTAGTTGAACGATAAAGAGATTCCATCAGCAACCACATCAAAGTGTAGACCGCTATTTAGTTACATTTCTTGATAAATTTCGGCTACTACAAAGCGAACTTCGATTCGTTTTGGTTTACTATAAAATAGTTACCATTCATGTTCAATTATTTTTATTATTTATGTATTATTCAAACGAATTAGGTGTAGTGATAATAATTGCATGACTATGTTAAAGTTTTGTTGTTAATTGTTAATGAGAATTCATTTCGAAAAATAGAAAAAATTAAAAAATTGTAAAAAATCAACAAGTTTCTCTGTGGAAATGTCATCAAGTAACCACCTCCTGGTGTGATTGGCCCAATGTACACCAACAGGAGTGTAGCTTGCCTAGTTAGAACCAATAGTAGGGTGCCATCAATCGACCAATACGGCACTAGTATCCCACCCTCGGTTTCTTCTCTTTTCATCTAAACATAGAGCGCACGTTTACCATACAACCATGGCCTACTGTGTCGTTTCAGTCCAGCTGTGAACACCGGCTGTGTAACAACGTTCTCTTTCAACACGGCTCGAAAAATCTAACGTTATCGTTGTTATCAATGTTGTTAATCAATTGTTCTCGTTGCTGTTACCGATGAATCATTTCAAAGAGTATTACAAATGTGAGGACGGAAATGCGGTTGATTTTAGTGCGAAATTAGTGTCATCCGAATTGTTTTGTTTTTAGTTTGTTATAATTCATATTTAATTAATCATGATCAATGCCTTTATGGAAACGGGCCATCACCACCACCACCATCATCTTTCATCCTATGGGATTAAAATGAGTCCAGGTCATAATAATAATAATAATAACAATAATAATAATAGTGGTGGTGGTGGTGTTGCAACAATTCCATCACCACAACAGAATCCGGCGGTAGCCATGACTGCACCTGATTTAAGTTCATCGGTACCGCCACATCAGAATTTCCAAACAAATTATGGTCATCATATGGGTCATTTGAATGCGGCTGCCGCCGCCGCAGCAGCCGGTTATGCAGCTCGTGATTTCTTATTAAGACGGGAACATCATGATTTTCCGACGGCAGCACAAACAGCACCTAGTGATCCTGTATTATTCCATCATCCGGGTAGTGAGATACCACCACACCATCATCACCATCAACATCATCCACATCTACCACCACCGCCACATCATCAAATGCTATATTCACGTAGTGATCATCATGCTGCATATACACAAAATGCCAGTGTTGGCCCACCACATCATCCACATCATCAATATTTAAATCCGCATGGTATGGCGGCAATGCCCCATCATCATCATCACCATCATAGTCATCATACTGTTGTTGCCGCGGCGGCGGCAACAAATATGGGCTTCTTTCGTTATATGCGACAACCAACTGTTAAACAGGAGATGACATGTTTATGGGTGGATCATGAACAACCACCACCACGGAATATATGTGGTAAACATTTTACGTGTATGACAGAAATTGTGACACATTTAACTGTTGAACATGTTGGCGGACCTGAATGTACAACGCACGCTTGTTTTTGGCAAAATTGCTCAAGAAATGGACGGCCATTTAAAGCGAAATATAAATTAGTTAATCATATTCGGGTGCATACTGGTGAGAAACCGTTCCCCTGTCCATTTCCTGGATGTGGGAAAGTATTTGCTAGAAGTGAAAATTTAAAAATACACAAACGTACACATACAGGTGAGTCGCATTAATTTTATATATACCTGAATAATGTAATCAACAAATCCACCACGTTGATTTTTTTTTTTAATTTAAACTCAGTCTTAAATTGTCGACTTTACGAGACATTTAGATCTTTTCGCTTAGAATTAGGGGTGACTTTCTAAACATAAATTTCTTTGAACAAAGAAAGAAAAGAAACAGATATATTTTTCAGTAGTTGCTTGAAAACCCGGAATGGGATACACACACACACACACACACGGCGCGCAATAATAATAAAAGTGCCTATGTCAAAAGCTCTTGTCAAGGCTACTTTCCAAGAAGGTTTTCGTCTATTGTGTGTATGTTTTGTGTTTAGGGGCGGGTAAAGATATAACCAGAAAAACGATTAAAAGACAGTTTTTGAAGAATTATTTCGAAATTAGTTAGTCTGTTAATATTTTATTTTAAAGCAGACAGAAGAACACACCTGCCTAATTCTGCGATATTCTGACAGAAATAACAAAAAAAAAACTAATCTTTATTTCTAGATAGCTGAACGACAATTTTAAATCAAAATATGAAAAGATAATCGTTGATAAGTGAGAGGAGGAAGGTAATCGTTGAGAAATTGTAAAAAAGGCAACATTTCATGAATTCTACAATTACGGGTTGAATATACAGCGCGTCCGTTTAACGGCGGACCACACAATTATTTAACAAAAACAAAAGTATAAATTGCTAAAATTTCTAACTTACCTTTGCTCTGTTAGTTTCAATTAAATTCAACTGTTGGTTAATAGTTAACCGCTTGTTGATTAATTAATTTTAAAGACAATGGTTTTTGACATTAATTATAAATATACTGGACGTTCGTTTAATAGAGAACTTGTTGGTTAGAAGGAAATTTATGGTGTTAAATAGTTAAATTTAACTTCACGTTACTAATTAACCAATGGTTGAAGTATATAATTAACATTATAAACAACAATTTGAAAATATACACTACGTTCACTCAGTAATGAACGTCAAACACATCTCAGTTATTTATAACGAAACACAGAGGAAGTTTCTACTGTTTGCAATGTTAACCATATTTCGTTATGAAAACAGAATTCTTCATCAATCCTAAATATACCGGAAATGGACATCAATTCTGAACACGCTGTATAAACAAATAAATACGAGAAAATTCTCAATTGTCAACTAATTTCCAAATGAAATAATTGATAACTGTCAGTTAAAGTTAATTGATTGGCGGTTAAATTAAACCGTCGTTAAAGAATTCTTAATAACTTTGTGCGCGTATACTGGCTGTTTCAGTTGAATGACACACGAATAGATTGAATCGATTTAACGGACTATTAGCAAAGTAAACACTAGATAGAGTTAGAATTTTTTGCTCGTTATAACCGATCTTTATATTCGTACATTTGCCGACAAACCATCCACTAAAATTCTTGAAGCTTGATCCAATCAGGATAATTATTAAACATATCTATCTGTCGAAATTGATTTCAAATTTATTATGAATTAAATGTTTAATTATGTTGTTTTTTTCAAAGGCGGTCCATTTTATTCACGTTTTGATTATTACAGTGAATTGCTAATCTTATTATATTTATAGATGATATCAACTAGCACCATACAGAGTAAATTTACAACAACATTGTTTAGAAACGTAAATTATTCCTTGTTTTTTATTTGTTTCGTTATAAAAAGAAAACTCAATTCACAACAATTTATCTTCGATTCCTTTATAGTCTATTGTTGGTGATTTCTGTGTATTCTTATCCTGTCTGTATGTAGTGCAATAATCACTCTTCCAAAAGGCGATTAAATGATTTTCAACGGCTGTTGCCGCTTGTTGGAGGGCCCTTGAGGCCAATCTTTGTTGTATTTGAAGTGTACCCACTATTACTACCGGCGGCCGTTTAACACACATCACATTATTATTGAGGGTGTGCGCCCAGTTTCACTTCAACACAAATACAATGTGTGTCTATGTGGTACAATATGGGGGTCATTGTTATTCATAAGGCTATTTTGAATCGAAATTATTCAATAACCAACACGAATTTTTTTGCGTGTTTAATCATTGATGTTGGTTCAAAAATATGTTTGGATCAGTTAAAGAATAAGATGGTGTATTTAATTAGGGATTTAGGTTTTGGTTGTTGTTTGTGCTACTGAGCTGGTGAAACCGTGAAAGAGGCCCTCCGGGTGATCCGCCTTCGTGGCACCTTTTAAAAAACTATATACATCCACTGATTAACGTAAAATATATTGCTACCTATCAGAAACGCCCATAATATATTTCTCCATTATCTTTTCTTAATTAATTCATGACTTTAACAAATTACGTACGTTTTTTTTGCCTTCTACTATATCAACACACACACACACACACACACACACTTTATCGTTGTATTTAATATATAATAGAGACGGAATTATTTTTTAAATTGTTACTATTACAATCTGTTTAGTTCTATTGACGACTATTCTGGGTAAGGGTTGAAGAGGCAAGGGGATTGTTGGTAAGAACGTAAGCATCCTCTCTCTGTGACACAATCGCCGGATCCGCCATTTTGCCCGGTGCAGGAGACATGTGAAACGATCGATGCGCCTAGGGGGTCGTTCCTAAAGGGAAACAAACGCTCGATTCGGCAACAGCCTGCTTGACTCTTATCCAAATACTACATCTATCTATGGGGAGGGTATAATATATTAAACCAGCATATACTGATAAAAACAGAGATGGCAAGATAAACATAGAAAGAGAGAGTCATAAAGACAAATTCTAATTCATTTGTCTTGATCGTGTATTTAATTACAACAAACCATTTGTTAGGGACTGTTTATCGACATAATATGAAAAGAACGAGAGAGAGAGAGATCTACTGGTGAATATAATTAAGCAAAAAAATTAATAAAAACTGTAATCAAATCCACAAATTTAAATAAAACCCATTTAATTACGTTATTCAAATGTTTTGTTTGTTTGTTTAACAAGATGACTAGATTGGAATATTTTTGAGAATTTCCACCAATTTTAATAACCGTGAATGAATGAATGAATGAATGAATATGCCTTTAAAGGTTATGTTTCATTAACCTTAAATTTGTCACATTTACTATACGAAAAACAAACAAAAGAAAACACCTGTTATTTGGACAGTTTTACTGCTGTATTATTTAATAAAAACAATTGATATATAAAACAGATCTGGTAGTCTTTGAGATTTGTTATTTGTTTCAAAACCCAACAGAATGATAGACAGCTGTCAGAAATCGATCTATTTTTTTTTGTTTTTATAGTAATATTACCATAGCTCTCTAGATTTCGTATGGATGTATGTGTGTGTGTGTGGTTATTGTTGGAAATTTAGGTGTAAAATGCAAGAAACATTCTCAAGGGCTACTTGGTTTTTATTGTTCAAATACGGTAAAGTGCACTAAGCTGAGATAATCTAGTAGTCATTGTCGAGTATGTATGTTCCATTCAAGACTACAGGTAAATATTTGTATGAGTGTGTGTGTGTGTGTGTGTGTGTGTGTGTGTGTGTGTGTGTATGTGTGTATGTTTATGTACCTGAAGACTGTAGAGAAAAGAAGTAGGCTGTGCTTTCGAGTATGTTTTGTTCAAACAACAACCACAACAGTGAAAATTGAATATCGTCATCATAGCCAACTATAATTCAAACGAAAATAGAGATAAATACACGATTAATATCATGTGAAAAAGTGAGATAGAATGATATTCTTATTTACCGAATTTGTGTATGTGTGTGTGTAATCTGAATAATACACTCATTATGTGTGAGATTCGTGGTGGAAATAAAGTTCTATTCAGAAAAATATCAACATTCTCTTTCTTTCGTTCTTTGTTTATTTTTTTTTTGAGGGGTTGTTGCGGTTTTTATACAGTCAGAGGGATGTTTCCTTCAAAACACCAACAATTCTACTGGAGTTGTTTAAGTGGAAAATAATACCAAAAACGGCACCCTCGACGTTTTCAAGATGTTTACTTGAAGAAGCAAAAAAAGCACGCGTATTTAATAATTATTTAAGAAATATTCAATGAACTCATGAATATCCCAACAGATTCATCCCTCTTATTTCGCATAGGATAAACAAAATCAAGTTGGTGTTGAACTGAATGTTGTTTATACAGAATTGGCCAATTCATCTAGAAACATTTGCGAAAGTAGAAGAAATGAAACAACATTAAAAATTTGTACGTGTTGAAAAAAGATAAGTAGTAAAAATATCTCTTTTTAGCACGTGCACATTATGAGATTGTTTCATTTCTTCTACTTTGTCAAATGTTTCTAGATGGAAAGACCATGTCTGTATATACGATTTATTATCACGCAATTCTAGCCCATTACTACCATAACCACGACCAATTCAACGAGAATAGAGGGGTTGCGTTTAACATGCATACACACGTAATGAGATAGACAGAGATAGAGAGGGTTTAGTTTGTATATACATACAAGAGAGCTTGTTCGGGGCAAAACTGAATTACTTCATTTAAACGGGGGATCGTAATTACTGTTTGTTAAGAGTTTTGTTGGTTAAACATATAGTTATTCATGCTTTATGCTCAGTTGATTCGATATTTATAACTATACCGTTTTAGTTGTAATGTAATAGAAAGAGATAGATTTAATAATTATATTAGATAGATCTATATTTTTTTGTTACATCTATCGTCTATCACTGTAGTAGCAACAGCAACAACAAAAAGAGTCAAATTTACTATTGACAAAATCCTTTAATAACTCTACAGGAGATGTTTTGTTTGTTTGTTTGTTGGTTTGTGTGTGTTTTAGTATCTATGTAGTTGTACGAGTTTGTTATCGATCCTGTCCCTACAACCTTTATCACAGAGCAATCTTGACGATTTTGCCCGGCGTAAACCCAAACGGAAAAAAATCTACTACAATTTTATGGTTAATTATATTCGAAAATGACAGAATTATTAGTGTTTGCATTATTAAACAACACACTCTGTAGATTTTCGTGTATTTCGCAATTTCATCGATGAAAGATGTAAATAATGTCAAACGATTATATAAATCAAAATATGCTATTATAAACTGTGGCAGTGTTGCCAACATCTACAATAAAAATTACAACGTATATGCTGTATTTTAAAAAACCAATCGATAAAAAATATTCGAGTTTGACGTGCACCTTTATTCAACAACAACAACAACAAAAACAACCCTTATCTCGTTTTATTCCATGTAAACATAATTTGATGTTGAACAATTATAAAATAAAACAATAGAGACACAAATAGACATTTTCAAGAACGTCAGAACAGATTTTTAAACGTTAAACATACATATCGAGTTTGTAGAGCTCTTATTATGTAGACAAAACATGTTAAATAATGTCGGTTTGCATTGTTGAACGATACGTTCTGTATGTTTTCGTTTTACCCCTATTTTCCAACATTAAAAATTTTTGCGAATGTTATTCTCGATTACACAGTTTTGTCAACAATCTACGAGCTGTATAATTTAAGTTTTACATGCTTTTATTCAAAAAATAAACCGTTTTTGTATCGATCTATCTCGTTTTATTCCATGTAAACGTAATTTGATTGGTGTTGAACAATTATAGAATGACACAAAAGGCACAGACTATGATAAACACGGGGCATGTAGGCATTTTCAAAGAATTAGACCAGATTTTTAACATTGTTACGACTGAAACATACATGAAAACATAGAGTTTTTAACGCTCTCTAATGTAGATAGAAAATGTTTTGGTTATGTTGAAAAATGGCGGCGTTATTCGGATTTGAATTTGTTAGACGAAACGCTCTGTATATTTTCGGTTTTTCGCAAATTTTCCAACAATAAAAACGATAAAAATTCTGCAATTTTTCAAATTTTGATCATAAACAGTGCTGCCAACAATCTATTTTTTTTTTGTGATTATAAATTGAATTGTAATAAAAAATTATATACGAATTTTACGTGCACATAGTTTTTATTGCAAAAAATCTATCTATCTCCTTCTCGTTCATGTTTACGTATATTTGATTGATGTTGAACAATTATAAAATAAAATTGATTGCCGGTGAAACTAAAACGAACAAAAAAACAACACCACAATGTTGTTGTATATAGATTCATATTTACAATTTTTTTCCATTGTAGCTGTTGTTGTTTATTTTATGAAACGTGTACCTACCATAAAAAGGCCATGAGATTCACATAAATAATATCGATATATTTCACGGAAACGCGTCCATTAATTGTAAGAAATTTTCAACAATTTATACTTGTAATAACTTAACTCTTCTAAATTATAATTGTACAATAAAACTATATCTATCTTTGTTTGTTTTTTTTTATGCATATAAATCTAATTAATGTACCTACATTTTCACAACTAAATATTATTGGGTATCGAATCGTGATTGATCTTATCTTTGTTTCGAAACAATTGAACAATCATCATCTATGATTGGTTGAATAAGAAACGAAATTCTTTACATCCACATCATCATATCATTATAAATAATTGAACAACGAAATTAATTTTCAAATATCTGATTGTAATTAAATAGATACGACTCATCTCTATCTTTATTATTATTATTATTATTATTATTATTATTATTATTATAATTTTGTTGTTGGTGAGAATCAAATTAAATATGGCCGTAGATGTAACGAGTAATCTGTAATAGAAGAGCGCAGCTGTCGGTTTTCCATCCAACCAAAAAACTGTATCAAAACCCCTTTATTATTATCACTATAGTATTATTATTATTATTATTATTATTTAAAAGTAAAGCGATTAACCGGCAATGGGAGGCTTTAATCCGCCATTATATTCATCACATATAACAGTTGATAAAGATGTCCAATAAAATAGACAAAAATAGAATGAAAAGATTTTCGTTTTTTTTTGTTTTGTATTCGTTTTTTTTTTGAGTGAGTTCGCTATAAACGATCATCATCAGGGGGTGAATTTCAAGGGAGAAACAGAGATGGCAACAAGCGGATACAGGTATTTCTCTCTGTTATCATGATACTATGTTTTTATCAAAAGAATAATAAGAAACAAAAAAATTAAGGACCTTTGTGCGGTTTGCCAGTATGAAGAGGGGGCGGATATCATCACTATCTTACAGATCAAATTACTTGCGGTAAATAATAATAATAATAATAATGTACATCAAAGTAGGCAATACTATCTAGCGATGTTGTTTTGTTAGATAACATTTGATTTGTTGAAATTTTATGAAAAAAAATCGATCAATATCTATTTACTTAATAAAAAACAAAACAATGACGCAAGATGTCCGACGATTGTATACCGGAAACCGGATTTTTACGTCTGTCACTATTGTTGTATACGTATTTTGACAGTTGACAGAATACTGATTTCTATTCCAAATCTTGCACGTTTCGTTTCAAAAATTCCAACTCCATTTCTATCAATCTAGTAGACACAATTTAATTTATTTGTTTTTTAGGAACAGCATAACCAATAAAATCTCCCCATTTCTTGTCTGGGCTGTCGTTATATTTGATAACAAATGAATTACACGTAATTGATTGGTTGATCGGACAATTATTTCAATTATCTCAACCAATCAAATTATATCCACTTATAACAATTATTATCATTGATAAAAGAAACAAGAGACAATCGCTACTACAATCTATAGACATATCTATAGAAAATATCCGTTTAAATTCTTTTGTTATCGACTATATCTATCTCTATCTTGTTGTTAGATTTATCCTTTTTGTAAAACCATTTGGTAATTTTATCCGACGGTATATAAACACATTATTAGTGGAAAGAACACGACAGATAGACATCCTAAACAGGACCGTATTCAACGCAAATTCATACCCAGCCACAGTCTATTTGATTATCGAATTTCATTGAAGGAATTTTAATATAGAAACAATTTAAAACAAAAAAACATAGTGATTTATTCCCAAGATTTGGTAGAAATAGCCTAGCAGTAAACAACCACAATTATCGTTTTGTTTTGTTTGGTTGTGTTTTTTTGAGTTTATTAGTAACAACACATTTTTCTGGTAGCACCATGTATCAAATTTCACATATCTACACATAAATTACAGATAAAGCGAGATATGTAGATATAGTGAAAAAAAAACCGGCTACCCTATTATCTATTCAGATATTTTCGTTTTCCTTCAATTTTGTTGGATCAGATAAATTTTTGTGATTCTTGGGATTATGCAGGGTCATCCCGGAATTCCTGATTGATTTATTGCATATTGGAAATTGGGCAATTGTTGCCACAATTACAGTGAAATAGATGCAATAAAACTGTAGAATTTTATAGATTTACAACGTTTGAGAATTGGCTGAAATCAAGTCAAAAAAAATAAATAGATAAATAAAGCAAAGAGCTGGCAATAAAATTGGGGAAGAAAAAACTATTTATTTATATTTATACAGTATGGCAATTGTGTAAAGGTGGCAGTACTGACGCTCTTGTTGGCAACAATAGAGCATCGTATTGTAGAGAGTATAAAATATAAAACTTGTCATATGAACAACAGTTTGATAAATAGCTCTTTATATTCACATAAGGGCCCAAAACTATATCATCTATCTCACTCATTCATAGAGATTTCGCCCTTTTTTTTTATTTTTGTTTGCTCGATATTTCAAAGATTTCCCAACTTGAGGGTTAAAGAACCGGGGAAAACACGCTCACTTGATTTTTTCGTACTTTTGTTTTTGTGTGTTTGTTGCTCTATAAACAATCGCACACGTCAACTTGATTTGTTCCCGAATTGAGTGCGGTATCAAGTTGGCGGCGACGTGAATTCGCGCCGGCTTGATTGTTGTTGCTGTAGTTGATGGAATTTCAACGTATTCCCCTGGATTTATTCCGCATAATAATAGTAGTAGTGATAAAGAGCAACCATCAATTTAACGTGTGCCCGATCCACAATAGATGCCTCATTATTCCCAATACCGTCTCCTATTATGAATCTGTCCTGATAGTCATTTGTCACGGGGGTCATATCTTTTAGATTTTCTTTTTTCGCTCGTACTAAAGCACCTTCTGTTAGTGAAATTCGCAAGTTTTTTTTTGTCGTTGGTTTGGAAATAAAAAATAAATCGATCAAATTTGTAATGTTGTTGTTATTATTATCAATTTTGATTATAAAGAGGCGATTTATCATCGTTTTCTATTCCATCATTATTATTATTATTATTATCGTCAGGGTGTAGGTATATTTTTTATAACATTGTCACCCTCTATTGAATTATTATCACAATTGCCTGAAATTTATCAAATCGGATTTGAATCTATCAAGATCTGGTTCTAATTTTTTCTTCAAAAGATTCATCTGTAATAAATCTTTATTTAAGTCAGATCAGATAATAATTCAATATAAATCAGGATTTCACTAGGGTGAAATTAAACAAAAACAGTTTAAAACATAACCAGATCAGGTAGACTGTGGATGTTCGTTTTCGATCCTGAAACAATTGACACTTTCGTGAATGATGATAGATGATCGAACTTTACCTACGTACATATTAATGATCCGTTTCGATGACATTGTAGAAAATTTGACATTTTTTTAATTAAAATCTCTCACCTGTAGTCTAGCTCTTCTTTTTTTTTCGAAAAATTTCGCAAACTTCTTACCCTCACGTCACGAAGAATTTCCAAACGGAAAAAAAAACCGAACAAAGATAGAGAATCTTTGATTTATGACAAGTTATAAAGAGAATCCCATATATAACAAGAAATGTTGTCGAAAGAAAGAGTGAGAGAGAGACTAAAAAATTCACATGGGATTTTCGGCCCGTTCGTTACATTCCAATCTGTTTTTTTTTCCTCTCTTGTGTAGCATATCTATCTCGCTTGCACTCAATAGGGCAACAAGCGGGGGTGTGTGGTATAAAAAGAGACGAACTAGAATAACAGGGACATGACCTCTGACCTAACATTTGACCGTCTCTTAGTTTTTCACCATCGTAAAATAGTAGGCCTTGATTATTTTTGTTTTGTTTTTGTTTATAATTTATAATCGTCATTGCAAAAAGAACAGTCAATTTGTATCTATAAAATTTTATATTATAAGATTGATCGTGTCGATAAGGCGTCCAAACTATTAAAATGATGATGATGATGATGATGACTATAACAAAATCGTTTAATTGCCTTGTAAATAGATTGATTAAATTCTAATTCTTTTATATTAAAGAAATTTGTTGTTTTTTTTGTTTATTTGGCAACAGTGTATGTTGGTAGTGAAGTTGTCGAGTTTGCCACCTGTTGGTTGTCAGCGGAAACACATCAACACTGCCATCTGTTATCGATTCATACACGTTACTTAATCAAGACCGTTTAGATAAATAGGTGTTTCCCCTGTATTTGTGATTGATACTTTTTTTTGTGTTTTCCAGGTGAGAAACCGTTTAAATGCGAATATGAAGGTTGTGATCGACGTTTTGCCAATTCATCAGATCGTAAAAAACATTCCCATGTACATACATCAGATAAACCGTACAATTGTCGTGTTACTGGTTGTGATAAATCATATACACATCCTAGTAGTTTAAGGAAACATATGAAAGTGCATGGTTGTAATAGTATTAGTGGACGTTCACCGCAACATTACGATAGTGATGGTGAAGAATCAAATTCATCATCGGCTGGTAGTATATCGGTAGCAGCTAGTCCACAAATTATTAATAATGGTGGGCCAACACAACAACAACAACAACATCAACATCAACAACAACAACAGCAACAACAACAACAACATAATAATAATCATAGTGTTAATTTAAGTGGTGGTGGCGGTTTGAGTGAATGGTATGTGGCGGCAGCAGCGGCGGCCACATGCCAACCCACACCCCCAGCACCCGATCCTTTAGGCGGTTTAGGCCATCATTTCGGTAATTTACATCACAGTAGCACAGTGACTGCAGCTTTTTAAACTATTAGGAAAACACAACAATCACGTCGGCTTTGATTTCCATCAAAAACTGAAGCCAACTTGATTTTAATAATAAATTTCGATAGAATTATGTAAATTTGCTGTGAATTTGATTGTTTTCCCGTGCAATTTCACGTCAACTAATGACAGATGTCGACAGGCGTGTGAACAACTGTTGACACCTATCATGGTGGGACGCGCTGTATTTTTCTGAAAACGAAAATAAATTAACAAAACCATTGGAAATAATTGTAAATTTTTGTATAAATTATTGAAAACTATTGAATAAATAAAAGTATTTAATGTATAAGACCAGCCTACATTGTGTATAATATAAATAAATGAATAAACAAATAAATAAATAAATATTATTGTAAATATATCTTATCAGGGATCTCTGTATATCTTTCAAATTTATTATAATTATATTATTATTATTAATATAAATTAATTATTATAATGATGAACAATTGGAAATTATTTGAAAAATAAATTTGACTGATGTAAAATTGCGTATCTCTCTCTCTCTCTTCTCTGTCTGTCTGTCTCCTCTTGTCTTTCCACCTATGATCAATCACAAATAATAATTAATTAGTTTTGTGTAATTATGATAAATTTCGTTCCGAAGATCGAAGTGGCCATGATTGTTTTTTCGTTTTGTCTATTTCGTTCCAAAGCCAACTATACAACGTCATTAATTTAACATTTTGAATACCAACAGACATAACAAAAAATTAGATAGATAGTTGGATGGATTTATTCATCTTAAAACAACAGTATTATAAAAATTAGTAAATTTGATGTTGATTATGATGGAGGAATTTTAATTTTCTTGAATGAGAAGAGAATTAATAATAAAAAAAGAAATCGAAAAACAAAATCAAGTTGTCGTCGATAATAAACATAAGAAAATATGGAAATTTTGGGAATAATTCGTTCTGTCTCTATTCGACTTTCTTCGTTAATTCGTTGTTTTGTTTTTGTTGCTTTTCTTTTTCTTTTTAATGAAATATTAAAAATATATATTTGTTGAATTAATATGTTGTCTTTCTTAATAGGCACATAACTTGTATAGTTGTTGTCGTTTTTTAGATTTTTATTTATTTTTTTGTTACTTTCGTCTCATTCAAATTCATAAAGATGGACAAAGATAGAAACAGAAAATGAGAGAGATTTATTGTAGGTTCAAATTTGAATATTTATTAAAGGACTCTCTTTCTCTCTCCCTTTTTGTTCTATCTATCTTGCTCATATACATAATTTTTTTCTTAGTTTTGTTGTTAATATCCTTCATCTTCGTTATACATACCTGTCTCATCTCGTATAGCTCTCCAGACATATTTTCATATTACCTATGTGTTTAGAGAGAATGTAAAGAATGTGAAACATCGTTTCGAACCATATTAATTATCATCATCTTAGTGAGCTGTGTGAATGTTGTTGTTGTTGTTGTTTTATTTATTAATAATTCAAATGCGGAATAAAAAATAAGACAGGTGATAATTTAAATTGCATCCATTTACTTTATTAATAACGAACAAAAAAAATTCAATCATCTACACAATAACAAAAAAAAAATTAAATCACGTTTAGTCGTGACTTTAGGAAAACCAAAAAAAAAACAAATCATAATCACAGTTGGCGGAAACTGTCAAATATGACGTGAAGTTTTCCCATAATACCGTTATTATATAGGTGGTGTACCAACACAATTAATTAAACGTAACTATACTATAGTGGTATTTTGTGGCAATTGTGGATAGATTATAGCATTCTATGATACGATAATTACACACTGTCGCCAACTAAATCGATCAAAAATAACTGAAAATCTGTCATTGCAACTACAAATCGTTGGTAATACTGTTAAGTTGAAAATCGTGGACTGTTACCAACTGTATTGATAGAAAGTGACTAGGAGATTAGAGGTGAATTTGTTAAATAAATTGACAACACTGCTGTGTACTTGTCGGAAATTTCATAGTAATGAGTGTAAGCTTGTAGCGGTGAAAATAGTTACAGGTGCGTTATTATCATACATTAAACACACACATATAGCTATAATTAATTGTTCTTTCTTCATTATCATCGTTGCGTGGGAGGCTTGCACCTTTACTTATACACTGAAATACTGACATATAAAACACCTTACCTCGAGTGGTAACAATTAGAATATCTCGATCTTTTTGTATATTAATGTGCAGTTTTTATTTTTTTGTAGGGAGGAGGAAGCCACGCAATTTTCTAATATCATTTGAATTTCCAATTGTATTCCTTTGTGTTCTCCATTTTTATTTTTATTCCTGTTTTTTTTTGTTTTCTATATGGAAACGGAATAATCTCGATCTGTGATCAAAAGAAGCTGACTGTATTTCCTTTGGAGAGACTCGTAAATCCTGTTAGCCGAGTCGGTAAGTCAATTGTTATCAAGAATCAAAAACACATAAGAAGATACTTTTCTCTACATTATCTTCTTTTTGTTGTTGTTGTTGTTTCATTTTTACAAGGAATCTAACAATAATCCTGCGAAATTTGCAGGATTATAGCGATAACTATAAATAGATTGGTATCGTGCAAACAACAACGAATTTTAAGTAGGTCATGGGTTTTTGTTCGTTTTCGACTGTCAATAACAGGAAGCAATTGGTTACGCGGTTAGCTCAAAATGCCTATCATTAGTTTTAACCAGTGTTGCCATACGTATTAAATAAAATTTATTTGAATTTCATTCATAAAGAAACAGTTTTTTCCTCGTGAATAGCAGTAGTGGTAATATTGTTTGAATATTTTGTTGGTATCAGTGAATCATTTTATACAAACACCCCCCTTCTTGTTTCAGGACATGAACATCTAGTCGCAGCAGGAGCCGCGTCTGGACAATACACACACACACACACAAACACATTTATATTCGGTTATAATTTTTTTTCTCTGTTGTATATTGGTATCCTGATAGTTGTCGTTGTTTGGACTTTAAGGCAATAAAAGTCTTGGACCTAATTTTTGGGTTAAGTAATAATTTCGAAAACAAAATTCATATGAGAGAAATAATTATTTTCGTGTTTTGATGTTTGATAATAAGAATCAAAGGAGCGATGCATGATTTTTTGTTTTTTATTTGATTGGCGCCGATGTTAGTCTGGCGCCACCTTCTCTTCTACTACTACTGCTTCTTCTTCTTCTTCATTTTGAAATTTATCGACCTATGTCATAATAAAATAAAAGCAAATTAATATAGGGGGAATAATGGAAAGATATAAAATATTTTAAGAATGTTGTTGTTTCACTAAAATACACCACCAGTTTGGTTCATCTTCATCTTCTTCGTCTTCTTGATTTTCATAGATTATGAGACAAGGATGTTAATATCTACAAACACACACACACACACACACAAATGTACACGCGACAGGCCCGTGTCTAACTACATTCCTGT